>OX638144.1:45894588-47094588 GCA_951805005.1 Othius punctulatus
GCATATTTTTTCCTATTTCGACAATACAATGTTCACTTTGTACAACTATTTTCAGTTGTCAAAAGTTATACTTTATAGCATTGCTGTCAATGTCTGAAAATGCATTCATCATTACCTCTGCAGGCAATATATTTCTACCGAGGTGTCTACTCGGAACACCTTTCATTTCAATAGTACATATATTCAACGAAGTTATAGCGTTTACTTATTATTAAAAAAAACAGTTATGCATTACAACTTCGCAACTTGCACTTACATACAATTTGTAATATTGTAACATTCATTGTACAGTTATGCTCACAGAAATCTAGTACAAGAAATTAGGTTACGATAGCAATTTTATATAGCAATGTCAAATTGTTTGTACTAGATTTATGTGAGCATGACTAATATACCTATTTTAATCTGGTTGTTATACATCAAGCACTGGAGGTAATAATGAAATAATATATGAGCTTGATGCTAAAATGACCATTGGGCATACTTATGCAAAAACAATATGAGGAAAATTAATTTCAGATACTTATTTAAAAATAAATCAACTGAAAAATATAGTTTGAAGAATATTATAATACATTCGTTTTTGTACAAATCTACACTATAAATAGTAGTAAAATAAATAATTATTTGTTATTTGTACACTAGAAATAAAATTTATTATTATCAGTAGTTTTAATAAAGTTATTGAATTATAAATGTCTCACGCACAGCCAAAGATAATCGTTTTTGTCACATAGGTAAATCGACATTTGAGCGTTACTTAATTTGCATTAAATAAATATTAATGGTGCAATTGAAATATAATTTGTGTTTTGACATTAGAGTTTATAAAATTAGAACATTTGTAATTTACACATTCATATAAATTAAATCCACATACACTTGCCATGAAAATATTTAAAGAATAATAATTGAATGAAACGTTACAAAATTATATCATAGGTCAGTGGTTACCATCCTACTAGTAACTGATAGATCGAATATTATCAGACTGATCGACTCTAAGTGGCTGGACTAATAAAAAAATCAGACACGGATAAATTAAAATTTTCATGCAATATTTTCTATTATACCTGTCAATATTTCAATTACTCTGCAAAAAATTCAATAAATTTTCGAGGTTACAATAGGTGCTGTCAAAATATTATTTATATCTGTTAAGATTTCAATTATTCTGTCGAAATTTCAATAAATATTTTATTGATTTTAATTTCTATAATGTAATTGGAGAAATGATCGATCAGAGACTGATAAAGTCAATTTTTCATGTTATATTTTTAATTATTCATTAAAATTTTCAATATTTTTTTTAGATTTTAGTTTTTCGAGTCAATATTTTATTTTCAATATTTTTTATCTAACAAGTTTTAATTATTTCTCTTAGAATTTTAATTACTTCCATCAAATTTCAATTATTATGTCAAATTTCCTATAATTATTTTCTAGATTGTTACTATAAAAGTTTCAGTTATATCTGTCAAAATTTCCATAATTCTGCCAAAATTTCAATAATTTCTGTTGTTTTAATTATTCTGTCCAATTTTCAATGATTATTATTTTCTAGACACCAATAGTTACTGTAAATTATTTAGTTATATCGTCAAAATTTCCATAATTTTGCTAAAATTTCAATTATTTCTGTCAGATGTAAATTATTATTTTCGAGATTTAAATTTTCTTCGAATTTTGAATTACTTCTTGATTGAATAATGCACAATCAGACACCGACAAATTGTATGATCAGTACAGATGTTTATACAGTTGGAACAATAATTTATTAGCAACTGATCGAATATTATCAGGTCTAACGACTCAAGGTGCAGTAATGAATTATCAGACACTGATAAATAAAAAAATTTATGTCATATTTTCAATTATATCTGTCAGATTTTTTTTATCATTCTGCATAAATTTCAATAAACTTTCGAGATTACAATTGTGGCTGTCAAAATATTATTTATATCTGTTAAAATTTCAATAATTATTTTATTGATTTTGATTGTTATTAATAATTGTAATTGCTATTATTTGATTTTAATTGTTACAGTGTAATCAGAGTTAGGATCAATCAGAGACTAATAAATCGATTTTTTCGTGTCATATTTTTAATTATGTCTGCCAAAATTTCAATTAATCAGTAAAAAAAATATTAATTTTATTTCAATGCTGTTGCTGTCAATATTTTATATTTTATAAGTTTTAATTATTTAGAACAAAATTTGAATAATTCTGTCAAATTTGTCAATGATTATTTTCTAGGTTTCTATTGTTACTGTAGAAATTTCAATAATTCTGCCAAAATTTCAATTATATCTGTCAAATTTCAATTATTATTTTCGAGATTTCAACTTTCTTCGAATTCTCAGTTACTTCCTGTTTGAATAATGCACAATACACAGTACACCAGACACCAGTAAATTGAAAATGATGAGTGCTGATGTCGCTGAGGCATTTTCAGTCGGAACAATAATAAACTAGTAACTGATAGATGAAATATTATCAGGTCTGACGAATCTAATTGGATTAAGGAACAAAGACTAATAAATTGAAATGGTCAAGGCATAGTTTTAATTACAGCGTGTCAAGATAAGGATCAACAGCATGGGGATCTCGGAAATAGTTAAAGTTACGAAGACGGTTATACTTATATTACAAAAAAAATTGCGCAATTTAGTGGTCAATAATATTCTGTTGAGAAAACCAGAAATTTCCGCTTCAAAAACATATGAAAAAGTAGCATTCAATTACATTCTGAGATGGGCCCAATCTACTTGTTATCATTATCATTACGATTTTTTTGTTTTGAGGTAGGTATGTACTATACAGGGTGTACAAGATAAGGATCAGCAGCATGGAGAAACAAAAGCGGTTAACTACAAAAAACTTGCGCAATTTAGTGACAATAATATTCTGTTGAGAAAACCAGAAATTTCCGCTTACTTCCGGAGATATTCGACAAAATCCGAAATCTTGCGATTTCGTTTTTATGTTTTTCTGAAGTTATTTGAAAAGGTATAGAAAAGTAATGGCACTTTCTTATTGTCACATTTTTAGTTCTACAAGACAGCGTTTACAGATTTTCAATACGTTTGATTTCGAAGAAACCATCATCAACTTAATTTTTTTATATGGCCCGTAAAATATGTACACAATGTATTAGATACCATTTCCTATTACTAATTCAACTATTTATATCAAAGTATAGTTTCTCATGTTTTTATTCAGAAAAAGGCTTGTTAATACATTTAGAATATTTTTTTGTAGTAGGCGTTGAAACAATGACTACGAAGAAAAACTTATTATCTAATTTTAATCCAGAATAGGTACCAAAATAATAACTTGAAATAATTCAGCAAGAATAGTTATTAAACATTGAAACATTATGTGTAGATATTTAGAATCAGACTTGTTATTTGTTTACTGTGATTTGAAAATTGTTCTGTTGAAAATTATTATAATTTTAACCCAGAATATGTACCAAAATAGTAACAAAAAATAATTTAGTAAGAATAGTTGTTAAACATTGTAACATTATAGTTATTTAGAACCACACCTATTATTTTTTTTACTATGGTATGAGAATATTTTTTTCTGTCCATTTAATGACGACGAAGACAACAATTTACTGTTTAAGGGTTTAAGGTACAAACATAGTAAGTAAAAACAAGTTAGCACGAATAGTTGTTAAACAGTCAAACATTATAGTTATTGAGAACCGCACTTATTATTTTATTACTGTGGTATTATGAGTATTGTTCTGTTCATTTATTTATCTTAAAATCTAAAAATTAGGGGATAAATTTTACCTTCGTCGCTCATTTGAACGCCAATTGCATGTTCGAAAACAAAAATGTTCGAAATGTATAACCAGGTCTTTTTTTCTGCAAAAAAAAAATGAGAAATCACACTGTGAATAAATCGTTGAATTTGTAATAGGAAATGCCATTTACTACAGGGTATACTTTATTTAAGGGCCATATAAAAATATAAAATTGATGCCTTGGCTAAAAAAGTGGCAATGAGAAAGTGCCTTTTATTTTTTTATACTTTTTCAAATAACTTCAGAAAAACATAAAAACGATATAGCAAAATTTCGGATTTTGTCGAATATCTCCAGGAGTAAGCGGAATTTTCATGTTTCCTCAACAAAATATAACTAACCACTAAATTACAAACTTTTTTTTGTAATTTAACCGCCCTTGTAACTTTTACGGTTTCCGAGATCCCCATGCTGTTGACCTTGGACACCCTGTATATCTGTTAAAATTTCAATTATTCTGCAAAAGTTTCAATTATTCTCTATATATTTATATTTTGCCCATTTTTTATTCAAAATACAAAATTTGGATAATGAATTCCAAAAGTCAAAGGAAATAACAAAGTTGGCATGTGATAAATTGCAGAATTTTATTTCACTAGAAATTACAAAGTTTTCGTTAGAAATTATGAAATTCTAATTATAAATCCCTAATCTAATTATAAGCATATTAATAATAAATTTCAATGTTTAGTTGCAACCTAAAATTTGTAGTAGAAATTATAAAGAATGTGTCCACAAAGTGTATAACTTACTAAGTTATTAATATTTTAATATTTAATAATATATTTTAAATCCATATAATTAATGGAAAATACAAAATTTTGATTATAAATTAAAAATAGAAATAGAGTTTATGAAATTGTCGTTGCAAATGACACATTTTGAATGAAAATTTTCTGCATTTTCCGTAAAAATTACGAAATTTTTGTACCAATTGCATAAAATGTCATCAAACAATATAATTCTCATTAAAACTATATCATCTCGATTATAAATTTTAAATAATGTGTGATTTCTTTTATTTATATACAGGGGTCCTGCAACAGTGGGTAGGACTTTCCTAGCGCCTTTCCTGTGAGAGATAGAAAAAAAGTTATTGGTTTAAAAATCGTTATGCCGTATAATTATTTTCACACATACAGTGTGTTCCAATTTTGGGGTATAACAAAAACAAACATTTTTTTTAAATGGAACACCCTGTATTTATTTAAGTTTTCTGATGACATTTTTCAACGTCTACATTGTTGTCTATTTAGTTTTGGATTATGTTACAGTATACAGTGGGCCAGCTCAACTTTAAAAAATCGTAGCGACCTCGTTTTTTTTGAAGGTGAGAATAAGTTTTAGCAATAATATCAGTGTGGTTAATGAGCAAAATTTTGGTAACGAGCAATTTGAATTTAGTAATACAGGGTGTTCATTAAAAAAAGCCTTTTTTTAATGGAATGCCCTCTATTTTATGTGATTATTCGATAGGTCTTTTTCTTCTCTTCAATTTGATAGGGCATATCTTATGTCTGAACCCCATAGTTGTTGGGATATACAATATTTTTCACAAAAATAACCATTTAATTACATTTCTATGCACTGAAGTAGGTCATGCTGAGACAAATCAACTGTCAAAATGTGAGTACAACATATTATTATTATATACAGTATGTCCCCGGATTGAGTTTACAAGAGGAAAAACTTTTTTTTCTTTTATTTTACGCCAAAACTTCAAAGGAATAAGATTTTTTGCTTGTCCTGAAACCAGCAAATCTCTACTTAAAACTTAATTATTGTGACTCAGTGGAAAGAAAAGTTCATTTTTCTTTTGATTTCGGACTTTCTTTGCTTTTTAAATCCCATCACATTGGACGTTTTATTTTTTGACGATAAACGGCCAATGTGATTGGATTTAAAAAGCAGAGAAAGTCCTACATCAAAAGAAAAATGAACTTTTCTTTCCACTGAGTCAGTATAATTAAGTTTTAATTAGAGATTTGCTGGGTTCAGGACAAGCAAAAAATCTTATTCCTTTGCAGTTTTGGCATAAAATAAAAGAAAAAAAAGTTATTCCTCTTGTAAACTCAATCCGGGGACATACTGTATATTAAAAACTCTCTTAATGAAAACGTACTGTTAAAAAAATATATATTATTATATACTTACAGTAAAAGTAATAAGTCAAAATGTAATGGCCAGATTCATTTATTGGTGTTTTTTTTTCAACCCCCATGATTTTTCGTTAAATTTGATTAAAATGTGAATAACTTAGCAATATAGCATCTGATAAAAAAAAAATAATGATTTGTGAAGCTCATATGAAACAGATTCTAAAAATTAAAGAATATACAGAGTGATCCATTTAAAAAAAAGAGACCAAATTTTGTGTCCCGGATTTATAGGACACTGCACACTCGGAAATAATTTTGAAAGGCAGCACATCAAGTGTCCAATAACTGCCAATCAGATGTTTTCCCTAATTATCATTAGTCTAGCAGCAATGGTCCGAGCGAGGATAGGCGGGCCACTCTGTATATATTCATAATTATGTATTATATTACAATGTTCTTACCACTTTTTTTATCTTTAAAATTCACTAGTTTCGACTTTTTAAGGTCATTATGAAGTAACAAATTATTGATGTGATACATTGTAATTAAAATTGCAAACTTTTCATTATATATACTATATACAATATTTCAATCAAAATAGAAACCAATTATTATGTGATAAATCCGTTTTACAGGAATTATGTAATTTTCGTGGTAACTTTTAGTGAATATTGTAAAATTTTAATTCTAAATTACAAAATTTTAATAGCTTTGTGAAAATGTTATAGTAAATTGATAAATTTTACTATAAAATGTAAAATATCATTGGCAATTTCTGCATTTGTATTATAAATTACAATATTTAAGTAGCACTTATGAAAATTTTATTGTAAAATGCAAAATATCATTGGCACTTGCAAAATTGGTATTTAGTTGTTAAAATGTTCGTAGTTATTTGTAGAAATTTTAATAAAAATGTATTTAGTTGGAGAACTTGAAATTTACATTAATTACAAAATGTTAGTTAGAAAGTTCGAAATTCTTATTGTAAGCACCAAAATTCTAATTATAAAATTCAAATTTTAATTGGAACCTGCATTTTTTTAGTGGAAATTATAAACGATTTATCCACAAAGCATATCACTAACCTAGTTATTATTACTTTAATAGAAATTTGCGAAATTTACGAAACTAGAGAAATGCAATAATTTTAATACAAATTAAAAATTTCAATAGAAATTATGAAATTGTCGTTGAAGGCATTGCAGCTGTTTTTTTTTGTGCGAATTTTCCACATTTGCCTTACTAATTATATTAAAAATTGTAAAAAGCTCATCAAACCATAATATTCTCATTAAAATTACATCATGTAGGTCGTAAATTATAACGTGCTGCATTTTTGTTGTAAATTACATAATTTTCGTTGAATTTTTTTATTATAAATACATTTTTTTTATAAATTATCAAGATTAATGTAAAATGCGAATTTTTGGTTAAAATTATGACTTTCCCAACAAAATTATTAAATGTCGTAAAACTTTGCAAAAAATATATAATGAAAAGGGAAACGCCATGCGTAAACCATAGTTCAAAAAGGGCGCCGCGAGTAGAAAAAGTTTGGGTACCACTGTCATAAGTACTGCATTTTCACATACTATCATAGCTGGAACTTTTAACATGTACCTACGAAAATTTTAAAAACACGAGATTTTTTAAACCTTTTAAATTTGAGTGTAAATAAATATTTTTCGTTCTTAAGAATAAAGCTCAGATTATTAAGAGTCGTAGAATTTAGTATATTTTTGGATCGGCATGAAAAATGTATGAATTCCAAATAAAAATCTAGTCTTTCAAAATTGAGTTTTTTGTTTTCACCTGTTCTACTCAATAAATCTTTATCCAGCTATAAATACCGCTAATTAATTAAAGATATATAAATGATAAAAATTAAATAGATCTAAAAATTGCAAACTCATCTAACCACAATATTTGTATTAAAATTGCTCCATGTCTCATGAAAATTAAAGATCTAAAGTACATACCGTAGGATATTTAGCCTCCTATATCTTTGACAAACAATTACAAATCATTGGTTCATGCGAATATCGATTTAATATTTTTCATTGAATAAAATTTGATAATTTATAAAAAGATTTCTGAAGATTTTATTTAAATAAATTAAATAAAAAATTATAGAAATCTGATTACACATATGTGTAATAGTACAGTACAGGATAGTACACTAAGTTTTATGACATGTTTAAGTTTGCATCAATTTTAATACATTACATCATATATAATGGAATACTGATTTAATATTTTTAATTGCTATTTCAATTTAATAGAAATTTGATATATGTTTAAAAAGATTTCTGAAGATTTTATTTAAATTTAATTTATTTTATGGAAATCTGATTATGTTGTATGAAAATTTTCTATAGATTGTAAAACTTCATCTATACATTTTGAAATTTCACCCAATATTGGATAAAATTTCCAAACAAAACAGAAGTTTTGTATATTTTATAAAATATTTGTCATCCGATAATTTGAGTTTAATAAAATATTTTTTTAAATATTCCATAAATGTTATGCAATTTCCTAAAATATTATTGAAGATTGAATGAAGATTCAACAATAAAATGAAAACACTCAAAATAGAACAATCAAACATCTGATACTTGAATTGATATTTTATTTGTTTTATAGAAGTTTCAATGTTGAAATTTTATTTTATAAATAAAAACATCTAGTATTTTATAAATCAATGTAACAAATTTTCTATTGATATTATTTAATTTTCTGATTTCAGAAAGTTTTATTTTCAAATGGTCACAATTAGTAAATTCGATCTAAAATTTAACAGAATAAATTGTAAACAAAAATGTTTATCAATATTGTATGAAAATTTTATTAATTACTTAATTGAATCATACTTTAAAACACCATTGTCGATTACTTGTAAAAGGAAGTGGTAGTTGAAGTCTCTAATGGGTCTAACTTGTCCAAGCCAGTGGGATTTTTTTTACTTGATTGACTAAAATTTCATTCTCAGCTTACATATTTGATTGGAACCGGTATTAAACTTAAACTAGGTTAAATTTGCGAACAGATATATTGCTTATTAAACCTAGAAAACAAAAAAATGTGCGTCCCATTTAGTAACAAACCTAGTATGAAGTAGGCAAGTGTTGCAAATACAAAACGCAAATTAATTTAGCAAGTACATGGATCCTCAAAACCATATAAGAGTTTATTGGAAACGTAAATACTTGCAAATAGATAAAAAATTAATATTAAAAAAATCAATATCGGACACTTCCGAACAGATAAAGTACTTACCATTGGAATTTTTTCACATGTAAATTTTCCTGTGCCACTATATACTTTTTGAATTACCTAGTTCTGTCTATAAAGATCTACATGGAAATTAGCCCTAAATTAAAATCAGAAATGCTATGTCCAAGCATGACGAAAATATTAAAGTATCAGCAGGGCTGTTGAATCTCGGAAGCTTGCAAAATATTTCCAGTTATAAAATAACCATTTAAAATAATTTTAACCTTCTCCAAACATCAACTGAATTATTCTCATACTGTGCAACACAAATGGAACAGGTAAAAAAAATCTTTATTGCAAAAGACACACAAACCTTTTGTAAATAAAGTTTATTGGCTTAAACGTAGATCTTACGTTGGTAATCAAACATAAATAAACGTTCTCGCCGGAGGACACTACTTCTTACTGGACAATATGATACCGTCGTACTTCTGCTGGAACCACTTCATCGCGTCCTCTTTCGTGAGGCGGTGGGGGAAGCCAACTTTTCCTTGTTTCCTGCGCCTGTGCGCGACATTGAACCCGGGCCTGCCCAGCACCACGTAGAAGTCCAGACCGTAGATACCTATGCTCGGGTCATACTTGATGCCCAGATCAATGTGTTCTTGGATGCCGAAACCAAAGTTTCCAGATGCTAAAGCAATAAACATATCAATAATAATAATAATACTACTACTAAATCATAAGAAAGATTCGGGAGTAGGTACGTTCTGGCAAACACTATACGGGTGTTTCCTAAACATGGGTAAAAAATGTAAAGGATTATCCTAAAAAAAATTTATCCTTTGATGATGTGTGAAAAACCACTTTGTTTCAAAGGTACAGGGTGATCAATTTTTTGGACAATAACAGTATAATTTGTTTAATATAAGTTAACTTGGTTAATAATATTGTTATTGTCAAATTTTGTTATCACCCTGTATCTTTGAAACAGAGCGGTTTTTCACATATCATCAGACAACAAGATATTCTTAGAACAAGCCAAGGAAGAACCATTTGCATTTTTGGCCCATGTTTAGGAAACACCCTGCACAGATAACTGGAGACCGGTTTCGACCTAGTTGGGTCTCATCAGTTCAGTGATGTAAAATTGCAAAATCATCAACCTCAGGACTGACTTATAATCTTGAAGTTCAATATAAATAAATGAGAGGCACTAAACGCACTAATAATAATAATAATAATAATAAAACACATAATGCATCAAAATTCGAGTCAAGATATGAAAGCTGAAGCTACATTTTGTGACCGAAATGTATGTCTCGTTCAGTAACACATCTAGTATAAAAGTAGACGTGAGTTGCAAATATAAGACATTTAATTTAGCAACCGCTTTAGTACACAAAACATAAGATTTTGTGCACAGATAAAAGCTATTGCAGGTAATAATTTAATAGTCTGAAAAATTACAAAATCACCATTGCCGTATTTGAAAAATCAGATCATAGTTCAATTGACATACCTGAGAAGTTGTCCCTGCGCAATTCGTATTCTCGCACCTTGAGGCCCTTCTCGAGGATCTCCTCGGCCTTGGCCCCCCTCACAGTGCAATGCACGGCAATTTTTTCGTTACGACGGATGCCGAAGGATCGCACAGTGTAGCGCGCTTTTGAAAATACGGGCTGTTGCCCGGTCAACTGCTCCAATACCTGAAAATCGCAGACCGTCAAGTTGAGCACAATAACGGACATTTATTTGGGATTCATGTAGTAAAGTGTAAACATGTGCGTTCAATTTAGTAACAAACCTAGTATGAAGTAGGCAAGTGTTGCAAATACAAAACGCAAATTAATTTAGCAAGTACATGGATCCTCAAAACCATATCAGAGTTTATTGGAAACGTAAATACTTGCAAATCAGCAAACTGTTTTAAAAATCTCTTACAAACTATTTATGAACCTGTGTCCTATGTATGTCACATACATATGACATACAAGTATGGCCTAATAAAATATTAACTATGCACATGCCATAGTATTAACAACATTTTTACTCGATAATTAAAACCGACATCAAACAATTTTAAAACTATAATATTAATAAATGAGAGGGGCACTAAGCAAGATGGATAAAATACTAACAAAATTTTTAAAACTCTTAAGGCCGAATCATAGATTTCTTATACCGTGTAAGGCTATGACAATGCTACCGATATGGGAATTTTCAACGGGCATTGAACGCTGTTGAAAATGCCCATAGCAATAGTATTGTCACAGCATAGCATTGCGTAAGAAATCTATGAATCAGCATTTTGTCCACAACTGAATAAAACTCGGCTGATTGCATCCCTTACAAAATAAGTAATGAGTTGCCCAAAGTAAGAAATACATGTGCAATTATCACGAGCTAGATTATTTGCCAGTAGGCTGGGACAAACAAATGAAGAAAAGCAAATGATATTTAGTATAAGAGACCCCTCAAACTACAACTATCCAATAGCTTGTTGCACTAATAAATAATGAATCGTTCACAAGGATAAATCACTCGTGCCACATTCCTTCAAAGATTATTGAGCTCAAAACAAACCCTTGGGGGCGATGCGAAACTACAAATTTATCTCGCTGCTAAAACCAAATGCAGTTATTGCAATATCACAGCTAGATTATACTTATTTCGCTAGTTCTATTTCTGCCGCTAGACAGGGTCCAGCCCAATGGGTCTCTAATGGATCTGTGATACTAAACGTTAACTGAAAAACAAGTCGTCGCAGCAAATACTGAGTCTATGCATACCTTGGCGGCCCTTGTCAGCCTATCACCAGATTCTCCCACGCAAATGTTCAGGCACAGTTTGCGAATGTGAAGATCTTTCATCACATTCTTGGACCTGTCCTTTACCTCCTTCCTCTCCTTCTTCACTGCGGGCTGAAACATGCAAACAACTTTTAGGTTACGAACACACAACAACAAATTTCACGCTGTCGCCCCACAGCAGCCCACCAAACACACCTTTAATTAACGTTAAACATCGGCAAACGTGCCAAATATGTGATGGTGTGTTTTTATAACCAACAAAAACTAACAACACTCAATCATGTGCAATTTGGCATGTTTATGTCGCGATGATGGATGAAATAAACTCGTATTTGTATAGCCCGTGATCAGTGGGTTAAATTTTGATTGAATTTCCATGAAATTGGTGTGTATTTACGTGGATGATCAACGATTTTTATGTAAGAACAGAAATTGACAACACTCACCGCCATGACTTTAACTAGAAGGAAGTCGAAGTGGCTCGGTCGGTAAATGAGGCGTCTGTATCAGTAAATACCGATGTGCAATGTTGTCACGTCGCAAATATATACTTAATTTATTTGCAACTTGTAATAATAATAATTATAATAATAGTAATAATGATAATGGTAATATTATTTTTACATTTTAACCAGTCTTGAGTGCCATGCAAATAAAAGGTATAAGACAAAATACATAAAAGTTATATTTAAATATACCATCTAAGTATCAGTATTTAAGTGATTATGTACATTTCAGTTCTATTTATCAATGGAAATTTTGGCAGAGAATAAAAAAGGCGAGATTGGTGATCTCACGTTAACTCACGTCATTTATTAGTGTTAACTTTCCAATTGTCTAGGCGGAAATTTCAACTATGCTGAAATTTTTTAATCACGTCGTGTCAAACTTTCCATTAAGTCTGTCAAAATATGAATTATTCTGTCAACATTTCGCAGTATACTGTTTTTTTTTCCAACTATTTCTGTCGAAATTACAATTACGTTATTAAATTTTCAATGATTGCATATAAAATTTTAATGAATACTGCAAAATTTAATATTATTCCTATAAAAATTAAGGTGTCAAACTATCAAGGAATGCAGTAAAAATTTCCATGATTATAATCAAATTTCAGACTAACTTACGAAAGTTTTATGGTTTCTGTCAAAATTTCAATGATTAGCATCAATTTTCAATTATTTATCTCAATATCAATTATTCTGACAAATTTAAACGATTAAGTGTCATGTTTTTAATAATTTCTTTCAAAATATGAATTATTCTATTCAACATTTCAATGACTACAATCTAATTTTTAATTATTTCTGTCGAAATTATAATTACGCCATTCAATTTTCAATCATTACTGTCAAAATTTCAATTATTCTGATAATATTTCAATCATTACGTGTCATGTTTTCAATTATTGCTGTCAAAATATCAATTATGCTGTCAAAATGTCAATTATTTTGTCAAAATTTGAAAAATTCCCAACTAATTTACAATTATTTCTATTAAAATGTTAGATAACCTATTATTTTTTTAGTGATTACACTCAAAGTGAGTAATTTTGATATTACAATTAAATTTTCAGGATTTTTTTCAAAATCTCGGTTATGAAATATTCACTGCACTATGGTTTTTCAATTTACTGGCAGGTTTTGTTATTTTCAAAAACATCCAGTATTTTCAACTACACAGTTTTAACTGTTTTTAAATTTTCTGCAGTTTGCGTACTTTTTCTGCGATATTTTCAATAAATTTTCTGCAATTTGAATATATTCTCTGCGACATTTTCAATATTTTATCTCACCGTTGGTATGTTTATTTATCTAACAGATAACTTGTCCAAATTTAAAAATAATTAATTAATAAATTTCAAAATTTTCACGGAAATGCCATCCTGATCTCAAAACAATAATTAAAAATATATATGTGTGTGCCTCTATTTTATTAATAAATTTCAAAATGACTATTTACAAAAAAAAAAGTGTCAAGTTAATTTCGAAAGTTCTTAATAAACGATAACTCCAAGTGGCAATAACACGTATCATATTGTTATGATAATAATTATAATGAATATGATATTATTATCATATTATATTATTATTTATTATAAATTTTAGAGGAAGTTATAATAGTGATAAACAAACATCAAATTTTTGCAAAATCTAATTACTTGCAAAATACTTGTAATACTATATTTTGGAATACTATATTTATATAATTTGTAACGGATTTTGTAATCATGCAAAGCAAATTTCAAATATTGGCTCTACCCTGATATCAAAATGATAATTTCCGCAAAAATGTCTGCCTTTTATTTCGAATTTCAGTCTTTATAACACATAAAAAATTATTAAAAAAACAACTACTTACAGGAAGTGGAAATTAGTAGTCGTATCATATTATTATTATAAATGTTGAGGGAATATTGTAATCGTGCAAAACAAATTTAAAATTTTTACGGAAATACATATTTTCGGTCTCCTCGTCCCTCCTCATCTATTTAATTTTGAAATTAATCCTAACCTTACCTAATAGTTAACTGTTTCATTTTGCTTGCTTATTTATTAATTCTCATGAAGCAATTAAGAATTGTTGCTATTAAAAATTATTATTAAGCGAATTGCCACTAAACAAGTGAAAACTGTTATGACCATAACCTAGAAGTCATCTGTTTTAATTCGGCTTGTCGTTGTTCCAATCGTTGTGATAAAACAACTGTTACCCAAATTCAAATGATCATCTCTTTGAATTGCGCTTGCTCTTATTTACTTGTTATGAAACAATCAAAATTTGTTATTCACAACCTAGTAGTCATCTGTTTCTGCTTACTCTCGCCTGATTGCAAAAAGATCGTGAATGAACGATGTTTGCTTAATTTTTGGTTGCGATTTATATTCGTTCATATCTACTATCTTCACAGTACTTAGTGATAAGAGTATCGTGGCTAATTGCTAACTATTAGAAAACGTTATTAGAAGATATTAGAAGACTATTATATTGGAAAACTAATAGAAAATGTCGAAATTGCCATAAAACTGCATTTCTCTTCACAAATACACATCTTCAACACCGATTCTTCAACTACGGAGCCAAATATTCTATTGCAAGATAGATTTTCTATTTCAATTTGTTTTGATATATTGATATTTTGATTCTTTTATAAATAGTACAGTTTTTTTACGATGTTGAACGTAAGCAATTTATAAATTCAACTTAAGTTCGTAAAATTCAAGTTACGTAAATGTTTACGGAACGCATACCTTACGCAACTCGGAGGATGCAGTTACAATTTCTTAAACTAAACATCAACAATATTAATATCAATATCAGTGCAACAATATCATGAAGGAGCACAGCAGATATATTTAATTGGCACATATTTGTAAGCACATTACATAAAGGATTTTTTTATTGAATCGCTAATAAATATACAGAAAATTCGTTAACGTAACCTAACCTGATCTGAACCAACTTAACCTAACTTTACATAACCTTACCAGACAGAAATATTTGCATGTTACCTTACCTTAGCTCAGAGGTTACCAAATCTCTTGTACTGGCGGCCCCTTTTTTATTTTGACCTAAACTACGCTGACGAAATCTGACAACTTAACTGTACATAACCTTGCCTGACCGAAATATTTGCCTGTTAACTTACCTTAACACCTTCACTCAGTGGTTACCAAATGTCTTGTACTGACGTGTACTTTTTCATTTAGACCTAACTACGCTGACGAAATCTGATATAACCTAACTGTACATAATCTTACCAGACTGAAATATTTTAAATTAATGTTCTAAACTACTGAATGTTATAATTTTCTATTATTTGATTGAATTGCAGATTGGCGAATTTATAAATTTTACGAATCTGTTTGAAATAATCTATCACATCTAATCACATTTATCTCTTTTTGCAGCTTTTTTTTATTAATCTCATTCTCATATTTCTTCTCAGCCTTTCTTCTTCTCCTAATCCTTCTTCTAATTATGTTGATTTTTGTCGTCATCTCGTTTAACTTATTCGCAATCATCATCTTCTTCGGTTTATTGTTATATTCTCTGTTCATAAATAGACTGCTACTTTTACTAATCTACTACATTACTAATTTATTAATTATTTAGTTTCTCAGACGTTTCGTTTCGATTATTTACCACTATTGCGTATTGGTATTAATCACTGAGGTGTCGTTTATGTCACTCATCTTCTTTTTAATAAGAAGAATAATCGTATCTCGAAACGAAATAAATAAATAACGAAATAAATAAATAACGAACTATAAAAAAATAAATAAATTAGGAGACATTTTTACGAGAGAGCGTCTTTTAAAACTAAAAATCGAGCTGTGTTCGTAAAAAATATTAAATAACAAAATTATAATTTTTTTACATTCATTTATAACCTTTTCTATATTAATTTAAAACAGAAAAAACAGTGATTTTTTTAGATTAATTCCTGATTCCTCATTCCTGAAATAAAACTGCAAGAATGACGATTACAGCACCTCTGTAATAAGTTTTATTTAACAACACCAACATACAGTTTCATAATCATAATATAATACATATAAACAGAACTAAACGTGAGAACATTTAATAATAATAATAACAATAAATCAAGGTGCGTCTTGCGTTATTTATAGGAAATCAGCTGATTACTTTTATCGTATAATTTCATTTGATTACATTATTGCACATACCGACCCAATCCTTCGTCTAATTCCTAAACATCAAAATTCGTAAATTTAAGTCAATTAGTATACGAATACATTAAAATATCATTGCCATATAAGAAGCTCATTCAAAAGTAAAGAAAAATTAAAACAGATTATAATAATTTCTTAAACACAAGATTTCATCACATGCTTCAGATCATGAGTCTTTACGTTAATGATCATGTGGTTGCATTTTACAATTAATTTAAATAAGTCATGTCATAATATTTTTATGATCATGATCATGATGAGGGAGAATGTGATAAGTATTCTAAAATTTGCTATTAAACCAACAATATAATTGGCCAGGTTGATTTTCCATTGCTGATTCCAGAATTATCTACAGAAGGAAAGAAAATGTTCCCAAAAGTAATGAAATAAGTTACATAAGACTTCCTAAGATGTGTGAAAATTCCGACTTTTAATTACAGTATGCGCCAGAATAAACAGTACTGAAGTTTAGGCAACCAAGCAAACGCACCGTACCAAATACGGCGCAGTGTGCGTGATTGGTTGCGAAATCCTCAGGACTGTTTATTCTGTACCAGCATACAGCACTTCTTATATGCAGCCTTACTCAATTTAGTTGGAGTAATATTTTATTATCAAACCTCATTGATTTTATAAAAACTTGATTTAAGTAATATTATTTACTTAATCATTTATTTCAAGAAAATGTTTTGATTATTTTCCAGATTTGAGATACAAGTTTTTAGCAGAATATTTTCATGCAATCATGAAACAATTTTACAAACTTTACAACACGATTGCGTGAAAATGTTCTGCCAAAAACTTGTATCTGAAGTCTGGACATAGGAAAAACAATTTTTTTTAAATAAATATTTGAGTAAATAATATTATAATAGATAAAAATAGACTGCTGCAATCGAAATGAAAAGTGTTAATTTCATATTCCCATCATTCGTCTAAAGTTTATTTAATAACAACAATGCAACAATAATAATATGCATTATTCAATTTCTCTGAAGCATGAGATGCAATATTAATTTGCTTTACCTAGCAATAAAGTAAACTCTTTGAAGGGCAGCTCCTTAAATGGTCACAAACTTAAGTGCAAATACACGCTAATTAATACTTCTTATAGTAACGGTTGATGGTATGATTACGAAAATATAACTAAATCACTTCACCATCCTGGACAGATAACAAGGCATCTCAAGCAAACCAACAAATTGAGCGGAGTCTGAAATTACAATGCTTGATGTGAGCCGCGTGTCGTCAAAAGGAACGCAGAAGCGCCCAATTTGCCGTCTAAATTATTGTAGTCAGTACATTTTGGTAAGTCTAGTCTAGTCGTCGATATACAAAATATATTTTGCACAATCATTAAACGTAGCTCGCTAATACATATTAAGTAATGAAAGGATTGTGTTAACATTTCGTATAATCCCAAAATCGCGAAGATGTTCCCAGAAGATTTTAAAGCAGTACCCAAGTTATGAAATTATTATGTTAAATGTACAATGTTTAAATAAAATTATTTTTCAAGGTCAATAAGTAGTACAGCTACGAGGCTTCTGGTCCAATTTTCACAAAGACTGAATTAACTAGTAATAGTAATTATCTCAGCATGTAATCCCAAAATCACGAAGATTTTCCCCGAATATTTTAAACCAGTACCAAAGTTATTAAATTATTTATTAAGCGCCTCATCCTGGTTGGCAACAGTGAAATTCAATTATTTGTTTCGAAGACTATAAGTAGTGCAGCTACGTGGCTTCTGGTCCAATTTTGTCAAAAGGCTGAATTAACTAGTAATAGTAATTAACTCAGCTAATTACGTAGGTGAGGCCACTAGATAGGCATACGCATGAGTATTGCTTACCGATCTTCCTGGAAATCTGCAAAGCGATTAAATTTAGGTGGATTAATGTAAAACATAAGACATGTTAACACTATCTGTAAAACAGGTAAAAATCATTAGCTTGGACAGATAATAAAAGGCCATTCGCACTACTAAACCGTAACAAGTCATATGAATTATTGGTTTTGACGCAATACCTAACAGTTCTAGTACTATAATTGTACTGATGATTTAGAAGTCTTTCAGTACATTATGTAAAAGTATGAATCCTGCGACGTTCACTTCTTAAATAATAGCAAAGTCATGACTTCAGATTCATTACCCACACTGTAAAAGCGTTTGGCATTTATAAGCTTATGCTTCATACACTCCTAGTGTACGCTAATAAATTAATTTTATATGTGTAGTAAACGTAAACGACTCAGTTGACAGTCTTGGAAGGATTGTTTAACCCAACGTATTCTGAGAGGCAAACCAAAATTATTTCAACAAACTCCAGTTTAATCAAAGATTTGCAATGATTTATAATAAGTTTCGGACACAAAATATTTGATTGTGTATGATACGGACAATATTTAACAATATTTAGCAGTGCAAATTTAATTACATTTATTTACCAACTATAGTTGCAAACTGTATAATCAGGTGCGTTTTCGCCTGGAAAATGCTCTTGATAATCAATCCATTATGACAGAATGGGATTTGCAAATTGGGATAAACAATTCAGCACAAGGTCGTACTAGAGTACTTCATAAAGCGTTTAGAAAACCTTCAGGGGAGTGGAACCGGACCTAAAGAGAACCTAAATGCTATGTAGGTTATTGTGTTTACCTGTATTGGTTTTTACATATCTGGTTCTTAAGTTGTAGATAAAAAGAACCTTTTACAACTATTATGTAAAAAATGTTATTTTTGGTTCCGGAACTAAAAAGAACCGATTAGCCGTTACAAATTTTGGCAGATTCATGAATCGTCTCGGATCAGGACCAAAAATAACATCAAATTACACATTAGCATGTACAGTTTTCACATCTTCAATGGCATGTACAGTTTTTACATGTTAAATCATACTTTTTTTGGTTCCGATGTTTTCCCTGCTAGAAACTGAATTTTCGCAAAACTTCTCTTCGGTACTACATAATGTACTTTAATCACATTTTACCCTATATTCGATGGTTAGAAGGTGACCTAAGAGTTCCTCGCCTTCTCTATGTTGCTAATCTCTTCAGGAGTGAAGCCCAGGATGCTCTGGATGGCCCTCAGGTGGCCCTGGTTGTTCTCCTTGTCAGTCAAGAAGTAGTAAATCGCCGACTTCAAGAACTGCAGGGTGATCTCTGGATCGATCTTCTTGTTTTTGGCTTCCATCACTTGTTTGTACATTGCCTACATAAACACCAACATAAATCAAATCTCGATCTTGGAAGTTTTAAGGCTTGCAGTGCAGAATGTTAAAAATATTAAAATTCAATCATTGAAGGTTTTAATACTTGAAGTGCACCATATTAAAATATTGGAACTTCAATCAGTATAAATTTCGCAACTTAGAGTGCTGCAAAGATTTAGACATATAGATTTAATGTGCAAAGTATTAAACTTCAATCATTGAAGATTTTCAAGTGCAAGATATATTGAATTTCCACCCTTGAAGACTTAAAGTTAAAAAAAACTTGATGTGCAGGATTTCAATCTTTACATTCGAAGACTTGAAAAAGTCCTGCATAGAAAGCTACTGGAGCTTCAAATATTGAAGTTTTTGAATTATGATAAAAATGATAAATATGATGAGTAGAAAATGGAACCGATTCCTCAAGAGTAAGATTTTGAGAAACATAAAAAAACGATTTTTTTGGCAAACAGATTACATTACAAAACATATGAAATTTTGGATCCTTATTAGGCTTATTGTTTTTGGGTTATTCCTGTAAGCCTTTAATTTTAAATAAAGAACTTTTTCTACGAGAGTTTTCTAAGTGAAACTTTTTAGTACAAGTGGGTAAAAAAATCATCTGTGCATAAAAGCATCAACTCAAAAATAATGAACTAGGTTGAACACTACTTTACGAACTTGTATCATAAATAACTATTTTAAACTTTTACATTAAGAATAGTTATAATTGATAATTTGTAGCTATAGTTGATACACACGCACCGATAAAATATTTTTTTTTAATATAACTGACAGCATATTAATAAAAAAGTGATGGAATGTTTTTGGAATATTTTTAGAATATGCGCCTTTTTCAACTCACCCATTCAAGTGCCGTTTATTTTTTAAATACATAAGAGAAACGTTAAGTGCCATCTCATAGAGAAATCAATTACTACACGACACTTTACTTTGTACACAACACTTCATTAAAAGTTTATTTTTAATTTTAAGTGTAGAATATAACAATATTGAAAAATATAACATTGAACATTCAAGTTTAGTAAACATGTAAAAATGTTAAACTTCAATAATTGATGACTGCAGACAGTAACACTTTTAAAAATCAAGTCTTAAAGATACAGAAAATTACACTTTTTTAAGTGCAAACTTTTATGTAGGATATAAAAATATATTGATTATAAATACTTGAAGTCTTAAAGAAGGGTAATAATAATTAAATTCTTTTTTTTTTAAGTAAGTGCAGGATTTAAAAACATTAACACACAATAAAAGCAGACAAAACTGAACATATTAGCTATTTGCAAATGCTTACTTTTTTTTAATACAGTACAAGTACAAGTGCAAGTTTCGGAACTGCAATCAAAATTATTGCCATTTTATTATTTATTTATAATGAAAAAAATAATAGCTATTACTACATGAAATAATTGCTGCTAAAATCAATTTCAATATTCACACAAGACATATGCTAACCACGTGATTTAAGTTTAATTTTAAAAGACTAAATCACAAAATTTGCAAATTTGAAATATTTGAAAATAAAAGTTAAATAAAAATTAAGATTAAATCAACCTAGAAAATGATTCAATAATGTTAGGATTTTGAAACCTTAAAACAGCACATTATCGGAAATGTGTATGCCCAATACTATTTTGTAACCCCATAGCCCCTAAAAAAATTGCAAATTTTGAAAATTTGAAACAATTTGAATTTATTTTGGAAATAAACATTAGATTATTGACATTGTGAAGGTCTAAGATTTTTTAATAACTTTTTTAGGTAATTCAAAAAATTCAGGTAATCAGGTCATTAATACGGTTTTCAGATGTCTTTTTTTAAAATTGTAAATTTCGGAACTACAATCAAAGTTTCGGAAGATAATTTACCGATATATTGCAATTATTCAGGTGCATTGCGCATCAAAACACGATAATAGTAACGTGTTCGTTATGTGACATAACATTCAAATGTCAAATGCATTTATGCCGTAATAGCGTTTGATATTTGATTAAGATGCTGTCAAATACCGCACATATTACTGTTATCATTTTGTAGTACGCAATTCATCCCATTATCTCGAGTTTTCTTTTTAATTTTGTTGTTATTAAATTGGGAATTGTATTATTGACGTAATATTTGATAACATTAATATTTATATCTTTTGATATTATTAATGATAATTTATGATAGGCATTTTAGTTAAAATTCCAAGATAATTTTTCTGAATTTTTCTCGAAATGTTGGAAAATTACAACTTTTTGCATGAAAGTTCCAGATCAATTACAAGTGTACAACATTTTTGCAAATTTTGATTGTATTGAGTATTTTAAGGAATCGTCTTTACCATGAAATTCTTATTATAAAAATATTACTTTTTATATAAATATGGAAATGAATTTAAAAAATGCTTCACAAAGTTCCTCGAATTAAAAAAAACGAGAATTGAACAGTTTTTTGCATAATTTCCGGGCGTTTTGATTGAATTGGATTTTTTTATTAGGGATCGTGTATACAGAATTTCCTATTTTGAAAATATTTCCAATTGTATAAAAACATCTCAACCAAAAAAATATTTGAAGGTAATTGAACAACATTTTGGAATTATTATCTGTACTTTTAAGAATTTGTTATAATCAAATTCGGAACTGCATTATCTAGTGATATTTTACTGAAAATCCTATATCATTTTTCATTTCTTCTCGAAATTTTGTCAAATTACAATTTTCACAAAATCAAGTTTTCATTGTATTAGAAATTATGCCTAATGACTATTTTTTTTAGTTTTTTAGAAAATGATACTACCACGCTACACACGTGTTTTTTTTTTAAATTTTAAATAATTGACGAAATCTCAAAATTCCAAAGTTTTTTTAAACCTAGAAACTTCTGAAAGTTAGGATGGTTTTGCAAAATAATTTTGGAACCAATACATTATCGAAAATGTCTATGTCTAATACTATTTTGTAACACCATAGAACCTAAAAGATGTTGTACATTCTGAAAGTTGGAACAATTTCAATTTGTTTTGGATTAAATAAACATTGGATTATTGACATACTTTTTAGAATACCTCTATTTACAGATACATATTTTTTTTAAATATAGTAACTTTCTGAATTTCGGAATACAATTGACCGATAATTTGTAAATTATTATCTCAAGTTTCTTTAGATTTTGTTATTATAAAATTGGGAATTATATTATCTACAGCAGCGGTTCTCAAACTTTTTGAGAGGCGGAGCCCTCCAAAGGCATACAAATTTCCACGGAACCCCACTGGTTCAATAAGCATATGTATGTGCATATATATATATATATATATATATATATATATATATATATATATATATATATATATATGTATATATCTATTTATTTATTTATATGTATATATATATATATATATATATATATATATATATATATATATATGTATATAAATATATTTTATTTTTAGTATTTTAGTTTATATAAATAAATATAAACAAAAAGAAAGAATGAAATTATTTGTACTTCAATAAAATCATTTATTTATCAACAAATAATTGCAAAATATTATAAAAACAAACTTCATTGTTAGTGGGACGCATGGACTTGTTTCCTATTTTTACATAGTTCTTTTATGTCTGGATTTATAGAGGACAGTTGAATCCTCATATCAGCTTCTGCATCGAGTCTGTTGCGGTATTTGGTTTTTGTTGCAGCATATGAAGAAAAGCCAGATTTGCACAAATAAGTCGTAGCGAAAGGAAGAAGTATTTTAACAGCTTTCATTGACAAATCTGCAAATTCTTCTCTCAAAGTGCACCAAAATTCTGGCAAAGATAGCTTTTCAAATATGGCTTGTAGTGAGGAATCTGTAATCATGTCAACGAACATTTCATACTCCTTAGCTGTGAATGTGTCTGGCCTTTTCTGAACTATAAATGGGTTTCTAATCCATGTATAATTTTTAAGCTTTTAATTCTCTTCATCTGGAAAATATTGTTTGACCGAGTTTAGAATATCTTCCAAATGTTGACAAATTTCATCACACAACATAGTAAGGTCATTTGCATCAATGTCTCCATTAATTTCATCGCAGAAATCTTTAAGTATTGGGAAGCTATCTAGCTCACGAGAGCGAATGCAAGTGATCCAAAATTCCAATTTCTTTTTGAAAGCTTGAATTTTATCATTGGCTGTGAACACTGTTACTTGTTTTCCTTGAAGTGACATATTCACATTGTTTATCTTTGAAAAAATGTCGGCGAGGTATCCAAGTCGAAACAACCATAGTTTATCTGTCAACCTTTCTTGTTAATCCATATTGTTTTTCATGAAAAAGGTGCCCAATTCGGAACGCAGCTCGAATAGTCGAACAAGTACTTTCCCTCGAGACAGCCATCGTACTTCAGTATGGAGCAGTAAAGCTTTATGAACGCTGCCCATATCTTCGCATAGAATTTTGAAAAGCCGTGTTTGTAATGGTCGCGATTTTATGAAATTTATTATCTTTACAGACTCGTCAAGGACCTTTTTAAGTGACAATGGCATTTTTTTACTGCAAGTGCTTGGCGGTGAAGTATGCAGTGGCTATTTGTGCAGTTTGGTGCCACGTTCTTGATTTTTGCGACAGCGCCAGCGGATTTCAATTTATAATTCACGGAGCCCTTTGGGGTAGCTCGCGGAACCCCAGGGCTCCGCGGAGCACACTTTGAGAAACGCTGATCTACAGTGATATTTTACTGACCAATTCTAGATCATGTTTCATATTTTGTCGAAATTTTGTCAAATTACAATTTTTACAAAATTTTAAAAGTTTTCATTGTATTAGGAATTTTATGGAATCAATTTGTATAGAATTTTTTATTTTGAAAATATTGCTAATTGTATAAAAATGGAAATAAATTGAAAAATGCTTCATGAACTTACAACAAAACCGAGAATTGAACATTTTTTTTAGTTTTTGTTTAACTATGCAATTTTGTATAAATGTTCTTCATTTCGTTCAAGCTCAATTACAATGTTTACAATATTTTTGGGAATTTTGATTGTACTGGGAATGTTAAGGAGTCAAGTATGGAATTTCTGATCTTAAAAATAAATTGAGAAATGCTTTATAACTCTCAAGACTTAAAAAAACAAAGGAGAATTTGACAAGTTTCTTTTTGAGTTTTAGTTTAATTATTGCCATTTTATATAAATATTCTTCATTTAGTTCCAGTTCAATAGATAATAGAAATATATACGAAAGTATCCATCAGAAACTACCAAAAACCTGCAGAAAATTTCAAGATTTCAAAAATTCATGCTTAAATTCCCACTTTAACTTTAATGTATAAATTAATTTTCTCGGGTTTTTGCAATTTTAATGAACTTAAAAATTCTAGAAAATATTTTCCCATTTTCACGTATCGTGAATTATTTCGGAATTTCTAATTTTAATTAACCTTTCATTTAAAAAAAATATATAATATCAATATAAATTATCTGTTTATTTTGTTGTATATTAAATTTTTTAGGAATTACATTTTTTATTGTGAAAAATATTCTTATTTTATGAAAAATTATGAGAACTACAAGAATCTACAAAAATTTTCAAGATTTAAAAAAATTCGTGCTTAAATTATTACTTATTATTAATGTATAAATTAATTATCTGATGTTTTCAATTTTCAATATTTTTTACAAATCTCGAAACTTTGCATGCAATTTTGGTTTTTTTCAATCTATCAATTTTACTTTTGTGCATGACAAAAAATTTTCTTTAAATTAATTTTATTAATTAATTTTCTTAGGTTTATTGCAATTTTAATTATTTTTACAATTCTTCAAAATTGTTTCCATTTTCATGCAATCGTGAATTATTTCAGTATTTATTTTACAGCAAATGTTCAATCTCCAATAAATTCCCACGATTTTTCCAAATAATTAAAAAAATATATACAATATTTATACGAGTTCTCCATTTATTATGTAATATGCAAAACTGTTACAGGAATAAAATTTTCGATCCACAAAAGTTGAAGCAAAAGTTGTCCTGTTGACTCTTTTTTTGTTCTCTCTTGATATGTAAACGCTCGTTTAGGGTCATCTAGACTGACACGGTCAGTGATTCTGTATAGTCCAGGTGCCTGTAAAGGGTTGCCATGACGACATTACCGGACAGGTTTTGCTTTAAGGTATTTTGATTCTGTTAGATTTGTTAAATTAAATATTTAATATTTCGAAAATAAGAGTGATGAGTGTTACTAGACTGGATTTATTAGAATTTTTTTCTTGTTTTGATCTTTACTATCATCTATCAAAGCGTGGAAGTTTTTATTAATATCCTGTATAATAATTATTTGATGTTTTGAAAGATGTTGGTACTACGGCTAAGTGAAATATGTTTTCCATATTTAGATAAGAATTTTGAATTTATTTACTAATTTGCATAAGCATCATCTACTCAACTACTTCACCTTAGTTTGTTCTCTCCATTCACGATATTTTTGCATCAGGGGAGTATAAGAATATCTAGTAATTTTGTTGGCAGTGTTTCGGAAATAACCGAATTCCTCAATGGAACTTGTAATTTTTTTTTTAGGTTAAATTGTTTTCAATTTTTTTTAAGTAACACTGTTGCCAAATGTAAAGTTTAAATTATTAGAGATGAAAATGGAACGGCAGGGAAGAAAATGAAAAATTATGCATTGAAAAACATTCAATTTAATCTGGACAAGGATTGTGTGGAGACTTGGAGGTATGTCAATTTGTATTAAATGCTTAAAAAAAATAAAAATCTGACAATGTGGTGGGAAGCAAATGCCTAATACACATCAATACAAAAAAGTAATTAACTATCGTTCCATCACTGAATCAGTTTATCCAACAGAAAACCCAGCCGACTCGGTTGCAAAAACGTTGTAATATAATGTAATATAAAAAGGATTAGTTTTGGTTTTCTTATAATTGATTCCGTTCTCATCTATCAGAATTTGCCGTATATCTTAAAAAAGTTATGACGCAATTCAGTTTTATTTCTTCAATTATATTGTGCGTAATGTTTTTAAAACTAGTGTAAAAAATATCGCAATAACTACAACTACTACTAATGTGAAACATTAAACTATTTGCTCAATACTACTAAAAAAATACTATTTTCTCAACATTTCAGTGCATGCACAAATGAGGCTGAAACTATTGAACGACCATGCATTACATCTAAGTTTAATCGGTGCTATTTAAAAAAAAAATCTTTCTCTTTAGTAGTTTTGTTACCTTCCTGGCACCTAATACCCACAAAGTAACAGCCTCTTTTGCACTTAGAAGAGGTTTCAAGCTGTTAGATGATGAGGCATACTCTATGTCCTAGAAATTAGTATCGGTTGTAATTAGACTTCACACGTGAATCGCAAAAGGCGACGAAAAACAAACACAGACAATTTTGGTGATTTTTTTGGGGTTGCTGGGGCCTACCTTAATATTCTCCAGTTCCGCTTGCGTGACTTGCAGCTGTTGGAGGAGCTCGGGGACAGAGATTCTCGAAGGAGCCTGCTGAGCCAAATCCATCACCTGAAATATTTTTTTGAAGAAATTTGAAGTAATTTAGAAAAATATTTTTTTTAAGCGTAAATGGTGCGCAGTAGATCTACCATTGGCGACGGTAATTAGCCGCTGCCGCGGAAATAGGCCGTCGTTAAATAAACATTTAAAAACTTTAATGAAATATGGAAATATGGTATGGATACTACCTCCGTGAACAACTGTTGATCGGTTTCGACTTTGGGGATCTCATCAGTATAGTGCGTCCGAATGTAGTTACTTATCAACCAGTCTACGAGTTACTCCAGGACTATTAATGAACGAGAGAAGCATGTAAATGCCATCTCGTGCTGAAATCCAATTACTACAGAGTCGTCTCTGCAGTAATTGGATTTCACCACGAGATGGCATTTACATACTTTTCTCAATCCACGTTGTCTCTGTAGTAACTGGATTTCACCACGAGATGGCATTTATATGCTTCTCTCATTCATTAAAAAACTTAATCAATATTTGGCAAGAAGTTTGGCAAATTATGGATTGGTGCTGATGATCGGTTTCGACCTGGTGGGTCTCATCAGTACAGTGCGTCCAAATGTAGTTACTTATCAACCAGTCTACGAGTTACTCCAGGAAGATTAATGAATAAAAGAAGTATGTAAATGCCATCTCGTGCCGAAATCCAATTACTACAGAGTCATCTCTGCAGTAATTGGATTTTACCACGAGATGGCATTTACATGTTTCTTTCGTTCATTAAAAAACTTAATCTATATTTGGCAAGAAGTTGAAATTGCTGACACAATGACAAGACAAAGATTTACGTTTTCAAGTTTTCTTGCAAATTATGGATTAGTGCTCATACAACTAGTACTACTTATAATAATAGTCGGCTTTCTATGACTCAAAAAAGAATTACCTGACCAATTTTACACACAAAAATCGTACTGTATTATCACAATCACAATAACCAAGTGATAAGGCACATATTTTCAAACGATAACCTTCGCGCGATTTCAGTTGAATAGAAACAGTAATCACCTGTTTCTCCCGTTCAACTTTCGCAGCGACTTGCCCTTGCGCATACATCTGCAGATAGGTCTGCTTGTGCTTGTCTTCCTGCTCCTCCAGCTTCTTGAGGGCGTCCTCAAGCTGGACTTCGAGCTCCTTGATCCGGTCTTTGGCATTATCTAGGTCAGGCACTAATTCCCAGTATCTGTAAGCGAAATGACCGATTACTTGCATTGTAGAAATTTGAACAATGATATGGGGTGGTTTAATCAGCGAACGGTAATACTATCGATTTGTCGAGAGTTAGCAGTCAAGTGGCTTTCATCGCATAACTATGAATCGATATTATTTTTTTAACGTTATTTTAGGAAAATTCTATGCCCAATAGCTTCTATTGTAGTTTAACTAATCAGCAGTCCTTAATCAATGAACTTCTTAAATAGTTTTACAATGGTCCGTTGCCAATAAACTCTTCAAGGAGCAATCAATTGTCAAAGACTTTCCTTAGTGCTGGGTTTGCCATTGAACGAATGTTGCATTAATTCCGTAAACTCTGTTCCGAAAGCTTGATAGCTTAGCCATATATCATAACATAGAATTAAAGTGGTTAAGGTGGTTGATGGTTGAGGTTAACTTTCGTAGCTTAGGATGAATTCACATACATATCAACACAACTTACAGATCATCCATTATAGATATGAATTGTCAAATTTAAGGTCGGCCAAAATGTCACCTTGTATAATAAACTTGACAGTGTACTTGTAAAAATCTAGTAACAAATATGTCATTGATGTCAATATGTGTTTTGAGATTATGAGACCTATTAGTTTTTAATAACTTGAGTTGGTTTAATAACAAGAAGTAGGTACCGTTGCAATGTTTAGTTAATAAATTGTGAAAATGAGAAAGAAAGAAAAACGTTTTAAATTCATTCGAGATTGGACAATTCGTCATCAGATTCTGACTCAGATTATCCTAATGATGTAATTATTGGAGGGATGTTTTCCGTAGATGTATTTCCCATATACTTAGTCCACTCATCTTTGATGAGTTTTTCGCAATGTTGGATACTATTTCGCCACATTTCTGGTATAAATTTTGAAAGGGCTTCTTTCTATAAATGAAGAACATAAGCTCTTGAAGAAGGTTGGGCGTGAACATGTTTATTGTAATACTGTTTGGCAAACCCCCATACTAGTTCAATTGCATTATACTGGCAATGGTATGGGGGAAGCCTGAGTACCTGATATCCATAACTGTTCAAAATATCGTCAATTACATATTTTCTGTTTTCTGTGCCTAAGATAAATTTAATCTGCTTCCATATTTCTTTTATAGTTGATGTGTGATTAAAATTGATATTCTCTCTCTCTGGATTCAAAGTCCAATTTTGCATAATCTATAAGATCGCCTAATGTAAAATATTCATTTCTCTCTTGGTACGCATAATTTTTTCTAGGAAGTACCTACTTTACAAAGTGCATATTAGTGTGAATTCGTGCCGTATTTGTTTTTCATGCAATTTGGGGTTTTGAAGACTCTGTCCACTTCCATGTTTATTTTATTATATCAAAAACAAACGTGGAGCTTATCTGGAAATTACTTTATGTACAAAGTTACAAAGGACAAAGGTAATAGTTAAATACCATTGGCGTTCCTAGTAACTTTATCAATAATGCCAACACAATGGCACTTTGACAATTCACATATCTAATGGATTTAGTTTAGAATGTTGATATTAGAAGGTACCTGCATGTTCTTACCTTTTATTAATTTCTGCTATCCGCTGCAGCAGTTCCTCCACTTTATCGTTATGCCTCTGCCTCTGCTCCTGGCTCTCGTTCTCGTGGGACTTGACGAGTTCCAGAATCCTCCTCTCGTAATCGGCCATCAGCTGCTGGTGCTCGTAGTCGAAGATGCACGGGAGGACGTCGGTGCAGATGCTCTTGTCGGCAACCTCCACGTGTTTCCTCTTGAATGGCTGTAACCGTCACATATCACACGCCAACATCGCAACAACACGCCGAACGCAATGCTCTTACAGACTGACCAAAGTCCTCCCCCAGTAGCACCGAGTCCTTGGAGTGTATCGAGGAGTTCGTGTAGTCGTCGTAGTGGCCGGAGTCGGTGTAGGAGTTGGTCATCTCGCTGCCGACGTGGTTGCCGAGGATGGCGCCGTCCGGCAGGTCGCTGAGCTCGTCCAGCGGGTTCTCCCTAACCGTGACCGCATCACTGGAATTAGACCGTTCTTCCGGTGAACTAAGGGCTGCTTTATACAAACGCAACTCTACCACTTCTTTCGTCAGTTTGACGATGTCGCTGTCCTTCTCCTCCAGGTCCTTCTGGGCCTGCTGAAGGAGGTTCTTCAGCCGGCGGACCTGGCGGTGGGCGCGCTGCGTCGGGGTCAGGTAGTCCTCCCCCGTCGCACCTGCGTGCTGGTTACAGTGGAACACATATCTGCAAAGATGCAATCAATAAAATGTGCGAAGGTGTTAATGTTCGTTCAAATCTTGCTTTTTTTGGAACTTGCAACAACTTCTAAATAAAGTAAGTGTTCAGATTTGTAAAGATATTTTTGTTATAACAAATCATGAACTTTTAAACTTGATTATGGCCTTCTTCGATTATGCCTTGGGGTCTTCAGCACACTGGCAATTGTTTTGAAGCAACTTTTTAATTTCAATAATAAAACACATTATTTCTTGTGATGACCCCTACATTAGCCAGTGTGCGGGGCCCTATAAAAAATAATGTGCCGTAATTAAAAAGTTGCTTGAAAATAGTTGCTTGTGTGCGAAAGGTCTAAAACCATATTCTTCGAAATTGCTAATACATATAAGAAGACGTGTCAAGATGCTATAAAGGTGCACAAAGGGCGGAATGTGAAAAATATTGCAAGCAATAATGTATTAGTAACATACCAATACGCATATCTTCAGTTATGAGTTAAACCTTAGAAGATAAGCTATGCATAAGGTGTAAGCGTGAGTAAGCTGTAAACGTGAGTGATGTATCAACTTGATACACTTAAAATTGATTATTTAAATGTGCATTTTGCTACTTAAATAAGAAAATATAAAAACATGCAAGTAAAGGTGAAAGGGCAATAATAGCCTAATTCAGGGTTTCCCAAAGTGTGGGTCGCGACCCGGCACCGGGTCCTAGAAAAATGTTGCCAGGTCGCGCAAAATTAATTGTAAAAACCCAAAAAAAAAAACATCTTAGATATTAGGAAAGTGTGTATTTGTACTCTTTCATATAATACGCACGCTTGCACATGCTTGCGATTGTTTGCCTGCGATTTCATCTCAAAAGAAGCTGATATATTTTAATTGTTTTTGTTTTATTTTACAATAGTTATTATAATTAATTATTAATAGCAACTTCATATTCGTAAGTAATAAAATTACTTTTTCCTATAAATCATCACTAAAAATAAAAACTTTTTATAAAAGTTTCCGACGAAAATTGATAAATTGTTAATCAACAAAACCAGAAATTTAAATGATGATCAACCAAGTACGACCAGAGCTAAACATCATGATCATGATTTTGAAGATACTTTGTCTAAAGCCCCTAAAGCAGATATACAGCGCCAAAACAACACTTGTAAAGCTAAAGGTAAAGTTTGGGTGTATTGGCGGCAGTAAAAAAAATTGCCTCTATGTGTTATTTGCAATTCTCAATTCAAATGAATGTATAAAACCGTCATAGTTGAAGCGGTATTAAGATACATTTCTTCTGAGTACTCTGATAAGCCAATTCACTTTTTGGCTGATAAGTAAAAGCAGCGAATTGCTGCTAAAATAAAGTACTCTTTCCTCACCAGTCAAATAAAAACCTCACTTTGACAGCTTTTGAAATTTTCAAATTAATAGCTGAGACTGAAAAATTAATACTTCCCGCTTTAAAAATTGTCGCAAATAATTTGTGCGGAATAAAGGAAAAAGTTAATTTTCGGCGATACCATTATCAAAATCAAATAATACAGTTAAACGGAGAATTGACGATATTGCGAAACATATAAAAGAAGAACTAGTGGCTAAAGTTAAAAAAAAAGTGTTTTTCCTTGCAACTAGTTGAAAGCACATATATCGAGGATAATGCAAATCTAATGTGTTTTATCCGATATATTGACGAAGACATCGTACAAGTTTTTTTTTTGTTTTTTTAGAAGGCTACCGACAAGAACGACCTCAGATGAGATTTTTAAGCTTACCAATGGTTTTGTCACTGGTTACGGTATTGATTGGATGAAGTGTGTTGCTCTAAGTAGCGATGGAGCACGTGCAATGGCAGGTTGTCTAAAGATTTGTTTAAACAAATTCAATAATTAGTCATTAATTGTGTATGGGTGCACTGTAGTATCCATAGACAAGCGTTGGCGGTAAAACGCTTGCCTTTAAATTTAAACATAACTTTGGAAGAATGTGTCAAGTTTGTAAACTACATAAAATCTCGTCCTTTAAATAGCAGACACTTTTTACCGAATTATGCAAGGAAATGGGACGTGATCATAAACACCTCCTTTTGTATTGTAATTCACGATGGCTTTCAAAAGGAAACGTTTTAAAACGTCTGTTTGAGCTAAAAGACGAAGCTTTGTTATTTCTGAATGAACACCCACCATCTAAAAAAAAAGATGCTATTTTTCTATTTAAGGATAGATTCCACGATTTCGAGTGGTTAATAAAATAGGCTTATTTGTGCGACATATTTGCGACATTCAATTAATTGAATTTAAATTTGCCAGGTTTTGGTTTAAATATGTTCATAGTATCGGAAAAAGTCGCTGAAATATTTAAAAAAAATGACTCCGTGAATACAACGACTTTCAAAAGAAATTTTTAAATCTTTTAAAACATTACATAAATATATTGAAACCCATGCAAACTATAATGAAGGAGATTTACATCTAGAAACACTATCGGTTTCAATTCAAGAACATCTTTTGAGAGCTAATAAATAGTTTTAAAGACAAGTTTCCGAATATTCCCTCAAATAATATGTGGATTAAAGATTATTTTTTATACATATATACATTAAAAATGAAGAAATGTTTAATCTTAGTAAACAAGAAGTTGATAATTTAATTGAAATGCGACACCGATCTGAAAAAAGTGTATGAAACTGTACCACAAATTAATTTTTGGTTGCGCTGTCAAAAGGAGTATCCAAGCGTAAGCGAAAAAGCGGTAATGCCTTTTGTCACCACTTATACGTCTGTGGCTACGTTGTCACCCTTGGAGTACTTAAAAAATAAGTATCGAAACAGATTGGACGATTGAACCTAATTTAAGAATAAAATTAACATCATTACTTCATAATTTAAAATTGTTATGTGATGACAAACAACATCATCCTTCACACTAAGGACAACATATGTGAAAACAAAGTTTACTATAATTGTTAATTTTTTAATTACTTATATTTTTCTTATATAATTATTTTGCAATTTTCGTGTATGAAATAAACAAAACTAACCTGATTTTTATTAAAAAATTAAATTTGTTTTGTAAATAAATGGTATTTTTTCTATAAGGTGGGTCGCGAAAAATTTTAGAACCTCGTACCGGGCCGCGGTCAAAAAAGTTTGGAAAGCGCTATAGTCAGCGTTGAAATTATACCTTTGAGAACTCTATCAGGCAATACGATGTTGTATTTTTTTGCTAAACATTAAAATAGGTTGATTACGTTTTCTTGCGGGAAAATTACAAAAAAAATTATCTTTATTATAAATTATAAAAGATAAGCGATGCTCTAATTAGAAACTGTAGGTAGATGATAAACATGAAGGGGAATTGAAGCAGGTGATCCCGTGTACTGTTAAATTGTGCGTGCATGCTAAAGAATCTGACGAAGAAGCGAAATTCATAAAGATAATTTTCCAAGTGTGGTAGATCGTTTCTGGACGATAGTAATTAGCCATAGCAGCAAAAATAGGCAGTCGTTAAATAAAGTAATAATAGCTAACAGCTAATATGCAAGACGAGATCGGCGATCTCGCCTTTCTTATTGGCTGCGAGTCGTGAGTTAAATATCCATGCATAACTAGAGCAGAAATTAAAATGATCACTCGGTATATAATTTAATTACAGATAAACACATTCCATTACTTACAAGAAAATTGAAAACAGGTGAAGCATTATCTACTATTATAATATTTTAACATAACTTTTGAAGATTTCACATCTTCAAAAGTGAGAGCTGCTTCAACTGTATTAATAAACTCTGATTCCATTACGTATTACTATACAGGGTGTCCAAGATAAGGATCAACAGCATGGGGATCTCGTAAATCGTAAAAGTTACAAAAGCGGGTAAATTACAAAAAAAATTGCGGTAATAAATTGTGTCTTCGTAACTTATTACTAGAGACAGGATGTTTAGGCAAAATGCCTAAAATGCCTAAAAATGCCTATTTTAACAATATTTATGCATAAATTCCTGTTTTACTAATAAGCGTCTATTTTGTCTTATTTGTCCGTTTTCAAGAAATTTAACTTACCTACTCCCAGTTTCTAGAATTTTCACATAAGTTATTGAAGCTATAACTACCAGGACACTATTGTTGCTAATTGTATTTTAAATAAGCAATAAAAACCATTGCAAGATTGAAACACTCATTGTATTGAAAATTGAAATGTTACCTGCCTCTTTAATCCGACCGGCAAATTGCGCTGAGTACTTGAGTACTTGAGTATAAAATGCTTTAGGATAACAAAACAATAGAAATCGAATTATCTTTTATTTTGGCAAATTATTATTTTTTTCCTGAAAAAATTACATCTCTAGAAAGTAGAGACCTAACTTTATGCAATGCTGTTAATATTATGAATACTACAATTACACAAATTCGTGATGTTTCTGGTAACAAAGGTCGGCTGATAAAAAACAAATGTAAAACTGTACTCAATGCGAATAAAGATTTTGACGTTTTAAAGAAAATTGCCTATACCCCTTCGGGAAACACGATAAAACAAATAAATTATGATGCAATTGAAACTGCAAGTTTTAAATATGCGCCGGTTACATCGATGGACGTGGAAAGATCATTTTCGCAATTGAAATACGTCTTATCGGACCGAAGACACAATCTTACTATAGGAAACCTAAAAAAACACCTTGTAATCAGCTGCAATCAAAATATGTAATAAATTATTTTGTAAAAAATATTGTAAAATCAATTTTATTATTATGCCTGTTACTATTTATTATACACTTTTAATAAATATTTTAAATGCCTATTTCGTACTTTTGAATACCTTTTTTCACATTTTTAGTGCCTTTTTGCCTGCCAATTCTAATGCGTTTTAGTGCCTGAACATCCTGTTCGAAATGTATTAACAAGCCTTTTTTCTGAATAAAAACATGAGAAACCATACTGTGGTATAAATCGTTGGATTCGTAATAGGAAGTGCCATTTAATCCAGGGTGTACTTTATTAAAGTTGATGATGGTTTCCCTGAAACGAAACGTTGTACTGAAAATTTATAAACGCAGTCTTGTAGAGCTAAAAAGGTGTTTTTTGTTTGTTTTATACTTTATCAAATGACTCCAGGAAATCATAAAAACGATATCGAAAAATTTCGGATTTTGTCGAATATATCCGGAAGTATGCGGAATTTTCTGGTTTTCTCAACAGAATATTACTCACCACTAAATAGCGCAACTTGTTTGTAATTTAACCGCCGTTGTAACTTTTACGGTTTCAGGTTTCCGGTATACCTTCCACAGCAATATGCACATATTTTGTTAGTTACCATAAGGTGTGAAGATAATGGATAGTAATTAAGAAGAAATAAATAATTCATTTATTAGTTTATCACACCTAACTTAACTTAATTAGTAACTTACAAAAAGCTGTGAAGATAAATGAGCAACATACAAGCTGTAACTAATAAGTTAAGAGCTAGCAGGGCTTATTAGTAACAATTAGCCGTCGATTCTTATGGATATTGGAGATCTTTGATAACTTACCTGTGAAATGTTCTTACAAATTTAGTGCTTGATTACGTTGGGTTATCTTCTTAAAAAAATTACCAAAGATGTTCACAATATAAAGATAGTATACTCAGAGCTGTCTTTATAAAAGTATTATAAAAATGTAATATGTAATATGTAATAATTATAATAATAATATGGAAATATAACATAATTACAATTATTTTTATCTTAATTTATGATATTATTGTAAAACATATCTGGTGACTTTTTTGAAGAATATATGAGTAGATAATTGGAATTTTAATAACTCTTAAAAGTGGTCTCACTTTTACATCCTCGTAAAATGTTTTTTTGTTTTATAAATTTTTCATTTTTTTAGAGAATATTTAGAGCTCTATAAACTAGTTTTTTTCATTCTGTCGTACCACAGTGCTTAACCTAAGTTTTTACGCACCGTTCACAGTGGGCAAAGTGATACTTTTTAGCACAAGTGCGTAAAAAAATCACCTGTGTGTAAAAACATCAACTGTGCGTAAAATAAGTTTTACACACAATTCATTTACTCACCAATTAAAAACAAGATAGTATTTTGTATCAAAGTTTAGCTGTTTTTCATAATAGCTGTCGTAGAAAAAACTTTTTATGATATATTTTCGCAAAGTAGAACTTTTTTGCAGTCGCGTTTTTTCATACACGCTGATAAATTCCCGCTCATACAAAAAAGCACTACTTTACGTACTTGTAACATAAATAACTATTGATAATCTCTAAATCTAGCAACGGATGTATAATAACTAAATTGTTGTGAAGAGCTATTTATTATGGTGTAATGGTAACCTCTACAATTAGCAACGTGGCAATATTAGATACTATTGAAGATCTTTACGGATTAATTTAGAAGATTTCATGATAAATAGATATAAATAAGGACTTTACGATAAATGAGGAGCGCCGAGTTAACTCTCAAATTGATCTTAGATTTGCGCAAAAAATATCATAAATCATCTATCTGTAGTCTCGAAAGTATCTATATGAACATTTTGAAGTTATTTTTGCAAAAATTCCGATTAAAATTGAATCGGCAGTTTGAAGAAGGGAACGAATCGGAAACCAAACTTTTAGGAAATTGAAGAAAATTTGCTAAAATTTCAACATAAATCGATTTTAAAGATTAACAACATTAATATTATTAAGTTTAAGGTTTAATTCATAAATTACCGGTTATGTATTAAGGTTTTATTATTAGCTACTTACTCGTAAAATTATTTTTATTTTATTTTATTATTTATATATTTTATTTCGCCTGATTAGTTTCGGTTTCTAAAAAAACATCATCATTAACTTTCAAATTTCAAAATTAATGATGACTATCATTAAAATTAACAACGAAGATTATAACAAACAAAATAAATGAACTAACCACAGTATCGGACGAACAACAAGGATTCAGATCAGGGAGGTCATGTACAGACGCCACATTTGTAATAAGACAAATAGTAGAGAAGTCCATCGAATACAATAAGCCCGCATTCCTCTGTTTTATAGATCTGGAGAAAGCCTTCGATAGAATCCGTCTTGAAGACATCATATATCTGCTGCATGACAGACAAATACCACACAACATAATTAAAACCATTGAGAACATATACACAAATAACCACATACAAGCCAAAATCGACAACGAATTCACGGAACCAATACCGGTGCAGAATGGTATCCGCCAAGGGGACTCCTTGAGCCCATTACTTTTCAACATAGTAATGGATGTAATCATAAAAGACGTTCGAAAACTAAAAGGCTATAAAATGGGAAAACAACAAGTAAAGATATTATGTTATGCCGATGACGCGGTACTGGTGGCGGAAAATGAAGATGATCTTCAGAGATTACTATTTCAATTTAACATCACGGCAAAAAAGCTAGGAATGACAATAGCAACATCAAAAACAAAGTGTATGACTACATCAAAAACACCAATCAGATGTAAGTTAGCGGTAGACGATGAAATCATCCAGCAAGTAATGCAATTTAAGTACTTGGGCATAGAAATATCAAGCTTTGGAGACATTGAAAACGAAGTCAGAAACCAGGCGTCAAAAGCAGCAAGAACAGCGGCCCAACTGAACGACACGATATGGACAAACAAACACCTACAAACAGTAACCAAAACCCGCATCTATAAGGCAGCTATAAGACCGATATTAACATATACAGCAGAAACAAGACCTGAAACGTGTAAAACTAAGCAGATCTTAGAAACAACAGAGATGAAAGTAATTCGCAAAATAACCGGCAAAACATTGAGAGACCGGGAGAGAAGTGAAAACATTAGACGAATATGCAATATTAATAATGTCAACGATTGGGTGTTGGGAAGAAAAACCGAGTGGAACGAACACATTAGCAGAATGTCAGGTGACCGAATTGTAAAAATCTCAAGAGACAAATCGCCGTCAGGGAAAAGGAGTACCGGAAGACCACGAAAACGGTGGAACGACAACCTCAACGTACAATAAAAGGACCGGGCAAAATCGACGAAGAACAGGCGATCCGCCTATTTAGAAGAAGGAAGAAGAAGAAGATCATTAAAATAAGATCGGGATACACACATACGAGATATGTTATTTCTCGTACTTCAATAAATCTTATAATGATCCTATCTTAGTATATATTAATTATGGGACACATGCTCATATGATATTTTTTACTTAGAATCCATACTACAACTTCCCAAAATATTTGCATTGTTTCCTCCTGAAACACCCTGTATAAGGTTTGTAGATGTAAAAAAATGTCGATAATCTTAGGTAACATTTTTGCAATATTTAAAGATGAGACAAATTTTAAGCAAGAAGCAAATTATTTCGATTATGATTCGAATTATTGTCAAAAGAACAGTTATCTGAACATACACTTCCAATTTCAGAAGTTCAAGTGAAAATGCATTAATTTGAAATTAGCAGAGCGTCATCTGCAACTCATTTCAAACCTTTTTCTTTAAACAAAAAATCGGAAGAAATCTTCCTATGTAAACACTTGTTTCATGTAGAAATATTAATAACTTCTTTAATACATTTAGATTAGAGATAAATTATGATAGAATTAAGCTGTTATGATATTCTTTAAAATTAGATATGTTTTCGTTGAGCTTGATTAACCTAGATTGGAAGATGCTTGAATTATCAATATAACGATAATATTTGAAATTAGACATCTTCGGTTATATTATTATAAAATATTAGGTTTTTCATACACTAACATGATAATCTTTGAAATTATAGGTTATATCTTTGAAGACAGACTAACTTTTGCAGTATTCTTGCAAAAGGCGATATTTTTTTGATATGGTTTTCACAATATTCGGAAATGTATTCACTATTTTCGTAATCTTTAAAACCATAATTCAAATTATTGGTACAAATCTTTAAAAATAGATAAAATGTCACAACATTCTTGCAAAAACGATGTTTTTTGTACTTTTTTCACAAGATTCGGAAATGTATTTAATATTTTGGTAATCTTAAAAATCATATGTCAAATTATTGGTAAATATCTTTGAAGATGGACAAATTTTCCAATATTCTTGCAAAAAATGATTTTTTCAATATTTTCACAAGATTCGAAAGTGTATACACTTCTTTGGTAACCTTTAGAATAATAGGACAAATTATAGGTATTTAGATCATTTTTAGGTAATTAGGCGATATTTTTTGTAACGTTTGTCACAAGATTCGAAAATGCATACAAAATTTTAGAAATCTTTAAAATTATTAGCATCCCTCTACATCTTTGTGGCCAAGTATTGTGACTCACTTCATACTTCTTCCAGAGAAGGTGGTGCCGTTCCTGGCGACACTGGCATGGTCACAGGTCGAGGAAGCCAGGCTGATGCCGCTAATTCCGCTGGTGATGCTCTCCACGTCCCAGTCTGCTCCGCGGGCCCTCTGCTTGTAGTCAGACGGGGACGTGGGAGGCGTCCTCGGGGATGACGCAATGCTTGGAGACACCGGGACCGTCAGTCTCGTGCTGTTTGACAACGACAAGGACTGAAATCACCAAAAAAAACAAAATATATCTTTGAAACAAACTTTGTAATCTACGATCTATGCCCGTATCTATAGTCCATACTTGAGCTTGAGTTCGACTCAAGTCGTATTTTTGCGTATATTTGGTTGCGTTTGGTGTATAAACGTTTATAGAAAATACGCAACCAAATATACGACTTCAGTCGAACTACTGTTCAAGTACGGACTATAGATACGAGACCTAATCTCTATCTACGAAAAAAAGTAGGACACCTGTATAGCCTAGCTTAATGGTTTTTTTTTATCTCAATGAACAACGATGAGACGATGAGACGATTTGATGTTATGATTGATTTGATTGATTGATTGATTCTGACTTTTACAAAAATGGAATTAACACCCTAGATTTTAGTGAAAAATCGGTCTAAAAGTTGTCCTACGTTTTTTCTGCATCAACTGTACATATACGGTGTTTCAGTAGTTTACATAATTACATAAAACCGAAGACTGGCGAAATTTTAAGACGAAACTTACCAATAAAAAAGTTTAGATTTAATATCTGTTTAAAAGTTATATGACTTTAAAATCTCAAAACAAACAATTTCAAGATAACAATAAAGGAATTATTATCATTTCCTTGATTGTTATCAAGAAGTTTATACACCTAACGTTAAAAATGTAATTTTATTTTATGAAAAAAAAAATTAATTCCTACCTAGAAAACAACAAAAATCGTAATAATAGTACCACTTGCAACTGATACATAGTTCTACAATATACTATTTTATCACTTTAGCTATAACTTCTTAACAAAGAGAAGTTAAAAAATAAAACATGAATGGGAGAAGCATGTAAATGCCATCTCGTGGTGAAATAAAATTATAGCTTTCGTATACAGGGTCCGTCATTTCACCGCCCGTCTTCTGTAGCTCAGTTACTAATTGAGTTAGGATCTTAATATTTTGCAGACTTTACTTGCATTCTGTGGCGTATTTTAGGAAAATATTTTTGATTATACAGGGTGTCCCAAAAAAGTGTGACGTCATGATGATGTGTATTTTTAAATTGCGTGGTATATTTTTTGTTGTTTATTTGGGTGCCCTTTATGGATGCCTACATACCAATGAAATTTTATTAAAATCGGTTCAGTGATTTTAGCCCAAAAAAAATAAAAACTGAAAAAAATCAGTTTTGTACCATTGGTTAACAAAATAAATAAGAGATAAAAGTATGCCTTGTTAATAAAACCATACAAGGTAGTCATTAAATAAGGTCTGATAGTTGCGTTAACCAAGTTTTATTGATATGCATTATACAGAGTGTCCAAAATTTAGTATCAAACTTTTCAAACTTTATAGCACTTTATTTTTCTTATTTTAAATTGGAGTCCCTGTATATTTTTATATCATTTCATGTGGAATTAAAAGACAAACATTTTTCCTAATTACAACTCTATCGCAATTCCTAACACATTCAAAGTTATGTGCAGAAAACTCGATTTATCAACTATTCCAATAGCCATTTTAATGAATAAAACTCGAAGGTGACTTTGAAAAACAATTTCTTGACATAACATGTTTCGTAGTTACAATTAATATCTCGAAAGTATTAAAGGTTTCACAAATCTTCGTCTAAACCTATTACACATCGTAAAAGTATTACGTTTTGCATAAAAAATAGTTTTAGTAATAAAATTTCATAAAAACATAACATAACTGTGCATTTCTAAAATTAATTAATTGCTAGAACTTATGATCTATATGTCTTCCGCCCTCTTGAAGGCACAAACGAAGACGAGTATGACATGACATTGCCACTCTTCGTAACAGGTTGAATGTAATATTTTGAAATGCGAATATGAAAGTCATATCCACATTTGTCAATATAGGTCATAATATTTGTCATATTATGAAAATCATATTTTCCATGACAAAAAGTAATTTTGGTATCTTGGGTATAAAGACCTTAGCTAAAAAAGTTTTAAACTTTTATATTACTACAGTCAACAATGGCTCTTGTCACTTTGTTAAACTTTAATGTCAATAAATTGTTTTTTAAACCCACCTTAGATTTTGATTCATTAAAATGGCCATTGGAATTGTTGATAAAACGAGTTTTCTGCAAATATCTTTGAAAGTGTTAGGAATTGAGATAGGGTTGTAATTAGGAAAAATGTTTGTCTTTTAATTCCGCATGGAATTACATAAAAATATACCGGGGTTCCAATTTAAAATAAGAAAAATAAAGTGCTTTAAAGTTTGAAAAGTTTGACACTAAACTTTGGACACTCTGTATAATGCATATCAATAAAACTTGGTTAACGCAACTGTTAGACCTTATTTAATGAGTACCCTCTATGGTTTTATTAACGAGGCACTATTTTTATCCGTTATTAGTTTTCTTAACCAATGGTGCAAAACTGATTTTTTTCAGTTTTTATTTTTTTGTGCTAATGTCACTAAACCGATTTCAATAAAATTTTATGGGTATGTAGGCATCTATAAGAGGCACCGAAATAAGTAACAAAAAGTATACCATGCAATCTAAAAATATACATCATGATGACGTCACACTTTTTTGGGACACCCTGTATAATAACAAAATATTTACCTGAAATACACCCTAGAAAGCAACTCAAGTCTGCAAATTATCAAAATCCTAACTCTATTAGTAACTGAGCTATAGAAGACGGGAGGTGAAATGACGGACCCTGTATATATACAAACAATGTTTATTGGACCCCATGGGGTCTTTCCGCCTATATAGATTTCAATTTCATGTTTTTAGTAAACAAAAAACAAATTGGAAAGTTCCATTTTCCAAAATGTCTCCAGCAAACGTCTTCAGTTGTACTGAAGACGCTACTAAAATACCCTGTATAAAGAATACTTACTAAGCTTTCGATTGGAAAGTCTGTTTGTAATGGGCAAGTTTCAATTATCTAACTAATTGCGTAACTCGAGAAAACATAAAGTAGTGTACATTAACATTTCACAAATTTATTTTTGCCTCATCATATTAAGTGATGCACTTTAAACAATTAAATGAATAGGAGAATCACCATCGAATGTAAGATGTAAGTAAATAATTTATGTGGATACAAGGTAAACTTCCCAAGTTTAATATTCCTCTGAGAAAGCATCTCTACTTCTCATTTTTAATAGTATGTTAAGAAATAGTTAAGTACTTAACTATCTCATCATGTTAATAATTTTTGCATCAGAAAAGTTTGGTAATAAATGCACCAATTTAAAAACTTGTGATTTTTGTGTAATTTAAAAAATTGTGTAACAGCATTTTCTCGTGATTGTTTCGTTTTTATCTCATCGACTTCTCTAATCACTGGCTTAGTATATGCTACAGAAAATGCTTAGTGCTATGAAGGATTAGTTGACGCCTTGACTCAAGCATACTACTATTTATTTCATCGACTGCTCTAATTACTAGCTTAGTATATGCTACAGAAAATGGTTAGTGATATGAAGGATGAGTCGCCGCCTTAACTTAAACGTAGTACGAAAGTATCAGAAGCTATACAGGGTGTTCCTTAATGACGTGCTAATATTTAAGGTTGTAATTCCTCAGGTCATTCTATGAAGAAAATTTTGTATGAACATATATCCGCAACGGCTTAATTTTTTTGCTACAGGGTGTTGAAATATTTTTTTAAATCGTTATTTTTTTAAATATTTCTGTTCATATTGTTAAATAAATCTAAATCACACTAAATCTAGTTACTATGAAACAAATAAAGTTTTTACAAATATCATTCAAAACAATAATTGTTGACATAAAGTAAGTTGTGGGTGTTTTTCGGTTTTTAGTGTTTCATTGAATTTACTTTATTGTTTCGCTGTTTCTATTCGAATATCTCGGTAAATTATGGTGAATTATATACGGAAATGGCAGACATGCATTACGTATACGGTCTCGCAGACGGTAATACAACAGCAGTAAGACGTATTTATCAGGAAAGTTATCCTAATCGTGCCTTACCTGATTAAAAAAATAATTCAACACCCTGTAGCAAAAAATTTAACCCTTTGCGGAGGTATGTTCATATGAAATTTTCTTCATAAAATGACCTGAGGTATTACACCCTTAAATATTAACACGTCATTAAGGAACACCCTGTATGTTTTCTCTTGGATGCGTGTAACTTCACGAACTAATGTGTAATTATGGCCTTCATCCAGGCGTACACATGGGACATGTAATTCATATCGATCCGCACTCATTTTTTATAATCATTATCCCTATCATCAACTAATGGATCCTTCGATTTTGTCATTCCTGTAGATATGTATTTAGTTAGGGCTGCTTACTCGAGAAATTAGCAAATTAGCATCTAATTGCTAAATCGACGTTAATGGCATTCCAATGGCCAAAAGTATGGCAACTTCTTGGTATATGAACCCAATCGTTCATGCACAGTTAATATTAAAATCTTGTATTTGACTTATATTAATGTAATTTAGAGTATTCAGTTATAAAAAAACGTGTACTTCCTTAATTAATTAAGGAAGTATACGTTTTTTTACTGAAAAGTAATACAAAAATAGTGCTCATCAAATCAAAACACTTCAACAGTTTTTGAGTTGAGCGCATGGACTAGGAATCGAACCAAACCCGTCGACGTAATTAAAACATAAAACTCATTCAAATATCGATGGCTTATTTTCAATAGGATGAACCCCACAATGATTCCAATGTGGGTCACGTCCTATTGCAAATAAGCCATCGATACTGCTATCATTACTATTAACATAATAAAACTATACATACATATACAGGATGTTCACTAAACATGGGACAAAAAATCAAATGGTTATTCTTTAAAGCTTATTTCAAGAATGTTTTGTCTTTGGTAATTTTTTTAATGTCGCTTTGTTTCGGAAATGGAAGGCGATGACCGTTTTCTACAAAAACAATTGTTTTTTGTTGTTTAATGCAGATATTTACTTGTGGCTGCCATACGTTGTTGATTTCGTCTCACGACTCATCAGTTTGTTGCTTTGTAAGTTGATTTCGTTTTTATTGTCTTGGATAGTTAAAGTTTTGCCTGCGAAGGTCTCTATCATATTATCAATTCTTGATTCTCTGGAAAAGATGGTTGTAGACAGATAGATAATTTTTAGTAGAAAAATGCCCTCAAGCGTGGTTGTTTCAATATTTCAAAAACTAATTTATATTTTCGAAGGTGTTCGAAAAATCTTGGCTCTTGAAAACTGAAGACCACAGAGAGCTGCGGTTTGAATTGAATTCCATTCACCATTGAAAATGATAATTTAGATGATAAAACACGAAAGGAAAAATGCATATCTTCTACCATTGTCATTTTTCTAGCAAGCATTGTACATACCTAAAATCTTAAATACTCACATAATGTGAGTTGCTGTTGACTGTTTGACTGTTTATAAAGAATGATTTTTTTTTTTAAATTAAAAATATAGTTTTTTTTTTTTGTAACATAATCCGTGAACATACTGTATAACTGTATATCTTAAACCACTTAAGCCCTTCATGCCCAATTTTACAATAATTTGTAAGTATTATACACAGCTCTCAAGAAAGTGGTGTCACCTTTTACACTGGATACTAATAGATGACAATGTTCAAGATACAAATCATATACCGGGCTTTATTTTTCTTTATTACACATAACATTGTTTGGTTGCATACTAGTGACAATGTATAACTGGTTGCCTGCACCTACCCGTAAGGATGTTCCTATAACTAATTAAAAAATGTCAACCAGTATGTATATGTGCAGGCAACCAGTTGTACGTAGATTTCACGGTGTAACATAAGCCACAGACAAGTTATAAACAAATCGCAAAAATTCAGTTTTAATGAAGAAATACTAACTCTATGATATTTCACAAATAGTCTGTCTACATCTAAAAGCGATAATATGGGCCTTTCCTGTACACAGCTTAGAATATTTAGTTTAATCTCTTCTGTTAAAACACGGTTAGTTTTATCCCGTAAACTTTATAACAACGTGCAAATATATCACTTTGATGAACTAAAAAGCTGTATACGTACTGCATAAGCCCACAATTCATTACAAATTCACTGCGTTGCTTCCAAGACCCCTCCTTGCATATTGCCTTGAAATACATGGAGGGCATTTTGAAAACTTACTGGGACTCAACATCAGGATTCAACCACACTTAACCTTTTATGTTGTTTTGTTTACCGTTAGAATTGTTTGAATAAATTAATTTCTTCATTTAAAACAGAATTTTTGTGATTCCTTTATTGTTAAAAACATAACCGTCAACAATCTGCGTAACAGTGTATGCCAAAATTGTGAGAGTGGACGATAGTGTATAACTGGTTGCCTACACCTACGCCGCTATATACGTTGACTATTTACGCCGCTATATACGTTATTAACTTTCACATAGGAATGTTATGTGTAACAAAGAAAAAAAACCCGTATATTTTGCAACATTGCTGAAATGTTTCCTAGGTTACAAGCAAATAATTTACTAGATTTTTCCAAATGTCATTATTAGTCATTATTTCATTGGCACTAGTTGGAAAAGTTTTTCACTTTCTTGAAAATCATTATAATTATATTAAAAGAATTAATGACTTCTTTGACTTGACAAGTGTATGACATTATGTATAAAACATTAACTGTTTACATTAATTAGGTATTATAATTAATTACTTTCGATATGAATATCTTATTTGATTCGTGCATACGTTTAATTGCGCGTGGAGCACTTGGCAATGCAACATTCCCATGAAATTCCAGTGCAAGCGCGTTAATTGAATTAGCAGAATGGATGAATGTCCAGATTAGTGTATTGCATGCAATAAGCTCATATTGGCTTTAATTGCAAGGTGAAACACTGCGTTTAATAATTTGTATGTCTTAGACGTATAGTAAGAGAAATTCTATAATATTCTGTCTACATGCTAAATCATTAGCAGAAGCACTAATAATGATAGTAGGTAATAAGTAATCATCGATTTGGATGAAATGAAAACCATAAAAGGAAATTTTGTATGTCAGATTAGCTCCTTTTTAGGTAATTCATTCAATTAATAATGGCATATTTCCGCTGCTATGACTAATTCTACTTATATGCAGTATGCGCCAGAATAAACAGTATTTGTATGTCAGATTAGCTCCCTTACCTAAGTAATTCATTCGATTAATACAGGCACATTTCCGCTGCTATGACTAATTCTATTTATATACAGTATGCGCCAGAATAAACAGTACTGAAGTTTAGGAAACCTAGCATACGCACCGTGCTGAATACGGTGAAGAGTGTATAATTGGTTGCCAGAACTTAATTTCTATTTATTTTAGCGCATACTATACTTATATCTACTGATAAAGTTACGAATAGTTATCAGATCGTCCTCTTAAGGAGATTTCAGGCTAGTAGCGGTAACCGACCAAATTTTTCTCGAAAACAAATTCTTCTAACGATCCATTGTTCGAAAAATAATTGTGGTATAACTCAAAATGACACTGAATTTTCGGATGAAATATTTTTAAGTTACAGTTCACAACTTTCCACTTTATTATTTAATTTCATTTTTATAGATTATTTTCCATAAATATACTATGGAATACTTGATTTTTCAAGAATTTTTCCTTCTATGCATCGGTAGAAGCAAGTAGGAGTAGGAGTTTAGGAATCACGTATTGTAGGCATTTTAACCGGGAAAACAATTTAACCACAACTTTGGAAAAACCGGGGCTCTAGTTACGTTGCGATAGAGTTCCGGACGAGTATAATATTATTTTTATCATATCTGCATCACAATCGTTGGCTATCGAACTAATAAGCGTTCCAGATGCCGTCTTTCTAGCACGGAGTGTTTTAATATTGCTTAATAACAACACGTTATGTTATAGAATGGTTATTGAATAACCTTGATCAACAATAAACATCAGGCAGTACTAATGTTTATTGAAATAAAAATTAAATGTACTCTGACTATTACTGAGAATCCGAAAAGCAGAAACCAAAAGCGTCATACTCGTTATTATAGGTTATTTAGAAGCTAGCAGTTTCAACCTTCAGAATTTCGTTGATGATGTTGACATCTATAGCAGGTGACATAGATGAAACAAATGCTAACCCTCCACGATTAAAAATAACATTCATGTGTACAGCCACGGACTCTGGGAATGACGTGTCCGTCAGTCCTAGCAGTCTGCTATCCTTGTCTACAGTGCCCCTACCTTGCAGAACCAGACAAGGGTTCGGTCTTGCCGACGCGTCTTTCCCAGAGTCCGTGCCTGTACCTACCTTGTAAAATTAGTCTGAATGTTTCTTATTTTCTCTTTATTTCCAAATAAAAACTATCGTATGATACTTTCGTGTCGTACTTTCAAGCATTGTGCCGTTAAAAGCGTACTTTTAAGCACTTCCGAGCTTGCTTGAAAGGTTGTCTTATGCACTTCTATCATAATATACTAATTCATATATAATAATGAATGCATATCTTCTCAATAGATGTTCCATCCTAATTAAAGTACCAAGAATCTAATTTTTAAATTCCTGGGATTGAAATGAAGACTTATTGGTGTTCTTGAAGCGACATTTTTGTTTGAAAAGTTGGCAATGACGGACTGTATTATCATGTAATCCTCCTTTATTGATTTATCATATTCGACTTCCTCGTGTCCTCCGCATCAATCATTTTAGTAGCTCGTTCCAATATTCGTTCCCTCGTCGTCGTGTATTTTCTTGTAAATGCTGATGCGTTTTTAGATAATTACTTTGGGGAAAATTACTGTAATAGAAATTATAATTGATTTTTACAGGATTCATTCGAATTAATAGAGAGCTTTGTACTTGACGTTATCTTTTTTTTGTGCGAGATGATATATTTATTTCAATCTTAAATGTGACTGTTTACGTAGACTCACGACTGATCGATTGTGTTAAATTTAGATAATTCTGCTATTGTTTAATTTTTGTATTAATTTGGCGATTATCGATGCTATTTATATTGACATTTAAAAGTAATCCATGTTTTTATCCTAGATTCGAACCCGATGCCTCTGCTTTAGTAGTTTATAAAGATTCTTAAAAGTAATTCATGCTTTTGACCAGGATTCGAACCCGATACCTCTGCTTTTGTGGGCAAGTATTCAACACCAAATAATATTAAAATTGATGTGCTAGTTTTTGAGATGACTAGGAGAGTATGAGTATTAGTATGGGTATGAGTAAATTATGAAAATAGCATCTAAAAGCTAGTATATTAAGAATTATGCATTGGATAATTACTTAATTGTAAGTATTATTTATAAATGTATTTCTTAATAACAATAACAAGTTGTACTATTATTAATTCGTTAGTTTTTGAGATATCGCTTATAAAGTTACAGCGATAGCCCTAGTTTTTGAGGTATGTCTAATTAAGTATGAGGACATTTCGATTCAAGCACCTAAAAGTCAATATCTTATACACAATGCATTGGATACTTTCTCAATTAAAAATATGATTTAAAAATTAGTAATTTATTAACAATAATAAATTGTATAATTATTGATATGTTAGTTATTGAGATATATCTAATCATGTAATAGCGATATTTGGGAATAATGGCGGCTTCACAATCGCCCCGGAACGGGAACGGAACGGGAACGAGAACGTTAAAATATAAAATTCACTTGTAACACAATGGAACAGGACGGGAAAGGGAATTTGTTGTGCATGGTTAGAAGTAAATGATATCATATCCCGGGCAGTTGTGCCTGCCTACAAGTGAATGATATATTTTATCGTTGCCATTCCCGTTCCGTCCCGGGCGATTGTGAAGCCGCCTGAAAGAAGCAAAATAGCACTAAAACGGAAAATCTTCTACAATCGCGCTTTTGATATTGATAAATATATACATGATATGCGAATATATTACCTAATCAGATATTAATAATAGTATGATAAATAAAATATAGAATAATATGATAAAAATTTGAGAAAATTAACAAAATGTCAATATATCTCTAGTATCTTATATTGGATAATTCATTGGATTGGATTGATAATTGAAATAAACCAGTTAAATAACTGTATATTATTTAATATCTCAAATACCAAAGATGGTCAGAACTTTGCACATAAAAGGATACTGGACTGTTTCAAAGTTGAGTCTACAGGGAAAAGCATAAACGGACTATCGAGACAAAAGTGCTAGATCCCACAGCACTTTTGAAGAACCTATCCAGGGTAAAAAGTCTCAAATAAAATGTATCAATATTGATATGATAGCTTTCGGGATATCATTATAAAAGTGGCATCACTATTTAAGAATATCACCTGAAATCTTATGATCTCACTAAATAGAGAATATCTCAAAAATCACGTATTGGATATTATTGCAATTACATACAGGGTGGCCCACTTTTCCTCGCTCGGACTGTTGCTGCTGGACTAATGAAAATTGAGGAAAACATGATTGGAAATTATTGGACACTTGATGTGCTACTTTTTAAAATTATTTTTGAGTATACAGAGGGTACCATAAATCCGGGACACAAAATTTGGTCACTTTTTTAAATGGACCACCCTGTATATTCTTTCATTTTTAGAATCTGCTTTATGTGTGCTTCACAAGTCATTTATATTTTTTGAGATCAGATGCAGCGTTGCAAGTTATTCTCATTTAATCAAATTTGACGAAAATCATGGACGTGGAAATAAAATCAACAAAACCGTATTATAAGAGATCAATAAAAGAATCTGCGTATGCAAGTATTCAAGAAATGTGCCAAAACATGCACAATATTTTGAGTCACGTAGAATACACGGGGTGTTCTGAAACAACGATACAATTTTGCTATTTGCTAGGGATCTTTAGATTGGAAGTCTAAAATAATTTTTATACTAAGTTTATTTTTGTAAAATTATTTATAATTCATTTAAGGTTTTAAAAAAATAGATTTTGGTTAAATCAATTTATATATTTTATTATATTTATATATTTTTTTTAATTCAAATGGCTAAAACTCATTTTTTCAAATAGAACACCCTGTATATAGCATCATATTCTGAGATATTATCTAATGAGCTATTTGATGGTAGCATATGGACTGAAATCTAATAATACTTTTTAATAGGTAAACGACCAATCTCAAAAGTATTACCCATTAGAAACTAACAAGATTCGATCGCTGTTTCAGAACACCCTGTGTATTAAACGTGACTTCAAATATTGTATATATTTTGGCACATTGCTTGGGTACTTACATACCTAGATTCTTTCATTGATCTCTTATAATTAAGTTTTATTGTTTTTTTCCACTATGATTTTTAGTTAAATTTGATTAAAATGTGAATAACTTGGCAACGTTACATCTGATCCCTAAAAATAAAAATGATTTGTGAAACCCACATAAAGCAGATTCAAAAAATTAAAGAATATATAGGGTGTTCTATTTAAATGTGTTACCAAATATTGTGTCCCTAATTTATGGTACACTCTGTATACTCGAAAATAATTTCAAAAAGTAGCACATGAAGTGTACATGAATAAGTTCCAATCAGATGTTTTCCTCAATTTTCATCAGTCTAGCAGCAATGGTCCAAGCGAGGATAGGTGGGCAACCCTGTATATCAAATACTAATATATTACTTAATGTCAACAATAAATTGTATAAATATTAATCCGCAGATTCTGAAGAACATTGAATATTAATCGAATTAGACGTATTAAATACCATCAAATTACTCAATTACAGCATTAACTTGTATTAATATTGATACTTTTGTTTCTGAGATATCATCAATAAAGTAAGAGGAAATTTGAGAACATCGCCTAAAATAGCTATTTATGGTATAAGTGAATAAAATTGCTTTATTCACTTGTATTATACAAGATTTTTTTTTCCATTTCGTTATTAGAATTGAAGAATTTGCATGCAAGTGTCACATTGTCAGGTGACAACAAAAATTTCAAAATTTCAAAGATAGTGCGTATTTTTTACTTTATTCACGTTGTCCATGGTTATAGTGAATAAAGTGAAAATGTAAAATATTTATTCACACATTCGATTAAAGTGTTGTTGTTTTAATGATGAGATTCAATATACATAATGAACATTTTAATAATACGAATTGAAAAAAAATATATGATCACACTAAAAAGCACATATCCTAAAAATGACGAATTGGATATTAATATAATAAAATATGATAATTACCAAGAAATTGTTCAATATCATTTAAACATTGTATTGATATCACTAAAAATGTATGTGCAAAATTTGAGACTAGCACCTGAAAGTGAGTATTTTCGAATAAAATATTATAAATTATTTAACGATCCCCAGTATTCTACATTGGATACTAATTTAAATAGATCTATTCAATAACAATATTTGGGAATATTGGCCAAGTTATTTACAATCACACTCAAACGTGAATATTGCAACAATAACGTATTGCATATCAATCTAAATAAATACGGTAAATACCAAGGTATTATTCAACATCATCAATAAATTGATAAATTGTATTAATATTGATACGCTGGTTTATGAGAAATCACTAAAAGAGTATATGCAACATTTGAGAATAGCACCTAAAAGTGAGTATCTTCGAATCTATCATAATTTTTTTTTAAACTATCTTCAACATTCTACATTGGATATAAAATTAAACGAATCTATTAAATAAGGATATGTGTGTTAATATTAGCAATAAATTGCACGAAAATCGATACGATAGTTTTTGAGGTATGACGAATGAAGTAGTAGTAATTAACGTTATAAGTTCGCGAACTCGTATTTTACAGTACAAGTGAGACGTTTAATGACGAGGCGACGAAGGAACCGAGCCTTGAAACTCGAAACGAGTATTGTAAAAGGAGTTCACGGACGAATGCAATTATGTATTTCATTTCATCCGTTGTCTTTTGAAATCAATTTCTAAATATTAAGTTGAAAGTATGTGTGGATACCACTTGGCGAAACATGATAATTAAGGTAAATCAAACACTTGGTTGAAGTTTCACTATATTTAGTATCTCTGTTACTCTTGACAATGGTCGTGAGACCGAAACGATTGTAGAGTAATTTCTATTAATATAGTGAAACTTCAACCAAGTGTTTGATTTACCTTAATTTCAAAATAATTTAGCAAATGATCCAAATATAGTTACATTTTGGGAATATGATTAGCAATAGCTGTTTGGCAATTGTTTTTACCGGTAACACTTTACCGGACTTTACTGGTAATACTTTACCGGACTAGGCCTTTTTGTACGTTTTCCCGGACTGAAGCTGTGGACGTAAAGTATTGGAATTTGACACAGGGTGAAGTAATATCTTAAACCGCCTAAAGCATAACGATCCGTTCATTTAATCTCTATTCAGCGATACAGAACAACAATTTACAAATGACTTATTTGGTCAATCAACAAGATTTTTGTATGGTTCACTGCAGTTTTTAAATTTTCTTTTTGTAGTTCTAAAAAAGTAAAATGCTGCTTACAAAAAAGTAGACTAGAGAGTAGACTAAAAAGTAGACTAAAAAGAAAAGTTTAACTAGATTTTTTATGGTCCTTTGATGGAGTTTTGGGAAAACGCCATAACAATTTAGTATAGTCGGTACCATGTTAACTTGGGTGTAACCCATTGCAGTATTTATCAGTATCGATGAGTTTGGATATTTGTTTTGCATTGCAGTTGCACGCACTATGTTTATTTTCTTCGTGCCCAAACAACTCGAGTAAAATAAAATGATTTGACGTATCCATATGTATTAACACATGGCTATAATGGGTCAGACATAATTTAATCTAGTTCCGAATATAGTTGGTTTGTTTCCTGCGGTTTTATTAATTTCATTCTACTATTTTGAGTTTTAAGTTTGAGTATTTTGGGAAAAATAAAATGATTTGACGCACCCATGTGTATCAAAAATTGGCTATAATGGGTCACACTCATGTTAATCTGGTCACCGAATATGTAATTTGTGATAAGTAAAAAATAATTAAAAATAATTAAATAATTCATAATATTAGCAGACTGTGCACTGAAAAACTTTAGAAGCAGTTACCAAAGCACGTTTTCGTGTTTCGTTTATAAATAATCATATTAATGATCTTGAACCAAATTCGCACACCACAAATACGCGGATTATTTCTGAACGTAGTTTAAATTTAAACATTAAAATGTTTGATTCAACCTGTAGGCAAAGCAGTAGAGAGGTCTTAAAATAAGCTGATCATAGAAAGGAAAAACCTGATTTCCTGAATTAAATCAAAATTTTATTTTAGATTTGAACAAAAACATGTCTTATCATGTAGTATATCCATAGGAAAATACAATCGTCTAGCAATGGTTAAGATACGAAGAGTTATCGTCTAAAAACAGAACCGTTTTTTGGTGGATTTGTGTAGGTTTGGCATGAGGAAAAAGTCAGTTGACGATTCTGCTGCTAAAAAAAATAGGAGGTCATAGAAATATTCATTGCATTCTCAGTGAGCTTCCTATATCATATTAGTTTCATAATGTAAAATCAATTTTGACAAGTCTAGTACCAGTAGACAAATGTTACTCAATCTACTGGTTCCAGGATCATATTCAACTATTTAATATAAAGATTTATGCACCATTTATCATTCCAATTTTACATTTTTGAATTGTTATAGATGAGAGTGCATACATCTTTAAATCAAATCATTTTACTTAGGATAGATCTGTACATTTTTAGAGACAGACAAACCATCTTTGTTAGGGTATCGACCCCTCAAGGGATCTTTGTGTCTTACATTTTTATATTTTTGGAGAGAGAAAGAAACCTTCTGTATTAGGATATCGACCCCTCAGGGGTCTTTCTGCCTTACATTTTTAAATTTCCAACTATGTCTGAAAATGATCTTCTAATTGAGTTGTTCTGTAGGATATCTATGCTCCTCAATCTGCAAGGAGAAAGCGATGGTAGAAAGAAGTCAAGGGTTCTTGTTTGGATTTCTTGACTTCTATATTTTATTCCTTCCTTTTTTTTACGCTCTTCATGGAACGCTTCACGCGTTTCGCGTATCTGTTCCCAGTCTTATGGTTTTCTCCGTTTTTCCTTTCTATGATCAGCTAATTTTTGGACCTCTCCCTTTGTATAATTTCTTTCTTCGGATCTTCCTTTATTTTTTACATGTTATTTTTCTCTTGTCGTTTGGATGACTATTTTTTCCAATGATTCCCCTGAATTTCTTTACCTTTAATCTCTTTTTTTTATTAAGTTTGACTGTTTAAGCGGACATATTTATTTTCTCACATAGTAATTTGACGAACATCGATGAGATTTCGTCTACGTGCTGTTTGTCACAGAGGTGTTGGAAGTTGTGATTTTTAAGTTCTTAATTTGGCGTAGTTTCTGAGCCTAATATTTTTTTGTAGTTTTTTAAAGTGTTGTTTTCTAGTTTTTCATGTTCAAAGAGAATATTTAATAGTTCCGCATAATGATAAGTTACGTGTATCTTAACTGTGAAGGGCTCATTTATTTCGTTGATATTATCGATTGATTTCACAAATATATGAACCTAGCAAGTTTTTGAGTCTTCCCTTGTGATTATGTTTATTGCACTTATATAACTATATTCACTTAAAATATTGAGGTAAGCCATAGATTCTTCGCTCTCTTTCAGAATGTCTATATTTATATCTCTCACAAAAATATGATAGTCCACTATTTCCTTACAACTATTTAGATATTCCGGTAGGTTTTCGAGAAAAAGTGATGCATTTGTTGAGGATGGTCTATACAGTGATGATTTTAATATTTTGTTATTATTAGTTCTAACTTAGTTTGTATAATGCGATATTACCCAATTTTGTAAATGGCATTTACAGAATTTATTGATTGTTTTACGTATACTACCACCCCATCATTTTGGTTTACGGTGCCTTTATTATAAAACATATCATAACCCCTTATTTTTAAGATATTTAAGTTACATATTTTCCATGTTTCTGACAGTACAATACAGTCTACTTCTTTGTCTAATTGTCTAATGAAGAGTATGAGGGGGTATTGGAAGGATATTGGGAGGGTATGAGGAGGGTACCGTTGTATGAATATTGCTTTCACAAAAAATAATGTTTTTACTACTACGTAAATCCTTTTGGGAAATTGCCGCGGAACTCTCTTAGCCTATCTACTAATAACCCATAATCTCGGAAAAAAACTGTAGGTGCCATATGTCAGTGTAACTACGATACAGATATTCTTATACTGATATGAGCGGGGAAATCGCTTTACGTCACGAAAATAGTATCAGAGCTTGGCGTCACTAGAAGAAGAATATTTACGAAATCATTTATGAAACACCAAAATATAATAACAGCAGATCTCCTCTTCCGGTTTTAGATTTACTTCTAAATAGACAAATATGGGTGGAACATAAAATGGAAGAAACACAAAATAAACTTGGATGAACATTGAAAACAACAATACTGAAGGTGGTGTCACTGGTGCTCTTGGAAAAAAATTAAGGGACAGTTTGATAGTTTAGCTTTCCAGTCCTTCATAAAATTTCTTTTATATCTTTATTCATGGGTAACCTCCTATCTGGTTAATAAAAAACGAAAACTAAATAAATTGGGGGAGAATAAATGTAATAACAATAATAATTGGTTGGTGTCTGAAACTTAGAATTTTACACAGATCAAAACTAGTACAAGAGATATACAAATACAAATCAATCAACTTAAAATTGAAGAAGAAAATTGAATCAAAGAAAACAAACAAAAAGTGCTAATATGGAGTATAAGAACAGAAAAAAAACAACCCAATAAATATGAAGTAAAGTAGAAGAGAATTAATATGGAGGTCGAGAACTGGAAGAAATGCATGGCAAACAAAGATGAAAATAGAACGAATATGAAGAAAACATGAGATGAACACATAGCATAAAGGAAATCTTGACAAAAATTTATAAAATGTGAAAAATAATCAAGCAAAGGGAGGAAAATATGGTAATAACGGAAGGTGAGATGTAGAAAAATTATATAAAATGGAGAAAAAAAGGTTGATAATGGAAGGATAAATGGAGACAACTGAAAATGGAGGAAAACTGGTTAATAATGGAGATAAAGGGAGAAAAAATAACGAAAATGAAAGGATATTAGGTTAGAAATGGAGAGAAACCAAAGAAAATGGAGAACAGGATAAATGTGGAGAAAAAGAGACAAATGAAAGTAAATGGGGAAAATAGGTCAACTGTGGAGGAAACTTGGAAACAATGTAGGGAACTCAAAGCATACATATACGAAAATACTATAAATAAGGAGAAAACATAGATAAAAAAGAAACAAATCAAAGTAAATTGTGAAAATAGGTCAATTGTGTATTCAACCTGGAAAAAATGTAAGAATTTCAAAACATGCATAGACGAAAATAGTATAAATAAGGAGATAACCTAGATGAAAAATAGAGAAATAAAAAAAATTAAGAAAATAGGTCAACTGTATATATAACCTGGAAAAAATGTAGGGAACTCAAAGCATACATAGACGAAAATACTATAAATAAGGAGAAAACCCAAATAACAATCTAGAGGAATAGTAGATAATTCTAAAATGCAGCAAAACATATTAATACATACGTACATACATATAATACATATACATATACATATAATAACATATGTGGGGTAAAGAGACAAATCAAAGAAAATAGAAGATCATTAAAATGGAGGGCGAGAAATTTAAGGAACTCTTTGTAAACAAGGCCGAAAATAGGACAAATATATGGAGAAACACAGAAGAGCAAGGAGCAAATATGAAGAGAAATCTGATCAAAGTTGAGGGAACATGAAGACGCATAATGAAGGACGGAAGTTGGAGGGAGGTTTTCAAGGGCAGAGTGTGTTGGAAAAGGTTGGTGGAAGAGGTCAAGACTCACAGAAGGTTGCAGTGCCACAGGATGAAAAAATGACGTCCATATTGCATACTCGACCATAGTAGCCACTAAAGCTTAGTGGCTTTAAGTTTAGTGCATAACAATTTAAAATTGTACAATTGGAATGTGCATTTGGGAATTATTTTTTAAATTATTTATTTTGGGAATAACTAAGGTCTCAATAATATTAATCAGACTGTGATTTATCTTGAAGAAATGTCATTATGTGGTGTAATTTCTAACCGTTTTTAGTATCTACTAAAGTTTAGACGTTACTAAGTTCACTATGCATAATAAGACAGTTATGTTTTGGACTTGGTTCATTGCATCATCAACAGTTTATTACCATGTTGATGCTCTAATTTCCAGGTTATCAAATTTACAGTTACGAACAGTTACAAATTGTGTGTTTTCCTCGCTTTACGTCATCCGTTTGTTTTGATATCTTCACATCTACTATTATGAACTGTAGTAGATTAGATTTTATAGTGTGGTGTGCAACCGAGGACCGCAATCCCGGGCCATTTTCTCCTCCGGTTTCACATCTCCTTCGCCGGCGTGTAAACCGCAGCAATTACATTTCGTAGCTACGGAGCGTAACGTAGGCCGAGTCACTGATCGAGTAAAGTGCGTTTTAATTGCGGAGTTATTTATTCGGTGGGAACGTAGCTGGCACGAATTTTCGAATTTGGGAACGTGCGTTCCTGTGCCCTCACGCACCGCACAAATTGCGATTGTGATGGGTCTCGATTGATTCGTGCACGGGTTTCTATGGAGTGCGTGCTGAGGCTCTTGGTTCCCAATGTTTTGTTAATGATGAAAGTATCGAGCGCCCACGGAATGTGTGTATTGCACAGGACAATTCGTATGCAAAGCAATTTTGATCAATTGGATTTACGTTTTCGACCGACTGCTTCATTATAATTGATTGGAATGGAGAAAAGCAAACGAGCGACCAAATGCAATTTTTGAAACGAAATAGTTATTTATGAAAAAGTTCGTAAAGCACTACTTTACGACAATGTATCATGCAAAGTTTTTTCTACTACAGCTATTATGAAAAAACTAAAATTTGAAGCACATTACTTCTTCTAATCTCTAATATTGTTTTAAATCGGCGAATGAATTGTGTGTAAAACTTATTTTACCCACAGTTGATGTTATTACGCACAGGTGATTTTTTTACACACTTGTGCTAAAAATATCACTTTACGCAGTGTGAACAGTGAACAGTGTGAACAGTGTGAACAGTGTGTAAAATCTTAGTTTACGCACTTTCGTAGAAAAATATTTGTTTAGTTAGGATTACTGTACGGCCAACTAATAAGACCAACAAACCCAAGAAAAACCTGATTTGGACGTCACAATACAAACGAAAGTTGGAAGCTGTCGTACTTGGTGAGAGGTATTTGAAATGTGGCGACGGATTTAGATTTCCTGTAAAAACAGTGCATTAAAATTTTAACTATATGTAATTTGTAAGATAAAAATCAAAATCAACAAAAACAAATATAAGAGATATTTCAAACTGTTTCCTGGTGGTTTTAATCACATTATAAGATTGACATGGGTGCACGATTGGCATTTTCAACTCTACAAACTATGCTATGCTAGAAAATTCACAGAGTCAAAGGTGGGGACTGCCTTTAAAAAGATAACTCTAATAAGCAGTGTTGTAACAGATACTTGTTTTTAATCTAGATACAGATACAGATTCTTTAGAAACAATGTATCTAGATACATACAGAGTGGCCCACTTATCCTCGCTGGGACGATTGTTGCTAGACTAATGAAAATTTAGGAAAACATCTAATTTGAAGTAATTGGACACTAGATATGCTACCTTTTAAAATTATTTGTACTATGAGTGTACCATAAATCCCGACACAAAATTTGGTATCTTTTATAAACTGATCACCCTGTATATTATTTCATTTTTAGAATCTGCTTTATGTGGGCTTCACAAATCATTTATATTTTTTGAGATCAGATGCAACGTTGCCAAGTTATTCACATTTTAATAAAATTCAACGAAAAATCATGAACGTGAAAAAAAATCAACAAAACCTTATTATAAGAGATCAATGAAAGAAGAGTATGGAAGTTCCAATGCAATGTGCCAAAACATACACAATATTTTGAGTCACGTAGAATACACAAGGTGTTCTGAAACAAAGATACAATTTTGCTATTTTCAAATGAGTAATACTATTTTTTTTTCAAATGGAACATCCTGTTCCATATTGCATACATCCATTATGTGACAAAACAAAGAAAATGTAAATATCTCTACGGTAAATAACAATGTCAATTGATACACAATAATTAAATCGAACCTAAATCGTTATATGCCACTCAGTAGTAAAAAACAAATAAAAATTTGAATATGAAGATATTAAAAATGACGGTATTTTCAATTTCAATCATCGCTTATAAATGAAACAATTAGACTATCAAAAATATTATGTCAGAAAGTAGCATTGTCATTTATCCCAATATTTTGGGGTAAATGACAATTTCAACCATTATACACTTAGATAGCGTACTTTCAATTTCAATCATTGCGTGTAAAAGAAACAATTAGACTATCAAAAATATTATGTCAGAAAGTGGCATTGCCATTTATCCCAACATTTTGTGGAAAATGACAATTTCAACCATTATATACTTAGCCCCTGGCATGCTAATTAACTCGACCCCCCCTCCCCCCCCCCCCAATTGCCATTAGGCGTGTTTTGTTGAGGTTGGGACGTCAAGGGAATAGATATAGCTACCTTAATTCATGACTTATCGGCCGTTTCACATCTTTAGGTAAGAATAGGCCCTTTTCATTATTTCACATATGGTACTCATACTACGTATTATCTTTACTATCTTTATGCCGGTTTTTTTGTGAAAAGTGACAAATTATCTGACATGGACTATAAGAAGTTATGTTTGATTTTGCGCCTTTGTGAATGTGCATCTGAAATTTTAACTTCGACTAAATTATAATCGTATGATAATATTTTATCTACGGTTTGTGAATTAATAAAAATCTGAATTATTATTGCGTTGGAAATTGGAAATTACAATAATTGTGAGTTAACTGGAGCGAACAAGGCAGGCGCCGATGTGACACTTTCTCGAGAAAGTAACTGGATTGGATTAAATCGCTTTGTTCTCGCTGGTCGGCTCGTTAAAAATGCAAGAGATGTCAAAACGAGTGTTTTTATGTAAAAGCGTTTTGCTTGGGAACATGTTGCGTTGCATGAGTAGTAATGGCGTGTAGTTTTACTCCAATCGTGTTATGAGTTCGCTTTTACTTAAGAAAAATGCTGCTTCACTGGTTAAGCATATCTTTCCAAATATACTTATAGATCTGAAATTTTGAAAATTAAAACAAATGCAGTTCAAACATATAAAATTGTTTATTACCTTCCAAAAATTACTAGAAAGGTCCTAGAAAGTAACAAGGTTAGAGGGTAATAAGGTAATAATGTAGAAGGTCCACTCCTACGACAACAATTTTACATTTTTGGTGTGATTTGTTTTTTGTTTGCTTTACTTTTTAAGTATATCCTTCCAAATACTAATAAATTTGAAATTTGGAAAATTAATCCAAATGCATTTCAAAAATACAAAATTGTTTATTACTTTTCAAAAACTACTAGAAAGGTTCTAGAAGGTAATAAGGTTAGAAGGTAATAAGGTAGAAGATCCACTCCTAGAAGGTTATAAACAATTTTGTACTTTTGGAGTGATTAGTTTTTTTGTTGAAAATTGTCAACCAGAAATTGCAGTTTAATTTTGACACTATTTTGTTTTTGATGAATATTTTAGGAGTAGGTAGATACGTGATAAAAAAGTGTGATGAACAAATCTGCACGATTATAATAAAGTGGCCAAAAGTCCTATCAGTTTATTAAGAATCTAAGAAAATATTACCCTTAGACACTTCTAATCTAACTACTCTCTAAAATGAACACTTCGTTTAGAGACCATGTCTACAAGAGAACTAAGAAAAAAACTTTTTTCATTACTAATTCCGGTGTAAACAATCATTGTGTGTATTGTGAGCTGTGAACCACTCGCTAAGGTTAATTGAATCTAGAGAATAACGTCCTATTTTTACGACCTGCATGGATCAATATCCAGCATTTCCATCAATACTTCAGACAGCCTCATTTCCACTTCCGAGGATAAAAAGATTGACAGCTACTGAAAGCCGTTATGCGCACAAATGCGGCATCTGAGCCTAAGCTAAAACATTATGATTATGTATGTCTCATCCGTTTCTCGTTTGGTTTTTATACCATTCCATTTCCTTGTTTCAGAATTTATTCGCGACACAATTTGGCCAGTTTGTGTACCACCTACTTTCCATAGAACTGGAATGAATGCTAAAGTGGATCTATAACATTAAATTACTGAAAAATGAGTTTGAGAAAAATGTAAATTTTGTAAAGCACTACTATACGAAAATGTACCATACAAAGTTTTATTCTGTGCCAGCTATTATGAGAAACAGCTAAAATTTGATGCAAAATACTATATTTTTCTAATTGGCGAGTGAATGAATTGTGCGTAAAAACTTAGTTTACGTACTATCGTAGAAAAAATCTGTCATATGGGCGTACACTTTCTTCATACAATAATTATCTTACATTTATAAAGGGATAGGACCACAGTTTTTTTATATTGTAGTAGCAATTAGTAAATAGGAGCAGGAATGTCTTTCGATGAAAGTATTGGCCAATGACCTTGGTTTTTCATCCGGCATCATTATTTCCACACATATGCATAACAGCGAGATTTCATCTCGATCGATTGGCCGTTTGGCGCCCGGAAGCTCGAAGGCCGGCATTCCAGGCTCAAACTGTGAGAAAACAAAAAGAAATTCCTCAATATATTTATGTATTCGCGTTAATTGGTTCCTATTTGCATGAGCAATGTCGAACGGTTCACTGCCGAAGGATTATATGCACATCCATCAATCCGACATCTGCTCCTGGCCCGTGGAACAAAGCGCTTTTCCCAATCGCAATTAGGAACGCGAGAAAAAACTGTGCGCGAAAGACAGGAGGCGGAATTTTAATTTGCCTATTAAAAAGTTTCGCAGTTTGGTGGCTTTTTTAAAGAATTCACTGTCAAAAATTGGGACTGTTCATTTATCGACCGTTATACATAAATTTTGTATTCTAGAATTTTTAAATATATTTTGGTACTAAACTGCATCTTACTACCAAAACATATTTAAATTAACCCTTTGCTTCCTAGTGGTTTCACAGTAAAACCACAGTTTTGTAAATTTATATCCAACTTCCTTGTGGGTTGACGAGGTAACCACAGAAGGTGGAGTCAAACACGTGATCTCTACCAACGACTCCCATAGCTGCATTTAAGCCAGTGCATAGTTTTAACGGTTAGTAGCCGAATTGTTCAAAGTGTGTAACGTGCTCGTGGCAGACATTACCGAAAGAATTGTTTTTTGTATTGTTTTAATTATGGCTGGTAAGTACAACTTGAATATTGTTAATAAATGAGTCTTGGAATGAAACGCAAAGTGTAGTTTTGCTGATTGTACCATTTTATATGTTCTTTTTTTGTGAACAAATATGGTGGTCGTAATACCTAACCACAAGGAAAATGTTTCTTTCAGGCGGGAAAAAATTATACAGCGTCCGAGAGTTGGAAGCGCTCTCCCAGCAGGAATTATATGCATTATTTGAAGACATTCCTTCTGGAGATGAATCGGACATCGATGATCTAAGTGAGAACGAAGATGAAAATCATGTGAATCAGCCATTTGACATCAATGCTATGGACATCGTATTTGCTGATGATATGCCTTTTGAACAGGAAGATAATGCCTGGGATAGTGATGATGACACTCCATTGGCTACATTTCAGGCTGAATTGATTCGAGAGAATAGAAGAAAAAAGTACTACATGGACTCATGATACAAAATATACAAATACTATTCAGAGGCAAGCATTTACTAACGATACTGGGCCTAACATACCTGAAGAATTAGGAACACCAACGGAAATCTTCTTGCATCTTTTTCCGAATACATTGATAGAACACATCGCATTTCACACCAATCTTTATGCTTTACAACGAAACGGTGGTAATCATACATTTCAAAAAACCAATTGTGATGAAATAAAGGCGTTTATTGCAATAAACCTTTTTATGGGTATCAAACGTCTTCCTAATTACAGAGACTATTGGTCGTCGAGATTGGAATTGCGAGATAATTTTATCACTGCGATAATGGGCAGAGATAGATTTGATTGGCTATTGGCCAACATTCATTTGAACGATAACCAATTACTACCAGCTAAAGGATCCGTAGGTTACGACAAACTTTATAAAGTTCGACCTCTTTTGGATAAACTTTCAGACACTTTCATTCTTTCTTATAAGCCGTCAAAAAACCAAGCTATTGACGAGTCTATGATCAAATTCAAAGGCAGAAGTAGTCTGAGGCAGTATATGCCGCTAAAGCCTATAAAACGTGGATACAAAGTCTTGATCAGGGCAGGTGAAAGCGGCTATGTCCATCAGTTCCAAATTTATGTGGGGAAAACGGGTAATAATGTTGAGAAAAATTTAGGCACTCGAGTAGTGAAAGATCTGACACGGGATATACTTGGCAAAGGTCATAGCTTATATTTTGACAACTTCTTCAACTCAACTCAACTTATGAAGGATTTACATGATGACACCATTTTCGCCTGTGGGACCTTCAGGAAAGGAAGGAAGGATATGCCAAAAGACCTGAAAGAAGACAAAACAATGAAAAGGGGGGAGAGCGACTGGAGGGTCTCAACTTGTGGATTAACGTTTTTGAAATGGAAAGATCGAAAAGGAGTGTTCTTCTTGAGTAACTTTCATGATCCATCTATGGTTGAAACAACATCAAGAAAAAACAAAGATGGCACTCAAGAGGAGATAGCTTGTCCCATGTTAGAAAAAGAGTACAATTGCAATATGGGGTTCGTTGACAAAATTGACATGTTAAAAAGTTTATACGAAATAGATAGAAAATCGAAGAAATGGTGGCATCGAATAATGCTCTATTTTATTGACGTGGCCATAGTCAATTCCTTTATTATCTTTAAAAATCGAAGCACTGGAAAAATTGAAACTCTAAAACATTTCAGGTTGTCCGTTATAATGGGACTTAGTGGTGCAGGTTCAAATAAAACAAAAAGAGGAAGACCAAGCACCGAAAAACCCAAAAATAACTTTAAAGTTACGGTACCATTTGAAACAAGATTCGACAAATGCGAACATCTACCTGTACACGGCAACTCACGGAGGTGTGCGCTATGTAGTACACGCAAAGAACCCCATAGAACAATTTGGGGGTGCTCTGTGTGTCAGGTTGGCTTGTGCCTAAACGAAAAAAAAACTGTTTCGAGCAATTCCACACTAAATAAATAAGTAATATTAATAAGTTAATAGTATGTTTAATTTTCTAAATAAATGATGAGTTTTCGAGTTTTGTTCGTGTTTTCCTTGTGGTTAGCTCAGGCAACCACGGCCTACAGCAAAATCCAAAAAAATTAAAATAGTTTTACGTATTTTTTCCCACATCAGTTAAGCCCAGAAACAATATTGTAAAAGAAACAAAACGTAATTAGTTTTTAAAATAAATCCGGCTTCAAAGGGTTAAGGCGAAGAATAATATGAAATTGAAACATCAGTGATGAAAATTTATGCGAATAAATTGATAAATCATAGCAGTTTTCACGAAAAACGTTAATAATCAAAGTTTTTCAGAATCCAAAAAGTAGACGAAACCTGATTTTGCAATTTCAATAATTATTTATATGGTAGTTTACTAAGAACATTTCTCAATTTTTACAAATTTTGAAAAACCAGTACAAAGTTTGATATTGTTTTCAAAAATAAAACTTCGCGTTTTTATTCGTTCCTGACCAATATCGTATTTCAATGAGAGTTGCACATATACAGTTGTCATTTTGATACTCATTAGCTGATGAGTATCTATACCTATATTTTTTATGTTGGTAAAGTAAACTTAAATTTCGAAAATTGGCTGCGAATAAGAATAACACATAGAATGAATTGGTGCCAGAGTTATCTCTCTTAAGTACTTATTAGCAGTGTTGTAATGTATCTAGATATATGTATCTAGATACAGTATCTATACATTTCAAGTATCTAGATACATTCTTGCGTTACTAAAGTTGTATCAAGATATATTTTTTCTAAACTATCTGTATTGTATCTAGATTTAAAAAAAATGTATCTGTTACAATACTGCATTTCACGTTACTTACATACAATTATTGATTCATTATTGAGAACATTACTATTTTTTTGTTTTAATTTTTACCTTGGCGCTTCGTTTAATTTTCTCGTATTTACTTAAAGTTTGAGTCAGTAATTTGCTATTTCATTGTGTATTATTCTTGTATCTATTACCTATAGTAGCCCGTCGAAAGCTGACAATGACGCATGCTTTTTCGAATAAACAATCGCGTTTTTAATGCTGGTTCGTGTGCTTAAGCTAAATGTAATAGAATGAAATGACATTAGAAACGTATGTCGAATTCATGCAATATGGATCGATAAGTCACTGTCAAAACGGGACGGGTATACCAATAACTACAATAAGCAGACGATAAAAAATAAATTTAGTTTTGCACTACTAAATATTTTTGAGCATTTTCTTTTGCATGTAAAATGCGTATGTAAATAATAAACAATTTTTGGTTTGGTGTTCCATGTACCTGAAATGTATCTAGAAGCATCTAGATACTTTTCAAATGTATCTAGAAGCAACTAGATATTTTTCAAATGTATCTAGAGGCATCTAGATACTTTTCAAATATATCTGTAGCTAGATACATTTTCAAATTTTGTAGCTAGATACATCGTGGCCCATTGCTGCTAGACTAATACAAATTTCGGAAAACATCTGATTGGAAGTTATTGGACACTTGATGTGCAACCTTTTAAAATTATTTTCGAGTATACAGAGTGTACAATAAATCCGGGACATAAAAAATGGTCTCTTTTTTTTAATTGATCATCCTGTATATTATTTCATTTTTAGAATCTGACTTATGTGGGCTTCACAAATCATTTTTATTTTTTGAGATCATATGCAACGTTGCGAAGTTATTCACATTTTAATAAAATTTAACGAAAAATCATGGACTTGGAAAACAAATCAACAAAATGTTATTATAAGAGATCAATGAAAGAATCTGAGAATACAAGTTCCTAAGCAATGTGCCAAAACATACAATATTTTGAGTCACGTAGAATACACAGGGTGTTCTGAAACAAAGATACAATTTTGCTATTTTCAAATGACTAATACTTTTTTTTTCAAATGGAACATCCTCTGTATAGCTTTTAATAAGTAAATTACGATCAATCTCGATATGTTTTGGCCATTTGAAAATAGCAAAATTCGATCGTTGATTCAGAACACCCTGTGTATTCAACTTAACTCCTAATATTGTGACTGTTTTGGCAACTTGCATACCCAGATTATTTCATTGATCGCTTATAATAAGGTTTTGTTGAATTTTATTCCAGGTCCATGATTTTTCGTTAAATTTTACTACAATGTGAATAACTTGGCAACGTTCTGAAACAACGATAGAATTTTGCTATTTTCAAATGGCTAAAACTTATTGAGATTGATGGTTATTTACCTATTAAAAAGTATTATTAGGTTACAGTCCATATGCTACCATTGAATAGCTCATTAGATGAGCACTCAGAATATGATGCTATATAGGGTGTCCTAAATATAGTGGGATTGAATGGGTATCTTTCTTATTCTTAAAGCTAGAAATATGGTTAAATGGGCAATATTGTAGTTGTGAATAATTACTGACACTGATACTGCCTTGCGGCAGTATCAGTCAGTTTTCTTTACACTTGTAAGGTCCAAGAGGTTTGCCATAGTAGCTGTTGATATTATTTATTATTTTGACACTATATACAATATGTCACTAACGGTCGTTCGAGTTTGTTGCTATTTCACATATTTTTATGGTAAATCACAGTGTCAGTTTTCTTCAGACTTGTAAGGTCCAACAGGTTAACAATAATACCTCTTTATATTATTTATTATCTTGAAACTGTAATGACATATGACAGTGTCACTGACGGCAATTTTTCCTTGTTTTATTTTATTGCTACTTTATATTTTAAGAATATTATAAGTTCTCTTCAGACTTGTAAGCTCCAACAGGTTAACCACAATAGCTGTTCATATTATTTATTATCTTGACACTGAAATGATATATGACAGTGTCACTAACACTGGTATTTGTTCTTTGTTCTGTTTTATTGCTATTTTATATTATTTTTACCCTGTAATGACATATGACAGTGTCACTGATGGTATTTATTCTTTGTTCTATTTTATTGCTATTTTATATAGGGTATCCAAGATAAGGATCAACAGCAACTGGATCTCGGAAACCGTCAAGTTTAGTTTTTTTAGTGATCAGTACTCTTCTTTTGAGAAAACGAGATATTTCCGCTTACTTCTACTTCTAGAGATATTTGACAAAATATCTTGCGATTTCGTTTTTATTTTTTTCTGAAGATATTTGAAAAGATATAAGAAAGCCAAAGCCACTTTCTCATTGCCACAGTTTTAGCTCTACAAGACTCTGGCTCTACAAGTGAGTATAGAAATTATCTATGTATTTAGTTAATCAATGGTACAACGTTTCGTTTCGAAGAAACCGTCATTAACTTTATTTGTTTATAAGGCCTGTAAAAAATGTACACCCTGTATTAGATAGCATTTCCTATTACGAATTCAACTATTTATGTCACAGTATGGTTTCTAATGTTTTATTCAGAAAAAGGCTTGTTAATACATTTCAAACATTTTCTTGTAGTAGGCAAAATGATCAAAATGTATTAAACAACTTTTTTTTTCTGGCCTTATTTACGGCCCATACAAAAATATAAAATTGATGATGATTTCTTCGAAACGAAATGTTCTACTGAAAATTTATAAACGCTGTTTTGTAGAGCTAAAAAAGTGGCAATGAGAAAGTGTCTTTTGTTTTTTATACCTTTTCAAATAACTGTAGCAAAACATAAAAACCCAGAATAGGTACCAAAATAGTAACTAAAACAATTTAGCACGAATATGCGCTCAACATAGAAACATAGTTATTCAGTACCACACTTAATATTTTTTTACTGCGGTATTATGAGAATTGTTCTGTTCATTTAATTATCTTAAACTCATAAAATTAGGTAATAAATTTTGTCTCGTCCCTCATCAAACGCCTACTACATCAAAGTGTTCGAAATGTATTAATAAGCTTTTATTTCTGGATAAAAACATGAGAAATCATACTGTGATATAAATCGTTGAATTCGTAGTAGGAAATGCTTTTTAATACAGGGTGCACTTTATTTACGGGCCATATAAAAATATAAAGCTGATGATGATTTCTTCGAAACGAAACGTTCTACTGAAAATGTATAAACATTGTCTTTTAGAGCTAAATAAGTGGCAACGAGAAAGTGCCTATTGGTTTTTATACCTTTTCAAATAACTGCAGCAAAACATTAAAACGATATCGCAAAATTTCTGCTTTTGTCGAATATCTCCGGAAGTAAGCGCAATTTTCTGGGTTTCTCAACAGAATATTACTAACCACTCTATTGCGCAACTTTTTTTCTAATTTAACCGCCTTTGTAACTTTTACGGTGTCCGAGACTCCATGCTGTTGATCCTTATCATGGACAGTCACAATTTTCTAATTGCATATTTCACCTATGGCTAGACCATAGTTTCTCAACTGGGGGGCGACCCCCGGGGTCGTCGGGGGGTCGCAATATACGGGGGGGTCGTAATCAGTCGATTGCGACTTGTTTGCGAAAAATGTAGGAAAAAAACCATTTTATTAATTAATAAATTATAAATTTGTTTGATATTAAGATGCGACACTTGGATTTGTGTTTCCCCATTAATTCTTAACTCTTTCGTGGGTTTTCGTGGGTCACCCTGTATTATTAGCCCCTAATTATTAAGAGGGTCGTGAGGTTATTTACTTTATTTTTGGGCTTTTTAGGGGGTCGCCAGACTTAAAAGGTTGAGAAACGATGGTCTAGACTCTAGATATATCTAGACCATCGTTCTTCAACCTGTGTTCCTCAGTTGAGGAACCCTTGAGAAGTTTCTCAAGGATTCTGCAAACAATTACCATGGAACTGTAAAAATTCTCTAAGAACTGGTTCTCTAAGAACTGAAGGGTGCAGAATCTGGATTTGGATTTTATGAATTATAAGATGAAATAAGAATTTTGTTAAGCTAACATTCATTTGAATTATCTTACAAATTAAATGATATAGATTGGATAATGAAAATAGCATATCTCGCAGATATATTTACCTATTGTGTCTCTTTCCAAGCAAAAAATATGAATATATTCGAAGTACAAAATAAAATTAATGCTATTATTCTCAAATAAAAATTTTGGTATGATTGCATTTTAAAAGAAAATACTTAGTTTTTCACTAATTTACATGAAATTATGATGACTAATAACGTTAAAATGAATAAAAATTTACAAGATATTATACTGCAGCACTTATCAGATTTACAACAATCGTTTCAGGAGTATTTTGCTTTTGAAAAGAAAACCTATCTTGGATTTAAAGCCCTTTTGAAAACGCTAGTGATAATTATCAGTTGTCAGTTAAAGAACAAAACAAATTATCGATATATCGACTGACTCTCAGTAAGAAATTGAATTTAACAAAGTTGAAATTATACATTTTTTGCTTCAAATTTTGCATGAATATCCCGAGATTGTTATAAGAGCTGTAAAGCACTTGATGTCTTTCATCTCAACTTATGTCTGCGAGAGATCATTTTCTCTGTACACTGCAACAAAAACCAAATGCAGAGGATGACATGTGCTTACAAATTTCTCCTATTGTTCCAGACATAAATATGATTGGCAATAAAAAACATGCTCAGCCTAGTCATTAATGTGATTTAATTTAATATTTATTTTTAATTTTATATTTAAAGTAACAATGCATTAGTATTTGTTACTTTATTGTTATATTACTGCTAAGTTAATTAAACTAACAGGCCAAGCCTGGTGTTAATATTATTTTGTGTTTTGAATTCAAATTCGATCGTAGATGTGGTACTAATTCTAGGTTTTATATAAAAATAGCTTCTGCTCCAGTGTTACATAGTGTGAACTGTGAAGGGCGCGAAGCAAAACCACGCAGTTTTGCCAGTAATGTGATTTTCTTTCCAGTAATTATTTTGTTTAGAATTGTTTAATAAAGAATATAGGCAAATTTATTTAAATTTACAATAATAATTATATAATTATAATTATTTATGTATTAGTATTTGTTACATTACATTTGTAATATTGTTATATTACAGATAAATAAAAGTTAAATATTTTACTGCAACATTTGGAAATTTTACAGTAAGGCAGAACTGCATCAGTATCAGTAACAGATTTTTTTATAAAAATGTAATGTTTGACATTTCAATAGAATTAAATTATTGGCAGTTTACCATTGTAATTTTGATAGTAATAATTGTAATTTTCAACAGCAATAATTGCTATTTAGACAGTAACAATTGCTATTTTGACAGTAATACGTGCAGCTTTGATGTTATAATTTAAATTTTGTTATAATGACAGAACAGCATCAGTAACAGTAACAGACATTTTATTAAAAATGTAAATTTTAACATTTTAATAGAATTGAAGTATTGGCAGTTTGTCATTGTAATATTGATACTAATAATTGTAATTTTGCAATAATTGTGGTTTTTACAGTAATAATTGCTATTTTGACAGTAATACGTGCAGCTTTTAGGTTATAATGGACATTATGTCAGTAAAAATTGAAAATAGTCGAAATTTTAAGAGAAAGTAATAACTCAAACTTTACCAAAAATTAAAATTTGCCAGTAATCTTTAAATTTGCAATGAATAGTTTGACGAGTAATCAATGCAATTTTGAAAGAAATAATTTAATTGTTTACAGTAATTCTTGAATGGGGATTAGGACAATAATTGCTATTTTGACAGTTATAAGTACACATTTGATGGTAATAATTGAAATTTTATCATTAAACATTGAAAATTAGTTTTGAATTTTAAGAGGAAATAACTCGAATTTCATCAAACATTTTGCTGTAATCTTTGAATATGCAATTAAAATTTTGAAGAGTAAGCCCTTTTGATTTTAACAGAAATAATTTAATTATTTACAATAATCCTTGAATAACGATAACGATAATAATTGCTATTTTGATAGTAACAATTGGTATTGTGATAATAATACGTGCAGCGTTCAGGTTATATTTGAAATTTTATCTTTGAAAATTGTTTTTTTTTTTATATTAAAAGTATTACCTCAAATTTGATCAAAAATTACTATTTACCAATAATCTTGGAATTTGCAGTTAATGCTTTGACGAGTAAGCATCTACCCTGACAAAAACTGATCAACTATATATAAAAAAAAATTATTTGATTTTTTGATTTGATTTAATCATTGATTTTTGATTGAGAAACAAACATTTATTCTAACCCTGCTTTCAATACCTTAATTCTATCGAAATGTTGACGATATATTTTTTAATATGGACATGAATAACAGAAATGATACAAAAATGATCATTGTAATTTAAACAGTAATCATTGCAATTTTGGCAGTCCTCACTACAATTTTAGCAGTAATATTTACAATTTTGACAGTAATAAGTGCAGCGTTAAATTCGTTCGTAAATGTGTTACTAATTCTAGATTTCATTTTTGTGTTAATTATATTGATTAGATTTTCTTAATAAAGAATATAGCCAAATTTCAATAATAATTATTTAAGGTTGTTGTATTATTATATTTACAAAAGTACTTACAGGTAAATATTTTAATTTAATGTTATTATTTATTTATTTTATGTCGCCTGACTAGTTTCGATTTTTTTTAAACAGACTCTGATGATGTTTTTAAATTTTTTTATCAGTAAGTATTATTATAAATATAATAATATAACAACCTTAAGAGGCCTCTTAAGCCAAACGCGGTATAGGGAATTGCATGTAAACGACAGCCAAGATAATTCATGAACGGGTCAACATAATTACAATCGGAGACCAAATTTAGAAAGTTTAGACATTTATCTACAATTGCACTGAGTAGTTTTTAAGAAATAATAAAATGGTGATTTATTATGTTGATTAAAAGAATGGCTTGTTTTGCCGATTTGTGAAATTTTCTTCTGTATTTGTTTAATTAAGACAGGGTACATATAATGGAAATTCCATCAGGGTATTTGGAGCTAGTGTTGTTGCGAACCACCTTCTTTTTTTTTTGTTCCAATATTATGAATTATAATGGAGTATTCATGTCTGCAAATAAATCCGATTAGGTGATCAGATATAAGTCACCTTTGATTTATTTCTTCAAACTACTTGGTTTAATTGTAGATAAATGTCCTAACTTTCTATATCAGTTCTCTGATTGTAATTATGTTAACCCGTTTATGAATTATTTGGCTATCGCTTATTAATAATGCTGTATACTAGCTGGGGCAAAGAGGCCTCTTAAATACATAATTGGTATTTTATGGATAAAACCTTAAACTTAATAATTATTTATTATATTTACGAGGCTTCATTTAGAAATACCACAAGTCAGAAGGGTTCCGAAGGCAATGAAAGGTTGAAGAACCCTGCTTGAAGAACACTACCAATCATTCAAAATGCAAAATTTTGGTTTTCTGCAGATTTCGTCATTTTTTGGATACAAGGATAAACTTGTAGATATATTTATCATTTCTATAGACATCCTTATCAATATTATTGACATAGTTGTAATCTTTTAGAGATAACTCTCTTCTATCAGCTCTTTAATTATTATTTTGCCTTTATATCTTTATAAGTACAGTAGTCTCAAATTAACTCTTTCTAATAGAAATCACCGGATTACTAGAAGGTTGTCAAAAAAGCGCATTTAAACTGAAGTTGTAATACATATGAACATTTTATTACACACAAAACAATCATACAGGGTGAGTTTTTGAAAAGTATCAACCCCGGATATTTCAAAAAATTAAAATTCTCCGAGACAGGTCAATTTTTATTTTGAGGGGGACATTTATGTCAATTTTGCCCCCACCCTCCAATAAGCACCTGTCGAAATTTTAAATGGGTTGGCCCACCTTGTGACATCTCATTTGAAAGGTATTTTTCTTAGTAATATAGCTGTACAATTTTTTTTCTAATCCGGTAACTATTCTTCTCGCAAGACGCCCGCCAGAAAACTGTGGATTACTGGACGGGCCGGATTAATATACGGCCGGACTAGCGAGAGTCTACTGTAATACATTTAGTAGCAATACAGCAATACAGTAATACAATTTTATAAGTAATACATGACTAAGAAATTATCCGGATTGCGAATACTCATTCATTTAATCCGGTTTTTAAAACCCGCATCCAATGCAATTCACGTTTTTTTTTGCTGTAAATTTCTTGTGTTGTGGCGCTGCTATTAATTGCTTAACCTATTCACGTTTTTTTTTTTCGCAGTACATTTCTGGTATTGTGGTGTTTCCATTAATTGCTTAACCGTGCGTTGGGAAACCATTGAGGATGCAATTGCTTTGATAATAATTCCATTATAAAAAGTGTACAAAAGTAAAATCTCTTTTAATTGTAATTTGCAACAGACAGAGCTGTATGAAGACATATCTATGAAACCGGAGTTCCCAGTAGTGCTGCCAAGCATTATTCCCCAGTCCTCACATATCAAAAGGATGCCATATGTGTGGGAAACTGAACTGTTTAGACATCTTCATCGTTGGGAAATTATGTACGTTATTGTGCATATTACATATTATTTCTCACGTAATGTTTAATAATTAAGCAACTCGGATATAGCTGTATTGGAAATTAAGACAGCAGTTTCGTTTATAAAGAAGTAAATGTAAATTCTTAATTAAAGAATTATAAACATATTGGCATAAAAGATAAATAAACTGAACACATGACATAATATTTTTGTACAGCATAAGGTCATTAATCTAATTAATTAAAATTGCATAAGATCAGGACATGACTCGTCAGGTTTGGTTGGTTTTTCGTTAGTTTGTTTATTTAGCGACACGCTGTTTTTGCTGGTTATTCTAGTTACACATCAATATTAAATTTAAGAAATCACATAATTAGATATTAAGTTACTATGTTTTTACAACATTTTATCGCCAAACTGCTCACATATTAGATTATCTACTGGACACAGATACTGGATTTATCAGATTTTGTTTGCGTACTTTGAAAATGATAGCTATGTCTGATGCTGAATATATTTACAAATATAATTCAAAAAAACTGCCCACCAAATTGCCAAACTAACACTGATTGCACATCTGCACATGCTTCATCAGTACATTACTTCTCACGATCAGAATGAAATTCATAGAATTTATTTATTTGGATATTCAAAGACAGACATGTCTATTGCTGGGACTATTTACAGATCTAAATTCAAAAAGCTTGATTAATTAAAGAGCTATGGGAAAAGACTATCACCACTCAATTTTGGTAGTTTTTTGTTTTGACAGACATGTCTATTGCTGGGACTATTTACAGATCTAAATTCAAAAAGCTTGATTAATTAAAGAGCTATGGGAAAAGACTATCACCACTCAATTTTGGTAGTTTTTTGTCTCATTACTTTATTAATAATGAAACTAAACCAAGCTTCAAATTAGCGCACTTGGTTCTATCAGCATGTGTTGGTTTGTTACGTTATAAACGACCCTATTTCTGATGCTACGACTAATTACAGATCTGGATTTAAAAATAACTACCTCTTCGAACGTAATATAATTAGTAATATTTATCTTCACGATAAATACCGTAATCATCCATATGATTATATTCTACTCATTTTAAACTGGCAATTAAATGATTTTCTACAATACCATCACGCGACATTATTGTTGTCGGTTATTATTAATTACAAGGAGATATACATACTATTATCGGAGTGTCCTTCATCCAACATATTTCTTACTCGCCCAATAAAGGTATCAACACAAATATTGTTATATGTGGAGAACTCATTTTAGGTATTGGTATTAAGTGATTAACCAGTCATTTGTACAGAGATTCGAACTTATGATCTTCGTAAAACAATCAATAAATCAATCTATTTAGGTGTTCATTTGATTAATGTTAGGGAGATATCGTTTGAAGTTTAGGATACTAAATCAATCTATTTTGGTTTTTAATTTATTTTTATCTTTATTTTTATGAATATACCTTTTATTGGTGTTTTATTTAATTTTAATTTCATCTTTCTCTTGTACAGAGATTCGATCTTATGATCTTCGTAAAACAATCAACAAATCAATCTATTTAGGTGTTCATTTGATTAATGTTAGGGATTATCGTTTGAAGTTTATGATACAAAATAAATCTATTTAGGTTTTTAATTAATTTTTATCTTTATTTTTATGAATATACCTTTTATTAGTGTTTTATTTAATTTTAATTTCATATTTTACCATTCTCTTGTACATAGATTCAAACTTATGACCTTCGTAAAACTTCATATTTCATCATTCTCTTGAAGAGAGATTTGAACCAATGATCACTTCATTAATCAATCGTAGAAGCTGGAATTCTAACGTAAAACATCGTATTTCAATTGGCGTTATATTTTACACGGTTCAGTTAACAATGCACTCGGTCCTAAATTGTAACGCAAATCCTCGCTCGAAATTATGTAAATTTATATGCGATTATCCTTTCCCATCCTGGCTTCAAATTACGTGGAAATAATGCGAATTCCGAACGAATCGTGGACAGGATTAAACGGTGTTAAGTTCCAAGTTCGAGGCATGCCCGAATTAATCTCATTTTATGCTTCGTTGGGCGCAAACACAATCAACGACACATTCAAATATTGAAATAGCAGAACGTTTATTAAAACAGTGTCAAAATTAAAGCATACTTTATCAAATATACATGCAGGTGTCTATAAATTTAGATCAGAGCTTTTTACGATGATAATTGTTCGATTACTATATGTGCATTTATGAACTGCATAAGATCATGTCATTGGTATACAGGCGAAAGTCCAAAATTTAAATATTTTGATTTTTTAACATCAAGGTATCTAAAACATACTTATCTTTTCATGAGACATTTAAGTACTAAATCCAGTTTCTAAGAAATTCGTACTTTTTTTCTGTAAATTAATAATTGACCAAGTCTATTGTTATATTAAATGTAGGAGATATACAGGGTAAGTTTTTTTTTTTAATTTTAAGCATTGAGATCTCGTAAACCATAAAACATAGAAATTCTGTAAAATTAGGAAAGAGTTGTCATTCTAAGTGCTTATGTAAGATTTGTTCTGTTTTTTTGAAAAAAGACAACAGTTTTTCAATTATAATACGAACTTTTAGTTTTTTAACCATAAAACATATGAGGAAAGAGTTGTCATTTTAAGAGCTTATGCAACATATAGGTTTTTATTAAAAAAAACAACATCGTTTTTGAGTTATAATACAAATTTCATTTTTTTAAATGGCAGTCATAGTTGGCTTTCACTGTTTTAAAACGGACATTTTTTTCTCTTCATAGCGATACTTCCTTTGATAATTAAAGGCCATCTTCGAAAATTAACTTTATGAAAATTATTACTTAGTTTAACAAATAAATACTATACAGGACTATTTGTATTATTGAGAGTGGTAAAAACAGAGCAAAAACACAAAAACAGGTTTGCTATGGTTTTCTTTTCTCTTACTACTAGAATTCTATTAATTTTTCTATTCTAATTATACTAAATTCTATTCAAATTATACAACGAAAATTCCTGCATCTCATTTATTTATGAAAGTAAGTATAGCAAATCTTATATCGTTATAAAATGAAAAAATGTCCTTTTTAAACATGTCAAGGCCAACTATAACTGCCATATAAAAAGAAGTGTTATAACTCAAACACTATGTTTTGTTTTAATAAAAACCTATATCTTGCATAAGCTACTAAAATGACAACTCTTCCCTCATTTAACCGGATCTGTATGTTTTATAGTTTCCGAGAATCCAATGCTTAAAATTAAAAAAAACTCAACCTATATAAATAAAGAAGAAATGTACAGAAGAAAAAATGAACTTGAAATTATAATTAATGGACTTGGCTACTATCCTCTGTATACAGGGTGTCCAAGATAAGGAACAACAGCATGGGAATCTCGGAAACCGTAAAAGTTACCAAGGCGGTTATATTACAAAAAAGTTATTTTAGTGGTCAGTAATATTCTATTGAGAAAACCAGAAATTTCCGGTTACTTCCGGAGATATTCGACAAAATTAAAAAAAAATGCAATTTCGTTTTTATTTTTTCTGAAGTTATTTGAAAAGGTATAAGAAAACCAAAGGCCCTATCTCATTGCCACATTTTTAGCTCTACAAGACAGTGTTTACAAATTTTTAGTACAACGTTTCGTTTCGAAGAAACCATCATGAACTTTATTTTTTATATGGCCTGTAAAATATGTACACCTTGTATTAGATAGCATTTCCTATTACGAATTCAACTATTTATATCACAGTATGGTTTCTAATGTTTTTATTCAGAAAAAGGCTTGTTAATACATTTCGAACATTTTCTAGCAGTAGGCGTTGAAATGATGCCTATTTGATTTTAACCCAAAATAGGTACCAAAATAGTTTAGCAACTAAAAATAATTTACCTAGAATAGTTGTTAAACATTATAAACATTATAGCTATTTAGGACAACACGTATTCTTTATTTACTGTAATATAAGAATTGTTCTCTTCATTTAATGGTGACGAAGACAAAAATTATTACATAATACCATAAACCATAATATCATAAACATTGAAGCAGTATAGTTATTTAGAACTATACTTATTTTTTTTACTGTGATATGAGAATTGTTCTGTTCATTTAATGACGACGAAAACAACAATTATTACTTAATTTTAACCCGGAATAAGCACGAATAGTTTTAGCACGAATTTAGCACGAATAGTCGTTAAACATAGAAAAATTATAATTATTGAGAACCAAACTTATTATTTTTTTACTGTGGTATTATGTGAATTGTTCTGTTCATTTAATTATCTAAAAATCATAAAATTAGGTGATAAATTTTGTCTTCGACGCTCATTTCAACGCCTATTACAACAAGATGTTCGAAATGCATTAACAAGCCTTCTTTTCTGAATATTAGAATTTAGTTAAACATAGAAACATTATAGTTATTCAGAACCAACGTTATTATTTTTTACTGTGGTATTATGAGAGCTGTTCTGTTCATTTAATTATCTTAAAATCATAAAATTAGGTGATAAGTTTTGTCTTCGACGCTCATTTCAACGCCTACTACACCAAAATGTTCGAAATGTATCAACAAGCCATTTTTTCTGAATAAAAACATAAGAAATCATACTGTGATATAAATCGTTGAATTCGTAATAGGAAATTATATTTAATACAGAGTGTACTTTATTGACGGGCCATATAAAAACATAAAGTTGATGATGATTTCTTCGAAACGAAACGTTGTACTGCAAAATTTTAGACCCTGTCTTGTAGATCTAAAAAAGTGACAATGAGAAACTGCATTTTGTTTTTTATACCTTTTCAAAAAACTTCCGCAAAACATAAAAACGTTATCGCAAAATTTCGGATTTTGTCAAATATTTCCGGAAGTAAGCGAATTTTTTTTGTTTTCTCAACAGAATATTACTGACCACTAAATTCCGCAACTTTTTTGTAATATAACCGCCTTCGTAGCTTTTGCAGTTTTCGAGATTACCATGCTGTTGATCCTTATCTTGGACGTTTATCTGTATGAACGATATCTTGTAGTACCATTGCATAGCAGCAGCCTAGCCTTTATCACTTTCAGTTGGAGTTACAAGTATTGCGATAATGTTGTATTTATAATGTGCTATATATTTTCCTGTTCACTTTATTTATTTTTTGCTAGGAACAAAGTGATTCAGTACAATTATCTCTTAGTATTAATACGGCAAACTATTCTATCGCATTTCGTCTAATGTGTGTGTAGATAAAACAACACAGCTTCTGGATCGCCCCCCGCGAAGATTTCGATTAATTTAATTCGCGGTTTGATTCGCGTTAATCGGCGGAATTTACGGGGGGCGATCCAGGAGCTGTGTTGTTTTATCTACTTATGTGCCCACAGAATATAAGAAAGAAGAGACATAATTTACGCTTCTAGAATTGAAGTGAAACAATAGTATAGTTCACAACAACACAACATGTTTTACTTAACAAATACACCTTGCTTGAAAACGAGCGAGCGAAGCGAGCGAGTAACTTAGAAGTCTACTAGCTAAAAAGCTAAGAGTTCTTAAGAGTTCTTCTTACGAGATTTGTTTTGTGGTTTGTGTATACTATTTTTTAGCATTTTTTCGCAAACACCAAAACCTACTTGCCTTTTATTAAAAACGTCGAAATGGCACATACAAAGCAAATAATTTTAAAGTTTTGACTATAAAAAACATCACGATATTTTTAAAGCAATTTATCACATTCAATTAACGAAGCTTAAAAATTCTGTGGCTGGATATATTGACAAGTAGGATTGAAGCAGTATTAAGCAATTACTATTCACACATTCACATACATTATTATTTACATAGTTATCTAAAGAAAAGATTTAATGTGTAATTATAACAGTAATATTTAATCGCCTAATCTACATGAGTAAACAGTTATCAATAGCAATAAAATGTTCAAACTTCAAAGTAATGTTTCCTTGGAGAGGAACTGCAGCTAAATTACGCATGCACATTAGAGAACGCCTCATGGATGAATGAAAATCAACATTTCTAATTAGCAGTTATCCATAGCAGTAGAAATAGGACGGCATTAAATAAATTAATAAAAACCCTATTTTTAAATGTTCGACCTTATGACAGTTTTTTGCATGGCCGTAAAGAGAAATAAAACTACTACTAGCCAAGTATATTGCCCAAAGTATATGTAGCCATATATATTTTTTTTATATCACTTGAGTTGAACTCAAGTGATATAAACAAAGTAATCTGCGTTTAATTTTACCTATTTAACAATGTATCACAAAGTAGAGCCGTCAACAGTTACTCATCTATTTATTTTTTTAGATTACGATATAGATTTATGAGGATATGGCGTCATAAAAATGTAAATAATTATATTTATACACCCTTGGGCCATAAAGTTATATTTGAGCCATAAATTAAATAAAATTACCAAATAAAATTACACATTCAATCATGAACATGGACCTTTTTCCTGCATAATATTGTTCTAAACACGTTCACATACTCAAGACACATACACAAGACATATAATTCCGGTCTGCACACAAAAAATACGCTTATGCTCATGATGCTTATGATCTATACTCAGGTAGTTCAATATGCAATCTGTTGTAGGAACATGACTAAAGAATTTGTGTTACTCTTTTTTAGATAACTAAAGTGCTAATAGAGTTAATTTTAATTTTTGTATATACCTACTTTTTTTTTATAAATTAGTAATAAAGGCTCTACCATCAATGGTCCCCACTTTTAACCATCTTGTATAGGTATACAGGGTGTCCTAAATAGAGTAGGATTGCATGGGTATCTTTCTTATTCTTCAAGCTAGAGATCTGGTTAAATGGTCAATATTGTGCAGTTTTATATGCTGGTTCAGATTATGTTGAAAATTTTTCAAAAGTCCGATCAGTTTAGAAGTTATTCTAAAAAACCAAAAATCCCAAAAATTTTTTTTTAAAACTCCGATATATTCATAGTTATTAAAGATGCGGCAAAATGTTTAAAATGAAAGTTACTTGGTTCGATGGCACAAACTTGAGAATCAAGTCGAAACAAAAGTCAAGATGGCGGTTTCATGGCAAGATGTTATTTCTAAAAATTTAAGCCGCGGTTTAACGGTGGTTTCGTCTTGGTAACCCTGTGTAAAATACCGCTAAACCGCGGCTAAACCACGGTTTAGCTTTTTATGAATAACGTATGCGCTTTATTCGGTGTCAAAATTTTCAAATTCAATATGAGCTATGAACTATAGTGTACTAAGACATGCCAGCATACAACCAGTCTTTTACATGTCCCAGACTATTGATTTTATTAGCAGTCAGTAACTTGCGTTATGAAATTTTGTAGCAGTTTACAAGTGTGTCATAAAATAATAACAGAAATATACCTCGTTGCATTCAAACAATAAGAAGAACTTGACAGCAATTCTGCTAGATACGCTTTGACTTAATACTGGATTATCCAAGCTGCTAAGACGGATTATTAGAAAAAAATTGATACTTTATGACAAGATCGCGTGCTAGGTGCACTTGAAGCCATCGCACACCACACGCCACTGTAATGGAACGTCGATCGCTGCCTGGTTATTAGAATTGTACGGTCTGAAAGTTTCTTGGGGTTAATGTATTATGATATTGTGCAGAAATTGATAATACATAGTTCCTGCATACAGAAAACAACAATGGTAACATGTTTGTTCTTTTGATGCTCAAATGGATCATCGTTCTATAACCATTTGCTGGGTTTCCTTAATATATAGACAGATCGCATTAGGTTACATAGGTTAACTTATTTCAATAAATTAATAGATGAGACTGATATTCTTTGAAAGTTTAGATTTATTTTCCCTTTAATATAAATTTATTTATAACTTTCAAATATATGTATTTATTGTTTCTTATTAAAAATGAACTTAGTTCAATAGATTATATAGGAATTTGTGAGTGAGCATTCTATTTTGTATCTATATTCGATACATTCCAAAATATTTTATAATAAATTTCTAAAATGCTGGCTGGGAAAGACAGATCGAGTGTGTATTTCAATCAGAAATCAATGATTCAAGTAAAGGTAACAAGATGACAAATGCATCTTTAATTTCATTGGACTAGTATGAAGTTCTAACCTAAATATAATAAAAGCAAAATATTGCACAAGTAACATGACTACTGTAGTACACTTTGACAGCATTCTGGACATCTTTGTAGAGGTCTTCAGAAAGGTGTCACTGTTACCTCCTGTGGGTTTTATCTTTTTAATATTTTACGTAGTCTGAGGTCCTCATTTATTTTTGTTCGCTGGAAATATGCATACTTTTCGTCTGTCACGTATTTAGGATATCTCTTATACAATTGAAACATGAGAGAAGCTTATAGATGCCATATGTAGATCAATCGTATACGACATTTCATTAATAGCTAGTATATACCTAGGCTGCGAAATCATTCTGTAACGTTCCGAGGGAGAAACTGTCGCCGAGGCCGCTTGCGGCCGAGATGCCGCAAATTTTTGCAATCATTTCTGTCAAAATATCAATCATCATTGTCAAAATTTGATAATTGTCAAATTTTCAATTATGTTTGTAAAACAGATTACTGTAAAATTTTCAATTGCCTACTTCTGCCAAAATTTCAATCGTCGTCATAATTAAATATAACTGTCAAATTTTTAATTATTCATATAAAAGGGGCGCAATTATTCAATTATTCCTGATAATCGATAAACTAGAAACAAAGATTTATTAAAAAAATTATATGATATAAATCTATTTATTTCATTCACATCTACCCTGGCAAAAACTGATCAGAAATATATATATATATTTTTAAATCATGATTTTTATTATTTTTAAGAAAAATTCATTTATCTTTGATTTTTTTTAATCATGATTTATTCCAACCCTGCATTATTGTACTAATACAACAATTGAGCCGTTCATTTTTAATGTGAGGCAAGTCCATTTTTTTTTAAATTGAGAAAAGTCCAGAAATATACAAAGGACAATATTCCTTGTATATTTCTGGACTCAACAGAATTTAAATAAAAATGGAATTTTCCCACTTTCAAAATCAACGGCTCAATTAACTCTCACGTGACATGCAAAATTATACAGTAAAATAATGCCCTCGTTCTATTTAACTTGTTTTCTGTGAAAATGCGTTCAAAATCTGTCAAATGTTCAATTGAAAGAGAAAAATCTGTAAGAAGATTTCCGACCGAAATTATATACATGTGACAAATTTTCAACAAAAACTGCCGATATTTGTCAAATTCTAGGAGGTTTGAAACCGCGAAAAGGTGTCAAGTTTTCAATTCGAGGGGTCAATATCTCGAAGATTTTCAATTGAAATCATACAATCGACCAATATTCCAATATTCATATGCAACTGGCGAAATCGGACAAATTCTAGGAGGTTCAGTTGGAAAAATCATATTTTAGTACACTTGAAAAAAAAAACATTTTTCCACTAATCTCATCTAGTGGAAGGATCAAAATCTAGAGCATTTTCTACTGATATTGTACAAATCCGCCAAATTTTTAGCAACTGCCAAAATCTTACAAATTCTAAGTGGTTTAGTTGGAAAAATCTATAAAGATCTTACTTGCAACCGTGAAATGCTGTCATATTTTTCGCAGCATCTTTACAAACCTATAAAATTGTGTCGCATGTGGCAATGTAAAAAAACTATTAATTATCAATTACAACTGTTAAAGTATGACAAATTTTCAATTCGAAGGGTCAATATCTCGAAGATCTCGAAGAAACTGGTGAAATCTGTCAAATTCTAGGAGGTTCAGTTGGAAAAATCATATTTTAGTACACTTGAAGAAAACCATTTTTCACTAATCTCCCAACTGGGCCAACCTCGGATTTGATCCTGGATGATCATGGTTTCTATGGATACCATTGTATAAACAATTGCTCGTACAACTGGGCCCTAATGGCCATTCTCTAGGAACGGTCCTGTTAACATTTTGTATATTTCTTTGTTAATTATAAAAGTTATAATTTATATTTTTAATAAATACATGTATGTATTCAAATTTTATAAATCTTTAAATCTCTCGATGTGATAAATAATTCGAGTATACAAATTTAGTAAAGCGTAAAGGCTATAAATTAATTAGTTCAAGTACATTTATTATAAAAATCTGCTCCGTATGTACAATGGGGGATTTTTATTGCACTATTACGCGTTTTTTATCGTTTCGCCAATAAAAAAAAAACAAACATAAACCATATTAATGTCACTTGCAGAGCATAATTTGTCATGCTCTCTGCATACGTACCGACCACTAAAAAGCTGCTATTATGTCACATCAACTAGTTCTTTCGGCAACGTGGAATTCCAATTGTATTACCAGAAATAGAATCGCATTGGTTATTTAACGTGACACACTACCCTCAATCCCCGAAAACAAGTAGCAAATCGAATTATATGAGTGAAAAAAAAAATTACATTAGTGTAATTAAAGGATGATCAAGGCACGACACACTGCGTTAATGTACTAAATTAGCTTCTGGGAAATCGTGTTGGTTTGGGTAGGCACTTTACGTAATGACTAGAAAGTGTTTTCGGGGGCAGGAAGAGTTCTGCACAGGTGATCCCCGCGTTTCGCAAAAATCAAACATTTAAAAAAAAAACAAACGTGGTACATACCATTGCGGAAGCGGGCCACTAGATCGATATGCAAACCACACGTATCCACCCCCACACTGTCTACACACACACTTACAAAAAAGCCGCTCTCTCAGCACTTACCAAACTCCGCGTGCGGCTGTCGCAGGGGCTGTCGGGGGAGTCGGCCCCCCTCAGCCCCCCGTTCCTGCGAGGCTCCATCGCTGCTGCGTCGGCGGCCCTGCAGGGCCCTCTACTGACCCCGCTTCCGCTTCCGGCTCCGCGTTCGCCCCTCTCCATGAGCGAGTTCCCTCTGCGTAGGCCGGGGCGGCCATGGCGGTTCTGGTCCGCGCTGGCGGCGGCGAGGGGGCGGCCGTAGCCGGAAGAGGGGCGTCGCGGCGCCTGGTTCGCGTCCTGGGGATACAGCGGCGCCGAGCGAAGCTCCGGCGCGTTCTTGTCGCCGCGCAGACGCACGCTGAACGAGCGGCGCAGCGGCGCCGGCGACGCCACTGGTATCCGCGTCCGCAGGGGGCGCGGCGGCGTCGGCATGAAGATGTTGGCGCTCATGGTTCCTTCAGGACGCCATTTGCCCCTGGAAAAGACAACAAAAATGAATATTAATTAGCGTAATCTTGGTGCAATCACAAGTTCTCGCATGATTGGTATGCATCTACGATCTTAATTGCAGGCATTTAATTAGTCAATTTAAGCATTTTTTATATTTTCGACATTCCTCTTATTCCAACTTTTCCGATCACATTCAAAAGAACAATTTAATGTTGGCTCCACCGAATCAACATGGGATTCCCCGTACTGATCGATATCTGTACATCGGACCACTTCGAGAGCCTGGGGATTACCCCGCTTGCCCGGTTTGGTGTGCAAGGTGCCGCAGCGGGGACGCTCCGGCCTGCATTCTGATGTCAGAAATAAAAATGCAAAATATGTATACAAAATTTGAAAATTGCTTTTACAATTCTCTAACGTACATTTTTTGTAGAGCCACAGATTTGTATATTTGTATTCAAATACACGGGTACACGGGTCACATGTACACGTGTACGTACGGCATAATTACACGTGTAATTAGTTACACGTATAATTACACGTGTAATTATTTACACGTATAATTACACGTGTAACAGCGAAGCTTTGTTCACTGCTTCTAGAAAACGTCGATATGTTAATATTTTTGAGCCAGATTCGTTCTTTATTGTAAGAATAAATCATTATTTTGATCGCCGCGCGAATTTAGCGTTGTTTTTCTACTGCGGGTAAGTTAGTTACTTTCTTAGTTACTTAGTAACTTATTTAGTTACATCAGAATCTTACGATATCCTAAGTTCATGTACATATTTATTTTCCAAAGTATAAAATAAATTACTGAATGAAAAAACCGAGAGTATTATAATTACACATGAAATTACATAATTACACATGTAAAATAGATACACGTTTAATTATATTTACACGTGTAGAATACATACACGTGTAATTATAATTACACCTGTAAAATAAATACACGTGTGATTACACGTGTAATTACTTATATCCTGGGACACTCTGCATATTGGGCTATGTAGACCCAAATAGTGTTCGATGCTGCGCGCAAGAAATATTAACTAACTTTAAATTTTTAATTTTGTTTATAAATTGGTTGGTTCTACGCTAACAACTACTTCTTGTTATTATTTTTCTTGTTTTATTTTTAAGATATGTCGGAATCAAAGACAAAATGTAGACAATACAATGTCGAATATTTAAAATATTGCATTATTCAGTCACCCACAGACAAGACATTGCCAATGTGCCTGATTTGCCAGAAAGTTTTCTCAAATGAAGCCATGAAACCTTCACGATTACAAGAACATTTGAGCAAAATACATCCTGCAATAGAAGATAAAAATTTATCTTACTTTCAAATGCTCAAAAATCAACATAAGAGACGTCCAACTTTAGCCGGTATGTTTTCAGCAGCATCAAAACAAGACAATGATGGGTTACGTGCATCTTAAAATATTTCGTTGCTTATTGCTAAATCGGGAAAACCGCACACTATTGGAGAAGAATTAATACTGCCACTGTGAGTGAAGTTCTCCGTACTGTACTTCACAAGTCACCTTCAGATAATATTTAAAAAATCCCCTTGAGCATAATACTGTACAGAGACGAATCGACGAAATGTCCGAGGATGTGGAGAGTTCTCTAACAGAATTTTTGAAGACGACCGAATTTTCTCCACAGCTCGGTGAGTCTACATTGAATAACAATGAGGCATTACTTCTATCGTACGTTCGCTTCATAAGAGATGAGAACATTTGTCAAGAACTATTATTCGCAAAAAAAATTAGAAACTGATACTAAAGGAAAATCTGTATTTGACGTTTTGGAACAATATTTTAAAGAAAAAGATATCCCTCTGAATAATGTAGTGTCCGTTGCTACTGATGGTGCTCCGGCAATGGTTGGACGATACCGCGGGTTCATTGCGTATTTTAAAAAAGCTGTACTGTAATGTAGTCGCCATGCATTGTGTGATTCACAAACAACATTTAGTTGCAAAAAACTTTAGTTATCGCCTTAATTGCTCGCTGCAGTACGTAATTACAGGGGTTAATAGAATCAGAAGCAATTCTCTTAACGATAGATTGTTTAGAAAGCTTTGTGATGAAAACGACCAGGACTTTAATCGTTTACTGTTGCACACAGAAGTTCGATGGTTGTCAAAGGGTACTTGTCTGCAAAGATTTTATGAACTATTTGACTCAGTTATAACGTTTCTCGGAAATAAAGATGATTCCTTAAAAGAAAATTTATTGAAATTTAAAAATGATATAGCGTATTTAACAGATTTATTTAATAAATTTAACGATTTAACCAATCTGCAGCTGCAAGGAGATGATTTGAATTTAATTAAAGCTAAGGCAATAATTTCGGCATTCGTGTCAGAACTTGCATTATACAAATTAAATTTGGGTCGGAGACAATTCCATCAGTTTCTAAATCTTTCCTCGGTGAAAACAAGTGATGATGACATTTTGGTTTATTGCCAGCATTTAGAAACCCTTAAAGAAGATTTTTTAATAGATTTCAAGATATCCTCAATATGATAATTCCGGACTGGGTCTTGGAACCTTGCACAAACATTGAAACAGCAGAAGTATGTTTACAGGAGCAGCTCATAGAATTGTCAACAAACGAAGAATTAAAACTAAAATTGAAACATGGCTACCAAGCATTTTGGCTTCAAAGACAAATTCCAATTTTATATCCGACCTTATGGGGTGCAGTAATGAAGTTTTTTTCTAGCATTTCCATGATCGTATTTAGCCGAAAGAGGATTTAGTGTAGTATCCAATCTACTAACAAAAAAACGGAGCCGATTGCCAATAGTAGATCGCGGTGAGTTAAGGTTGCTCATTTGACAAAACTAGCACCCAATATAGACAAATTAGTGTCATTACATCAAGCTCAGCCCTCTCACGAGTGCCATTTTTTATGTATATAGGTATGTATTTTTTTATTAAGACCTAATAAAATATTTTAAAAAATGCGTCCTTGTTTTTAAATATGTACGTAGTATAATATAGTTCACCAAGAGGGGCGCTCTTGAAATGCTCTTTGAAAAGGTGGGAAACCCATATTGATTTTAAGTGAGATTTTATTTCTGAATGGGGGGCGGTGAGTAATTTGTTTTTTTCGAAAGGGGGCGGTAGGCTAAAAAAGGTTGGGAACCTCTGTTTTACACTTTCGGGTGTCGGACTGCTCAATTACATTTATAATACATTTTACAATCACATGTCTTCGCTAATTAATTCCTTCACTCTTCTTTTCCAGTGGTCCCTGTCTTGTGCCAATTTTCTTATTTCATTCCATTCTATTCCTCTTCTTTCCGCTGCTTGGTGCGTTTGTTCATTCCATCCCATCCTCGGTCTTCCTACTTTATTTTTGCCTTGTATTTTTCCATCATGTATTATTTTTGTTCTTCTATCTCTTATGGCCTGTGTATATGTCCTAGCCAACCTAGCTGTCTTTCCTCTATTATTGTTGTTATTGGCTTTACGTTGAGCCACGTAAACACAAGTTTCCTTACTTCTGTGTTCCTCACTGTATATTTTTTTGTAATTCCCTCTATCTTCCTTAGGAATCTCATTTCCACTGCATTGATCTTGCTTTTGTTTCTTTCCGTAATTGTCCACGGTGCCTTTCCTGCCTTTCCTGCCTTTCCTCTATTATTGTTGTATTGGCTTGTTATTAGCTTTATGTTGAGCCGTTTCCTTACTTCTGCGTTCCTCACTCTATCTTTTTATGTAATTCCCTCTATCTTCGTTAGGAATCTCATTTCCATTGCGTTGATCTTGCTTTTGTTTCTTTCCGTAATTGTTCACTATTCACTTCCATATATTAGAGAGGGCCTTTCTATTTTTTTGTATACCTTAGTTTTTATTTCTTTATTAATTTTTTTTTTCTCTAGAAACGTGTTTTTTATTGTGTTGTAAATCCTTTCTACTTTTCCTATACTTTCTTCTACTTCTTGGCCAATCTTTCCCTTTTCTTCAATTATTGTTCCTAGGTAGTTGTATTGATTCACCTGTTCTACTTGTTTCCCTTCTAGCGCTATTTTGTGTTTGTTTTCTTTTGATGCTATTACCATTGTTTTAGTTTTGCTGATGTTTATTTCCTTATTTATCTTTTTCAGTTCTTCTTCGTATATATTAAGGTTACGTTGGAGTTTTTCTTCTGAGTCTGCTATTATTATCATGTCGTCTGCGAACATAAGTATTTGTATTTTTATCATTTCCAGTTTCCTATATCCTATAATCGTGTTTGCTGCTCTTTCTTTGCTTGTCCTTATTGCTTCATCTATGAGTGATGCGAAGAGTAAAGGGCTTAAAATTGCAAGAGCAACCTTGTTTTAGTCCAATTTCGGTCTTGGATTCCTCCGATTCATTTGTTCCTATTCTCACCTTGTTTCTGTTGTCCTCCTTTATTATGTTTATCATGTCTCTTTCTACCTCTCTTTTTTACATAACATGTTCCATATGTCCTCTCTTATTACTCTGTCAAATGCTTTTTTCAGGTCTATGAAGCATATGTGTACTTCTTTTCCTTTTCTGATCGTATTGTCTGTTAGTTGTCTCAGTATGTGTATCAGGTCCTGCGTACTTCTATTTCTCCTGAATCCGTGTTGTTCTTCTCCCAATAGTGGGTCCAGTTTTTCTTTCAGTCTTGTCTCTAATATCCATGTAAATATTTTCCTTGGTATGCTTGTGAGCGTAATTCCTCTGTAGTTGTCGCATATTTTTGTTTCTCCCTTTTTGTGGATGGGTTTATTATTCCTTTATTATTTCATTAAGAATATCCAGGAATTCCTCTTTTCCTTTATCTCCCATGTATTTCATCATTTCCGCTGTGATACCGTCTATGCCTGGAGCGTTTCTTAGTTTTGCTTTTTTGTTTGCTATCTCCATTTCCTCCATTGATATCCTTCTGATTTCCCCATTGGTTCTGTTGTCTGTTTTTTCTTCTTTCCCTTTGTGCTTTGTTCATGTCATTTCACTAAAGTATTCCTTCCACCTTTCCATAATCTTCTTTTGTTCTGTTATTGTAATTCCATTTTTATCTTTTATGTAAATTTGTTTCGGGGATTTTTGTTCCTCATTTGTTTTATTGTGCTGTAGAACATCTTCTGGATTTCTCTCTATTTCCTTGCTCTTTGGGTCTTTTACTCCTATGTTGATTTCAATTTTTACCAGGTAGAGGTCGCTCCCGATTTCCGCTTGTCTTGTTACCTTAACATCTTTAACTTTTTTCCATTCTTCGGTATTTACCAGGAAGTAATCGATTATTGATTTCTCTTTTCTTGATCTAACCTCTCTTGTGAATTTGTGTATGTCTTTGTGCTTACATTTTGTGTTTGTTATAATGAGGTCATTTGCTGTGCATAATTCTATTATTGTTTTCCCATTTTCGTTTCTGTTCTCCTCTCCGTATGTTCCCATATACTTTTCTTTGCCTTTGATTTCTTTTCCCACTCTTCCATTCATATCCCCCATCACTATTGTGCTCACTTTGCTATCGTCAATTTCTTTTTGTAGGTTCTCATAAAATTGGTCTTTTTCTTCCTTTTTGTCGTTTTCATTTGGTGCGTATACCACAATTATGTTCCGTGTATAATGTTGTTCTGTTTTTACTTCTACTCTTAGTTTTCTTCCGTCTCCGTATGTCTCATTTATTATATTGTTTATTTTATCTAGTTTTGCTTTTGGAAAAATACTAATACCAATACCAGGCACAAGTCACAATAAAAAATAAATATACAAATAAATAAATATATGAAGAACGAAAAAAGGCAAATACAAGAAATAAAGTAACTAACTACCTCCTTCAGCTTCAAAGATTAGATACGACTTTTTTGTCAATATTATGCTGAGATATGTTATTTCAATTTAACTTATAAAGTAAAAAGCTACAATAGTCTGAGATCGTTCTATCAACCGTATCAGTATACAATGTATACGAACAAAATTTAACATTTATGAAAATTGAGCACTAATGAAAGCGAAAGTAACTTAGTATGAAGATGAAATGAACAGAAAAAAAAACAAAATCTAATCTGATGAAACCAGAGCAGGAGATATAGAATTGATTTGTAGAGAAAATTTCAGAATCAATCAAGAGTACTAAAATTCTTAAAAAGTTCAACGTGCAAGAACCACTTTCACATTGTGTGCAAAACTTCAGCAGGTACCCTTAGAGTATTTTAGTTTTTTCGGAAAATTTCACTTTAAATTCTATGAACATTTTATCTAGTATTTAGTCAATATTAGCTCGAAAATTAACTTTGTCAATTGAACAAGTATGATCATACTACAAGAATGATTGTAAGGTTTTTGGACGTTTTCGCTTTCTTGGCGCTCTTCTATCTCTTTCAATTAACTGCATTTCGAACTAAAATTTATTTCTGTTATATTTCTCATATTAAGGTTCATTAATTCTATAATTTAAGTAAAAATATTAAGAACGTACAATTATTACTTAAACTATAAAATTTATTTATTTTTACATAATTTATCAAAGTGTTGTTCATATTCCTTTAGAGTTTACAATTAAAGTTTTAATTCTAAGAGAAGCTTTAGATAAATCAACCATTTCACTCTGAAGCAATTGATGAACTCCTGAAGCGACTTCAAAAATTTGTTGAAATATAAGAACAACACAAAATGGTACATTTTTTAATGAGCAACTCATTTGGCCATTTTGCTGTTGCATCAAATATTCTTAAAAAGTTTTGTAATATGATATGTTAATTTAACTGCTTTAATGACATAAATATAATTTACAATCATTCTTAATATATTATCTCCTCTACTATGATCGGCCATAAGAGCAAAGTAATAGGCATCAATAATTTATTTTACAAATATATTCAATAAGCAATTAGCGGTGCGGGCTACAATTCCATTTAGATGCACATTATCTAGACACAATTTTTGGGAGGATTATAACTTTGTAAAAATGGTTAATTTTTTTTTCAAAACTTTCGGTCGTTCATTATGGCCTCTAAACAAAACTAGTTTGGTGTTTGTTTTGTAATAAAACAACTTCTACAGTGATCATATTTGAGAGAGCTATTAAAAAGAGGCCATTTTTGCATAGCGACTCTATGATACTCGAAATCTCGATGTACTTGATATTTTCTCAAGCTATCTTAAATTTTTTAAAGCCGAATGAGACAAAATCTGGTTCTTATTTTTTTTTTAAATAGCTCGGTACAAGCTATTTTGTACAACATTTTTGTACTTTGGAAGCTTCTTTTGTTTTATACATCCTGTTGAATACGAATAATAATAATAAATGTTTAAATATTGGATTGATCAGGCTGATACATGATGAAACTCCATGGTGTGAATTTCAAAATATGTTTAATGTTGTACTACGACAATTGTTTTGTCACACAGTGGCTTCATCAGGCAGATGAAAACAGCAGATGAATGATAGTTTTCATTCACCAACACCAATTTTTGTAAAATTTTATTATCATTGTCAATTGTTTCTATTAAACTTTCAAAATTATCGTCTAAATTTTAAAGATTAATGTCACAATTTCAATTGTTACTGTCAAATTTTCGATTAATCGAGTATTTTTTTTTAAATTAAAATTACAATGACTTCAGTCAAAGTAATCAAGTCAATTGTATTTTCATTACTATTGTCAAAGTTTCAATTCTCTGAAACTTCAAAGATTAATCGAGTATTTTTTTAATCAAAATTACAATGTAATACAAGTGAAAATAATCTAGTCAATTGTATTTTCATTATTACTGTCAAAGTTTCAATTATTTCTGTAATTTTGCCATTAATTTTAGTAAATATTGGTTATAACTTTAAAAGACTATTTCTTTCTGTCAATTTTTTTAAATTTATTACTGTTTTAATTTTTAAGTTTAAATACTTCTGTTTAAATTTATACAATATTTTTATTTATACACTGAATTGTATTCTGTCTTGTTTAATATTTTTATGTATATGTCTGACCTGGGTAATTTTACTTTAACTTGAACACAAATAAATTATTATTATTATTATTATTATTAAATGTTGGCTATAACTTTAAGAAATAAAAAAAAAATCTCCAAATTTTATAGATTACTCTCAAAACTTCATTTATTACTGTCAAAATTCCAATATTTCTGTAATTTAAATAAATGTGTAAAATAGAAATTATTACTGTTAAAGTTTTAGTTTAATATTTTTTTTTTAGATTTCTGCAAAATTATTTTTTTAATTTTTTTATAAACTACTATTAGTTGCTACTGTCAATGTTTTTAATTATTTCTTTTACAATTTTAAGGATTACTATCTAAAATATTAAATTATTAAAAAATGCAATGCAATTACAATTAAATTCCAGCGAAATTGCAAAGATTTCTAACAACTTTTTAACTAAGTTTGAGGTTTTATCCATAATATATCAGTTATCACAACCTAAATATAACAATCTTGAACTTTTTAATTAATAATTAAGTTATTACCATCACATTTTCAATCACTCACAGTTTTTCGTATAAATTGTTAGAATGGGAGATTATTTCTGTAATTTTATTAATGATTTCCGTTAAGTCTCAATTTTCCAAAACTATTCCCTTCGCACCTTTTTTAAGGTTTTAAAAACTGCATTTCAATACAAAACATTGTCTAATTTCAGGATATTATTTCAACCAATTGAACTTCAGTTATACAAAGCTTAGTATACAATGTAATACAAGGTAATGCTATGAAATTTTAATTTCATGACATAAAATCATTACTGGTTACTAGGCACCAGTTACTAGGCATTACTAGTAACTAGAGTATTTATATTTTTCAGTGATAGCAACATGTTATAGTTAACATTAAATTACTTAAAATTAAAAATACTAAAAATACAATCCATAAACCCAAAGAAACAGAAGGAAACAGAAGGAATAGAAAAAGAATTAAAAACAGGAAGAAAATGAAGGAAGATATGAAAAATGGACGGAAAAAAGTATACTTTATTGTTTAATAACTTAATAATTTAAATATAATATTTAATTTAAACTAAATTATGTTTTTTTTAATGTTTAATAATATTAATTTTCAAATATTTATCATGTTTTCGAAATTATAGACAAAAACAAAAATACGATAGTAATAGATTTTGTGCCTTATTTCAAATTTGTATTTATTTAACTTGAGGCATTTTTAATTTATCGTGTTTACTGTTAAAATTATTAAACAATTTAAATTCAGCAAGAATAGGAAAAAAATTATTTCAATGAATGAAATTAGTTTTAATTTATTCTCATTGCCTGCAGCATGCCCAAAAACCATAGAGACTTCATGCGACTGATTTGTTTCCCATAATGCTGATAAATTCATATCAAAAATTATCGAAATACAGAAACAACAAAAAAACCGAAAAAAAGAACACAGCCCATGAAAGCAGTACAGCCTATCGAAGCAGACACTGAGGCAGAATAGGAAGAACTAAATGCGGAACAAGAAGAAGAAGAACATGAAAATCAAACGGGGAAGAAAACGAGGAAGAGAGCGAAGATGAAAAAGAAGAAATTGGAGAAAACCAGTCGAGGAAGAATGCAACAAAACAGTAGAAAGTGAAGAAGCTGATATCCCAAGAAAGTAAAGAAGAATTAGACCTATAGATGTATTTTTATTATGCAACCTCATGGTATTTTTAGAAATTCGTGAAGGTAAAAACAAATTCTATGAAAGATCAAATATTCCACAACTTAAGCTGGCCTTACTTGATACCTAACCTAACCTGATTAGAATATCTAACAAAACAGAAGAAAGTGATGAAGAAACAGACTTATAGATGTATTTTTATTATGCAACCACATTTTTAGATATTCGGAAACATAAAAACAAATGCTATGAAAAATCAAAGATTTCACAACTTAAGCTAGCCTAACTTGATACCTAACTTAACCTGATTAGAATTTCTGACCTGACCTGACCTCACATAGCCTAACCTTTAGATTATAACACGTTGGGCCAGTTTGGTTAGGCTGGCTTTGGTTAGACTGGATTAAGATAGGTTAATACATTCACGACGGAGCTCGTATGTTTCTAAAGTATTACGAAATGGTACCAATCTATTGGAAATCGTATCATATGTAATTTTGCAATTATGATCCATATATCTCAATCTGGGCCGCGGCAATTTCTCTACATCTGAGTGAGCAATTGCCGGTAATTGCTAATTATGCAAGAGAAGCATGTAGTTCGATTACACCGCGCCGTTTTTCATCTTGTGCAAGCGAGAAAACGCCGAACATGACACGAGCAATTATGCAAGTCTGGCGTTTGAACTTTCGCACTTTCACAGTCGCTCTGGGCGTTGTTGATATTAATTTATTGTTTCCCAGTATTCTAATTAACGGCTTTAATATTTGCGCAATGCAAGAATGTTGCTGTTCTATTTCAATGATATGGTTCATTGGTTTAATAGCAAATTGCTGCATAATTACCCCGAAGCTTACGAAGCTACAGTGATCTAATAGATAATTTTAATTGCAGAATAATGTATTGATTAACATAATAACAGGGATTTTGGAATTCAAATGCACGATCAAAATTTGTAATAAAAATATTTAAGTTCCCAATCAGTAATCATTTTTATTTGTGGGGGAGCGCATCGCCCTCTATGGGCACTAGCATACTAATGAAACTGATAAAAATTCACCTTTTTTTTAGTTTTTTTTTTTTTAGCTTAAATACAAAATTCTGGAGTCCAGTGTAAATACCTTTCACAATCAAATTCTAGCCATAAATATGTAGATAGTCTCAAATTATTATTGGTTGTGTTGTTGCATGTGCAACATTGCAGGTTAATCACAAACACGAAATTAGATGTGAAATAATCGTTAAACCAGGAATAAACTGCGCATGATAATTTTTGTTCCGTGTGCAACAAAATATGTAATCAACGAAAAAACAATCATAATTGACGTGACATGAAGGCAAGGTCTGATAAAATAGCGGCTTGGAATAACACGTTCCGTGAGTCGTACCGGATACAGTCATGTAATGGCAAACCTCGAGACTTTCATTTGCAGAGGTATGGCTCGGTCGAATTTCAAATTAACGTGACTCCCATTGTGTGACCAATGGTATCAGAGGAAACTATCCGCCGGTTAAAGTTAATCGGAGACTGTAAGATCGGCACTATTTGATCTGGGCATCGGAAATGTACTTTTGATGAATCAATATTGTCCTAATATTGATTTCACAGACAAGCTAAATAATAGTATATTATGATACAAGTGCATAAGAGAGCTTTTCTCGCCGGGTTTAGGAGCCCGACGCGAAGCGGAGTGCTTTTAACGGCGCAGTGCCTTAAAGGCTTTTATGCACGTGTATCATACGTTATTTTTTATTATACCTGCAGCACAATGTGGACATTAGAAACATGTAGTGTTATTCATAAAAATTTAAACCGCGGTTTAACGGTGGTTTAATATTAGTAACCTTGGTAACCCTTTGTAAAGCACCGCTAAACCACAGCTAAACAATGCACAGTGGTACTTCGTATATGGGGAGAACGGTCATAATAGTATAATAATGATGTCAATAATTCTAGGAACATTTATGCTTATTGCATAACTTAAACCCTTAACCTAACGTAGCCGTAAATATTTACTCCATTAAAACTCCAAATAATAGTAGGCGGCTTCCAAAGTGACAGAGACTTATTTTCTAATATTTCTTTCAGAGCGATTTTTTTAAACCTGTTATTGCCAATTTTTATTCTAATGCAATATTTTAGTTTTTTGGTGGATAAATAATGGAATGTAAAGAAGAAAGTATGAAATTTGTTATTATTTTACTTCTTAAACATATTAACGTTATTAATGAATTATTGTTGATATTTAACTTTTTTCCCACGCGAAGTCTCTCATCAGATATAATACAATTTATAGCCCATAGTGTGTAGTTTAAAATACTGTTAAAATCAGCTGCAACTTTTCGCAACTTTTGAAGTAATTTAATATAAAAAACGAAACAACGCGGCGCACAGTGATCCCAAGTACCCGAAAAGCTGGACAAAAACTAAAAAATCGAAGGCACACACGTAGGGCATTGTCAACCGATCTGTCCTAATGATTAGTACTAAGTATTAAAATGTGTGAAATGCGTTTAAAATTTACTTATAAAATAAGCGAGACCATTGAAATTGTAAAAAAAAAGAATTCTTTTCTAGTTTTTACCATACATTCAGCTTCCTCGGCCCGGAAAACTTATGACTTCTGATATTAGCGAGAGTGACGTCATTTTGACAATGTCGGCTATTTTGAGTAAGCCATTTTGATTTCAAAAATTTCGACCTGGAATTTGAATTATTTTATCCCGAAAACCCATGACTACTGAGTTTAGCAAGAGTAAAGTCATTTTTGACGAAGTCGGTCGGCCATTTTGAGTCGGCCATTTTGTTTTTGACAATTTCGACTTAGAATTTAAATTCCTTGATCCCGAAAACCCATGACTACAGATTTTCGCGAGAGTGACATCATTTTTAACCAAGTCGGTCGGCCATTTTGAGTCGGCCATATTGATTTCGAAAATTTCGACCTCAAATTCGATTTCCTTGACTCCGAAAATATATCAATGCTGATTTTCAAGAATATTTGCCAAAAATTCGAATTTTGGCCAGATTATTAGGGGCTTGGGACTACTGTGCAGCGGTTTAAATTTATATGAATAACGCTGATGTAGATTAGTTTTACAAAGGATGTTGTATGTAATCGTTAACATGGAGATGGTTAATATTTGTTGCATCAATATCACCTGATACAACGTCAAGGTCATCAACAAAATTCTGAAGGTTGAAACTGCTAGTTTCCAAATAACCAATAATAAGCTTCTGGTTTCTGATTTTCAGATTTCCAGCTATAGTAACACAGACAGAACTAAAACCAATAGACTTCTATTGAAGTCAATTGGTTATCTATTCTTATCTTCTATCAATTGAAAATTGTGATTAACTTTTCTGAATGATATATCTAAACCAACAACCTTTCTACAGGATTAGAATAACGACTTGCCATTCCACGAAATTCGCATAACTTTCTAGGTAGCAGAAAAGTGTAAATATGTATTGTTTTTTAAATAATTTAAACATTATACTGTTATTTAGATAAACTCACAAATGATAATGCATGTATAACTGCGACTAAGAATTTTAATCATTCATATGACGCATTTCAGACGCTTACATTTTTGAGTTTGCGTATGTTTTATCACAATCACTGCTGAATATATCAAGATGTGACAACATGTATGATTGTCTGCCCTACATGTGTACCTTGTTATGATTATATCAATCATAATGCTTTTCTTCCCTATCCTAGCGACCGCCTAATAGTTGATAATCAGAACTCAAATTGACTAATAAGCGATAATCACACTTGGTCCTCTGCACATCTGGTGTGCTATGCTGTCAACTGAAATGTCACATTTAGACAAAATTCGTGATATAATCTGATGAATACAACTCTTGTAATAGTGACTATTGATAATCGTATTGGTTGGTGCACTCAGCATGTTGACAAATAATTCCACTCGTCTTTCAGACTCGTGGAATTAATATTTGACAACATGTTTCGTGTCCCAACTCATACGATTATCGATAGTCATTATTCCACTCGTTGTATTATATACCGTAAAACGAGGTTACTTTGCTCCTGTGGGACATACATTGCTCCAATTTCTGACTTTACAATGTTTGCTACATTGTGGTAGTTGAACAGAATAAAAAGTGGTAAAGTCTGTTTTCCAGTAGAGGGCACTCCGATATGCACCTAAAATAACGCAGTTAAACTTCTCCCCACTTCTTGACCTTCAAACACTTGCTTGTTTGAATCCACCCATTTAGACAACAATTGTGGCCAGTTAAAATCATTGTATATAAGAATCACTATATCAATAATAAGGTAAGTTATATTTTGATTTAATGTATTATGATGTTAGCTCTAGAAAGTCGTGTGAGTTGAACAATCTTAAAACGTATTTCGATTTTTTCCGTAATGTTTACCGTTTTGAGGTTATATTGCGCCGAATATGGGGATACTTTGCCCCACTATTTTTTTGGATCAAAGTTACCCCTAACGAGACTGGTTTATTTTTATTTGTTATAAATTTGGTTGCAGATATGCCAAGAGTGTATACAAGAAAACTAGGCTCTCGGGCTTATCAAAATTATACCCAAGACACTTTGCAACAATGTTTAGAAGCAGTTAAAAGTAAACGAATAACGCAGAGAAAAGCCGCACAAGAGTTTAAAATACCGCGGCGAACTATCATTAATAAACTTAAAGGCAATCTACTTGAAAAACCTGGAAGACCCACGCTATTTTCCGAGGAAGAAGAAACTGGATTAGTATACTGTATAGTAGCCTTCAGCACATTTGCTTTCCCACTAGACTCTTTTGATTTGCGCATGATCGTGAAGTCATTCTTGAGCCGAGTTGGTAGAATTGTGAGAATATTTCAAATCAATATACCTTGTCATGAGTGGGTCTTAAATTTTCTGAAACGCCTTTCAGAGCTCACTGTACGATTTGCTAGTAATATAAAACGCAGTAGAGCATCTATAAATGCTGAAGCATTAACGGATTACATCTCAAATTTGGGGGAAGTTGTGAGAGACGTGCCACTAGAGAACATTTGGAACAGTGATGAATCGAATCTGACAGATAACCCTGGCCAAAAAAAGGTGATAACCAAACGTGGTTGTAAATATCCCGAAAAGATTCGTAATTCGTCCAAAACTAGCATTTCTATTATGTTTGCTGGTAGTGCTGCCGGAGAACTCTTGGCTCCATATGTAGTTTACAAATCTTCTTGCATGTGGACAACCTGTATCGAGAATGGGCCCAAAGGCTGTCGTTATAGCAATAGTACTAGTGGCTTATTCGATGCGAATAGCTTTTCAGACTGGTTTGAAAGCCTAATGTTACCAAAGTTAAAAAAACCTCAAGGCAAGAAAGTTTTTATTTGCGACAACTTATCCTCTCATATATCAGTACATGTTCTAAGTCTATGCAGAGATAATGATATACCTTTTGTATGCTTTCCACCAAACAGCACTCATTTAACACAACCGCTGGTGTGGCTTTTTTTGGCCAATGAAAATTGCGTGGCGGAAAATATTAGCAAACTGGAAGGAGACTGCAGATGGTGCCAAAAACACAGTTCTACAAAATCAACATTTTCCATTTCTTCTAAAACAACTTATGGCTGCCTTAGAACCCAATGCTGCTGCAAATTTAATTTCGGGTTTCAGAAAATGTGGCATTTATCCAGTTAATGTTCAAGAGCTTTTGGCAATGATTCCACGACCTCCAGGTGATAATAATGCTGTAGAACATTCATTTCTACAATCTTTAGAATCAAAAAGTTTAGAATTAACCGAAACAAAAACCAGGAGGAGAAAGAAAATTACTGTTGCTGCTGGTAAGAGTATCGGGCTTGAAGTCCTTGATGATGATCAAGCTTGCGAAGAACCACAAACATCAGTGAAGAAATGTCGCAAATCAATAAATGTGGATAGTGACTTGTCACTAATGATGAAATATCTTAGCGGGATTCTTCTGAAGACGAGGATTGTGTGAGAAGTATATTAGGAGAAACCGCGGAGGATGATGTAACTGAAATGGTCGGTTCTGGACAAAAGAGCATTAAAGACCTTCTTTCATTGCCGGATGTTGTCAAAGAAATAGGGGAATATGTTCTTCCAATATGAAAGTGAAAATTTTCCGGGTAAAATAATATCATTTGATAACAATGGAGCTACACTTAGTGCAATTGTGAAGTCCTTAAAAAACTAGAAATGGCCTGATAAGTCAGACACTCTTCACTATGATTGGAATGATATATGAGCTGCATTCAAGAGCCAAAAAAGGTGTCGAATCGGGTATTCTTTTCTGTTCCAGTCTTAGACAGACTGTGGGGTAGATAAAGGATAAGATGTGCTTCAGATAAGTGTTTCAAAGTTACTTTGAGTTATTTTAGTACCTATTGTAAAGGTTTTCAATAATAAGTTTGTATTAATAATATGACAATGTATTTTTCCGACACATATATTCCATACCTTGATAACCTACATACTATTTTGTGTGTGGTACATTTACAACCCATAATATAGTCTTGGTATGCTCCAATACATGTTGTAAAGCTGAATAACTTACAATGTCTCCGTTGGTGCAAAGTATCCTCCCCCTATGAGGAAACATTGCCCTAAACGAAATAATAATAATTAAAAAATATTCAATTATTTTTCTTGCAAAATGAATCTGTAGTGTCCATTATCAGACGTTGTTCTACCAGTTTCTTTATTATCAACATTTTATGGAAATGAAAAGGTAAGTTTTATAAGTTCTATTTAAAATTTCAATTAAAAATGGAGCAAAGTAACCTCGTTTTACGGTACGAAAATAAAATTTCTCAAAAAAAGTGATAATAAGTGATATTAAATTAAAATAATAAATAGCATTGATTTTGGTTATGAATTTCGAATAAACTGATATTTGTGTACATAATAGTATATTATGATATTAGTTTATAATGTAAGAAATTATGGAATGAGTGTTATGATCGAGTGTTCGTTTTCCACTATTTTTATTATTGCATCCACAAGTTGGAATTGGATCGTTTTTCTGCGCCCTCTCCGAATATTATCGATATTTTTCCCGTAAGACCCACAGAGCTCTGCTAATCTCAATAGACGATTTTGTATATGCAATCAATTTAAAATAAAATAATATTTTGATTATTTAAATTATTTGTCACAAAATTACATATTGTCCCACTTATAAAACAATGGGTAGTAAATTTAAATTTTTTAAGAGAATGAAAAATTTGCTGCTCGCGACTGCTAACGACTTCAGTGAATCGCATGCCGGCACGCTTTATAATTCACGGTCTGCTTCACCTAATGCATCCTCGGCATTCTCGTTCTTTGGCATTCTTCATGTCCGTTCGTGAGGTGTCCGTTTCCTCGCTCGCACTTCGTACTGACAGAATCCCTCAAATTAACATAATTGTGGTCCTCGAGCGAGTGAAATTAACAGGAAGCGCTTAGCCTTCTAGAATTTAATGCACACCAGTATAGGTATTTGTTGCTGCACAGCGGATGTACAATACAAATTGCTGTAATTTACAAAGCGATGTCGTTTGTGCATTCACTCTAATAAATAATAAATGTGGATAGTTGAATTTTGTAATGTTTTTTTTTAAGCCCGCTCAATTGAAAGGTTCATAACCATGAGTGCACAAATTTAAATAGTTCATTGAAACGGTTTCAATGTAAATATGCAGGTGTATTGCGTATCAAACAACGTTGGTAGTAACGTGAACGTTACTTCACAGCATCACATTCGAATGTCAGATGCATTTATAACATAACTGCATCTGATATTTGAATGTGATGCTGTAAACTAACGTACACGTTACTGCTAACTTATTTTGATACGCAATACATCTGATTACTTTATTTTGAGAATCCGAAGTGTGTTAAGCCCTCATTTAGGGTCCGTGTTGAGCAAGAGTTCGATTCAAGTCGTATATTTGGTTGCGTATTTTATTTGAACGTATATGCACCAAACGCAACCAAGTATACGCAAATATACGACTTGAGTCAAACTCGTGCTCAAGTACGGGCTATAGATATGGGTAGTGATTACTTTAGGGATATGCTGCGTACTTATAATAAGTTTATGTAAGATAAATCAAAAAATCCTTTACATTCATTTTTAGTCTACTTTCATATCTCTACTATCATACAAGGTGTACCTAAATGATTGTTGTTATGTAATCACTTCAATTCAATTGTGCTGCCTTTCAAATTTGTATACCCTACTATTTGAGAACTATCACTGTCAACCATACCTATCAACTGTCAGACAACATAATAACAGTAATTTGTTAAAATGTACACTGATTAGAAAAACACATTTATTGTTGAGGCTGTAACGGTCCGGAAACGCCTTCGACGGAAACTGCCTTTTAGTTATTAATTCCGTGCACAGACCTCCACTGTAGGCGACCGTACTCGCACTTTTTTTTTGTTGTGGTGACGTGTTTCCTATACGTGTGTGATTTTTAAAATCGCCGGCGAAACGCCACCATGAAGACAGAAACTAGTTGCCTTCCGTGTAGTACAGACGTGCCAGAGGAACCGTTTTAATTGGTATACCACCATCCGGTTTCCGGGATAATAAACGGGGACTCATTTAACCACCCTTGAGGGGATTGAGGCACCGAGTACAAGGCAAGGTACTATCCATACGCTCACAACATCGGAGTAAGTAATTAAGCCCGACATTTTTTCCTTTTCGTAAAGCCACGTGTCCGGCCATTGTTACTAAGGCCATGTGCTTTGCAGGCGTTTTTTTACGGGGTAAGAGCTAAGTAGCTCAGCCAGCCAGTTCTTGGCTAGAGGCAGCGATCATCCTGCTCTGAGGTCTGGAATCGAGTGATCGGCGTCCCCGACGCTTATCGGCCGCCGCCTGTCCTGGAGCCGAACTCAGCCCGCCAGCGAAGACACAGACCAGGAACACAGGCCAGATCTTGATATTTATTTTTTTTGCTCTCATTTGAATTTAATTCCATTTGATATATCGTTTATTTCTTTTGTGTAAAATTTGCGTTACGTGTTTCGTGCCGTACGTGTTTTGCGCTTGTGTAAGAAAAAGGTCGCTCCGACGGCCCTTTGAATCGCGCGATAAGAAGTTTGCGATATTCGGCCGAATATGGTGAACCCTGCGTGATAGGGTGCGGACGGAGGTATTTATTTCAGGAAGCGTAGGCACGGTGTCCTGTCGTTTGTGTGAATAAACGCCGATATTTTACACCACAAAATTCACACCTGTTATTTTTTGTTCCCCCACGTTTTCTCGATCGGGCATTCTTTTCAGTTTTCAGTTCTTATTCTCACTGCGAGATTTAAATCTGGTGGTGTTGGCGCCATATGGTCAGCCGTTGCGACAGTTCGTGATTTCTGAACTTCGCTGACTGTCTGCCGTCCACCCACGCAGGTAGGGTGGAGCCTCCCTTTGTGACGAAGTAGGGACGAGGTTAAAATTACGTGGAGCCTTTTTTAACCCCCCCACTCTCTGACACCTAGAGCCTGGCCCTCGTCACTGCTTCGAAGGGACCCTCCACTCGCTCCACGGCCTAACGCGCTGATTGCCCTTCAGGTACGTCACAAGGCTTTCTTTCGTAATGGACGATTTGAAAATGAAGAATGGATTTATACAATTCCAGAGTTTGTTTGGGAATTTCAACAAAAGTTCCCTGACCTCCAATTTGAATACTAGGTTTTGTCAATACATATTTCACGAATAGTGCACCTTTTTTGGGAAACTGGTAGTGTTCAGAAAGGAAAATCCTGAGACAGACCCTCAGTATCAGGAGAGGTTGTTGCAGATGTTCGTGAACGACTCGAAGTAAGCCCTCAAAAGTCAATTCTTAAATTGGCTATGCAAGCTGGAATCCTCCGAGCACCTGCCATAGAATTGTGAGAAAGAGGTTGAATTTACACCCTTATAGGTTCCCAGTGGTGCAAGAATTGTTGCCAGTGGATCCTTAACGCCGATTGAGTTATTGCCAATGGTATATGGAAAATTTGAATGACGATCGATTGCTCGATTTAACATTTTTCATTGATGAGGCTTGGTTCCACCTATCAGGATATGTTAATTTACAAAACATAGGTGCTGGCATGCTGAAAACCCTAATTTTTTTGTGGAAGCACCACTACATCCTCCGAAGGTTTGAGTTTGGCTGGCTGTGTTTCGCCGTAGAATAATTGGGCCTATACTCTTTCATGGCACAATAAACGGTGAGAGATATCGGCAACAAATCGTCCAGCCTTTCATAGACCAATTAGATGACGAAGAATTGCAGAACGGATATTTCCAACAAGATAGTGTAACAGCTCATAGTGCCAGTGCAACGTCAGCCTATCTGCAAAACTTTTTTGTTAATATTCTAATTAGTCAAGGACTATGGCCGCCACTCTCTCCAGATCCAACTCCACTGGACTACTCAATTTTTGGATATTTAAAAGATAAAGTTTTCCAAAGAAGACTGCATACGCTGGAAGGCTTAATGGCAGAAATCGTAAATGTTTGCCGAACCATAATTCCTCAAACGCTAATCAACATTTTCAACAATAAAAGAAGATAAGTGTAAATGTGTTTACAAGCAAATGGTACACATTTTCAACATCTGCTTTGATTATATGTTATTTATTAATTATGTTTTTTAAATCTTCACTCGTTTTATGTTTCTGTTTATTAAATAATTTACTTTGATTACTTTAATAACTATATGTGATTGTTTTATTGTCTGCTACTCCTCAATTTGCAATAGTAAAACATTTTGTAACATTGTCAGATTTAAAGCGGAGCAATTATTGGATTTGTCGCAGCTCGTTTATTTTATTAATTCTTGCATGATTTTCACTTTACAGCTGGTTTGTGTCGTGGAGTAATCTGCCCCACTTGGGGATGTTGCCTGTGAGGACTTCGTTTTCATGCATATCTGGTTATTTTTATGTACACACAATTTAAGAATGCCCTCGATTTTAAAAGTAAAGTTATGTAAATAATGTACATTTAAACTCGTGGGCCCTTAAGTAATTCTTCATTGTAGTCTTTTCATGGGCTTGGAAGCCACAAATATTGCTGAAACTAATAATAATTTAGTATTTGAGTAGTTAAATATCAAATGACACAATAGAAATTAGAATAGCATGAAGATAACTTGTATTGCCATCTTCATGAGTAATGAGTAAAAACTCTCGTGCGTCTTTAAATAATTCTTCATTGATGTCTTTTCATGTGTTTGGAAGCCACAAATATTTCTGAAACTAATAAAAATTTCGTATTTGAGCAGTCAAATATCAAATTCCACAATAGAAATTAGAATAGCATGAAGATAACTTGTATTGCCATATTCATGTCTAATAAGTGTAAATGAAGTTGCCTATGTCAAAAATAGTACTATTTTTACTGGAGCGGAACAAAATTATTTTACATGGTGACGTAATTACAAGCATTTAGATACTCCTTTCACTTGTACCATTCTGTGTTTTGTCAATATGTTTTCATTTTTTTTTTCTTCTGAAGATGTAAGTAGTAAAAACACTGTAGCTTCTTGCCCAACGTTAGATATTATTAATGATATTATTAATAGAAAAATAATACTTGACCCCATTAAAATCCCAATTAAATTTACACTGGGAGATTCATTGTTAATTTTCTCAATTGGACCAGAAGCAGTATAGTTCTTACAACTACTGAGGTATGTTGTTCGATCTTAGAATTTCCTGAACAGTACGGCCATAAGGCCCATGGAATTACGCCCGATCTCGGTTACTTTCATGTAAATAGGTCAAGTTCCTTTGTTAGGTTTGGCAATCAATTTACAAGGTCAGTTTCTGGTATCTCCTCTTACATAAGAGTGAGTCCCGTGAACCTGAAATTGCAGGCACCAATGTAATTTTCATTTGTGTATTATTGCTCGTAATAGACATAAAATATATAAAACTCTAGTTTATAATTCTATTTTCTATAATTCTAATAATATATAATTTTATATAATTTTATATTGTCCAACTCTCAAGCACATTATAACAAATTACTCAAAATAGGGCCTTATAAGCCACAGCAATCAATTATTCTTTTTTTTTTTGAGTCTACAACTCAGATCAGGTATACAGGGTGTCTCAAATTTGACGCTCATGCTTTTCGGATTTGATTCAGGGAGCTAAAACTAATTGAAAATTAAGAGTGGATTTTTTTCCGTTTATCCCTCGTTGTAGAGTTTTTGATAAAAATGTAAACAATAACTTTTTTGACCACTACTCAAAACACGATTTTGATTTATTAATTTTGTCAGATCTATCTTTTGCCAGACGAGGGACAAACGGTAAATTATCAACACTTCATTTTCAATTTGTTTTAGCCATCTGAATCAAATCGCAAAATTGGTGTTAATTGGTTTTAAATGATTTTTGCAGTTTGTTAAACTATATCTTGTAATTCAATTTGAATAAAATCTTTAGTTGACTATAAATAAGATAGTCTAAGGATTTTATTTTTATCGATCGGGATTTTGTTATTTGATAAAATAGAAAATAATTGTAGTAGTATAATACAAATATATATAAATACAAATATTTTAAAGAACCTAAAGCAAATGCTGTATGTTCTTGTATTTTTTAAATATTCCTTAAAATAAGGGAGTAATGACGATTTTCCGTCATTACAAACTTGGGATCATACAAAAAACGCCAATAACTATGAACTTGGGCTCAAATTCAAAAATTTCAACTAAGAAAAGTTGTTTGTTTCAATAAGTTCTAACTGCCATTTTCGGGTATTACAACTTAGTATTAACACCCTGTATATATTCGTAACACTAGTGACTTTCATTACATAACACTGTTATGTTATAACTGATTTACTAGCCATGAAGTCCGTGTGTAATTGAAAACATACTAATTAGAGAGTAGAAATACAGTTTATATATTGTGTTTGCCGAAAAACGAGCCTATAACTATTGATGCGTCAGAGCCTTAAGACGCGTTCGCATGCATGAAGTTTAATACATCGATTGTAGTTAATCAACAAAGGTTAAATAAAAAGTATAGTGAAAACACTAGTAAAAACCTAGTTTGAATAGAATTGATCAACTTTAAACTAAAGTTTTCATCCAAATTCTATTGATCAACTACAATCGATTAATTAAACCTAATTCGCTAGAACTACAACTACACTTCGCTCAAACTACACTGCACTGGCTTGAATTAAAAATTAATAATTGTCACACAAATTTGAATTGTGAAAATATCACAAATATCTACGCGTTCACTTGTGGTACAACTAACAATATTAAAGTAGCAACAAATAGATAAGAAATAGTTAAAGTACAAACAGTGAATTACCACGACAGACATAGATAAGGATTCTTATCATTTACAGGTATTAAGAACTTTGACGAATCAAGGTGAAAATGATTATTATTTTATTTCATATTACATTAGCTAAATGCATCGTGATCTACATTAATAATAAATGTGCAATTATGAGAACGTCTAGTTGTGTTTGTATAAGTTATTGCTAGGTTCATACAAGAATAACCTTACTAGCTATTTATGCACCAAGGGCGTTGATGTGATGATTACTTCCGGAGTACGATCAAATCCAGCTCGAGAGCTTTAGCCCGAGACATGAATATTGCTCGATGGGCGTAATCGTAATCGCGTAATCATTCAGTGACGCCATGGTGCATACAACATTTTATTTTATAATTAGTTTGGAAAAACACTCATTCCCGGTACCCACAACCGGGGCGTAATAAGAGGGCGTTATTACGCCCCGGTTGTTATGGACATGTTTACATGAAACTACACTCCGGCGTAATAAATTAATTAAGTTCCTTTATTACACACAACCGGGGCGTAATAAGAGGGCGTTATTACGCCCCGGTTGTTATGGATATGTTTACATATCGCGTATCCTGGGAGTTATCATTCAATTATAGAAATGTGAAAAATAAAATATTTTAATTAAGTGTCGTGAACAAATTGGACACTTCCGTGGACAACTTGAGACCAGTTTGGACCTGGTGGGTCTCATCAGTCAAGTGATGATTGGATGCACTGTCAAAATGTTGATTACTTCTGTTAAAATTTCAATCTATACTAGCAATCTTTCAAATATTTCTGTAAACATGTAAATTATTCAGTTAAATGTCATTTATGAAATTGTCCGTAAAGTTTGAGACATTAGCTTTAAGAATGTCGAAATCGGCAGTAAAGTAGACCTGTATTGTATGATTTTGTACACATTGAGTACACTGTGAAAATGTTAATTACTTCTGTTAAAATTTCAATGTATACTAGCAATCTTTCAAATATTTCTGTAAACATGTAAATTATTCTGTTAAATATCATTTATGAAATTGTTCGAAAAGTTAGAGACATTAGCTTTAAGAATGCCGAAATAGGCAGTAAAGTAGACCTTATTGTATGATTTTGTACACATTGGGTACACTGTCAACATGTTGATTACTTCTGTTAAAATTTCATTGTACACTAGCAATCTTTCAAAAATTCCGGAAACATGTAAATTATTCTGTTAAGTATCATTTATGAAATTGTCCGTAAAGTTAGAGACATTAGCTTTAAGAATGCCGAAAACGGCAGTAAAGTCTGCCATTATTGTATGATTTTGTACTCATTGGGTCCACTGTCAAAATGTTGATTACTTCTGTTAAAATTTCAATGTATTCTACCAATCTTTCAAATATTTCTGTAAACATGTAAATTATTCTGTTAAATGTCATTTATGAAATTGTCCGTAAAGTTGGAAACATCAGCTTTAAGACATCGGCAGTAAAGAAAGCAATTATTGTATGATTTTGTACACATTGGGTACATTGTCAAAATGTTGATTACTTCTGTTAAGATTTCAATGGATACTAACAATCTTTCATATTTCTTTAAACATGTAAATTATTCTGTTAAATCTCATGTATAAAATTGTCCATAAAGTTATAGACATTAGCTTTAAGAATGCCGAAATCGGCAGTAAAGTAGACCATTATTGTATGATTTTGTACACATTGGGTACACTGTCAAAATGTTGATTACTTCTGTTGAAATTTCATTGTATACTAGCAATCTTTCAAATTTTTCTGTAAACATGTAAATTATTCGGTTAAATGTCATTGATCAACCATCAAATTGTCAAATATTCGTAAAATTAAAAAAAATCAAGTATTATAGACTATCTGTCAAAATGTTACTTATTCTGTCAACTATAATCGACGAACTGCCAAAATTTTGATTATTTCTGTTAAAATTTCAATGTGTACTAGAAATCTTTCAAATATTTCTGTAAACATGTAAATTATTCTGTTAAATGTCATTTATGAAATTGTCCGTAAAGTTAGAGACATTAACTTTAACAATGCCGAAATCGGCAGTAAAGTAGACCATTATTGTATGATTTTGTACACATTGGGTACACTGTCTAAATGTTGATTACTTCTGTTAAAATTTCATTGTATACTAGCAATCTTTCAAATATTTCTGTAAACATGTAAATTAGTCTGTTAAATGTCATTTATGAAATTGTCCGTAAAGTTAGAAACATTAGCTTTAAGACATCGGCAGTAAAGAAGGCAATTATTGTATGATTTTGTACACATTGGGTACATTGTCAAAATGTTGATTACCTCTGTTAAGATTTCAATGTATACTAACAATCTTTCATATTTCTTTTAACATGTAAATTATTCTGTTAAATCTCATGTATAAAATTATCCGTAAAGTTATAGACATTAGCTTTAAGAATGCCGAAATCGGCAGTAAACTAGACCATTATTGTATGATTTTGTACACATTGGGTACACTGTCAAAATGTTGATTACTTCTGTTAAAATTGCATTGTAGACTAGCAATCATTCAAATATTTCTTTAAACATGTAAATTATTCCGGTAAATCTCATATATAAAATTGTCCGTAAAGTTATAGGCATTAGCTTAAGAATGCCGAAATCGGCAGTAAAGTAGACCATTATTGTATGATTTTATATACATTGGGTACACTGTCAGAATGTTGATTACTTCTCTGATAAAATTTCAATGTATGCTAGCAATCTTCCAAATATTTCTGTAAACATGTAAATTATTCGGTTAAGTGTCATTGATCAACCATCAAATTGTAAAACGTTCGTAAAATTAAAAAAAATCAAGTATTATAGACTATCTGTCAAAATGTTACTTATTCTGTCAAGTATAATCGACGAACTGCCAAAATTTTGATTATTTCCGTTAAAATTTCAATGCATACTACCAATCTTTTAAATATTTCTGTTAAAATGTAAATTATTCAATCACATGTAATTGAGCAACCATCAATTTGTCAAATATTCGTGTAATTTCAATTGTTTTAATCAATTTTATCATTGACTATCTGTCAAAATTTTACTTATTCTGTCAACTATCATTGATGACCTGTGAAAATTTTGATTGCTTCTGTTAAAATTTCAATGGACACTACCAATCTTTCAAATATTTCTGTTAACATGAAAAATGTTCTGTCAAATGTCATTGATCAACCATCAATTTGTCAAATATCCGTGAAATTTCAATAGTTTTACAAGTATAATTGAAAATCCTTTAAAAATTTTACTTATTCTGTCAACTATCATTAACAAAGTGTAAAAAGTTCAAATATTTCTCTGAAAATTGCATTGCTAACTGTCAATATTTAAGTATTTCTATAAAAACTATCAATTTGTCAAATATTCGTCAAATTTCAATTGGATTACAAGTATCATTGACTATCTATAAAGATTTTATTTATGGTTGCTATATTTAGTATTTACTGGTAAATAATATTTATTTAAACTTTAAAATGTTACTTATTCTGTCAACTATCCCTGACAAACTGTCAAAATGTTGAATACTTCTGTTAAAATTTCAATGTATTCTACCAATCTTTCAAATTGTTCTGTAAACATGTCAAATATCATTGATCAACCATCAATTTGTCAAATATTCGTGGTATTTCAATTGTTTTACAAGTATCATTGACTATCTGTCAAAATTTTACTTGTCCTATCAACTATCATTAACTTACTGTCAACATTTTGATTACAACTGCTAATATTTCAATTAATACTACCAATCTTTATATTTATATTCCTAAAAATAAACACAATTTTTTACAAACTATATGAAAGGAAACATAATTCCAGAATACATCTACTATTTTAATTAAAGTAGCATTTATATAAATACAAATTTACGCATATGACAGAATTAAAATATAATTTCAAAATATCTCGAAAGTTCATAAAGAAAATTTTGCAAAAAACAATGAAACTAGGAATAATGTTAATTGTTGTTATAAAAGTGCGTAGTGTGTATGTTCCTAATAATTTACATAAATTTATATAAATGATAGGAATCAAAAAATATATTTGAATATGCCAAAAGTTCTAGCAAAATCCGAAAATTTATAAAAATAATAAAATTAAGGAATACTCTTTTTTTTTAAATAATAGTATAATAGTACTAGTAAATAACCTCACATATAATTCCAGTTTATCTGCATTTATCATACAAAATCTACAAAAATTCATCACAAACAACAATATTGAGGACAGCCATAAAGTGGTAGATTATTAAAGATTTTAACACTCATGATAGTCATAGCATTATAATGCTACGCGACGATAAAAAAATTATAAATATAATAATATTACTAATAATAATATGTACTGTTATTACTTCTCATTATTAATATCCATATCAGAAAAATTAGGTCGTCCTATCTTGTAGGTTCCTGTGAGAGATTCACGAAACCACTTTCCGATTCCAGTTATTATGCATCAAGCTACAATAGAAAATAGACCATCTCCTCGGCAACCCACAAATTAATTAGTAATTATAAGCGTATTACTTTCATGACGTTTTCCTGCGGAAGTACGAAAGCACAGTTATTTATATAATCTGAGGATGTTTAAAACTTAAATGATACAGATGAGTTCCAGCAGTGCACCTAAATCATACCTTGCATAAAATGGCTATTAAACTTCATGCTCAGTCTACATACTAGATTAATGAGAAAATTGTGTTGTTGCATTATTCCACGTTTAAAAAGATACCATCAATGCAAGAAGGAGTTGTAATAATAATGTACATCTAAATCTTGTAAGGTCAACAGATATAAGAGTAATAATCTAAAGATGTGAAAAAATTAATGAAAACAGTGTATTCTTTCAATTTCTTTGTGTCTTCATTGTTTAATCAAATGTGGCACTAGTTCGACTAATAATCTAAAGATTTCTGAAAACACTCTCTAATATTTCAATTTGTGTATCTCTTCATTGTTTAATCAAATGTGGTACTATGACAACAATGTTGTGCTAATTATGAAGAGCATCATTCGCTGTGCTGATTACTGTTGATTGAGCATGGTTTTTCCACGTTCCTTGTAAGTTTTCACTCAGACCAATTAAGGCTATCCACTATCCACATTCAACAGGCACGCCCCAAAACAATGGCTTAATCTTTCGGCACGATTAGCACGCTCATTACTGCGAATAATATCTAGAAATGCGGCTTGAGCACTTACAGTAATCGCGTGCAATTTCTGCTTTTCATTTTAATTAATCAACGAATGCCCCAGACGTTAAGTAGCATGCAAATCATCAAACTTTCTCAGATTTCTCCAGGGTTTCGTAATATTTCAACTTTTTAGGGCACAAAACAAATCAAACTCAATCAAACGTAAACGTTTTTAAATCTAAACATGTTTTATTTAAGTTTATTAGCATTCATGGCAATAATCAAATAATTATTATTGTTATCATTAATATGTACCTAGTATGTATTATTATAATCATTTTAACTTTATTAGCATTATCAATTCATGGGAATAATCAATTAATTATTATTAATACTAATAATAAATTTATTGCAGAAGGCGTGCTAAATATTGTTATTATTATTGTAATATTATTTTATTATTATTCCAAAAATTATAATTGTTATCATTAATATGTAGTATTAATATAATAAATTAATTATTAATTCATTCAAATTTCGCTGTATTTAAACATAACCTAACCTAACCTAGCCTCCCTGATCGCTATAATAAGTGATTCTTATGATAGGAGTTCAATTTGAATCGCCTGAATATTTCACAAACAAAATAATGAATACACATTTTAGTTCAAAACGTATTGACTAGATAATGACACATTACATAATGCATTATGTTTTATACTTATTATATGTACCTATATAATATTTAATTGTTAACTATAAAATCTATTCGAAAGATTATATTGTTTAAACTGAAAGTTAATTAATGTAAATGTCGTAAACTCTTGGAAATACGTTCGGAGCCAGATGTAATAATCTGATCACCATTAAGTGTGGAATGTTATCATTTGAACAGATAAATTGATTGCACTTATCATATTTATTCAGCGACGAGTGGTTTTTATCCCAGCCAATTGCATAATGGCTAAAACATATTTGTAAGCGGACGTTTTCAATCTTCTGATACAAAGGCTGACCCAAATTCACAGTTACAAGAGACTTTGGTCATAATTTCTACGGATTTAGCTATATTAAGACAAAATATAATGAGTTTGAAACCGAGCATTACTTTTTAAATAAAAAAAAAATTAAACCAAATAAAAATACTGGAAAATTATATTATAAAAATCCTCACAAACATATTTGTATCCAGTTACATAGTCAGAAAAATTAACCAGTGATAATATTACAATATTTAGAGAAGAAACTGACGTCATTTATGTATTTATCTAAAACATTATCTAAAACTAAGAAGAAACTTTTTCCAAAACCGAGAGAAAATATTTTCTTATATCGTCAATAAATAAGAGAAATCGGCAGTGAAGTACCCATTTCTGCATGACTTTGTGCGTTGGGTTGCTCATATAATAAGTATAATACAGCCACATTAGGACTATGACCTAACCTCTGATCGTTAAATTTGGTCTGCCGAGTATCACAATTACTACTACTAGCTACTACTAATTAAGAAATAAAATTCATAAATCAAAATATAAGTACATAAAAACTTTCAACATCAAAATAAAAAGTAGAAATGATTTGGTTTCACGATTTAAAAAAATATATATGTGCCACTCTAATAGTTATTAATGGTATAAGTGAATAAAGTCGAATTTTATCCACGAAAAAATAGCTTAGCGCAAGAGTGAAGCCTAGTGCGATAATGTTTTCGAGTCGATAAAATTGCTTTATTCGCGTGTTTCATACAAAATGTTTTCCAATTCGTTATCAGAATTGAAGAATTTGCGCGAAGTATCACATTGTCAGGTGACAACGAAAATTTCAGGGATAGTGCGAATTTACCTATTTTTTTACTTATTCACGTTGTCAATGGTTATAGTGAATAAAGTGAAAATGTAAACATTTTTTCACCGATTTGATTAAAGTGTAGTTTTAACGATGAGATTCAATATACATAATGAGCATTTTAATAATGCGAATTGGAAAAAGTATTTTTCTCTATGACAGTGTCTAAACTAAGTTTTTACCGTTTACAAATCCGTAAAAAAAATCACGTGTGAGTAAAAACATCAACAGTGCGTAATAGATATTTACGATATAAGTATCGTAACGTATCACAATACGATACGATATGGTAAAATTGAGTATCGTAATATGATGTTACGATACGAATATCGTGTAATATTATATCTTCTATCAATTAAGATCTATTTTAATGTAAATTTTTTTAGTAAAAATTTAAAAATCCATAACCAAATCAGTAGTATTTGAAGTTTCTTCTGTCAGTTTGGAGTTTAGTCAGTACTTGTTGTATGAAATGAGCGATAAAGAAAATATTGATTCTACTTTTCTACTGCATTCTGATGCAGAAGCCTTTGCTACTGCTTTGCAGAATGCAGTACCAAAGTAGAATGCAGTAGAAAGCAGCAGTAGCAATGCTGTTGAGACACAGGTGAGGGTGAAATGGATACAGAAGTAGGTAAGAAAAATACTACAATAAATTCTACAAATGGTATAACTTAAAATCGCGCGGTAAAGTGTCATTTTGCCGCACTAGTGCACTAAGTTATTGTAATCTGAAACACAATTCATTCACTCACCAATTAAAAAAAGATAGTATTTTACATCAAATTTTACTTAGAAGGCAACATTAAATAATACGAAAAGAAGTTCAAAACTTATAACATTCAAGTTAATGATACAATTGGTACAATGTGAGATATTAATTTTTAACATAATAGCTGTCCCAGAAAAAACTTTGCATGATACCCTTTCGTAAAGAGTATTTTTGCACTCGGGTTTTTTTGTTGAACTCGACTATGCCTAGTTCAACAAAATTGACGCTCGTACAAAAAAGCACTACTTTACGAACTTGTACCATAAATTACTATTGAAATTATATGTCAGTGCAATGTTGCAAAATAACTATTTTCACGGTTGTTAAGGTGCTAACTTCTACCACTACTACTACTACTCAAAACATAATATATGATGAAATTTTGAAATTAATTGTTTCAAAATAAAATATAGATTTGAAGACGTTTACGAAAAATAATTCCATGTTAAGTGGAAATTTACTGGAATGAATAAAAAAATCACTGTTTTAGTATTTACAAATTTAAATAATTATGTATCTTAGCAAAAATGGTCAAAATACTGTTTAGCCATGAAACTGATAACAGCAAATAACGTGCCCGATAAAAAAGTACTTATCACCGTATTTCTGTAACCTCACTATCTATACAAAACGACTGATTTAAAGTATTTCCATAATTTTCCGGCCGCCCACACAATGTCACTGCCATTACCATCTGGTCTGTACCTAAGCCCTGCCAAAAAAGGGTTAATCTAAATAATTTATACAAAGTGGTGCGCAGAAAGTAATGCCGCAAAGGCATTCAGGAAGATTAAATGTGAGAACAGCCTTCAATGTACTAGAATATTATTATAATAATATTAATAATTAGCCATAACAGCAAAAAAAGGCCTTCATTAAAACATAAATAATAATAATATCTTCAATATTTATATATTTTTGGAGTACTTACATCGGGTTTTATAAAATTGAAAGATTACACTCCTATTATTTTATTATACAGGGTGTTAATACTAAGTTGTAACACACGAAAATGGCAGTTAGAACTCATTGAAACAAACAACTTTTCTTAGTTCAAATTTTTGAATTGGAGCCCAAGTTCATAGTTATTGGCGTTCTATTATTTTTCGAAAAATCGGCATTACTCCCTTAGTTTAAGAAATATTTAAAAAATACAAAAACGTTCAGCATGCGCTATCGGTTCTCTAAAACATGTGTATTTACAATTATTTTCTATTTTATCAAATAACAAAATGGCGACCGAACAAAAATTTCAAAACAAGTTATTTTGAAAATCACTCGATTGATTTTTGAAAATAAAACATTTATGAAATCCTTGTATTATCATTTTTTGTAGCTTTCTTTAAGTGGGTTCTTAACTAAAGACACTTTTGAATGACTAAGTGTCAAATTTTCTAGCTGCAACATATATTAGTTAAAGAGGGGTACCTTCCAGGTACAATTTGAGATCAATTTTCCTTTTCTATCTTATTTATAAGACAAATTGAAGCCATTTTTCATGACGTCTTTTTGAGGTGCAAATCTTGGAATTTAATTTTTATCTCGAAAAATAAAAACTGTGTAGACACATCTCTACAAAAGATGTTTCGAATTAAACGGGGAAGCAAGAAAAGCAAAAGTTTATGGCTACTTCCGGTAAAACCGGAAGTGACAGAAGGTTGAACGTATTTCAAATGAGGAGAACGGAATCAGCCATAGTTATATATATATATATATATATATATATATATATATATATATATATATATATGGGAAACCCTTAAACTTATAATGGTCCATGAACCTGGGACGCCCTGTATACATCGCGCTATTGAAAATTGTCAGCAGAAATCGATGTAGACAAAATAACGAAATTAATCAAAATGCAAAAAATATTGATGAAGTCAGTGACAATTTGATTATTCGTAGCCGAAATTATGTCAATAACAAGAACATTTCATTAATTGACTTCAAGAATCTCAATTACAATTTTAATTGTAATTGATAATGATAAGTGATAGGTGAAATAATGTCATCTCCATTGAGAGCAAAAGTGTCATTGAAGATAGTTGATATCTGCAATCATGCCAATAGTATTTTGCACGATTAATAAAATATAGACAATACAAAAGTACATTCAATGAAAAATAAACGGAAATAAAGTTAATAATTGTTTTTCTATTTTGCGTTTAGAATAAGTCGATTCTAGCACCCAAATGAGGGTTAGAATAAGCGGTTGGTATGCTAGAATAGACCAGTAAAATTTACTGCATTGATGCTGGTAGTGGTAGCGTTGACGGTTGACGTTGAACTGTCAACTGACATACGTCAAAAAATAAATTTCACAGAGAACAACAAATTAATGAAAACGAAGTTTAATTTAAATTATTAACCGTGGAAAGTACAATTATTATACACATTAACAGTTACAAGCGATTTGTCTTGAGAATTTATAGTGAACTCCATGTAAATTATCATCCATATATATGTTTAAACATGATCTCGGCATCGAATAGATTCTCCATAAAGTAGACGATTTATACTTTTGGCGTTGAAGATCAAAATAGGCAAGTAAAATATTTTCGGAATTTCCTTGTATGTTACTTTGCTGGCGCCACTCTTCAAATTTTTGAAATTATTTTTCATACTGGGATTTGGACTTGTCAAGCAGTAAATTTTCTAAGGTTTTTTGTGCAATTTGCCTAATTTTCGGCGGCGTTAGTGATAAATTTTCTTCAGTATTCATTTTCAAACAACGCAAAATTGCGAAAATAAAATCTAACGTTTTAAATTATTTTGTTTCCACAGCCGCCTAAATTTACGCCACATAAATGTCACCAACCACCGCAAAATTCCCTAGATTTAAAATTTTCATTTTTTAATTTATAAAATAGTATGATGCGGCAAAATAGAAAACACAGTATAAAACACTCGTTGCAGAAGGTCCTTCAAGCACTCATTTGTTCCTCAACTCGCCGCTACGCAGCGCGTTTCGGAATTTCAAATTCGTGCTTGAATAGATGCCTTCTGCTACTGGTATTTTAATATACTATTTTCTAATAACTTACACGTTTTGTTTTTTCACCATCGTAATATCATTTCGAAGTGGCCGAAGTTTCAACTTAAAATTCGTTTCGGTTTTACCTCTTTTCATTGACTGATCCGACCAGACTCTACTTGAAATCCATAAAAATCATTACGTACCACATGCAACGCTTGCGAGCGATTTGAAGGTATGATAGAAAATAGTCTTTACATTGTAAGAATTACTTTCGAGTCCTTATTGTGATCGGTGTACATTTGGCAGAGTTTTCACATTCAAGTCACATGACAAATAAATGCTGGGGATTTTGGAAACCACACGAATATTAGGGAAAACACTTACTCTTGCTACGAAAAAATAGATCTCCTCACTTGGCTCTTGGCTGTCTCTCGTGTGCATAAATCACACATTCTTGTTTTCTAGACCCAGTGTTAATTTACCCCTAGAAAATATATGTAGTGTACCTCGGCCACCAGAAAATAATGTTAACATGACTGGGATTAATAATCTTGTTGCTTGTACAAAATATCCATGTGAAGAAATTAGATGCTGTAGGATAGTCTTCTACTGTCTTTATATAAGAATAGTATAGCCTTTTCTAAATCAAAGTATACGTAAAACTAAGAATAGGACTCTGTTACAGAAAACTTCATATGGACATGTTTACTTTTGTAGTAAAACTATCGATGTTTCTTGGTAGTATACGATACTCACATGTATAGAATACTATCATTAGTATATACATTTTGTAATCGACATGAGTAGTTTTGATTGAACTAGTTGTATGTATGTACATTTTGTAATCGACATGAGTAATTTTGATTGAAGTAGTTGTATCATTTGCTGCCCTGGGACATGAAGTATTTTGCTTGGAAGCTCGTACTTTCTTATGGATTTACAATAGGACAAGATTATTTTTCCTCAATTCTGATATCAAATTCGAATTTAATTCAGGAAATTCTACAATAAACAACCACCAACTCATTTGGAATACGCTTTATGGAATACGTTCCTCAAATGATACCAGTTAATCACAACAATTAAATTACTACAAACTTAAACAGAATATTTAAAAATCATATTATAAATACTCAAAACAGATTTTTGTAAGGTAACCAAACTAATCAGTGGGGGGAGTGTTATATTTTTATGCATTGTTTTTTTCTGCACGGTTCCTCCGCGATAAACGCAGTAACCTGGCCTGTCACAGTGTGACATTTACGTGACATTAAAGCAAACTGGAAATATGTACGACATTAAAGCGCGAAACAATCAAAAAACCAAACAAGTTTTTGCAAAATAACCTCGTGAGTCGAGATTTCTCTTACCTCGGAGTTACCCAATTTTCCGGTAAGTACGCTCATATCTCTGCAGTATCGCCACCGTCAAATTTCCGGTCACTCGCGCGAGGTGTCTTAAGAGATCACTGCAACGATCACCAGAGTCTTCTTCGCTGTCCTGTGCAATTTCGTGTTTTGCTTCTTCTATTCTGCACACTTTCGCGGTGGGCACTCAGCGCGGCAAAATGCGGCACAAAACTGGATTGCACGTTCACTGTTTCAAACTCGCGCACTGTATCTAACAACAGTGACGTAAACGGCGCATTCGCTCGGGTGGAGGAACTGGGTGACGTAGGAACGGTAATTGCTGTGTCGTCACAAGTTGGTCACGCGTTCACTTGTTGAGCATTACGCACATTTGGTTGCCTAGAGCATCATCCAATTTTGTTATTTTATTAATGTGGTTTGTTCCAGTTTTCCGCAGCTTTATATGCAGGCTTCCACTTATCAGACAGAGTCATGACTAGACTACGGAAAATATGCACTATCATATGCACTGTAAACAGTAAAAATATGCACTATTAACTAAAAATATGCAGGATCGATACAGTTTTTTTTTTTATATGTGTATTCAGGGTCCGTCATTTCACCTCCCGTCTTCTGTAGCTCAGTTACTAATTGAGTTATTATTTTGATATTTTGTAGACTTTACTTGCATTCTGTGGCGTTTTTTTGGAAAATATTTTTGATTATACAGGGTGTCCCAAAAAAGTGTGACGTCATGATCATGTGTATTTTTAAATTGCATGGTATATTTTTTGTTGTTTATTTGGGTGCCCTTCACGGATGCCTACATACCCATGAAATTTGATTAAAATCAGTTCAGTGATTTTAGCACAAAAAAATAAAAACTGAAAAAAATCAGTTTTGCACCATTGGATAAGAAAATTAATAAGAGATAAAAGTATGCCTTGTTAATAAAACCATGCAAGGTACTCATTAAATAAGGTCTGATAGTTACGTTAACCAAGTTTTATTGATATGCATTATACAGAGTGTCCAAAATTTAGTGTCAAACTTTTCAAACTTTAAAGCACTTTATTTTTCTTATTTTAAATTGGAGCCCCTGTATATTTTTATGTCATGCCATGTGGAATTAAAAGGCAAACATTTTTCCTAATTACAACTCTATCGCAATTCCTAACACATTGAAAGTTATGTGCAGAAAACTCGATTTATCAACTATTCCAATAGCCATTTTAATAAATAAAAGTGACTTTGAAAAACAATTTATTGACATAACATGTTTTGAAGTCGCAATTAATATCTCGAAAGTATTAAAGGTTTCACAGATCTTCGTCTAAACCTATTACACGTCGTAGAAGTATTAAGTTTTGTATAAAAAATAGTTTTAGTAATAAAATTTTATAAAAATATAACATAACTGTGCACATCTAAAATTAATTAATTGCTAGAACTTATGTTCTATATGTCTTCCGCCCTCTTGAAGGCACAAACGAAGACGAGTATGAAATGACATTGCCACTCTTCCTAACAGGTTGAATGTAATATTTTGAAATGCGAATATGAAAGTCATATCCACATTTGTCAATATAGGTCATAATATTTGTCACATTATGAAAATCATATTTTCCATGACAAAAAGTAATTTTGGTATCTTGGGTATAAAGACCGTAGCTAAAAAAGTTTTAAACTTTTATATTACTACAGTCAACAATGGCTCTTGTCACTTTGTTAAACTTTAATGTCAATAAATTGTTATTCAAACCCCCCTTCGATTTTGATTAATTAAAATGGCCATTGGAATTGTTGATAAAACGAGTTTTCTGCAAATATCTTTGAATGTGTTAGGAATTGAGATAGGGTTGTAATTAGGAAAAATGTTTGCCTCTTAATTCCGCATGGAATTATATAAAAATATACTGGGGTTCCAATTTAAAATAAGAAAAATAAAGTGCTTTAAAGTTTGAAAAGTTTGACACTAAATTTTGGACACTCTGTATAATGCATATCAATAAAAGTTGGTTAACGCAACTGTCAGACCTCATTTAATAAGTACCTTGCATGGTTTTATTAACGAGGCACTATTTTTATCCCTTATTAATTTTCTTAACCAATGGTGCAAAACTGATTTTTTTCAGTTTTTATTTTGTTGTGCTAAAATCACTGAACCGATTTTAATAAAATTTTATGGGTGTGTAGGCATCTATAGGAGGCACCCAAATAAGTAACAAAAAGTATACCATGCAATCTAAAAATATACATCATGATGACGTCACACTTTTTTGGGACACCCTGTATAATCAAAAATATTTTCCTGAAATACACCCTAGAAAGCAACTGAAGTCTGCAAAATATCAAAATCCTAACTCAATTAGTAACTGAGCTATTGAAGACGGGAGGTGAAATGACGGACCCTGTATATACAGGGCGAATCAATAGGACGGGCAGGCTCGATTACACCTACACCGTTAATGATATCGTAATTAACCAAAATACACTGCAAAGGGGATGCCAAAGTGCAGTTTGTAAAATTATTTTGTCATATACAGGGTGTTCCATTTTTGCAGGGCAGCCTTCGACCTATTTTTTTTAAATGGCATCCGCTGTATAAATTTACGTATTTGAATTTGCCCTTTTTTGGGCTTTATAAATCCGTTTAGTTTTTTCAATTCGCTTTAACCGTTCAAATGTTGTTAAAAAAATCGCAGGGCACTTAGTTTCTGGGATATCAAGTTGGGACTTTGCCTGAGCCTAAACAACTGACTGAGGTATCTTCTGGCGGCAAGACCACCTATCTGCATTGTGGCATCACCTTGCTGTGACAGATTAATTTTGCTAAACTTTGAAGTGCCATAACTTGATTTTTTTTAATGGCACAGCCTATATTTCAGTACTTAGTCCTATTCAGGGTCTCAGTTTACTTTTTTTGCCCCTTATATTTTTTCTTAAAAGTTCACAGTTGGGAGATTATTCTGATTTTCTTAAAAATGTACACAGATCTCATCGATATAAACTTAGCGGGCCCTGAAAATCACTTAATTCTGTCATGCCAACGTCAAAGTGACATTTATTGTATGATACGTTTTATTTTTCTTAGCGCATTTTCTTAATGAATTTTTCTCATAATGAAATAGTTGATATGGTTTATGTACGCTGACAGCGCAAAGCGTTGCTGGTGACCAGATTCTATTGAGGCATAACAAATCATTAGCAAAAACATTTGAATTAAACTTTTTCATCATGCAAAAATGTTTTGAATGTTTAAAAAAAAAATTATTCACAACAAAAATTACAACGTGTCGTATAATAACTGTCACTTTGACGTTGACATGACAGAAACAATTGATATTCAATGCACGTGATGTTTATATCGATGAGATCTGGGTTTATTTTTCAGAAAATCCTAATTATTTCTCTAACTATGAACTTTTAAGAAAAAATATAAGGGGCAAAACAGATGTAAAATAAGATGCTCGTTACGACTAAGTAATGAAATATAGGGTGTGCCATTTGAAAAAATCAAGTTATGGCCCTTCAAAATTTACCAAAATTAATGTCCCACAGCAAGTTGATGCCACAATGCAAATCAACGATCTTTCCGCCAGAAGATACCCCAGATAGATGTTTAGAATCTGACAAAGTCCTTACCCGATATCCTAGAAAACAAGCGCCCTGCGATATTTTAATAAGTGCCTGTAAATGCATTAAATTTTAGAAAAACATAAACAACTTCTGAACGGTTAAAGCGAATTGCAAAAACTAAACGGATTTATAAATCCCAAAAAAGGGCGAATTCAAATGTGTAACTTTATACAGGGAGTGCCACTTAAAAACTAGGTCCAAGGCTGCCCTGCAAAAAAGGAACACCCTGTATATGGAAAAATAATTTTACAAACTGCACTTCGGCCTCTAGTTTGCAGTGCCGTTTGGTTCATTTCGATATCATTAACGGTGTAGGTGTAATGGAGCCTGCTCGTCTTATTGACTCCCCCTGTATATATATTGTGATGGTATTTGTAGTATTTATTTAGATTAATTAGAATAGATTTATTGTTATTATTATATAAGTTTTAGATAGAATTATAATCTTCAGGGCACAAGCTAACAAAATTTATTGTAAATATTGTAAATGTGAATATGAACAAGTATGCACAAATATACAAAGCAATCCGCGGATGAAGGTTGTTGATTGGTTACCACGGGTGACAGGTGACTTCGTGCATAGACGCTTGGGGAATTAAATAATGGAAAGTCGAAAATAATCAACAACGAGTTTGACGAGGGGGAGAGACGCGTCTGGATCGCGGGTGGAGATGTTGCGATTCGAATACGAATACATTACAAAATATTAACGGGGTTTCAACGATTGGACATATTGCTGGGAGAAGACAGTCAACCAGGAGAGGAGTTCAACAAGATAGGAGCCGTGACGGAGATATTCAAAAATCAGGACTTCAAGCCGCTCAACTTCGCACACAAAAGTAGAGGTTTACTTTTGTGGGAATCAACAACGGATCAGACGGGAAAGCAGGGACAACAGGGCGACGTAATCAAGGAACCACAAGAAGATAACTGCAAGTAGAAAGTTTGCGTAAAGTGCAAGTGTCATATTATCACATAAGTTGGCTTGTGTATCTAGGATTTAATTTGGTAAGGATTTGTTAATGTTGGTCATAGTTTATGATGTATTTAATAATGTTGTTTTCTATTGTTTTTGATTTGTTTGTTTAGTTCAGTTTATATTAGACGTTTTAATATTTGGTTATTTTCAATTCATTAAAGTATTTGAACAAAACTCTATTTAGTTATGATTGAACCTACTATTGAACCTGAGATAAGAGTAAATCAATAAAAACGTAACAATTTGTAGTCCCGAAAGTAGGGCAATGCAAAAACGTTACAATATATATATATATATATATATATATATATATATATATATATATATATATATATATATATATATATATATATATATATAAATCGAGATATGTAAATCACTCTCAAACAAAATGTTAAATATTGTAATAAAGACACACGACCCAATATTCATTTTATAAAGATGTATTTATCAAACACATAATGTACAAAAAATACGTAGAAACAAACAGATAGAAATAGATACAACTATAAACATGAATAATTTTTGTAGCAATAGGCTATTATATATTTTTCTAAATTCTCTGGAGTGAATCAATGGCGCCTATCAGACAAGATTAATTTATATGCTGAAAATGTGCGTTCAACATCAACAGATGTGACGGGACAATATATACATGATGGTAAAATATGTAAGGGGATTTCCAGATTTTCGACGGTGGTTCCATTGATATGATTGTTCATTTTACATAATGTATCGAAATCTGGGTACTTTTTAAATACATTTTCAAATTTTTCACTTATGTTCGTACAAATGCTTTTTGGAATATGAGCGAATTTATTTCGTATTTCAGATTTTTTTCTTATACTGCCGTATAGTGACAAGCCGGGTGTTTCAAAATATTTCACAGCTTCAGGCAAAAATGAGAAGTGGGTATTAATTAACGCTATTTTTTTTTCGAAGAGAACACAATTGACAAAGTTCTTTAGCATTTAAAATAGCAGCAGAATCATCCTCTAAGCTTGGTAGAACTTCTCCTTTCCCGCAACATTTTCTTTGCAGAAAATTTACGAAATGGGGATTCTCCAACTACGGAATGGAATATTGTTGTCACACAACTCCATTGGTAAACTGGTGGTAGGTTTTGGAGCCAAAACGTGAGAATTAATGTCTGCTTGGGCTTGGGCGTTAAATTGTTAATATTTTTCAATCGAATGTCTCCAGTTGTTTTCACATATTGCACAATTTGGAATATCTTTTCACAGTGAATGTTTTTCGCACTTTACACAATAAACCACTTGTCCATCCGTGGTAAATTCTCCGGGAAAATCAGATATCCACGATTTCATTAAAATCCCGCGAGTCTGCTTAACAGGAGGCACTTTGTCAAACTTATATACCTGATTTACTAATATGACAAATAGTGAGGTGCACTACAGACGGTATCAGCACAAAATATTTTCCTTTTATACTTATTTCTGTAAAATAGTTACCGACCCCTCTCTGCTTCTAATGGACCAATTATATTAGTCAAATTATATTAGTTCAAAATTCGAAGAATTTTCGAAGAAGATCATTATGCGCTGCCATCATAAAACTTTCAATACATAATATAATGTAATGTACCCTTGATTTTCAATACATTAGACTGCAATAAACTCTCGATCTAGGTAAAATTCCACGTAATATTTGGTAATATTCGTAGAATTCGGTAATACAGTAATAAGCGACAATAACATTTACAATCAACAAATACTGTATAAGTACTAATGGAGGTAGGTGTCAGAAAATATGAGAAAATATGCACAATAAACGTAAATCGCCAATTATATGCACAATCCATAAAAATGGGCAATATATGCAAATGCATATGCAAATATGCATAATGCATGTTTTCCCCAGTCTAGTCATGACCAATGCTCAGTACAGGATGTACCTATAAGCTACACAAGCTATAGCTTAGCCCCCAATTTCTTGGGAGCCCCCAAAAAAATTGTCTAAATGAGAAATTGTCATACAGTGTGGAAATTAAGTAGCGGATAAATTCGGTAACTCCGTTAATGTGTATGAGAGAGAAAAAATCTAAAAGGGAGATAGTGATATTACTGCGCATATTAATATATGTTTTTCAGTTAAAAAAAAACATAATTATAAAAGTTATGACGTCATTAATGTTTTATTGAAATGACAACCTACATATTTTATTTTTTATTTCGGTAGAGCTTTTTAATCTGTTTTCAACCATACAGTATTTTGAATAGGTTACATTAAAAACAAACTAAAAAAAGGCCATATTTTATTTTTTTGTAACGAAACTGTAGCAGATATTAAAAACTATAAAGATACAAAAAAACTTAATAATTAATGCCAGCGTCCGATTTGATTTTTTTTTTATTTATTTGTTTTGTCATTAAAAAATATGAATATATTAATGTTGGGCCACCCTTGTTTTATACAGAACCGGTCTACTGATAATAACAATATTATGTCAAAATATGAGTTATACCCGTATAAAGTGTCATACCAAACAACATCCAAATCAATGCAAACGTTCTCTTGTTATAAGCAAATTTTGTTTTTTTTAAAATTAACTTTGAAGCTGAATACTGGCTAAACCAAACGCATTTGTATATAGACAAGTTTTATATATTTGTTTCGCTACATATTGTTTATCAATATTTAGCTTGAGATATAACATAATATGTAAAATTTATCGATATATTTATATTTTTTCCATCCCTAAATAATCACATAATTGGTATAATATGCAAAATCTTTTTTAATGATTAAAGAAGAAAAACCACAATTTAAAAAGAGACATATACCAAAAACATTCTACCACTTATTTTTATATTTATATATTTGTAATATATATTTATAATATGAATTTTAAATATCGAGAGAGTTTTTTTTGTATCCTTGCTGGAGTTATTTCAGGTAAGTGCATTTTATTCGAGTACGCACATAACCTTACTTACGCAAAAATATTTTTTACCGCATTTAATTTTAATTTTTTACAATATTTTGATATAAAAAAACCTTGTTGGATAGTTATGCATAATTAACATAGTTAGTATTGGTGTTGCATGCAATACTTTTTCTGCGATCATATTTTAATTGAAAAATATATAGAAAAAAGATTATTTTCTATATTTTCAAGTCAAAATAACAGTAGACTTTGAATGATAACAATTTTTTTTGTAAATAAACATTGGTAAAACGTATTGAAATTAATGACATAATATCCTAAATAGGTTTAAGTGATAAAACATTAGATACAATATTTTAAATTTATAGACAGCTGTAATTGTAGCATATACGAGGGCAGTTTGACGGAAGAGTGACTTTTCAAAGGTTGGTAACACTTTCGCTATAATGATTATGGTGCTAGCTCCTGAGGTCTTTCGGAGGTCTACTATCAAAATTTGGCACCAATCTGACAGATAGATTATGTTTTATACTTATTTGAAGAAAACTGTTTTCGTTGTTGTGTAAATATGGAGAAAAAAAAATTTTGAGTGTTGATTAAACATTATTTTCTACGTGAAAAAACAAATAAAGAAACCGATGGAAAGTTACGTAAATATTATTCAGAATCTGCTCCGTCCGATGGAATGATTTGTAAGTGGTTTCTGGTTTTAAAAGTGGCCATATGAGCACGGTTGAAGCAGATCGTCCGAAACCATCATTTACTGTAACTATTCCAATAATAATAGTTCCGGTTCTATAGAGACTGATTTCTCCTTCCGGTTCCATGTCGCCATCCCCGCCGATTTTGCCAGTCTCCTTCCTGGAGATTCCTTTCCGACATCGCTCTCCTGATGCCATCGTTCCAGGTCGCTGCTGGTCTCCCTCTACGTCTTCTTTCCGGTGGTACCCAATCATATAGTTGTCTGGGCAGCCGTTCCTCTGACATCCGTTTTACGTGGCCATACCATATTAGTTGCCTCGTTTGAATGTCCTCTATTATGGTTTTTTCTGATTGCATTCTTCTTCTAATTTCTGTATTTCTTATTTTATCAAGGCGTGATATACCCGCCGATCTTCTTAGGAAATCCATTTCTACCACCAGTAGTTTGTTCTCCATGGCTTTAGTGATAGGCCACACCTCACAGGAGTAACAGAGGGTGCTCTTTAGTATACTGTTGTACATGAGCATCTTAGTACTGCGCTGGATTTCTGGCTGCCAAAGGGTTGAATTTAGCGCTCCAATGATCTTTTTTCCTTTATTTATGCGCTCTCTGATTGTGCCCTCTACCCGTCCGTTATCATCGATTTCCGTGCCTAGGTAGGTATACTTTTGGCATGTTTTTATTTTCTCCCCACTTTCGAGCTCTAGTTCTTCAGCTATACCACCTATGCACATATATTGGCTCTTTTTCAGGTTTATTTCCAGGCCCCATTTGGAGTATTCCTCGTGTAGTTTCCTGGTCATATACTGCATGTCCTCCTGGTCTTGTGATATAACAACTTGATCGTCGGCATAGTGCAAGGTGTATAGAGTGCTGTCTCCAATTGGCATACCCATTCCGTGGCACTTCCGTCTCCATTGTCTAAGTGCGGCGTCAAGAAAGATGTTAAACAATGTGGGGGATACGCAGCATCCTTGTCGTAGGCCTTTAGATACTTGGAAACTATTTGTAAGATAGTTTCCAAGTTTTATCTGTGAGGTTTGATTTTTATACAACTATTCCAGAAATGGTTAATAAACTCTATGGCCTTGTAATTGGCAATCGTCGAATACAAGTTCATGAGATTGCTAATGAAGTAAACATTTCAACCGAACGGGTATACAATATTTTGCATGAACATTTCAATAAGAAAAAGTTATCCGCGAGATGGTTGCCGCGTTTGCTTAATGGTGATCAAATGCGCGCTCGCTTTAAGAATTCAGAAGAATGTTTAGCCGTCTTCAACGTCATTCAAAGGATTTTTTTCGTCGATGTGTCACAGTAGATAAAACTTGGATACATCATTATACTCCAGAAACAAGAATACAGTCTAAATAATGGATTTCTCCATGCGAACATACTCCCAAAAAAGCAAAAACACTTTTTTCGGCCAATAAGGTCATGGCCACAGTTTTTTGGGATTCTAAAGGTGTAATAAATTAATTGTTTACAAAAAGAAAAAAAACGATAACTGGCCAGTATTATGCTGATTGTGACGACACGTTTTGATGCCGAACTTGAAAAACAACGACCGCATTTGATGAAGAATAAAGTGTTGTTCCATCACGATAATGCGCCCTCTCATTCGTCTACAATTGCTACAACTAAATTGACTGAATTGCATTATGAATTACTGCTTTATCCGCCATATTCGCCAGATCTGGCTCCCAGTAATTTCTTCTTATTTCCAAATTTTAAAAAATGGCTGGGTGAAAAAAGATTTCAGGCAAATGAAGAGGAGATAACCGACAAAAATGCATATTTTGAAGACATTCCGAAAGATTACTTTTTGGAAGGTTTAAAAAAACTGTAAACTCGCAGGGCTAAGTGTGTACACTTGAAAGGGTGTTATGTTGAAAAATAAAATATATTTTTAACAGAAAAAACGTTTTCATTAAAAAGTCACTCTTCCGTCAAACAGCCCTCGTATATTTCTAACGGTTTTTTTTTGTCAACATAATAACAAATTGTAAGTCTAATATATAAAATTACAATTTGTTATTATTAAATATATATTTGCAACAACTGCACATTAAAAAATAAATATTGTTCTTTAAGTTTTTAAATTTATTATTAAATAATAAATATAAGGAAAAACCTAAAACTTAATAAACATATTATTTTATTTTGATTGTATTAAATTACACAAGTACTAATGTACATGTTTATTGTGTTTTTCTTCTTTAATTTAATTAATTAAACTAATATTAAAACTTGAGAGCATATTGTTAATTTTCTCTTTGTATGTATTATTTATTATAAAAATATCGCTTGCTGGTAAGTAGTGGTAATATCACAGGAAATTTTCAGTAAAAAAATGCATTATATTATTTTTAAATGTATGTTTATAGTTATATTAAATATTCTGCCCACAGTTTGCAAGATGTCAACCAGAAAATATAAAAGAGGAGCTCAAAGGATGAAAAAGAAGCAGAGGACTGAAGAAGAGCTTAGCAAGTTAACAAAATTAGAATGTTTCTTAATACAGATAGGTAAGAGGCCTGATGAACCAAAAGCTTCTACCACAGTGAGTCAGTCACGGGTTATGCATCCTATTCCTGATACAGAACCTGCTACATCTAGTTGTATAGAATCTACTTCAACGAATGAAGCAACAAATATTAAGATTAATAACCTAGAGAGAAATACAAGCAGATAAGATTCAGCATAAAACAACAATCAGAATGATATTGAGCAATGGGGTGATTTAAGTAAATATGAGATTTTATACTGGGTAGAAAAAGGTCCGTCAGAATGTCAGCACTCACATGGCTCATTTGAAAAATCAAAGAACCTTTTTGCAAACCAAGACAGATATTGCTCAAAGAGCTTATTTTATCCCAAATGGGCTAATATGAAAAATATTGCAGAGAATGGTTAGTATATTCGCCAGCAACTGGTCGTGTATACTGTTTCGAAAATAAACTCTTTCAAATTCTTCTACACCATTGTCATCGGATGGATTTTGTGATTGGTGCAACACCTATTTAGTTCAAAGTCATGAAAAGCATGTAGACCATAGAACAGCTTTGGTAACATATCTTACAAGAAAACGTGGCTCAACAATTGACTGCCAACTAGCAGAACAGATAAATTATAAACGGCAGTAATGGAAAAATGTTCTTGAACGAGTTGTGGCAGTCATAATTACTATGGCAGAGCGTGGTTTATCTTTCAGAGGTGATCTGAAAGGTGATTCCTTCAAAGGAAATATTACGTTCTCCTCACAATGGCAGTTTCCTTTTATTACTTCTAGCAAAATTTGATCCTTTTCTAGCAAGCCATATAAAAAAATGGGAATAACGGATTAGGTGTCACATCTTATCTTTCTAAAATAATATGTAATCCTTTTCTAGCAAGCCATATAAAAAAATGGGAATAAAGGATCAGGTGTCACATCTTATCTTTCTAAAATAATATGTGATGAATTTATACAAATTATGGCACATAAAGTAAGAGTAAGTAAATCAATCTTGGATGATTTAAGAACTGCAGGGTACTTCAATTTATCTGTAGATTCCACTCCAGACAGGTCCCATATTGATCAGCTCACTGTTATTGTAAGGTATGTTTCACCAGATGATGGGCTCCCTATTAAACGTTTTCTAACTTACCTATAGATGGGTAGCCACACAAAGGCAAGTATGGCTTAGGTGGCACACAACTACCTTGCAAATGAGTGCAAAATAGAATTTAGCAAGTGTCGAGGCCAGTTATATGATAATGCTACCAATATGTCTGGCAATATATTCCATGTGCTGGTCATTCTCTGCATCTGGTTGGTAGAGCAGCAGTTGACGGTTGTTTAGAGTCAGTAAACTTTTTTGGAATTGGTCAAGAAATATATAATTTATTACAACATTCCTCTCGCAGTAATAATATGTTGTGTAGTATTACTTGATCCTGAGTTTGAACGTTGATTTTGATACTGATACAGTATCTAGATACATTTCAAGTATCTGGATAAGTATCTAGATACATTCTTGTTTGAGTACCTAAAGTTGTACCTAGATACAAAAATAAATATATGTTACAACACTGCATTTCACGTTAATTACATACAATTATCTATTGATTCATTATTGATATCATTATTTTCTTTTTTCTTTTTACCTTGGGGCTTCGATTAATTTTCTCGTATTTAATTTAAGTTTGAGTCAGTAATTTGCTATTTCATTAATAATTGTGTATTATTCTTGTACATATTACGTATAGTAGCCCGTCGAAAGTTGACAATGACGCATGCTTTTTCGAATAAACATTCGCGTTTTTAATGCTGGTTCGTGTGCTAAATGTATTAGAATGAAATGAAATTAGAAACGTATGTCGAATTCATGCAATATGGATCGATGAGTTATTGTCAAGACGGGATGAGTATACCAATAACTATAAGCAGACGATAAAAAAAATAGTTTTGTACATTTTATTAAATACTTATGAGCATTTTCTTTTGCATGTAAAATTCGTATGTAAAAAAATAATTTTTGGTTTGGTTTTCCATGTATCTGAAATGAATATAGAAGTATCTAGATACTTTTCTAATGTATCTGTATCTGTAGCTAGATACATTTTCAAATTTGTATCTAGATATATGTCTAGATACATTTTTTCTAAAGTATCTGTATCTGTATGTAGATACTGAAAAATATATCTATTAAAACACTTGGGAACTACCATCTTCATCCGTTGTTTTGAAATTTCCTGAAGATACTCCGGGGGTGAACTGATCTTTTGAAAATAAAAAGTTCTCTTCTCAAAGCAATTCCTAATACTTTTGTAAGGTCTTCCCTCATCATCTGATCTTGGTTTCGTATGAATACCAGAGAAGTTCTGAACTTATTGCTTGCAGCGTTCCTATTTCTTGTTGTAACTCCTGAAAAACAAAAACGTATAACAAGTTGATATTTATAGGTATCTAGAGCGACTGCACGCAGAAAAAGAAATTGTTAAATTAAGAAATTATAATTTATTACTTTGGTTTTCAAAAGCAAACATTATATCTACCAATTTTAATTTTTTCGAAATAATACTTTATATTGCATGTACGAAAAACTATTACAGCCGTTTACTAGCTAATTTAATAGCTGTTTTTACTTGCTAATTGATACACTCAAATTCAGAAAATATGTTACTTGATGTAACAATCAATTACTTGAAATAATATTTATTTGTATTATATTAATTGAGTCGATGTGATTACCTCAAAAGCCAATACTTGAACTACATTACTTCAACTAGCGATTACTTCAACAAGAAAATACTTCAACGCAGAATTACTTCTACAAGGAAATACTTCAACTAGAAATTACTTCAACTAGACAATACTTGAACTGCTAATTACTTCAACTCGAAATTTCTTCGTCTAGAAATTATTTCAACTTGTAATGACCTAATCTAACCCAATCTAACTAACGCAATGTGTATTTGTTCATCTCACAATGATTCTTACTTACATTTTGACAGTTGTTTTGTCTCAGCATGGGCTACTTCGGTGCATAGAAATATAATTAAATGGTTACTTTTGTGAAAAATATTGAATATCTCCACAACTATGGGGTTTAGACATAAGATATGCACTATCAAATTAAAGAGAAGAAAATGACCTATCGAATAAAGACATAGAATAGGGGGCATTCCATTTAAAAAAAATTGGTTATACCGCTTTGAAATTTGCAAAGTTTGGCATTTTTTTATGGACACCCTGTATTACTAAATTCAAATTTCTCATTACAAAAAGGTTGGTTATTAGCTTTATTTTCTTACCTTCGAAAAACGAGGTCGCTACGATTTTTTAAAGTTTAGTTTGCTTATGCATGATATTTGGAGAAAAAAATTGCAAATTGGCAACACTGTAACATAATCCAAAACTAAATAGACAGCAATGTAGAGGTTGAAAAATGTCATCTGAAATCTTCAATAAATACAGAGTGTTCCATTTTAAAAAAATGTTAGTTTTTGTTATTCCGCAAAATTGGGACACCGTGTATAATTGAAAATAATTATACGGCATAAATATTTTTAAACCAGTAACTTTTTGTACGAAACATTTTTTTCTATCTCTTACGGGAAACGCGCTAGGAAAGCCCGACGCACTGTTGCAGGACCCTGTATATTGAGTTTTATAATTATAAACATTTTTCGATTTTTGTTTTCGACTGTTCTGCAGGGATTGGAGAATACTAATTATAAATTTATGAGCAAGTAGTTATATATTGTTACTCGAGATCACTGGATCACCAGAAATATATAAACCTATAACATTTTGTTGTACTCCTTAAATATTATTAACTTAGAAACATAGAAAATTACATTGAAAATAAGTCTTTTTGTGACAATAATTAAATTTGTTTGCAACAAAAATAATTTCCATGTAAAAGTATAGCTCATTCTCAATTCAAATATTCATTATTTTAATTAGTACTGATAACATGTGCAATTTCTACGCCAAATTGTATAAATTATGAACACTAATTACAATAATAGAAATTCACACGTGCCATTCTTGGTTTCTAAAATATATACAATATTAATTTTGCAGATAAAAATAGTAATAATCAAGAAAAATTTATTTTACATATTTAATTATTGTGAATTCTGGGCATTATAAATTTATATTAAGTATATTTTATGGAGTTCCTTAATTGATTTTTCGCACGAGAGATGGCGCCCCTCTTGTACATTGCTATCACGGTGTCATCTTATGAATAACAATGTGCATATTTGGGAATAATATCTTCGGACTGTACTGGACTGATGAGACCGAAACAGGTCGATACCGGTCTCCAGTTGTCCGCGATAATAATTCCAAAATGAATCGTTTATTTCAGAAACTGGTCAAGTGCACCTTTTCAAATGGTTGGGAAACAAAGAAAAACATGATATGGTTGATATTTAAACAGATTTTCGCTTGAGAAAATTTCTAGTATTAGTATCTTCATGAAGTTGATGCTACCTGTAATTAAATTATAATGTTTCTCCCTTAATTGTAAAAAAAATATTGAAAATACTGTAGTTGACTCGTTTCTGCAATAAAATACGATTTCAATGTAGAAACATATATTATTAATGGTAATATCCTTTTTTTTGTGGCATTATAACTTTTAACAAATAAGACACTATTATAAACTATACATTTTTTATTTGAACACAGAAAAAACATGAAATTTTCTGTATTTTCATAAGAATACAATAAAGAAATATAAAGTAATTTTCTGATTTGTTAAATATACCAAACTGCTAAGCAATGGTAAGTAATGGTAAACCGATGGTAATTGTTACTATGGTATTAGTATTACACAAAATAGCACATGACTTTTACTGCAGAAATTGAAATTTACTGCAGAAGCACGCTATGTGATGTCGCTTGACAGGTTTCTGCACTAAACGCGATATTCATTGTAAATATATATTCCATAAAACGGAATAGCAGTTGAAGTATTGCAGAAAAAATGCCCTGATAATAAGAGATACTGATTCCGCAAAAAAAGAAAAATTCCATAAGAATGTCTGTTGACAAGTTTCATAAATAAACGATTTAAATGCACATTCTTATTTTGCAATCTTAAATTCTTATACCTGAGAGTGCATATTATTTTCATTTAAATTTATATTATACGTCATTTCACCAATTTAATTTTCTTTATCGCGAATCTGATACATTATATTTTATATTTGTACTACAATAGCGCATTTGTAATACTTTGTACTTATGTTTTAACGATTGATTTAACTATTTGTAAATTTTAATACATTTTTAATATTTCTATAATTTTTTTAATCTAAATTTAAATAGTAGTATGTACGATTTCACATATTTTTGTTAAAATTTTTGGTTTACCTACAACTATAGTTATAAGATTAGCATCATAGCACATAGGGCATAGGTTCCGCAGTATTCAAACATTTAAGAACTTTCCATAAGTGTGATTTTTTAATATAATGCTCTGATTGTCGACAATCAGCCGCGAACATTGGTCTAATTGTTAATAAAAAGTGTCAAACTTTATTTGTATAATTTGAATCAAAATCTTAATCGTGGGCAAAATAATCTAATAGCAGCAATAGGAATTTTTCGAATCTTATTTCCAATTCCATTGGAATCAAAATTGTTCAAATTATTCAATAATTTTACCGAAAATGGTTTTAACTTCTTGAGAATATGAATGAGAGAAGCATGTAAATGCCTAAATTCGTGGTGAAATCCAATTTTTCATAAGCTTTGGTGCATTTTGGTGGCTACATTCGGATGCATTGGACGGATGAGACCCACTAGGTTGAAGGATGCAATGTCACTGGTTTAATTACTTACGACTTTTTGTTTGAAATGGTTCTTAAGTATTTATTCAAGTTGCTCCTTGCACATGAACGTACTAACTTTGGTTTTAAACATTGGTAGTTTATGTGGAACCGAGTACATTCTAAATCATCGTTTCTCAGATTAATAAGTGATTTAACGTATTAAATAAAGCATACAGGCAATTAAATCAGCGAACCGGCTTAACATTTTAATAATTTTTAAATTTTGCCGGGCATATATGGAACTAAAGAAGCAGAACTTCAGACTAAAATGCGTCGTTCGGAAGGTCTTAAATTAAGTATCAATAGGATAAAATAATGTTGGTGTTAAATAAACCATTCTCCTTGTCCACGAATATAGTGTCGAAATTGCACACCATATTTACATTTTTATTTCTGAGGATAGTTTGGAGGAAAGATTTCCAATTTTACTAAAGAATGTATTTTTGAATGAATTTTGAATTTCTGAATTTATACATAGAGCATATTTCTCTAAGATATTTAATTATTCTTCTTTCAACGGCACTACAGCCTTTTGCATTTTCCTCCTGATCAGCTTCTTTCCAACTTTGATCTCGGCAGTTTTTTGTTCCCAAATATTATTTAGTATTCCCTTAGATCACATTCTGTTTCAATTTTTTACTACGCTTTCTTCTGTTTCTATCCTCAAATTTACATTCTCTGTATATGACCACTCCGTTGCCGTCTTTGGGCTTTGATAAACCAGGTTATATTTGTTCATGCGATTTGTTTTATTTTTCATACGTCGTTCTATTTTAAGGCGAATTATTGTTCTAAATAATTAAATAACATACAAAGTGTTTTAGATGAGCAAGTCCGGAGTTTCCAACAGAGAAGTAAATAGGATTTGGGTATCGGTTCCCAAAGCTGAAAATAAATCTCCCACATTTACTTGGTTGTTAGATCTATCTCCCGTTATGTTGTTGCCATTAGCCATCTATTATCGTCATCGTCATCATCATCATCATCATCCATCAGCCCGCGAGTGGTGCGGAGGCCTCAGTAGTAATTGATTGACAGTAGCAACAGTAATGTTCATCAACATATTGTGTCGAATGATAATTTACATAGTGTCACTATAAATTCTCAAGACAAATCGCTTGTACTGTTAATGTGTATAATAATTGTACTCTCCACGGCAATAATTTTAACTTAACTTCGTTTTCATTAATTTGCTGTGCTCTGTGAAATTTAGTTTTTGAAGTACGTCAGTTGACAGTTCAACGTCAACCGTCAACGCTACCACTACCAACATCAATGCAGTAAATTTTACTAGTCTATTCTAGCACACCAACAGCTTATTCTAACACTCAAATGACATCATTTGGGTGCTCGAACCGACTAATTCTAAACGCAAAATAGAAAATGCATTTTTCAAGAGCTTTCCAACGATGTATCACAAAGGGGGGTGCCATTTAATTTTTTTAGATGGAGGTGGCTGTGGCTTAAAGGGTGGGTAGGGGGTCGACACTACCTACGTCATCTTGTCATCTTGGTTCCCCCTTCGAGCCACCCAAACGGTTTTAAGTAATTTTAAAAATAATCATGTGTTCTATGAAAAAAGTCGCAAGTTTTTAAATTGACACCCTGTTCCCACATGTTTCAAATAAATAGGAGCTTTACGTCCGAAAGATAAACGAGAGACCAAACTTTATGGACTAAATTATGGATTTTTATTTTATGAATACAGTTCAAATTTATATATTTTTTCCTCCTGAAATATACAGGGAGTGGAAGATAAGGATCAACAGCATGGGGATCTCAGAAACCGTAAAAGTTACTGACAAAGTGCGACTGTGGGAGTCGAGGTTGGGCGAGTTAAATAAACAAGAATGGAATTGAACTTTTAACATATGTGACTTTTAGATACTTGTTATTTTATATAAAACAAACACCTTAGAAACCAACTGAAACTAGATGTTGCAACATGAATAACATTGAACTGAATATATGTCATAAATATTATTATACATCTTGCAATAATGTACCCAGTAGTCACACACTAACGTTTAGTTAGTAAAAGAAGGGGGCTCGCCAATGGGCACACTCCTACCTGCCCTTCACCAACAAAGTCATATGAATTACTGAATGTCTAAAGATAGACTGTAAAAAAAAGGGTTTCAATATATAAAAAAATATATATTTGCTAGAAAATTTTAGATCGTAACTTCATAATAAAACTTTTTTACATGTTTGGTTTGGAGGTGATTGTCTTTTGAAATATTTTAAATTACTTAAGAAAATCAAATTCTAGGCTTTTTAAATGTTTTTTTGTACTGCCAACCACCTATTAAAGTAAAAAATATCATAAAAATCCCTGTGGCACGATAAAGTTACAATTTTGTTTACTAGTGTTATTAATAATTGCGATTTTCGAGAATACACTCTAAATGAGACCAGATAGTATTTCTGGGTATACTTGTTATACTTGTTGTATACTTTGTATACTTTATATACTCGTTGTATACTAGTTGCATACTTGTTGCTACACTTGTTATACTTGTCATGCTTGTTTTTCTTGTTATGCTGTCTTAATTTTTGTATTTTTTTTTATAAAAAAAATAAAAATTCTTATAGTATTTACTATTTGATGTAGATGAATATTCTGAATTATGATTAAAAATCCAATAATGTCTCTCTTCTTGGGTCAATGCTACCTGAACAATACCCATTGATCACCGGCCCTGCTCATGATTAACCACCGACTTCCGCGGCCGTTTGCTTGCATTGTTCGGGTGTATTACCACCAATTTGAATTCCTGGAGCAAAATTGCAGTCGATCGGCTTCACAACGCTTCAATTACCTCTTCGCTCCACATAATTGCCTCCTGGACTTTCACGTCTTGCGAAACCCAAAGTACCGGTTACGCAACTCTAATTAATCCAGCCGCCTCGGCCATCCGCACAATCGGACTGCAACCAGTTTGCAAAAACAACGCATTATCTGTTATCGCAGAAACATCAAACAACAAAGGCCCAGTTTCAGTTATTCTTCCGCTCAACAATGCAAATATTTGTACGACGGAATAATATTTAGATAAGGTTTCGGCCTTTGTACGGCACAAAAGCCTGGAGCGCGTTTCGGAGCGTCCCAAAGCCGCTGCAGCCTTCGGTGGTAAACTGAAGAACTGACGTCATAACCGACGTACGTCCTCTTCGTGGGGCACCGGCGACCAGGTGATGACTCACGTACAGGTAGATCCTGACCGGACGGGCGAGGTGTGTGCAGTAGTGTTCCAGTGCTGGTCTTGAAGCGATCTCATTGCGAATTATCACTGATAACGAGCCAAAATACGAAACAGAGGAGATCGATAAAGTACAGTGTGTGGGTGTGTGCGCACAGTTTCCTGCCAGTCCTGGCTGTTCCTGCATCCCAGCAGGATTCGTCCGTACTACCGGACGCAATCGTGCAAGGTTAGTCACTGTGATCATTTCGATTTGCATAATCAATTGATTTTTTTGATTTACCAGCTGCATGCACGAAGCCTGTGCAGGTTCTTGCAACTGATTTCAGTTATTCTCTTGTGCAATAATACCGATTTTAGTGATGTGGCAAAAGTTATGAAAACTCGGCAGCCGTCTCGTTTCAATGTCACGCGGATTGAATAATGCAAACGTACCTTGTTTACACATTACTCGAACGATTGTTGCGATTTAATTGCGCTGGTGACATTAGGCGTGGATTCGAATGGGAGCGAAAAGAAGCGACAGACGTTGCATTAGTAAATGCAGTCATGCACATTAATTATTTATGCCATGTAATGTCATCAGCCGACTACATTACTAGAACTACAAATAATGTCAATTAAAATCAAGTATTTTACTACCAATTAAACTTTAAAATAGATATTAGAATACATTAAGTCTCGAGCAACAAAACATGGTCAAGGGTACAAATAAATGGCCACCAAAGAGTGCCACATTGCTGTCCAAGGTAAACATTTGTGATCAAAAGTTTGTTTGTGCCAAAAAATTTACCAACTCATTCATCAAAAACTTGATTTTTCATATAATTCATCAAGTTTCTTCATATGCTACACTATTTTGTTGTTAAATATTCTAGAATTCAAAATTAGAACGATAACAGCCATTTCTGGTTTCATAAGAATTACAGTTACAAAGTTATGAGCAAACATTTTTCTTTGAGTCAAACCGTATATTGACAGGTATCGTTTCAGACAGGGCAGATCGACAACAGCGATCAATGCCTTTGTAAATTTTGTAATTGATCGAAAATGGTGAAATTGTCACCTACTAGACTTAAATAAAGCATTTGACACAATTATTTCTAGAAAGTTGTATTTTTACAAATTTGACCCAGAGAGTTGTAAATTACTGATGTCATATATGACTATGGGAAGTCAGAAGGAGGTCGTCATAAATAATAGTACATCAAAGGAAGTTCAAATTTTACATGGGGTACCTCAAGGGCCGATCTTTGGTCCACTACTCTTCCCTTTATACATACATCAACCATCTACCAATGCAAGGTACAAACTTACTTCTATACTTCTATTTTTGGTTCAAGTTTAATAAACGAAAACTAAACACTGATAAGGCGGTGAAACTACATAACAATTTAGCTATAACAAAATCTACCTAAATCTATCTAAAATTGCATTTTGAGCGATTTTTTTTTTGTGTAAGAGTATCAAATAAAATAATCAAATATTAAGGTTGCCATTTAAAAAAAATCTATGACATCATAACTCAAAAGCAAATGGTAACAAAAAATTTAGATATACAGGGTGTCCAAGATAAGGGTCAACAGCATGTGTCATAAATAATAGTACATCAAAGGTAGTTCAAATTTTACATGGGGTACCTCAAGGGCCGATCTTTGGTCCACTACTCTTCCCTTTATACATACATCAACCATCTACCAATGCAAGGTACAAACTTACTTCTATACTTCTATTTTTGGTTCAAGTTTAATAAACGAAAACTAAACACTGATAAGGCGGTGAAACTACATAACAATTTAGCTATAACAAAATCAACCTAAATCTATCTAAAATTGCATTTTGAGCGATTTTTTTTTTGTGTAAGAGTATCAAATAAAATAATCAAATATTAAGGTTGCCATTTAAAAAAAAATCTATGACATCATAACTCAAAAGCAAATGGTAACAAAAAATTTAGATATACAGGGTGTCAAAGATAAGGGTCAACAGCATGTGGATCTCGGAAACCGTAAAAGTTACAAAGGTGGTTAAATTAGAAAAAAGTTGCGTAATTTAGTGCTCAGTAATATTCTGTTGAGAAAACCAGAAAATTCCGCTTACTTCTGGAGTTATTTGAAAACGTATAAAAAAACAAAAGCCACTTTCTCATTGCCACTTTTTTTAGCTCTACAAGACAGCGTTTATAAGTTTTCAGTACAACGTTTCGTTTCGAAGAAATTATCATCAACTTTATATTTTTATATGACCCGTAAATAAAGTACACTCTGTATTAAATAGCATTTCTTATTACGAATTCAACGATTTATATCACAGTATGATTTCTCATGTTTTTATTCAGAAAAAAGGCTTCTTAATGCATGCCGAACATTTTATTATAGTAGGCGTTGACATGATGACGACGAAGAAACAAAGCTTTTTAATATATTTCGAACATTTTGGTGTAATAGGCGTTGAAATGGACGACGGAGACAAAATTTATCACCTAGTTTTATGATTTTAAGATAATTAAATGAACAGAACAATTCTCATAATACCATAGTAAAAAAATAATAAGTGTGGTTCTGAATAACTATAATGTTTCAATGTTTAACAAGTATTCTTGCTAAATTGTTTTTAGTTAGTGTTTTGGTACCTATTCTGGGTTAAAATTAAGTAATAATTTTTGTCTTCGTCGCCATTAAACGAACAGAACAGTTCTTATATCACAGTAAAAAAATATGTGTGGTCCTAAATAGCTGTAAGCTCCAATGTTTAGCAACTATTCTAGGTAAATTATTTTCAGTTACTATTTTGGTACCTATTTTGGGTTAAATATATTTTTTTTCTTCGTCGTCATCATTTCAACGCCTACTACAATAAAATGTTCGAATAAAAGCGTTAGAAACCATACTATGATATAAATAGTTGTATTCGAAATAGTAAATACTATCTTCTAGTACATTTTCTTCGAAACGAAACGTTGTACTGAAAATTTGTAAACGCTGTCTTATAGAGCTAAAAATGTGGCAATAAGAAAGTGTCTTTGGTTTTCTTATACCTTTTCAAATAACTTCAGAAAAGAATAAAAACGAAATCGCAAGATTTCGGATTTTGTCGTATATCTCCGGAAATAAGCGGAAATTTCTGGTTTTCTCAAAATAATATTACTCACCACTAAATTGCGCAACTTTTATGTAATTTAACCGCCTTTGTAACTTTTACGGTTTTTCCGAGTTCCCCATTCTACTGATCCATATCTTGGACACCCTGTATAACAAAATGTGTATTTTTAAAATTAGAAATTTCCGAGGATTTTTCCGAAATATTTTCAAGTTCTGAAATAATGAATTTATTCCGTACTTTACGAACACCCTCTATTTAAATTGGAGTTTATATTTTATTTTATACTTTTATGTACTGATTTTAATTTTGTATTCAATTCGAAATATGTATGACCTGTCTGCGTAAAACGTATTTTTAATTACACCAATAAATATATTATTATTATGATTGCTGCAGAAATTAAAAGTATTACGGTTACATTTTGAGTTATTTTTGTCAAAATATCAATAATTTCTACGAAAATTTGAAATTTTCTGTCAAAAGTGCAATAATTTCTAAAAATATATCAATAATTATTGCCAAATTTGTAATGCAACGACAGACGACGATGTAACGACGAATGTTACACACAGTCAAATTTTGTATTATATCTACTCAAATTTCAATTAATTTGTCAAAATTTCAATCATTACTGTAATATTCTAAAATGAAATTGGAAAACGATTTGATGGCACTGCAAAAACTTCATTCATTGTAAAAGTTTTACAATGAATATAAATATTAATCTGACGATTTATACAATATTTTCAATTTCCGATATAATGAATTTATTCCATACTTTACGAACACCCTGTATGTATTTACATTAGATTTTATATTTTATTCTTTTATGTACTGATTTTAATTTTGTATTCAATTCGAAATATGTATGACCTGTCTGCGTAAAACTTATTTTTAATTACGACAATAAATATATTATTATTATGATTAAATTTTGAGTAATTTTTGTCAAAATATCAATAAATTTTGAAATTTTCTGCCAAAAGTACAATAATTACTATAAATATATCAATAATTATTGCTAAATTTGTAATGTTTACATAGTCAAGTTTTGTATTATTTCTGCTAAAATTTCTAATATTTTGTCAAAATTTCAATCATAACTGTAATATTCTAAAATGAAATTGGTAAACGATCAAAGTCAAATTTTATATTATTACTATCATAATTACAACGATTACTGTAACGATACGTATCATATCAGCAATTATTTAATTTAAAATTTTGTTTACAGTGTAAATTTTTTATTTAAATTTATATATTATACAATTTATTATTTATTTATTTATTTCACGGGACAAGCCGTTATTTAACGCTATGTTGGGTCATTATTTAAAAAAATGTACAAAAGCTCCAACAATTATATATATATATATATATATATATATATATTATATTGTCATATTTACTGTAACAATTGTATTTGTAATTTGAACATTTAATTTATAATTTCGAATATTTAATTTTTTTCTGTCGAATTTTGACATTTTGTCTAATTTTGAAGAATAATAATTGTAAATTTGCATACATACACAGAATTTAACAGAATTATGGAAAAACAAAATTATTGTTAAAATTGTATTAATCACCGTTATTATGCCAATTATTGTTGATTATTGCAACAATAATTAGTAATTATTTTTGAAATTTAGAAATCGTCTGTTCAATTTTCGTGGCTTTTTATATATTTTTGTCAAACTTTCAATAATAACTGTAATATTCTAAAATGAAATTGGTAAACGATTTGATGGCACTGCAAAAACTTCATTCATTATAAAATTTTGTCATTTTTTTAATCATTTTTTTATCATTACCGTCAAAATTACAACGATTACTGTGAAATTTTAAACGAAGAAGTTTAATTAGCAATCAGCAATTATCTAGTTTAAAATTTTGTTTACAATGTAAAATCTTCAATTATTCTAACCAAACTTAACGATTATTTAAAAAAAATGTACAAAAGCTCCAACAATGACATAATTTCTGTCAAAATTTTATATATTCTATATTGTAGTAATTACTATAAAATTTGTATATGCAATTTGAACATTTAATTTATAATTTCGAACATTTAAATTTTATCTGTCGAATTTTGACATTCTGTCATCATTTCGAAAAATAATAATTGTAAATTTGGATGCATACACAGATGTTAACAGAATTAAGGGAAAGAAAAATGTTGTTAAAATTTTATTAAATACTGTTATTATGTCAATTATTATTGATTATTGCAAAAATAATTAGTAATTATTTGGGAAATTTAGAAATCGTCTGTTCAATTTTCGTACTTTTTATCTAATTTGTTTTTTTAATTACATATAGAGATGCTATGTGGTTTTAGTAATTATCTAAAATATTGGTTCAATTTGTATCACTTTGTGATATTTTATGCAGTTTACAAAAATTCAGTTTTGTTTTGTATTTGGAAAATTTTGTTATCGCCTGTTTATTGTCCTCGCTTTAATTACAAGTCATTTTTGTGGAATCACCATGCAGGTTAAAAAAGATTTATGCAATGTTAAGACAATCAAATTCTTTATTGAATTTTTATGCGTTTTTTAATGTATTTTTTTCATTCTCGTTGAGTTAAAAAATAGTGTAAATAAAAAATAAATTTATTTTTAAATAAAAGATAAATTTGATTTGTTGCTTAATATTTTTTTTCTCTCCTGTTATCGAACACTATACAGGTTAATAAAAAAATTGTCCACGCTTTGACAGGTGATAGAGATCAAAACAAGAAACAAATTCTAATAAACCCAGATCCAACATTCAACGGTTTTCGAAATGTAAAATTTTAAAATTACACCTTCCATTTGAACGAATCTAACATAATCAAAATATCGTAATACAAAAGTTGTCCTGTTGACAATAACTTTATACAAATTCGTGTCGTTTTGATATCTAAAACCTCGTTTACTGTCATCTAGGCCGACTCGGTATGAGATTCTTTACAGGCAAGGTGCCTCTAAAGGGTTGCCATGGCGACTTTACCGAACAACTTTTATTTTATGGTATTTTGATTACCTTATTTTGAGAACCTTAGCAAACAGGCTGTTCGTTCCAGTGACAAAACAGCGCATCGTTTTTTTTTTTATTTACTAGGTCAAAAGCCTCAGCACTTCTCCTGCACATTCGTATTGTAACTTGCAACAAATTTAGTTTTGGTCAGTTTTGCAAAATTTTACTTTTTAACTCATTATTATTATTATTTGCTAAGCAATTTCTATCAATATTCTCATCCAGACAATATCAATATAATTCCCATGATATGTTTCAACGGAGAGAAGTTATGAAGGGTACCCAAAATAAAAGTCGTGCGATGACAACTCCTCGCTTTTTTTATAGCAATACGTTACACTAAACCTAAATCAGCTAATACCTTAGTTAATTAGCATTATTAAGCTTTGATGATATGAATATGAAAAAATCATTACATATACATCACCATTTCACCAAAAATAAAAAGAAGTATTATGTAGACTGTCGATTCTGGCATATGTATTAATAATTAAAATATTTTCATCTCTACCAGAATTGCACGCCAAATAGTACATATACACCAAAAACATATCCATGCAACATATCTATGTGGCATATCCATGCAACATATCCATGTGATATATCCATGCAATATAACCATGCAACATATCCACGCAACATATTGATATAAAAACATATAACATATGCATGCATATAAGTTAGTTACTCAAAACATATGTTCATGGTCATAGGCCGCAATAATAAATCGTAGCAATTTTTCATACTCATTCCATATTTTTAGAAACATGCCAAGTTGCTAATTCTCCAAAGTGACTAATGAATTGCAGTCACGTAGGTTGGTCACTTATCACTGGCATTTATTTGAGAACATTTCAGATTCGTTAGGCTACAAAGTATGGACTAAAAGAATAGCAAAGGTTTAATACAGAACCTTGAAACTGGTTACCAGATTCTAAACAATCACAACTTTTGCAAGGCCTGATTATCTAATCGTACATAATAAATGATAGATATAACACAGTGTTATGTACACACAATTACGATTTAACATACACATTATATAAAAGTGTTTGTACCAATATATCGTTAAATAATAATATGTAAATAAATAAGATAAATTCCATAAAAATTAACTATTTGCATGACACAGCGCATTATTTTTATGAGTATTATATTTAATGATTCTATGTAAATTGCTCGTAAACTAATTTATCCTGGTACAAGTTCCTCAATAACACATTTGTTGGAATGTAAGTTGCTCTAAATATGTAACCTAAGCTAACCCAATCTAACCTAACATTTTCTAGAAACTTGTATATCATGCAGTTTCATTTAAAGAATTATATCTTCTAGCAATTGCATTCGACAAATTTATAACCGTAATATGTTTAATGATTGTCGTAAATTGCTCATAAAATAATTTGTCTAGGTACAAGTTCCCCAATGATTGCACTTATAGTTTTTGGATAGCGTGGGCTATAAACGCGTCATCATACTACCATTATAATTTTTTATTTGATTGTAATATAAGGTACGCTTTTTCGGCTCGAAATCAGGACGAAAACATCATCTTTTCGTTAAATATTGTGATATTTTTCGTCCTGGCACGAAAAATATTTTTTCTACGCCAGGTTAAAAAAGGAGGCTTTTTAGATGTCATTTGCTGACAGAAAGTAGACTATTTACGGCAAATGCAACTGTTCTAATCTCCATTGCAGACGTTACTAACTGGAACGGTCTGTAAAGACTTTGCAGACCGCTTATGTATGTACCGTACATATATTGTATATACATCATTTCCGTAGTTACAATCAAATATGGAGATTTCATAGACGTAGAGTACATACTAAAATTATGTAGTAGTCACAAATATACTTATATATATATATATATATATATATATATATATATATATATATATATATATATATATATATATATATATATATATATATATATATATATATCTGTGATGGGTGGGAAAAACAGTATAAGTCGAAAATTTGGGAAAATGAGTTTAAGTCAAATTATATTTCAGAAAGTGATACTGTACATTGTGTTTGAAATAGTATATGTCACATTATTCAGTTAAGGCTTTTAAATAGGTTGGCAGTTTTAGTACAACTTTAAATGCTACGATTATTGGAGGGAAAAAAGGTATAAGTCGACGCTTCCTTAAAATGCTAATTCTTGACTGTTTTTCCCACCCATCACAGATATATACGTACTAAAATTTTATATATCTTTATTCGGGCATAGAAAAAATTTTGTGTATACGCCTGGTTTACGTACAAATAACTATTGTGTCCTTATAACATAAACTACTATTATAAACAAATCATTCAGAATTTTAGGCATTTCAAATAGTTTTCTGTCTATTTAACATTAAATGTAATACATGAAAGAGGCACTAAGTAACATCTTCTGGTGAAATCCATTATTAATGAGACTAGATCACGTATTAGATAAAATCTAATATGTTTATTACTAACAAATTGTAAATAACAAAACAACTATTTTTCAACGTAATCGAATTTCAGGCTATCTAAGTTTTCATGTGTTAAACATTAACATGTAAACCAATTCGTTGATATTTTCTTGTAATCTGAAACGCTGTTAAAGTGAAGTATAATCGCCTTCATTACTTTTAATTACTGCCAATTATACTCGCTTAGCATTTGTGAAAGTTTTTTTAACTATTCCTTGCACCTCACGCCTTCTTATCTCTCTATCTTAACTCTGCAAATACATAAATTGGCACTCCCAATTAGAGGTGCTTCCTGTAACAGTAGTGTGCTTAGATTAAAATTAAAATTTATACAAATTACATGACGCGGGATATACTTGCTAATAAGCTGTGTAATATTATTCATCGGCTATAAGATTTGTAATTGAATTTTGTAGTACAATCATGGAATTCATTATTGCACGACCAATAAAGTTAATTGACATTATTGCGTTGACATTGACATTATCGAAAAGAACAAACCGCTGTAAATGCGGTTTTGCTATTTTTTTTTAATGCTTTTTTAATACTACAACAGTGTTTTTACCGTCCGTTAGATAAGAATTATCGGCAATAGATTTAGCTGAAATAAGCACTAAAGCACGTCATTATTGTACGATTATGTGCAATTTTTATTTCCCTGATATGAGGGGCTAGGCAACATATGGTAAGTGGTAAGTTAGTAAAACTTATGAGTCAAAGTCTGACTTCGCACGTCAGGTGCATTTGTTTTATTAAGAATCGTATTGAAGTAAGTAAAGCTTGCAATATTTTTGATAGGTTGTAACTTAAGATTTCTCTTGTGAACGTTGAAGGTAAAAAAACCTACATTGTAAGTTTTGATAAGTGATAAACAAAATATGATTTTTATGGCTCGATGCTACGAACATAATAATACATTGCTACGCACTATTTTCATGTCTATTGAAATCTGGTTCTATATCTAAATATCTTGTTTTAATTTTTTTTTTATTTCTAAAATTTGATTCAATTGTCTTGATCCGATTTTGGCATTTCGTGTCTACAAAACAAAACTTAATTTTCATCATTTCATGATATTAATATGAAGAAAATCACTTCTGAGAGTATCAACTGATGTCCACTACAGATATTTGTTCTTTCGTTTCGTTTCACCTTACAAATTTATTTGATTTTTCTCTACTTTCTCTGATTTTCCTGCATTTTCATTTCATTTTATTCTACTTACCCATAAGTTTTACTTTTTCAAATCTCCAGATTTTTTAAGCCGTTTTGTTTGTATTTGTGTATGTTCTTAGTTCTCAGCACTTTTTCTAGGTTTTCTAACCATTCCTGCTTTCCTCATTTTCTATAATTTGTCTCATTTTCCTTCATATGTTTGCTGTTCTACAGTTTCTTTGATTTATCTCTTTTATAACTTCATTATTCCCCTGGCATCCTTCGTTATTTTCATTGCTACTCTGTTTATCCCTCCATTATTAACCTGTTTTCGTCCATTTTCTAAAGTCCATTTCTTACTCTATTTTTAGCTGTTGTATTTGTATCTATTGTATTTGATTTTCATATATCGATCTTTTCATAATATCATCTTATCACGTGTTTTCGTTTTCATCATTATTCTTCCTATTCCCTTCATGTTAGTCAAATATTCCTTCATATTTCATGTCTCCTATTTTTCTCCATACTATTCCTCTTATTAGCAATCTGTTCCTTCCATTTTTTACCCTCAATTAGTATTATTTTCCATTTTCTTTGATTTGTCTTCTTTACGCCACATCTTGGTGATAATCCTGAAATGGGACAAAACACATTAAAAGATGTAGGTTAAAATAAAATCAAAGAAAATGGAAAATTATAATAATGGAGGGCAAGAAACACTTTGTAAACAAGGCTAAAAATAGAATAAATATGCGAAGAATCACAGAAGAGTAAGGAGTAAATATAAAGAAAAAATTGATAAAAATTGAGGGAATATGAAGAATAATCAATTATCATTGCTTCATGTTTTGCTGCATTTCAGGATATTATTTGTATTTTTCCCATTTTCTCCTTATTCATAGCATTTTCTTGCGTGTTTGCTCTTTATTCATAGCATTTTCTTCCTTGTTTGCTCTAAGTTTCCTGCTGTTTGCCCCGATTCTTCCACCGTTTACTTGTGTTCCCTATTTCCTGTAATATTTCTCTTATTTCCTCCATACTTAAGCTGTTCTCAATGTTCTTTGATTTGTCTCCCTTAATTTTTAATCTGTCTATATTATAATTCTTTATTTGTTTTACATTTATTGCTCCATTATTGACCAGTTTTCTTCCATTATTTTTCGTTATTTTTCCCTTCATTATTTGATTTCTTTCTGCACCTGGCCTTCGGTTATTATCATGATTTCTCCAATATTCTTGATTATTCTGCAAATTCCCTCAATTTCTATCAGACTAGTCGTCTTATTTGCTTCATGCTCTCATGTGTTTCTCCATATATTTGTCACATTTTTCAGCCTTGTTAACGAACTGATGTATCACCCTTCATTTTTATAATCATATTTATAATCTTATAATCGTTTGATTATTATGATGTTTCCCCCATTTTTCTTGATTATTCTTCACATTCCCTCAACTTTTATCAGATTTCTCTTCATGTTTGTTCATTGCTCTTCTGTCTTTCTCCACATATTTGTCCTATTTTCAGCCCTGTTTATGTATTTGTCCTATTTTCAGCCCTGTTTATGAAGACTTCTTTAAATTTCTCGCCCTCCATTTTTAAGGTCTTCTATTTTCTTTAATTTGTCTCCTTTAACCCACATCTATTAATATTAGGTTAAATCAAACACTTGGTTAAAGTTTCACTGTATTAATAGAATAAACCTCTACAATTGTTTCGGCCTCACGACCATTCTCAAGAGTACAGAGACACTAAAATTAAAATTTAACAAATGTGCAATATATACTAAGCTAGAAAAATTTTACAACATGGCGATAAATGAATTACAGTCTTGGTTTTTCAGAACGGATGCCGCATAACAAAGGAGTATTATCAAAGCGATGTAAAGTTATTTCCCCGCATATATGGGTGTTAGAATGTCTGTATCATAGTTACACTGACATATGGCACCTATAGTTTTTTCCATGGATTATGGGGTATTAGTATATAGGCTATGAGAGTTCTGCGGCAATTTCCCATAAGGATTTACATAGTGGTAAATAAATTATTTTTTCCGTTCCCCGAGTTATATATTCATATAACGGTACCCTCCCCATATCAACCCAATATCCTTCCAATACTCCCTCATACCCTCTCAATACCCTTTAAATATCGTCTTAATACCCTCTCATACCCTTCCAATACCCTCCATCTAACAGGTATCACCTGTCTCGTGCCTGTCTCACACCCGTCTCACAGGTGGAATTCTTACCATTAGTGTCTGTGGCATCAGTTTCACTTGAAGTAATGTTAGTTGCTAAAGCTACTAAGTATCGGCCATGACTTCCTATCATCTTGATAGTTTTCTTTTTATATAGCTTTTTAGTAAGTAAAAACAAATGCAATTGATCGTATGCCAAAATCTAGGCTAGCTTGGTCCTTCTGCAAAATGTTGTACGTCAAAAATTTATGCAACCAACATGTACTTATTTATAATCATATTATCACTATTTATTTATTGATTAACCAAGTTATCAGTTTCATATTAAAACTGTCATATATTGAGCAAATAATTTTGTTGAACGTAATAACGTAACGAAATAAAAAGTAGGGTTATATTAGTTGCAGAAATAATCTTGAAATGTTCACGAACACTAACAATAATAATGGTCCGCAAAGTACTTTTTTAAATAAACTGTGACATAGAAATAGAAATTACTTACCCCTTATTTTTTAAATTTAAAACAATTAGATAAAATTGTACGATTTGACATAGAGTGTTTACCTCGGCCAACTCTTAATGTGTTGCGACTCGACTTTTTGCAAAAAGACCTATTCAAGTTTATGTAGTTGGCCGAATTGACCATGAATATGCAATAAACAAAATAGTGATTTTTTTGGACATACAACCACTTACCACTTGCACCTACCACGACGATATACACTATATAACTATTTTGGTAGTAATTAAAAATTCCAGGCTAGACTTACAATTTGATTATTAGTTGAGATCAAATTTACGTTAGTTTAGATTATGATATATTAGATTAGGTTAGGTGAGGCTAGGTTATGATCTCACAAAGTTTTCCCATGGACGAATTGAAAAGAAGTATCTTTGAAACAGGGGGCCACCAAAAGAGTTTGAGAAACTCTGTTATAGACGATTACGTTTATTTTTGTAACATGTGAGATTATATTGTTCTGTTGAATTTTTCTTACTCTCGAATTTTCTGTGGCGATGAGTGATGACCTAAAACCTGTACGTAGCTTTTTCGCGATGACAGTATCTAGAAAAGTGAATCGCATTCGAAGACCGAAGTGGGTGTTCATCCCGTAAATAGAACTAAGAGCCGCGTCGACATTCCGTGCGTCTCGATCCGGCGACTCTATATTTTCCAGTAATTACTCTTCGCGACTTTCTCGAAAACGCAGAAAGCCGCTGCAGCGGAGTGTGGCGTCGACCTCTTTACGGAGGATGGAGACGAATGAAAGTAACATGTCTTGGATCTTGATGGATGACTCACAGCGCTGTGCCCACCAGGCGATCCGCAAAGATTGCGGAGAATCCGCCCGAGTTCAAGCCCCTTCAGCACGCGATCCGCCATCATCTGCAAGAGGCAATGGTGAAAACGCTTAAATCACATACATTAAATCTGGCGAAGGTCGCGAGCCATGGACTCCATGGATTCGGTTGCGTAACGAGATATTTTATCACCAGGCAGCTGGTTCACCTGGTACAGGTGTTTGGGAGGTTGTTCGGACAGGTGCTTTGGTAGCGCTTTTCGGTTTGGTATGGAAATGAGAGGAATGCAATCTTCGCCAGCTGCCGGATTTAATGGTCCAGGCGAATGCCTTAATGTGAAATGATCTTGTTTGATATATGTAGTATTATACTTACACAGCGTTCAAGAAAGTGGTATCAACTTTTGCTCTGGATACCAATAGATGACACTGTTCAAGATGCAAATCAAGTATGTTTTACAAAGTTGCTGAAATTATTCCTGGGATGGAACCAAATAATGTAACTTGATTTTATCAAATGTCATCATTTGTTACTATTTCGTTGGAACTAGTTGCAAAAGTTGACACCACTTCCTTGAACGCTCTGAAATCAAGTTTTGATTTACAAGTTCCACAAAATAAATTGGATCGTGTTATGCAGATAGCTACCAACCCAAAAAGTATAAAAAATTAATTAACACTGTTTTTGTACATATAAATTTGGACTTTTTATTCTGCTTAAGTCTGAGAAAATCAGCCTTATACTAAATTGTAAAAATGTTGCAAACATTTTTAATATTCATTATTTAATTTTGCAGAAAGCGACCACTTAGCCTTACCTATTTTACGTTTAATTTATGATTTGTTAAAGATCTTTCTGTTATTTTCAACAACTTTGTCCCGTTTTATTAACTATATTTCTGAAATTATTTTAATGCGCCTACTAGATTATTATAACTAGGCGGCTGTGCAAGAAAAAGAGAGTTTGACAGTATTAATTATTAATTTTGAAGTTAGTGTCACATTGTAACAAAATTTGTTATATAACATGGAAATAGCTCCTTCAAACTCATTTCAATGTGATTTTCTTAATGAATTAGGTAAAGCACACATTTTATTACATAGATTTCTTATAAATGCAAATATTTTAATTTATTTTCCATGACATAAAGAGAACTATATGCTAGATCTTACGTATAATAATAATAGTTCTGTTGAAAGTGAAACGCTTCAAAAACCAGAAGGTCGTCCATGCAAAGGTCGAAAAAGAAAATTTCCAACCCAAAATCGATAAAAGGAAAAAATGAAGAAAAATAAAAACGAATCGTATTATAACTACAAGGGCGTTGAGGTAAAGTCAAAAGAATTTGCCAATTTCAATTGCAACTGTGTTGCAAAAAAAAAAAGTGCCAAATATCTACCTGTTGAAACCCGAGAATCTGAATTTAATAGATTTTGGTCATTAAAATCATATGAAAGTCAAACCAATTTCCTAGCAGCAACCATACTCGAAACAGAAAAAAAAAGAACGTACGGTAGAAACACAGAAAAAAAGAAAGTTTTCTAGAATTTACAAATTAAAAAATGTGGAAGTTCTAATGAAAAGTTTCTTAAAACCCTTGGTATCACTACATGTAGAGTAAACACTGCTCTTAAAAAAATCATGGACGGGCTCCAGTTTCCGATCAACGAGGTCTGAAACAAGGAAGAAAAAATAAGTTGCCAGATGCAAAGGTTCAAGCTGTTGTTGATCACATCAACGAAATTCCAAAATACGTTTCACACTATTGAATAGAGCAGACTGATGCTCAATGTTTACCTTGTGGAATGACCATACATAAAATGTGTGGTATTTACACAAAAGAAGAGGCTCACATAATTAGTTTGATATCTTGATATCTTATAAACAAATATTTAACATTAAATTTAATTTAAAAATTAAACCTTTGAAACAAGATTCGTGTCATAAATGCGATACACTGAAAATTAAAATTGACAATGAAACGGATGAGGAACGAAAAGAACAACTTCGTCAACAACGTCAGAATTTTTTCAAAATAGCGGAAGAAGCACAGAAAATGAAAAGAGACGATTTTTCTATAGCTAAGGAATCTGCAGAACATAAATGATTAAGTTTTGACCTAGAAAAAAACGTTAAACGGCAAAGATACCTACAAAGCAAAACAACGACAGATTATGAAAAATACACAACACAAAGAAGACAGGTAAAAATCAAAGTGAAACAAGCTAAAGAAGAATCATGGGAACAATTCGGTGAGAAAATGGAAAAAAACCGCACGGAAAACCAAAAACTATTCTATAACGTGATAAGAAGTAACAGAAAAGAAAAAACTATCAAGATACACCAAATAAAGGACAAAGACGAGAAAATACTGACAGGAGATGAAAAAATAGCGGAAAGATGGAAGCAACACTTCGAGGAGCTGCTGGGCAAATAAAATAGTATAGAAGAAAGAGTCGAAGAACAACAAACGAATCAGCAGAAGAAAGGAAGAAAACAAAACCAAAAAGAAGAAGAAATAACGGAAGGAAAAATAATACCGGAAGAAGTAAACGAAGCAGTAAGAAAACTGAAGCTGGGGAAAGCACCGGGAATAGACAACAACAAAAACGAACAACTAAAATACATAGGAAATGTGAGGGAACTGAGAAACTAACAAGACTATTAAACGAAGTTTGGAAGACAGAAAAAATACCCAAAGACTGGCAAACAGCAGTGATAATACCGATATGGAAGAAAGGTGATAAACGGGAATGTAGTAACTACAGAGGAATTTTCCTATTATGTGTAACAGAAAAGATATACGAGGACATACTGGAAAAAAGAATAAGACAAAAACTAGAAGGGAAACTGGAACCATCGTAGAGCGGATTGAGAAGAGAAGATTGCACAATAGATCACCAATTCACAATCAGGAACTTAATAAATGAACTAAGAGAGCACCAGAAACAAATTTACATAGCATACATAGATCTAGAAAAAGCCTTTGACAAAATAAACAGAGAATACGTATGGCAGGCACTACAAGAACAACAAGGAAAACAAAAACTGATTAGGGCAATACAAAGTGTATATACCAAAATAGAGAACTGTATCAGAACGGGGAACTTGAAGTCCAAGAATTTCACAACGAGCAACGGTCTAAGACAAGGAGGAGCGTTAAGCACGTGCCTATTAATAATGACTATAGATGCGGTAATGAAAAATATAAAAGAGAAAACAAAAAAAAACACACATAGGATACAGGAACCTTAAAGCAATGGAATTTACTGAGTGTATATTTGTAGACGATGTAGCACTAATAGCGAAAAACATTAACGACCTAGAAGCAAAGTTTAAGATATTGAGCGAAGAACTTGCAAAAGCGGGACTGAAAATCAACACAGAAAAAAACAAAATAATGAAAATATGGGGAGGAAAAGAAACAGAAGAAATAACAATAAGCAACACCAAAATAGAACAGACCGAACAAATTAAATACCTTTGATAGTCACTCAAATGGCTGCAGAAGATTTTATGGAAGTTATGAATATTAAAAACAAAAATGTTAATAGGAAAATTACAGATAGCAAGGAAAAATTAACTGGTTAAAAGTAAGAGAAATAAAAACTGAAAAAGAAGCACCATTTATATAAATGATGAAGGAGAATGAATTTTCAAACCATTACAAAAAAAATTGGATTCTAAAATCCGTTCGTCGGAGACCTTACAAACAAGATATTTTCTAAGACCTGTGGCCAAATGGAAAACCCATCGCAGAAGCAAAATTACAAAACTTACGCGAAATGCTGCACCTAATCCCGTCAGATGCAAGATTATTTTATGAAAATTTACACAGTGCCAATATTATTGAAGATGTCGATGGCTATAATGTTGAAGAATTAGATTTTGAAATTAATGCAGATTAAAAGTCTTAAAGAAATAATGTTTCGTTTGATGTTATATTTGTATAACTAATTAATAAAAAACTAAGTTTGGCAGTTTTATTCAAAAAATGTTTGATTTAATTGTTTTTACAAAGAGCAGAAAGCTACCAACCCTCAAAACACCACCATATTTAGCACAGTTTAAATCTTACAGGGAAATATTTTGCTCAAAATTTTATTTATTAGTTTTAAAACATAATAAAAATTTGAAAAATTAATTTAGAGTTGTCAATAATTTATTATACCAATAAAAACTGTAAAGTCTGTTAACTCGTTTTAGTTTTAATGTAGATTGGTAGTTTTCTGCATAACGCAATCCAATTATTTCCTGAAATTATATCCATAATTTGATATCATCTCATTACTGTAACGACAGGTACTTTAAGGTTCAGCCTCAAAGTTCATCTTATTTTCATCATATTATAAATATCATGATTAATCATATCGTTATGCTATATGATATAGACCCAGTTGTACGATCGATGATATCATTCTTCACCATGGTTCAGTACCTAGGATACAATTGTTAATACAATGGTATCCTTAGAAACTAAATCACGATTCAAGATAATCCACGATCGTACAAATAGGCGTTAGAGTAATAAGATCGAATAGCAGCAAATTTATGCATTTTATTAAAATAGCTTTCAAATTAGACACTTATCTCTGCAGCCATCCGAAGAAAAAATTGTACATGCATACCTAAATCGACTCAATATCTACTTAGACCATGCATGGATGGGCGAGTAGATCAGGCCATCGAAGAGTTTAATTAATCGAAACCGTACGAACAAACCACATGCAAAATAGCTATTTTAGTTTCTTCGACCCACATAGTTTAATGGGGGTGTTGTGTGCGTGGGTAGGCTGCAATTGCAGAGCCGTATCTTGTCGTGGCAGATGATGTGGCTACATATATGTGAGTATCGTGGGACGCGCCCATGTGTGCAGTAAAGATTGGCCTGCTGGAAAGTGCAGAGTGCGGTGTTCACTTCATTTTGCTGAAAAGTGTTCAATGCAAAGGTCTCGTCTCGGTGGATGGCCAACGGCAATCGGGTCAAGGTGGCTTTGCATGCCCGGTAATTTGGGCTTAATTGTTTGCCCCTAATTAAATGTCCTCAAGCCTATTATTTGGTACTACTCAGTCTGAGCCGTGATATGAAACCGTGATGCAATTAGTGAGTGTATTACAAGCAGCTCAGTAAGGTAATATATTTTATACTAGTAGTAGTGTTCGTGTGATTGTTCGGAAAATCTTGGATTGCACAACTTGAAGAATAGCTATTTGTATTACAAGGGAGCAAAGTGCATAATTTCCTCCCGCGGATATTTGATGGCCGACGCGAAGCGGAGGGCATCAAAATCTAATCCACTGTGTGGCGAAACAATTGTCACAGTACAATATTAAATTTTTGTGAAACTCACACCAATTGCGTTCGTTTTATATATATATATATATATATATATATTAACATGGAGTTTAACAAGTATATTGTTAAAAATCAAAGTATACAAGGAACGTACGAATTTTTATAAATAAAAATGGTATGAGGCTTATGTCGCACGTTGAATGGATTACGTCTACCATTGTGATCCGGTTGAATAAAATACGTAATCGATTGAATACGGTTATTAAACCGGGTGCGTAGTTCGTAGGAGATTATGTTGAACGTTTTGAACTGACTAAAATAAATGCGAAAGCATACCATGCAATGGGGTATGTAGCTGTTCAAGTGTTCGTCTTTAGGGGAATCTTTTTGTAATTCTCGCGTGATAAGCATATATGTACCACAATTAGCCGGCATTAGCTGGCCGCATTTTCACTATATTCGTTGAAAACGACAATTTCAAATTTTGATTGATTTGAGACAGATGTTTGTTGTGTTTTAATATTGAATTTAAAATGATTGTAATTGTTCTAGTAGTGAAAAAATAGTATATACACCGAGGTTGTGAATGCTATTATAGCCTCGGGTCATATAACCCTCAGCGCTATCAATAATAGAAAATCATACACTATTATTACAGCTATTTCATGTTTCTATTCTAAGTATTATTCTAAGGAGGCGAAGTTGTTTGCCTCCCGCATATGAGGAAGCCAAAGTTGTTTGCCTCCCATGGAGAAAAAGTAGAACTTTCCTCCCTCGTATGGGGAATGAGAGTGAGTACTTTCTATTAAAGGAGTGGACAAATATTTTAACCTTTATGATTAAACATTTACAGGAAATTACAAAATAATGTTAAAAATGATCAAAATTCATTCTAGATCTTACTGGGTAATGAATTGGGCAAACGCAGACTTCCGGTTTTTAGTACAGTTCCAGTTTGAAGACCTAGTTTTCAGAATTTAAAATAAAATTTAAAGAATTGAATGTTAAAATTTATTACTTTTTTAATATCGTCGTAAATCTAATGTTTAGATTGAAAAATTCAATTAAAAAAAAAAAAATAGTTTGATAAATATTTCTTTAGGCGAATTATAAAATTTATGAATGTGATTATTGCGTACGTTTATAAATTATTTTTGTTAAAATTGAGAACATTCAAGGTCTTAACGATGTCATATATTCCCTTACGAAATAGTGACAAAATTTATTTAAAAAAATCTATAATTAGTTAAAAAAAATTAAGTTAATAAAAAAATATATCTTCGCCTAGAAACCGTGGAACTGTAATGAATAATAAATTTCAGAAAATTACATTAATTGCTGAAAATGTGTTAAAACTGTCAAATTTTGCAATTAAAAAGATTACGTAAGAACATTGATTACAGTTCTTCAATTTCCTGAAAATCTTATCTATTGATTTTCTAATATATCCAAGTCATTCAATAACAGTGTATAAAAAACCAAAAATGCTGAAAATTTATTGAAAATATCAAATTTTGCAATTAAACAAATTACGGAAGAAGATTGATATAAGGTCTCCAATTTTCTGAAAATGTTATCTGTTCATTTTCTCATACATATATCTAAATGACTACATAAAAGTGTAAAAAGATATTTTTTTTTTGCAAAGTAGAGTTTTCTCATCATGTTATTAATTAATTTTCTAATACATCTAAATTACTTAATGAAAATGTAATAATAAATTTTTAAAAAACAAATAAATTTTTGAAAATTTGCAAATTTTTATGCATATAGATTTTCTGAAAGTTTTATTAATTGTTAATATGATATTTAAAACATTGCAGAAAATATAGAAAAGCCGCAGAAAATATATGTATATGTATATGTGTTCAAAAATGTGTTGTACACAGATAATTGGCTGTTGTACATCGTGTTTAAAAATGTGTTGTACAGAAATAGATAGTTGGCTGTATATTTTGTCAATGGTAGATACATTTCAGATCTGTCAAAGTGACAACTAACAGCGACAAAAATTAGTATTATTGTATTCTTTATATGAAAATTATTTACTTTAGATCTTTTGGGTTTATTTATTCTACCATTAAAAGTTTATGTGTGGTAAGGTTTTCTTCTCAACAAAGGTTTAGATCTTAGATCTAACCTATTAAAATATTTGTATGTAGAACACATTTTTGAACTTTGTGAAATTAAGTCACATTCACACAGCGGAAATGCTGTACAACTTGACAGCAATTAACACGACTGTACGAGTACATTGCAGAAAATTTAACAAAAGCATCAGAAGTTGCAAAGTTAAACCCCATAAATGAAAATACTTAACGTTTCAGAAATGTTTTAAAAATTCTGAAACATCCCTGTAAATCTAGAAAAAATCAAAAGAGAAAATTGTACGGACATATAAAAATATACTAATCAATATACAAGTTTCACTAAATTTCACAAATATTTCAGAAATTGCCACACAGTTTTATGGAAATTTCCAGAATGAATATAGGCAGAAATAGGTATAATCAAAATTTCGAATTATACTAATATTTAAATATTTTTATTAAGTTTTCAATTATTAACTAGACGGGGTTGCGGCTCCACGTAATTTAATTACAAGGCAGTAGGGTGAACTCGTGATTAGTCAATTTATATTGCGAAAAAAATATCCCGTTCAACGTAAATTTATTAAATCCAAAAGTAAACAAAGAAAATTCGTACATAAACCTAATGGGCGCGTTGGACGATCTATACCGCGACGCAATTTTCCGCAAAAACGCTCGACGCCGGTCGAGTGTGATCACACGCGCTCGCTTCGGACAAAAAATGGCGGTATATCGGCTAGAGCGACCGACACGTGCCCGAATAACGTTACACACAAAAGGAATAATTTGCTCAAAAGATAGTGATAAGTAATCAGGAAGTTTAACTCAAATAAAATACTTTGGACTCGGCGTGGACGTGCGTGCTCGGAGGCGATAAAGGTTGTGAGCCGTAAAGGTAATCACTCAAGAAATAAACTGCCCATATATACCCAAATATACCATCATACCACCCTCAACGGTTGGTATTAATACCACGCGTGAAACAAAAACAAGCTAATTCTTACCTAAGATTTAGGGCGGCCGGTATGTTTCGTAAGCTAGGTTTACATCGTTAAGCTAGCTAGTTTTAATCCAGTTCTCAACTAATAGTACGGTAGGGCCAATCACACTACAAAAAGGCCATTCAAATCACAAACCACGCTTTAATGGTGGTCATACTGATACTGGTACATTTCCAACTTTTATCATAGACTAATGTTTTTACCCTTCGCGTGTCGCAATTAATTCGACTTAACGCTCGTTAAGACAGTATCAGACAGTAATATCGACAGTATTAGGGGAGGGAACTTAATTAATCAGCGCGCCAGGGTTATATTGTAGGCAACCACGCAATATTCACTGAAAGCTCCAAATGTAACGATACAATTATTCAATTGCTCTTGTCATAATTTTAATTATTCTGTCATATGTCATTAATAAATGTTCAACAATTTATAGATAATTGTATGTAAGTAAAATATTTTCTTTTCTTCCATTTTTTTGGTCCATCACATGGTACAGAAACACCGAGATTTGTTTTAATCATTAATTCTTGTTCAATTTCAAGAATTTATAAAAAAAAATCATATGATTTAAATCGTGATGTAAATAACTTTATATAAATCACATCTACCCTGGCAAAAACTGATCAGATATATAAAATAATATTATTTTTTTACAGCATGATTTTTATAATATTTTTTTTAAATCATGATTTATTCCAACCCTGTTCTTATCGAAATTTTAATGATTATCAAATTTTAAAATATTTTTGGCAAAATTTCTATTTAGCTAATCAAGATTTCGGAACTTTTTCATAATATTACACAAAACTTTTAACAAATCTGCAAAAGCTAATAAAACCAAAATAATCAGACTAAAATTTATTGAAACTACAGTTTTGCATATAGCAATATCACATATAATATTGTATTTAGTAAAATTTTATTATAAGTGTACTTATTGTAAATATAAATAATCCTGATCATTTTCTCTAGATTTAGGTTTTTTTAATTGTATGGAAAGGTTCTAAAACCATTGAAATAGCATATATGTATTTTGTATTGTTCAATAAAAAACAGTAGAAAAGTCAAGTTTTGAAAACATAAACAAACATAAACTCTTTGTTTTGTATTTTGGTGATTAGTCAGCATTTGTATATAATTATCACAAATGTGGAAGTGTGAATAATGGTTTTTATCAACCAATTTCAAATTTATGGAAATTTTCGATTGTTTTGTCATGTTTACGAGAAAAATGTTGATAAATCAATTATTGCAGGTCCGGGCAAAAAAAAATAATTACGAAAATTGTGCGCTAGTTAAATTCGCGCATACCAATATAATTATATAATTACTTATACATGGACGTGATTACAAAACACGTGAATTGAGACCAAATTTGTAATGATTACGCCGCTCTTGCTAATGTGCGAGAAATGGTATGACATACATTTTAATTCACACGTCCAAAAAATATGCGAAAATCAAACAAATTAGGTAGGTATTGCTCATTTTGAATCTGTAAGGTCGTAAATATGTTATCAAATTAATAAAGTTACCAAACATTGATATAGGTAATTTTTATTTTAAACATGACTCACGTATTTTTAATCGCAAAACAGTAATATAATATCGATGGTGGTAAATATTATTATTTTAGTACTAAAATAAAGAAAATTTTCTCAGAAAATTTACAGTGAATATAAAGATAGATAGATTTTTTAGAATATTTTCATAATGGTCGTATACATGTATGTTCTTTCTTTCCTTTAAAATTTATAAAAAAATTATCATAATTTTGTTGTATTTTCTACAATATTAAAGTATATTAAAAGTCAAAAAGTGGTATTTCCGAATATTTATGAAAATTTTAAAAATTTTGAACGTATCTATACTTCATTGTTTTCAGAATATTTAGCACTTGTTTAGTACATTTAGGCACTTTGTGAGATATTTTCAAATTTTTACGAAAATTTAATTTCCATTCACTTTTTTTTTAATTTACAAAATAATTTAAGTTATATATATTTAAAAAAATGTATTATTTTTATTATTAACTAAGTGATCTATGCATGAAACTAAAATCTACAAATTATGACAATGGTTCCCAACAAGGTGTGCCTGGTATCTGTTATCTGCCTGATTCAATCTTAAAATATGCAAATAGCATATATTTGCTTCTCGGTTTGCATTTTGGTGATTAGTCAGCATTTGTAATGATCACAAATGTCAAAGTATGAATAATACTTTTTATGAACCAATTTAAAACATAGGGATTTTTTTAATGTGATATCCGTTAAACCTTAAACAATGCAACATTAAAAACATTGAGGAACATTTGCGATTACGGAATCCTTGAATAAATATTGTTTCTCGTATTATCCAGCATAATGAACTTTTATTTTTATGGCAGTCGTATATTGCAACGATGTTTTTTCTATTACTCCTGTAATATATAAATAAATATAAAAATATAAAAATAATACAGCTCCAGTCGACGTCTTTATGTACAACATAGACTTTATGATTTCATAATAATAGTTATAATATTATTTGTTTGCAGATAATTGCAAAATTAATTTGCAATATTTTTTTTAGCACTTATCCATTCCACTCTTCAATTGTTTTAATTATTCAATTGAACAAATTTCTGCAACATATTTATTTACGTATTTATTTTAATTTTTTTACATATTTCTGCAAAATATTCCACAGAAAAGAATGCTTAAAAATGAAAACAAAATAACTTAATAATAGCAAAATAATAGCAATGAAAGTACTTTATTCAATTCTGACGTTTTAAACAAAGGTTATATACCTCTTAGCAGATATCATAAGCAGTTTTTATTTGCATGTGAAATAATTTTTTCTTGATTCCACTAATGAATTTGAAACTTCTAATTCTTCCACAATCAAAATCATACAACATCGATTTGATAGAATACCTTTAACTTCGTGGACACCATCTTTCCCACTGTTTCTGGGGCTTTATTTGGAACCCCTTCTGGTACAAAAACACTGCAATCGGGATTTTAAAATTTGTATTGGAATTTTATTGAATAATATATTGTATTGCACAAGCTCTGGAATCAACTATTTTATTATCTTTATATCAACATTTAAAACATATCACGTAATCTGCATATTCATCAAAACTCTTTCTAAGTTTCCAAAACACAGCTGAGAACTACCCTATAAGATTTTCAAGCAGAGAGTAAGCCAATATCTTATTAAAAATACCATTTACCCTGTAGAATAATATATAGCTTGAAAAGTAATTATTTTGATTTAGTTGTGTAATGTTTAGTAACAATATTTATAATGATATTTATATGTAAGCTGTAACCTAATTGAATTTTTTGTAATATAATGTTAATAAACTCTATTCTATTCTATTGTATAATTCTACTAATTAACAATTTTTTTTTTTTTTTAATAAAATTTAATAAACGTTTCCAATGTGTATGTTAACATTGCATTTTTTACATTTTTTTAATTGAAGATTTATTTTTATTTTTAAGTATCAACTGTCAATATTTTCTAACCGCCATTATCAAATACAATCATATTTTGGGCTAAAACTGTCACAATCTATCACTGTTTCACCTGCAACTGCCATAATCATCATATTTGTAACTTAGCAGTCAAAGTCCATTTTTTAACACCAGCTGTGAAATTCTATAAAATTCCATTGTGAAAATGTGCCAAATTTCTCAACTGTAACTGCCCAAATATAGCAAAATCTGTAATTATATGTGTATATTGCACTTTTGCATTTTCTCATTTTTTAATTGAACATTTTTTTATTTGTAAGTATCAACTGTCAACATTTTCTAACCGCCGCTATCAAATACAATCATATTTTGGGCTAAAACTGTCACAATCTATCACTGTTTCATCTGCCATAATCGTCATATTTGTAATTTAGCAGTCAAAGTCCATTTTTTAACACCAGCTGTGAAATTCTATAAAATTCCATTCTGGAAATGTGGAAAAATTTTCAACTGTAACTGCCCAAATATAGAAAAATCTGTAATTATAAGTGTAAATGTAAACATCTACTAAATATTCAAATACAACTATGCAATTTTTTTAATTGAAGCTCTGAATCAACAATTTAATTATTTAATAATTAAATGGGTCCTATCCTGATTTAATTTGAATTGATGTAAAACGATAGATATATGCAACTATCTCAGGTTATCAATTTAGATTCACTAATGTGAAATTTCATAACTTTGCCGTTTATGATTTCACATTAGTGAATCTAAATTGGTAACAAATTTTATTACTTGCTATTATCCTTATATGACTATTTAATAAATATCACGCAATCTTCATAGTTACCAAAACTCTACAAATTAACAATATTTCAAATTTCCTATCTGAATGTTTGCATTTTTGCAAATATTTGGATTTTTTCTATTTTTCTTAATTTTTTTAATTTTTTAAGTGACAACTGTCGACATTTTCTAACTGCCACTGTCAAGTACAATCATAGTATCGACTGAAACTGTCTCAACTTATCACTGTTTCACCTGCAACTACCAATATCGTCATATTTATAACTTAGCAGTCAAAATTCATCTTTTAGCACCAGCGGAACAAAAACTATAAAATTCCATCGTGGAAATGTGTCAATTTTTCAACTGTAATTGCCCAAATATATCAAAATCTGATGTTTTTAAGTGAAAATGCGAAACCTGTCAAATTTTCAAATGCCACTAAGCAGATTTTTAACTGAAAATTAAATCTTTTGAATTTTTAAATATACGTGTCAAAAACCTCAAAACTTTTGACTGAAACAGTCAAAATCATAGTTTACTTTTTAATTGTAACTTTTTTTTTATAAGTTTAGTAAGTAAGTTTAACACCACAATTTTTTTGTTTTTTTAAATTTTCATTTGCCCAAATCTGCAAAAAAATTAATTGACACTTTCAAAATCTTAATATTTCCAACTGAGGCTGTTAAAATCTATCAAGTTTTCACAGCCAGCTGCAAAAACCTGCAAAGTTCAACTGTCGATATATGCCGAAATTTTCCAACCAATCTGCTGAAAAGTTATAATTTTTAATTCAAATTGTCCAAATGTGGCAACTTTTTACATAATACTATCCAATTCGGTCAAATTTTAAACTGAAACTCATAAAATTTGTCAAATGTATAAATCTTCCACTTTTACTGCCACAGATTTTATCAGATTCGTATCTGTAATTTTTTTATGTGCAAATGTGAAAATGTCAAAGATTTTGACAGTTCGAATTGAAAATTTGAAAACTTTGCATATGCAAATATGCATATTTTCACATTTGAAGACAGATGTTGACAGATTCGGGTTCAATTTTCAGGAATATCGCAAATAAATGTTATTTTTTTTATATATTATGCCACTTTCAGCCATAAATTTGATAGTTTTACTTTTTCATTCTTGATTAAATATTTGACAGATTTTGACAGACGCTGTTAAAATTATAAAATATTTAAAGAAAATTGATGGAGATATCAAAGATATTGTCACATTTGATGTACAATTCCATGCTTTTCGGTTGCCCAGGGAAGTTGCAAATGTAATAGCGTTTCTATTGCAAATTTGGAAGATTTTAAAAATTTAAATCTATGTAGTTATATTAAAACATGTGCAATTTCATTCTGTGCAACATATGCCAGGTCATAATACTTTATGCGCTCTCTGTATAATATGATTACAGTCAACAAACTACAGAAAATCAAAATCAAGTATTTTAACTTGACGAAAGTTAAAAAGCTATGAGAAATACAGAAAATATAATTCGCATAATAATGAAATTTTCTGTTTTCTTATAATTATTTTAGTATGTATGAAGATGCCCTTTTTTTGATTTTTGCAAATTTCAAGACACAAAAGTTTCAATTTTATCATATTTTGCATAATTGTTCATACTGGGAGAACTTCAATACGAAATTACGTTGTACATTTTATAAATGTACAGACCCAGCAAAAGATTTAAAATTGATCCCATTTCAATATTGAAATTTCCAAGAGAATATTTCGAAATCTTCAGGAATTTCATTGTAGTATCAGGAAACTTTCAGGAAATATTCAGGAACAAAATAACTTTAATTCTATATTAAAACCTCTAAATCTCTAAAGCTATTTCAGAATATCCGCATAAACGTTCAAAATATTAGGGAATAATAATATTAACACTAATAACTGAAATTTTAACCAACATTAAAACTTAATAGTAACCTTCATTGAAATTCACAATTAAACAGTGATTTTTAAAGTATCGGTACAATTAAAGCTTTGACAGTAACAATTTTGAGTACTCATAGCAATTTTAACAGTACAAATTAAAATTTGTATAGTAAAAACTGTAAATTTGATAGTTACCTTTGAAAATTTAGCAATAATAGTTGGAATTTTACTGAACATAAAAATTTGGCAGTAATCTGTAATTTCGTCAAAATGAGAGCTTGGGCATCACATTATTCTAATTTTGGCAGCAAGATTTGCAATATTGACAGTAATAATTGAAATTTGGATTCTAAAAATTGAAAAGCAGAAAATTTTTAATCTATGAAAGTTTTGCATTAATAACTGCAAATTTACGAAAAATGAAAATTTCTCAGTAATCTTTATAATTTTGGTAGAATAAAAGTTTTGGCAGTATATTATTTCATTTTGACAGAATTAGTTACTATTAGTTGTATGAATGTTATACTAATAGTAGTAGATTATATCATAATGTACACCACGTCTTAAACTTAAAATTATCTAATTGAAATAACAAAATGTGTTTGTAGAGAAAATGCAGGTCTGAGAAAATTGTTACAATTGAATAATTGTTCATATAAACGAAATTATCAGAAAAAACTATGTAATTTAAATTTCGTCCAAATTTCCAAAGATTCGAAAAAGAACTACTACTAAATATTTTAGGTTATTTTAATACGTAGGTACTTACTGGTATTTGTTTATTTATTTTATTATTTATTTTAATCGCCTGATTACTTTCGGTTATAAAAAACCATCTTCAGAGACAAATGTATTTAATGTGATTTAAATATTTAAATAAAAACTTCAAATTACACATATATATCTTTCAAATTTCATATTATAATTCAAATAAGTTCAAGATATATACACGTTAATTAATTATATAACAGTTAATTATGGATAAAACCTTAAACTTAACTAGTAAATATACTTACGTAAAGAAAACTCGAGACTGAAACATTCCGCACACAAATATATCAGTTTTGCAGATATTTTTATATACAACCTAAAATATTCCAGGAAATGGTATGAACAAAATCATACACTACCCACAGCAAATTCCTTTCTTTCTTGTGCTTGTACTCAAGGAATGGGTAATATTCATGTGTCACAATTGCCTTATTTATATATAGATACTACTCACTCTTTGTTTAATCTGGGAATAACTTCCAGCTAATAAAACATTCAAAGTTATACATGAATTTGTTAGCCAGGTGATAATGGAAGAATTTCCGGCGTTATCACTGCATATTATTAACAAGAGCGCGCTGTGGTGATTACAGTGCCGTGCAAATACAGTTTGTACCAGACGTGTCGTAATAATTGTTGGTACAAATAGGTGTCAGTGTGTTAGTAATTTTAGTAAGTAGGCAATTAATATGTTAATCCTTAAGCCAATACTTCCTTGTGTGGTTTATATTTGATAGTACGCATATCTCAAGGATTTGTAGAATGTACGTATTTTTCTTTTTTGTAGTTGTTTGTATAATCTACATCTAAATTTGTTTATTTCGTGTACGAACTTCATACGTGTTACATAACAAATCACAAATATTTACGTATAGAACACCCAATCTAACACAGTATATTCTTCAAATTCAACATAATTTTAGAGATTTTTATATTTAGTGAAGCCTTTAGGTTTTGTCATTGGCAGTGGTTACTATTTGTAGGCACCCCATCCATCATGTAGAGATTTTGTATCCGCATGATCATGCGGTATTCTGGGCCCACTCCTGTATGGCTTGCAACTTAGCCTACAGGACCCAACTGGGGAAGTTTATGAGGCAATCGGAGCCGCGCACCTGTGTAGGGAAATTATGGGGTAAAAATAAGTCACGAGAGTGTCTTTGATTTTACGAGTTCCATACACACGAGTTCATAATTTTACCCAATACCTCCAAAATTTCCTTAAAACATATTCTTTTTCTGATGATAGTTGTGACATTTTTATTTGACAAATTAATTTGAACGTCGATCGATGCAAGTCGATTTCAGTGAGAGTGAGTTATGAATGATTTATAACTCACTAGTGAGTTATAGAGTACATAATTCAACTGAAATCAGTAGAAAATTGGTTGTGTAATTAGTAGGTGTTGGATAAAATAATAATAAATCCGAGATACATATATTAAACTGTGCGATAGTGTCACCTACAGCTTCCTGTTTTCTTTGGCGGACAGGAAACCGGAATCGGAGTTAGTAGTGTGTGTGCATCCCATTTATTGCGCCACGCGGACGTCAATTAGAGTGCTCTCAAATGCGTAAACTGTAAATAATGATGATGGTGCAGTACCACATTGTTGGGTCCAAGTACAATGGGAACTAACTGTTCGGATGCCGTGTGTGCCTCTCGCGTGCACGGAAGCGGAATGTGAACTGTGACGCCAGATGCACAATAAAATTATAAATTATATTTGTATATAATCGAGGAATGAACAAATTTTGTCAGCAAAGTTGCAATAAGTAACAATTTGAAATTGGGATGTGTGAATAAAGTCCACGTCAAATAATCTGTCACTTTTAACATAAAACCGAAATCCCGCCCACTGATGGGTCGGACTAATGAGAATGCACCCTAAACTTGCGGGGGCAGTTTTAGGTCGTTAACCATACATTTATTCGCTTCCTTTGAAATGAAGTATGTACTTTAGAATAAGCAACCGTATTACTCGGGATTGTCAAATTTTGGCAGAATCGTTACCGTAATCGAAACTGGTCAGGCGATACAAACAAATAATAAAATTAAATTAAAATAAATACCGGTAAATACTGGTAAGTAGTAGTAGTAGTAGTAGTAGCTAAAATATAACCGTAAATTAAAATTTTGTTGAAATAATTAAAAATTGGCTGCAATAATTGAAATTATGATAGATATAATTGACTGTTTTAGGAAAAGATTAATTTTCGACTAATAAGAGTATATTAGACAGTAATAATTGAAATTTTGACAGTCATTGAAATTTTTAAATCATTGAAATAATGAAATTTTTTAATTAATATACACACATTCTATTAATTTCCCATTAGAATATACTTGCATAATGCTTAAATTTTACAATAGAAATAATTGAATATTTATTAGTAATCAATAAAATTATGAACCAATCGTTGTTAACAGTTATGTTTGAAATTTTGACAAAATAATCGAAAAAATTCATAGAAATTATTCAGATTTTGACAGAACATTTAATATTTTATAAAAATAATTGCAAATTTTTCTTTAATCATTGAAATTGTGATAGAATTATTTGATTTTTTAGCAGAATTTTACTTACCTCTAATAAGTGGGCATTTAATAGTAATCATTGAAATTTTTACAAAATCATTCAAATTTTTAAGGAATCATTGTTTTAACTTTCTAATTTTCACAGAAAAATTAAAATGTTATTGAAATAATTGCAAATTTGGTTGTATTCATTAAAAACATTGAATTATGATATAAATAATTCATTTTTTTAGCAGCATAATTAAATTTCGACTATTAAGTGGATATTTGATAGTAATCATTGAAATTTTGACAGCATCATTAAAATTTTTAAGGAATCATTGTTGAATTAAAAGTTACCATTGTAGATTTGACAAAACCGAAAAAAATATTGATAAATTGACAGTAATCGTTTAAGTTTTGACAAAATCATTGAAACATTTTATAGAAATCATTAAAAAAATTACCGAACAATTCAAATTTGGAAAATACAATTATATATTTGCACAATTAATAATTGAATTTTAGATAGATATATTTGTAAAATTTACAGTAGTTATTATAGCATGTCACATAATGATTAAATGCAGATAATTAAATGAATTCTTGACAGTAATCATTAACATTATGACAGAACCTTTGAAATGTTCACGAAATGATTATAAATTAACAGGCTAATTCAAAATTATGTTAGAAATCATGAAATTTGAAAGTTATATATGTCTATATAGACATATATCTGAAGATGGTTTTTAAACTAAACCGAAACTAGTCGGGCGATCCAAACAAATAATAATATAAAATAAAAATAAATACCAGTAAGTACTTAATACGACAGCCTTACATTATTTTTTTTTTTAATAATCGCAAGTTTGGCTGCTATAATTTTTAAATCATTGAAATAATTGAAAAATGTAATCAATATACACACGTTCTATTAAGTTCCCGTTCGAATATACGTGCATAAGGATTAAATTTCACAAAACAAATAATTGAAATTTTTTTAGTAATCAATATAATTGTGAACGAATCATTGTTGAATTAACAGTTATCTTTGAAATTTTAACATAGTAAACGAAAAATTTCTAAGAAGTTATTCAGATTTTCACAGAATAATTATATTTTGTGAAAATTATTGCAAATTTGGCTGTAATCATTGAAATTATGATAGAAATAATTGACTTTTTAGCAGAATTTTAATTACTTCTAATAAGTGGACATTTGACAGTAATTATTGAAATTTTGACAAAATCATTGAAATTTTTAAGGAATCATTGTTTAATTAATAGTTGTCATTGAAATTTTCATATAATAATTGAATTTTTTTAATAGAACTCTTTCTAATTTTCACAGAACAATTAAAATTTTGTTTTAATCTTTAAAAAACATTGAATTATGATAGAAATAAGTCATTCTTTTAGCAGCATAATTAAATTTCGACTAATAAGTGGATATTTGATAGTATTCATTGAAATTTTGACAGAATCATTGAAATTTTGAAGGAATAATTGTTGGATTAAAAGTTACCATTGAAATTTTGACAACACCGAAGAAATTATTTATAAATAGAGAGTACTCGTTGAAATTTTGTCAAAATCATTGACACATTTTATAGAAATCATTTAAACATTTTACAGAAAAATTAAAATTTGGAAAAAACAATTACACATTTGACAGTAATAATTTAGATATAAATATTTGAAAATTTGACAGTAATTATTATAGCATGTGACATAATGAGTACATACAGATAAGTAATTGCATCTTTGATAGTGATCATTAAGCTTAGGATAGTTATGCATTTGCATATGTTCATATGCAATTGCATATTTTTGCCAATATTTAGGATAAATGCATATTTTGAACATTTGTGGCTTAAATGCATATTTTCAACATTTTTGGTCCAAAATGCATATTTTGGTAGGTAGGGTACTTAATACTTTCTTAGAAATTTGCAAATTTGCAGCTCCTGAAAACTGAAACTGAACTATTTGATCACTGATCATTAACATTTTAGCAGAACCATTGAAACTTTGACGAAATAATTATAAATTAACAGACTAATTCAAAATTATGTTAGAAATCATTCAAATTGCTACAGAATAATTAATATATTTGCAAAACTGGCAGTTCTCATTAAAATTTTCATGGAAAATTGATAGTAATCTTTAGAGTTTGGCATAATGATTACTTTTTAGGCAAATAATTGAATATTTAATAGTAATCATTGAAATTTTAGCAGAATAAATAAATAAATAAGAAAATTAATAAAGAAACCCTGAAATTTTAAAGGCAATTTTAAATTGATAGTAAATGTTGAAATTTTTACACAATAATTAAAACATTTGCTAGAAATCACAAAAATCTTCACGGAATCTTTAATTTTGACAGGCATAATAGCAAATTTGACAATCAGCATTGACATTTTGATGAAAATAATTGCAACTTTGACAGTAATCATTGAAATTTTAGACATGATTAAATTTTGATTAAAAATTTAATTGTTGAAAATTCTGATTGGAAACAAATTAATGTATGTATCAATTTTGAGATTTACATCAAAAACCAATCCCATAAAATATTTAAAATCGTATTTGTACGATGTGTGTTCTTTATTGAACATTCATCTTAATAATTTATTAACACAGTTAGAAAATTCTGATTGAAGGCAAATTAATGTATTAATTTAGATATTCGTATACGAGAAGCGTATTTTACAAAATAAAATAATTCACATAAAAGTATTAACATCATATTTGTATAATCACATCAATTTTCATAACTTCTCACTCTGGTTTTGACATATATTTTACATTAAATACAATGAAAATTTTGTTATTGGCATTTATCTCTACTAATTAATTAACACATTTAGAACAGTTTCTGCCAATAAATGTATTTTTCCAATTCGCATTATTAAAATGCTCATTATGTATACAGGGTGTAACAGAAATACGTGTGTTAATTTTAAACATTGGTAGAACTCGTTATATAAAACATTTTTTCTATATGTTCTTTTTCAAAATTTGCAGGTTTTTTTTACATTTTTTTGCCCCCTAATTTTGACTGAACGAGCCGTTCTCAGGTACTGTCACTATAATTGTCAAGTGAAGTTTATTTCAAAATGCCAAATTTTCATTTTCATCAAGAATTAACCGATATTGTGTTGGTATATGGCCGGGCCTTTGGAAATGCCGCAGAAGCCCGTAGATTGTACAGTGCACAATATCCTGAACGTGTTTTGCCTAACAGGCAATGATGTACCTTTATGACATCGTTGCCATCACAACAAAAGATTTTATCGCTGCACACCTTTAACCATAGGCGGGTACGCGTTTTAGTAGATAAACTAGAACATATTTTAAATCAGTTAAACGTTGGTTTTTGAAAAAAAAAACATATAGAAAAAATGTTATATTTAACGAGTTCTACCAATGTTTAAAATTAACACACGTATTTCTGTTACACCCTGTATATTGAATCTCATCGTTAAAACTACACTATAATCGAATGGGTGAATAAAATTTGCATTTTAACTTTATTCACTATAACCTTTGACAACGTGAATAAAGTTAAATAATAGGTAAACTCACACTATGTTGAAATTTTCGTTGTCACCTGACAATGTGACTACAAGCAAATTCTTCAATTCTGATAACGAATTCGAAAAAATCTTGTATGATACACGTGAATACAGTAATTTTATCCACTCGAAAACATTATCGCACTCACATTCGCCTCTTGCGCTAAACTGTTTTTTCGTGGATAAAATTCGACTTTATTCACTTATAGAATAAATAGCTGTTATCCACAATCACATTATAATTGGAATTTTATCTACACTTATGAAGCATATAAACCACTTTATGCACTAGTGTAATAATGAAATTACTTATTCCGCTAATAGAATAATGAAAAATACAATCTTAAATCAACTACATTTTATTTATTTATTATTAATATTAACATTAACATTTACATCAATAGACAATTTGTTCTTTGTTCTATCGTATTTCACTTCGTTTCCATTAATAACAAGCTTGTAGTTGTAATCGGTTTCAGAACGCATTGTGCTTGTCGAAGTTTTTAATAAATCTATAGAAACAATGCATGTCTCCTCTTGTAAGAAACGACTAGTACCGGGAGTACCTTGGATCTTCCTTGCGATATCAAGCTTATTTGATATAGAATCCTCGATATATCTTCCTGCTACAGCGAAACTACTCCACCCACCATGTCGTTTAATTGTTGTAAGGTCAGCACCTTTATTAGCCAGTAAAGTTGTTGAAGTTTTTATAATTAATTTCAATAATTTTTGACGCTGTCAGAGAAATGTTAAATAATTTTTCGATTAAATCTGATTCTAAATAACCGTGATTGTGGATAAAACGTTGTATTACATTCGTGTTTTAGTCGCGTTTTATCCACTTAAGAAAATTAAACCCTCTAGCTTCGCTCTCAGGTTTAAACTTTCTTGCGTGGATAAAACGCTATCTAAAACACTTATACAATAAATTACTATAATTTTGATATTTGTATAGGAGAAGCATATTTTATTTTAAAAAAACATCAATCAATTCAGTTGGAACCCAAGTTTTCTATGAGATTCCTTGATATTTTTCTATAAAATTACTCGTAAATTTGAAGTGAGACATCTTGGAATTTTTGCATCTATCAGGATTTTCTGATCATTTAAATAAAATACCACTACAACTTCATATGAGAATTTCTTGACATTATCCCATGAAGCTTTTCCGAACATTGCCTTGGGGTTTATTGAAAATTTTGAATGTGAATTCCAGACATAATTATGTGTTCAAATTTTCAACAATTTTCCATTAGACTTCATTCGAATTTTTGCATGAGATTATCGAGATTCCAGAAACAATTCCCTGTGAGATTTATTTACAATCTGCAGAGATGTAAAAAAGAAAACTTCAGAGATTTATGATCTCATGGATTCTTGGATTTCCATGAAATTGTTCTTGAGGTTTTATGGAAGTTGTCAATGAGATATACAGGTAAAACTTTCCATCATATTTCTCAACAATTCACTTACACCGAACAAAGATATTTTCTGACAATTGTTCATGATTTTTGTGAACCATTTTCTATCAATCTTTTCATGAGATTTTGATGGCAATTTTCAACAATGTTTTATATGATTTAATTACAATTTGCAATAAGATTATCGGTTATTGTTCAATGTATTCCACGACAATTTGCCATGAGATTTCTGAATAATTTTCTATTTCATTGTCTGCAATTTTATAAGATTCCTCGATAATTTTCGATGAAAGACCCTGCTGAGTTTCGCATGAAATTAGGAAACAATTTTCCAAAAGATTTCCCGATAATTTTCAATGGTCCACTTCCAAATGGAAAATTTTCCATGAAAATGAAAAGTTCGAAAGTCTTAATTGTCATAAAATGCAGTGGCATATGAATAGAATTGCAATACGAGCAATATATGTGAAATTTTAAATTGCCAAACAAATTGTAAATTATATTAGATTTCTCCCAAAATCTGAGAAACCATCAGATCTAAAGTTGTAATACCTACAAAGCATTTGACAATTTCCTCTAAAATAAGTATACAGACAATACAATATCTGCGAATGTGTAAACACCATGCCAGCTGAATTTGTAATTCAAGGATAGCAATCACTACCTTCCTGTACACCTGTACAATAAATATCCAGACGACATGGTCATTGTATACGAATGTCCGATTGCTTGGTCACAGTATTGTGTAAAATTATATACACAATTCATTATTATTATTATTCCTTAAATTAATGATGGCCTATTTCTGCTTAGATGGCTGATTGCCATCGCCATCTATCTTCCTCAGGAATTGGGTCTCTATGGATTTTGCTTCATAATTAGGATTTTTAAAGCAGATATACTACCGAGTGATCATTTAAATTTCAGCTCTAGTATCCATGGAAATTATCGCAGCCAATAAGAACGGAAAATTTTCATGGATAACTAGAGCTGAAATTTAAATGATCCTCGGTAGTATATCTACTTTAAAGATCCTAATTATGAAGCAAAATCCATAGAGAAACAATTCCTGAGGAAGATAGATGGCGATGGCAATCAGCCATAGAATGAGAAATGAAATACCTAAAAATAAATGCAAAACCGAATGATTTTTTTTTGTGATACTATCAAAACCTTTGAATGTATATGTATGTATGTACCGCGTGAGCATTTTCAATCCTGAACGTATGTATAGCATTCAATTTGTCGGATGGTCAATGATGTTCAGAGTTAAGCAACTCATTTCACAAAGTGACTTGTTTATATTACACGCGTGAACATTTCCATTCCGGAAGATTGTAAAATGTGTTGCCTACATCATGCTATATGTACATCATGTTGCTATATACATAAATGTTCAGATGTAGGCAACACATTTTACATAGTAGTGTTCCGGAATGGAAATGTTCACGCGTGTAATATAAATAAATCACTTTGTGAAATGAGTTGCTTATCTCTGAACATCATTGATCATCCGACAAAGGGAATGCTATACTTTCGCATGGACAGAGGGATGAGAAATTTCTCATTTTTAATGCGCGTTGAGAATTTCCATTGCGATAGCATTGCAACAGTGTTGCGCTGGAACTGAGAAATCTTAGCCTTAACAATCTGCGTTCACTTTCTAGCTTCCGCGATATGTTCCGGATTAAAAATACTCATAATAGCACTCTAGCGAAAGTGTTAGAGATAGAGTCTTGCTTTTTTATTGTACCCCAAACCATTAATTTTGCTTGTCTCAATATTGATACATCCCATTACAATTTGACGATTTGTGTTCCAGGAATTTGACCGAGTTATTATGGCGGAGTATCTGGAGTACGACTGGAAGGCGAACATGATCCCCAGGGACATGTTCGTGGCGCAGCTCCTGGAACACAAGGAGCCCCTCGACAAATCCACGTCCATCCAAGCACTTCGCTCCTACATTCAAAGCAAGGGAGACGTGGAGCTCAGGAACAACATGCAGCAGGACGACAAGACGCTCCTCAAGTTCCTGTATGCCAGGAAGTTCAACGTCCAGGACACGTATTCACTGATACAGAACTATTACTGGTATAGGCGTAAGAACCCGGAAATTTTCAAGGACTTCCACATAAACGCCCTGGATATCAAGAAGAGCCTTGAGAATGGCCTGCCAGGCGTGCTGGATTCTAAAGATCGGAAAGGAAGATGCGTGCTGATTTTGAATGCGAATAACTGGGATTGCTCGTATACCCTCCTCAGCGTGTACAGGGCTATACTGTATACCTTAGAAGTGCTCATCAATGATGTGCAGAACCAAGCTAACGGGTTCGTCGTTCTTGTAGATTGGACAGAGTTTTCATTCAGGCAAACCACCAACCTTAAACCTGGAGTGCTGAAGCTGATGATCGAGGGACTCCAGGATTGCTTCCCGGCGCGCTTCAAAGGAATACATTTTGTTGGGCAGCCTTGGTACGTAGAAGCCGCCCTCACCGTCATCAAACCATTCCTTAAGGATAAAACCAAGGAGCGGATATATGTTCATGGGAATAACCTGAGTACTCTTCACGATTATGTTGCTAGAGATATCCTGCCTACGGAGATGGGTGGGGAACAGGCTAGTTATAACCCAGCTGTGTGGCTGAAGACAATAATGGAGACAGCGAAGATTACCGCTATATGATAGGCGTGAATTGTGATAAGAATTTCGTAGGTTAAGGCGTTCTTGGAGCCGAATTCTACCATGAGTTGTTGCAATTTTTGTTGGAACCTTAGGGTAGAGGTTTCTTTGTTGTGGACGAATCTCAAACCGAGGTAGATATAGTCAGGACCCAATTCGTTTAGGTGTGACCCGTCGCAGTTATTTGTTAGTATACAGTTAATGAAATATTTTGTTACGCTCCGTGTTATTTGTGCAACAAAAAATAACTTAATGTGTATGTCTACAACGTAAATTAGAAGAATACAACGATACTATAGTCTGTCCAATTTCAAGACGGAACTAGAATATAAATGTTTACGTAAACGGCGACAATTTATAGGGCAGAGTATCCACAGCTCGAGTTCATCACAAGAGTAGCGATCGCAGTAACAAATTGGGTAATCCGGGTAGACCAGAGACTACGGCATTGCTCGTGTTGAAGTGTTCGCCGATCACGCATAACACTATTTTGTATTAGCTCCGTCTTAAAATTTGATAGACTATAACAAATAACTACAATGGCTTACACCCAAGTTAATCTAGTCCCGACTATAGATTCTAGTAGAACCCTCATATTTTATATCGGTATACGAATAGAAGCATATGGAGAAATCGAGAATGCTGTCAAGTCAAGTCAACTTGAATAATTAAGTTGTATCTTGAATACCTTAAATTCGTCGTTCATTAATTGAGTTTTAACCGGATACCTCTATGGGTAATTGAGTATTAACCGGATAAACGTATGGTTACTTCAGTTTTATCCGGATACATGTATGCATAATTGGGCATCAACGAGCCTGTATGATTATTTGTGTAATATCAGAATTCCTAAACTGTTAAGTGGGTATTCAGTGGAAATCTTCGCGGTTAATTCAGTATTAACGAACTCTAAACTCCCAAGAATAGCCAAAATACTACTTCGAATAACTAATCCTACATTAACCGTGTACTTACCGCAAAATAAAAATTTTACATCCGGCCAGCAATTATAATAAGAGAGCAAATACAATTTATTTTAGTTGGGAATTTGGAGAAAACATCTTCTGGCAGCCGAAAAACTGAAAAGCTGAAAAATATGTCTACACGCTCAAATATGTACATGTGCAGTTGTGGTTCCCGCTAATTGTTATAATTATAGAGATGCACAGAACATTTGAGAAACGAGCTTTTTATTAGACCAAAAAAGTTTACATAAGTTACGTTATAAACATCTAGGCAACTTAGAATACTATTACCACAGTTTTGTTTTGGCGGCTTTCTGTACATCTCTGTTTATATAACCAGCTCTGATCTTAAACAGACAATTATTTTCCCTAATCAACCCCAAACAAAAATGTATTTGTCTTCTAAAATTAAATATGTTATCACTATATCAAGCACTTTGCTTGAAAGCTGCACAACCATATGTACCGCACCTTATAAATTTCACATGCTGGGAATAATGGACCTGAAAGTTTCACGACATTGAATTTCGAAGTGTAGAAACCAAAATAAAATATCAAATTGCAACCAATTACTAAAACCCAAACAAATCTAATTTTTCAACTAAATAATTTTGCACACTTTTTTTTAACAAAGTGGATTTATTTTATTTTATATTTTCAGTAATTGTTTTCTATTTGATATTTTATTTTGTTTTCTAACCTTATTTCGAAATTCAATGATGATCATCATAAAAAAAAATGGTATTCAATTGTAAGACATCCAATGTAATTGTGATGGATGAGGTAACATTCGTTGGGTTACCGAATTAGTTGACTCTTTTGCAACTCTTATTACATGAAATAATTGCAAACAGAAGCACATTTGGTTGCCTGGATTTGTTTGTGTCGCAACTTTTATGGTCTAGTTACGCTGATCTTATTATATATTTTTCCTTGTTAGTTTTATTATGAACAAAGCATCCACATTTGTATATAGTTTTGTATTATTAATATTTAGTTTCTGTGATTTCGCATCGTCCATTTTAATCGCTATCTAAAAATCGTTTTAATGTTTCAGGAGCATTTTTAGTTATAATATGTAATTGTTTTAGTCATATAAGTTATGAGTATTTATTGTATTAGATGGTAAGTTATGTTTTCACATGTATATCGAGTTTGTGAGCGACAATAAAATTTTATACATTCCGATTATCACTATTTAAATAGATATTTATGTGTTTATATGGTACAGAAATGATTTTAATGTATATTAAATTATCATCAAATAATTGCGAACGTAATAAACAATATCGTTTATATTTAACATCACTACAAGGTTTTAAGATAATAGGGCGACAGCAGAGAACTAGACATGGGACTGTGTTGGAAGACGTACTGTATAGGTAATTAAATCGTATAGTATTATTTTAAAACCAATATTTTATTTAATATAATTAATTTAAATTGGATGTGTGAGTGGTTACCACTTTGTTGATAAAACACTTGGTTGACGTTTCACAGTATATATAGAAAAATTATGCCATTCTAAATGGCTGAGAGGCCGAAACAATTGTAGAGTTATTTTCTATATATACTGTGAAACGTCAACCAAGTGTTTTATTATTCCTATAATTAATTTAATTCGCTAAGCTAATTCCACAAAAAACGGTACACATATATATGCCATCACCATAAAACCAGAGAATATTATGTATATTATAGATTTTAGGAACATTTGTTGCAACTTGAATTGCAACATTTCTTTTGCATGCAACTAAAAGTTTCGTCAAAATCAAAATCCCAGTTCCCAGTTCCATTCCAGCCCGACGAAATTCCAAATATTGAAAATCTCGGGTTATTAAGATCCGTGTGCGTCAAAAGCGTGTTGTTATAATTTGTGCCCATTCCCATCGACACAGACTGCCGATCTTCGTTTATGGAAACCCAAAAATTTCTGTACTCATTGGGGTCAAGCAGACCTGCAGGATATTCGGCGACAAAGATTTCTTGTTGGGTGTTTCTGCGTAAAACGGCTCTAGTGTTACCGTTGGCTCCAAGGACGATTTCGTAAAGGGGGGCGTTCATAGAATAGCTATTAGATATTAGTATGTTCGCATCATTAGTGGCTTTTATATTAAATTGCAATAATTTTGTGCACAATGGAAAGTAGCTGTAGGTTTTAGCACCTGGCTTGCTTTCGGTATACAGCTCTGTAAAATTAAAAAAAAAAAACTTATTAAACTAGAATTGCTAGTTTTATGTGGGTACTTACTGACTCTATCGGACCCAGTGAAAGTGGTTAATTGGACAAACATAAAAATGAATATGGATTTCATTTTGTGTCTATATTTCTTCAATTTGTCATAAAATGTTTTAGATATCTGTACATAAAAATTGCCGATATTTTAATGCACTAATTTAAAAGATTAAAGAAACATGTTTTTTACTTACAAGTTGCAATGAACAAATGTAACTAAAGTATATACCATATAGGATTCCTTATATATGTTCATTTGACGATAACTATTTATAGACTATTGCAAGTCTGATCAAGCTATCTTCATTTTTATCATATGTTTACTTACATGCTAATTTTGTATTATTGTTTCTGTCATATCTACCAATTATAGTGTCATCAGTGGTGGCGGCAGAGAGGGCTGGGGGGGGCTGGGGGGGCTAAAGTAGTGTCCAGCCCATCCCAATTTACTTTTAATATGATACACACTGATTTCAGGATAGAATTAATAATAATATAAGTTACTGAAATAGAATTTTACATTCATTTAATAGTCAATAAAAAAATTAAAACTGCATAATATCTAATTTGTAACTATTAAAATAATTTCTGAGTTCGACAAATACAAATCACGCGCCCGCGTGCTATATCAGTTTTTTTTTCCTGCAGCCTGCAGACCACCTTGGTTGCAATAGTTTTTTATTGTGTGCGAAAAAGCTATTAAGGGGTGTTTTAGACTAAATAGATCTTTGTTAAAATTCTACTAAGCAAAATACCATGAAGAACCACGACATCAGTACAGTTTGGAAGGAAAGAGCCACAGAACACTGACGAAGGATTTAGAAGTTAACATAGAGGCAAAAGAAAGCTCTTCATCGCCAATTACCCCAACTTTGGAACCGTTGCTAAGTACGTCAGCGTATTGGAATATTGAAGAAGCAGAATACCAAAACCGACAAAATACTTCCACAATAACAATTTTGCCGACTACTTCAGCAGCTGGTAAATGTGAAGAATTAGATTTAGGAACACTCGACTCGGTATCGTCATAGCCAGTAATCGAGTTCCCCAAAACAGACTTTAATACACAACGTCGATCTTTTGAAGCCAACTTCTATCAAGACTACAAATAGTTGGAATACAGTATTAAAAATGATAAAATTTACTGTTATTATTGTCGTCACTTTGGTCATACATTATAAAGCCAAAATGAGAAATTTTCTAAATCGGGATATTATAAATGGAAAAAGAGAAAAGAGAAAATAAAAAATGTCATAATCATCGGAATGCTGTCGAAAAGCACATCATGTACCGGGCATGTCGACAGCATGCAAATATTCAAAAGATATTGTAAGTCAGCATAATTCCGAAATTCAAGCCAACAGGGAATACATTATGAATATTTTTGATATTAATTTATTTCTAAGCAAACAGACTATTGCATTCAGAGGTCATCGTGAGGACGAAACTTCTGATAACAAGGGTAATTTTCTAGAGTTATGCAACTTATGATGTTATGATGAAAAATTCACGAGTGGTTTAAGGAAAAAGTCTCACTTAAGTCATGATATCCAAGACGAACTAATCTGTGTGGCATCTGATATTGTAATGCGCAAGGTAGTTCAGGAAATTGAAAAATGTGAATTCCTTTCCCTCATGATTGACGAAGCTCGATGTTACAAAAGCGTACAAATGTCCATTGTAGTTCGATATGCCAAAGGATTAGCAATAGAAGAACGTGGTTTGAGGTTTTGTAGACTGCTCTGCTCTCAGAGATGCATCTAGTCAGTATTCTTGATAATTAAACATCTGAATACTTTACAACTGAGTTACCTCATTCGTACGATGGTGCTAATGTCATGGCTCGAAAAAATGAAGGACTTCAAGCGAAAATAAGAACTACCAACCCGCAAGCAATTTACACACATTGTGTGGCGCACAGGGTGAATTTAATTGTAGTTGACACGTGCAAATCGGTATGAGGATCAAGACATTTTTTAATGTTATTGAGGCTTTATATACCCATTTTTCGAAACCCAGGAGTCATGAACAATTCGACGAGGTACATAATAAGCTAGGATTAAAAGTGAAAGAAATTCAAAACCTTAGCACAACTAGATGGAGTTGTCGGTTCAAAAATGGTGACAATTTAATTAAAAACTATAATGCTGTAGAGTAAGTTCTTGAGCAGGAAATATCAGACGCAAAGGACAGTGATTCAGTGGAAACTATAGGAATACTTACATGTATCAGTAAGGCCGAATTTGTGGTTTCCCTTTTTGTATATCATCTTATTCTGAGCATGGTGGACCCTCTCAGCTTAGCATTTCAGAATCCAAATTGTACATTGGGCAGGGCAAGTGAAGAAATTAAATCCACCATTTCAGCATTAGAAGAGGATTGACAGAATTTCACAGTTTTTTTGTCAAAGATTATAAAATTCTCTGAACAATTTGTCATATCTCTCGAACCAGTGGGAATGTCCACGACACGACGATTGCATAAAGGTTATCTGACTATGTTATTGAAACTTCTATAGGACAAGATAATCAAGTTCGGGGTGTGACATTAGAAGATCAATGGAGGGTGGCTGTTTATCTGCCCGTTATGGATTCTATCATAGGACATTTTAATGTAAGATTTGGCGATCTCAAGTTTGCTAAAAGTGTTGACAGTTTTATGAATCAGTCATATGAAGGCTTTCATTTAACATTATTCAGGATTGTTTAAAATAGATTTAGAACTTCCCCAGCCGACATGAAAATAACCAAACAAATGATTAAAAACGAGATTAAAAATTGATTAAAAAATATGTTAAATATAGCATTCAGCCTAATTTGTTTAAATTGTTACAAGTTGCTATATCCCTTCCTATAATCTTCATAAGGAGAATAAACACCAGACTGAGAACTAGCATGAGCCAGTAGAGATTTCACAACCTGTCTGTTTTGCATATTGAAAAGAAACTACCAAAAAATTTGATCTAAAAGAAATTTTGGATTTTTTTGCGAAGATAAAGAGGAAGAGGAAATAAGATTTTGCCAAATATATATTTTCATACTATATATATATATATATAGTATGAATATATATATATATATATATATATTCTATATATATATATATATATATATATATATTGTGCATACATTGTATAGTAACAGATTATAAGTACTTGTATCCAATAATGTTTCCTTTCCTTTCATTTTAATAAAGCATCAAGTTTTGCAAGTATTTTCCGCCGCCACTGAGTGTCATGAACCAAGTTATTTTGTATCTGAGTTTATTGTATGAATAAATTTTCGCAAATTGTAGATAGGCCAGAAACAATAATACAAAATTTGCATACAAGCAAAGATATGATATGAAATATGATATGATTTCATAAATTGTTTTCGTCGAATAAACATATAAATTACAGGTACCGAAAGGTGACTGGACTGTTTAAAAACAATTTATTTAAGCTGCCGAGTACCGGCGTTACATACAGAACGGTTAATAACTATAGACTAATGCGTAATCCTAATACATATTAGTGGTATATATAACTTTTAATAATAATGAACAATAGGAAATGTCGAGATAGGACATTTCCGTCAACTCAGCGTCTAGATGTATAATAGAATAATTAGCCTTATTAATTAATCACAAAGAGTGTCTTTATTGTTACGTCAGTTAACTCCTCCCCCCTTAGATTCTGGCGTCTCTAGGAAGACAGAAGTTGGTTCTGGTGGTGTCCTCTTGCTGTTGCTGTTGACCTTGAAGTCTTCTTTTCTTGAGCTTCTTGGTGATGATGTGTCCGATGACGGCGATGACGTTGATATAGAGTACAATGCTCCACATACTTGGTATTAGCATGTTGGGTGTCTCTTCGATATCTGGAAGTTGTTGGATGGTGGGTGCTTCTGGTAGGTCCAACTTCTTCAGGTCGATGGTGATCCCGGTGAAATTCACATGTGATAACTCGATCTGTGGATTATCGATCAGGACGGGGTTTCCCAGAGTATACTCCATAAATTTAATTTGTCGGTTACGGAATATTATTTTGCAGCCATTTTCTTTTATTAAGTAAATCCCAGATAACATTTTTGTTTGCGTTTCTTGTTGGCAGATAAATTTAATTTCTTCCCGCATTGGGAATACTGCTAAGTACTGGTTTATATCTGGTATCATTTCAAGATGATTATTGGTTATATTTAATTTCGTATATTGACATTCCTTGTTGTTTTCATGCAAAATAATTTCTTTTTCGCATTTCGCATGATAACTCATCGTCATGTAATCGGGACATTGGTAATATTTACTACCTTGGGTACATAAGTGACTTAAGCCTCTGATCTGATCGTCAGATTTTGATTTTAATAGATATTTAATATCAGGCAAAATAGTCATAAATTCAGATTCATATTTGGTTGGAATAGGGTTTAGGTGAAACAATTCAAATTCGTTTTCGTAGTTAATTGGGATGGAGAGAAAGTAATTAATTTTTGTTGGTTCTACCTTACAGGTAACTCTTATGATAGATTCAAAATCGAATATGTTTTCTTCTTTTATTTCAAAAGGAAATTGTTCGTTGTAATACATGGCGATCTTTTGAATTTCTAAAAATAGTTCATGTGATTTTATTATGCTATGGTGTAATGTTCCAAATTTACAGAACAGGAGTGAACTCTCGACATCCTTCAGTATATTCAATATAATATTATAAAGAATAATCAATTGGTGAAATAAGTCTTTGGCGAACAGTATATTCTCGTGTTCCACGTCATTCTTTAGGATCACTGATAACTTCATGATTTTACTTTTAAGTGTCATTTCGTTATGTTCTATGCTCTTCAATGTATTGTTAAATTTCTCAATAATTTGGTTTTCAAACTACGAGGGCTGTTTGACGGAAGAGTGACTTTTCAAAGGTTGGTAACACTTTCGCTATAATGATTATGTTGCTAGCTCCTAAGGCCTTTCGGAGGTCTACTGTCAAAATTTGGCACCAATCTGACAGATAGATTATGTTTTATACTTATTTGAAGAAAACTGTTTTCGTTGTTGTGTAAATATGGAGAAAAAATAATTTCGAGTGTTGATTAAACATTATTTTGTACGTGAAAAAACAATTAAAGAAACCGAGGAAAAGTTACGTAAATATTATCCAGAATCTGATCCGTCCCATGGAATGATTTGTAAGTGGTTTCTGCTTTTAAAAGTGGCCATATGAGTACGGTTGATGCAGATCGTCCAAAACCATCATTTACTGTAACTACTCCAGAAATGGTTAATAAACTCTATGGCCTTGTAATTGACAATCGTCGAATAAAAGTTCGTGAGATAGCTAATGAAGTAAACATCTCAACCAAACGGGTATACAATATTTTGCATGAACATTTCAATAAGAAAAAGCATTCCGCGAAATGGTTGCCGTGTTTTTTTAATGGTGAACAAATGCGCGCTCGCATTAAGAATTCAGAAGAATGTTTGGCCGTCTTCAACGTAATTCAAAGGATTTTTTTCGTCGATATGTCACAGTAGATGAAACTTGGATACACCATTATACTCCAGAAACATGCATACAGTCTAAATAATGGATTTCTCCATGCGAACATGCTCCCAAAAAGGCAAAAACATTTTTTTCGGCCAATAAGGTCATGGCCACATTTTTTTGGGATTCTAAAGGGGTAATCTTTATTAATAGTTTACAAAAAGGAAAAACGATAACTGGCCAGTATTATGCTGATTATGCAGACACGTTTTGATGCCGAACTTGAAAAACAACGACCGCATTTGATGAAGCAAAAAGTGTTGTTACATCACGATAATGCGCCCTCACATTCGTCTGCAATTGCTACAACTAAATTGGCTGAATTGCATTACGAATTACTGCTTTATCCGCCATATTTGCCAGATCTGGCTCCCAGTGATTTCTTCTTATTCCCAAATTTTAAAAAATGGCTGGGTGGAAAAAGATTTTAGGCAACTGAAGAGGTGATAACCGAGTCAAATGCATATTTTGAAGACTTTCCGAAAGATTACTTTTTGGAAGGTTTAAAAAAACTGTAAACTCGCTGGGCTAAGTGTGTACAGTTAAAAGGGTGTTATGTTGAAAAATAAAATATTTTTTAAACAGAAAAATAACGTTTTCATTAAAAAGTCACTCTTCCGTCAAACAGCCCTCGTATATCGCATTTGCAATTGTTGATTAATGTGTTTTTGATTGATTTGTAAATGGGTCAAAATTTGGTTCATTCTTTTGCCATCATTGGCATCTAAATTTCCTGAAACAAATTTAACAGCTGTTCCGAGAGCATCTAGTAATCCTCTCTTGTTTCTTATCTTCTTAGTGGATTGTAGTTTAATATCAGTAATTTTATTTGAAATTTCGTTTTGTACATACATTACGGTCCTATTGTATGTGTCAAATATTTTTGTGAGGTTTGTTACGCTTTTTATTGTTGATAATAGGTCTCGGTATTGAGAATTGATTTTTCCAAATTCTTTATATAGTGGATTTAGGTCATAATAATGGACGAATGTATGCTCTGTTTTCTGGAGTTTTGCAAGTCCGAGGTTAATAGGAATTATCCCTAAGTTTTGAGTTATGATGACGATGGACCTGCAACGGAATCGTCAATTGTAGTTTCATTTAAGAAAACATGTACAATAATATTTGAGTTTTGAAATATGTATTGTAGCATTAGCTTGACCTTTTTATAATCAAGTTTGTCTAGACCGCATCCTATTTTAGGGATTGCTAGATTCGTTATTTTGTTAGTTACACAAAATGTTTTTAGATTAGTTAGGGTAGCGTAGAGATCTCTATACGATGGTTTATTAAAATGTCGTAATTTAGTGATTAAATAAATTACATATCTGTTTTAGTCTCTCAAATGACAAATCGAATGTAACCTTGGACGTTGGCGTTTTAGTGTTTCAATTTGTCCAAATCTTTTCTTAAAATCCAGGGCTATTCCTGCGTTCAGTTTAAATCTGCGCTTACGCAATGTGCTAAGGAGAATGTTTTAGGAGCCCAAAATAAACTCTCAATATTTTCTGTTAAGTTTTCAGTTTTTATTATGCCTCCTTTTGATAAAATATTTATATAATTGCAATAGCTTAATTCGCTATTAGTTTTTGGTAATTTTCGAGGTCTTTTAACATTTGATATATGGATTTTTTCAACGACATTATGATGTTTAGGTTTAATTTTGGCTGTTTTCAGATCTGTATTGATTTCATTAAGGGTTTCTTGTTTATATTTATTTTTAGTCTTAGACTGTTTCTGTCTATTTCTTATAAACACTTCATCTGATAATTCGGGTAATTCTTCACGAGTTCCATTGCGTTTATTTATAATTTTATTCTTATTTGATAGACTACGTTCATTGATCGTTTGATATAATAATTTTACTTTATCTCTATGATTTGTAATATAATTATTTACAAATCTAGTTTCGATGTCTATATTAAAAGGATTATTAATGTCTAAATGTCCTGAAATTATTTCTGACGGTTTAAATTTTGTCGCAGAGTGAATTGAATTATTATAAGCAAGAAGTGCATAACTTACTTTAAATTCAATAGAATCCCTTTTTGATTTCTCTTGATTATTTAGTAATCTAATATGTTCGATTATAGTGGACTGTACTCGTTCTACTATACCATTGGATTCTGGGTGTTGAGAACTAATAAAGTGCAATTTTATGCCATGTAGTACTAACAACTCTTTAATTACACTATTTTTAAATACAAGATGGTTATCAGATATTATTTGTTCTGGTATCCCATGATGTGTGAAATATTTAATTAATTTATTCGCAATTTCTATTGCCTGTTGAGAATCTAGCTTGTATAACTGAGTATATTTTGAGAAAGAATCGATAATTGTGAGGAATTTGGTACCTTCTAAAGAAATCGTGTCCATATGCATGATTTCAAACGGCTTTGTAGCAGTTGGAGTGATATTATATTTTAAACTTAATGGTTTTCTATCATATTTGCTGACTAGGCAAATTTCGCATTGGTTAATGTAGTTCAATATTATACGCCTTTGATCGGGCCAATAATATCTTCTTTTAATTTGTGCCTCCGTTTCGTCAATACCTCTGTGGTTAGATTTACCTTCGTGATGTGATTTAATAACTTCATTAACGTCTTCTTCGGCTTCTACAACTTCGAGCATTTGCGTGCATTTAATTAAATCAGTTGCATAATTTTTACAGTATTTTTGAATAGTTGCACAGAATTTTTCATACACTTGGTCTTCAAAATAGAGGTGATATTTTATATGTGGGACCAAGAATTCTTTTACGAAAGTTATAACATCAAATTCGAAATCGGATTTTGAAAACTGTACGAATATTCGTTGTTTTTTATTATTGTACAATCTTCTAACGACAGGTGCTGACTGGGCATAATTAACTTCAGAAATAATAATTTGGTTATTACCATAATTAACGGGTTTTTCTGATTTAGGGATATTAATAATAGGGTTTTCTATATTTGAATGTACAGTGGCAAGGTCAGTGCCAAGAATTTCGTCTACATCAAAATCGTTTTGGGGTTCGCCTAATTGTGCGATAATAGATTCGATTTCGTCTCCTACAACTATAGGTTCAAATGGTACATTATCATTTACATTAACTTCAATTCGCGATAAGAAGTCTGCGTTTTTGTTCATTACTCCTTTTTTATATACGATTGTATAATCGTACTCGGATAACTTGAGTCGCCATCTTACTAATTTAGAATTTGGCTCTTTAATTGACATAAGCCACTGTAGTGGTTTATGGTCAGATACTATTTGGAAGGTTCTACCGAACAAATATGGTCGGAAGTATTTAACGGCCCATATGATGGCAAGAAGTTCTTTTTCGATAGTCGAATAATTTGTCTCAGAGTTATTTAATGTTCGGCTCGCATAAGCTATTGGTAAATCTGATCCGATTTTTCCTTGAGATAGAACGGCACCTATTGCAAAATTACTAGCATCGGTAGTTAATACGAATGGTTTTTCGAAGTTTGGGTATTGGAGAAGAGGTTCATTTGTTAACACGTTTTTGCATAATTCGAAACAATTTTGATAATCAGAATCTTTTATATTAATAATTGCATCCTTTTTTAATCGTTTTGTCAAGGGCTTGGTTAACTTGGCAAAATCCTTTATAAATTTCCTATAATAACCTAACAGTCCTAAAAATCCTTTAATTTGTTTAACTGTTTTAGGGATAGTGAAATTTTGAATAGCTTTTATTTTATCAGGATTTGGTTTAACTCCGGCAGGGGTGACAATATGACCTAAATATGCTACTGCTACTGATTTATGTAATTGTATTTTTAAATTGGATTCTCTCAGACGATTGAATACCTCTTTTAGCCGGTCTACGTGTTCCTGTAGGCTCGTACTAAATATGATGATGTCATCCATGTATACCAAACATTTTTCATTTTGAATGCCTCTCAATACGTTATCCATTACCCTCTGAAATGTAGCAGGGGCATTTTTAAGGCCAAATGGCATTCTTAAAAATTCGTAGTGTCCGTTCTCAATATTGAATGCGGTTTTAGGTATGTCATCTTCTGAAATTTCAACTTGGTGAAATCCAGAAGCCAAGTCTAAGGTTGTGAAGTATTGCGAGCGACCTAATTTGTCTAACAAATCATTTATATTCGGCAGGGGATATCGATCTCCTATAGTTTTTTCATTAAGCTTGCGATAATCAATTACAACACGCCATTTGGGTTTGCCCGAGGCGTCCAATTTTTTGGGGACCACCCAAATTGGCGATGACCAGGGACTGTATGAAGGTCTTATTATTTTTTGGTCAAGCATATCTTTGATTTGCTGTTCAACTTCTATTTTATGGATATGTGGGTATCGATATGATTTATTATATATCGGCATTTCGTCCGATGTTTTTATGACATGTTTTATTTTGTTTGTGAATGTTAAATTTCCATTTTCCATATGGAAAATGTCTGCGAATTCTTTTATTAGATTATGAATAACATGTTTTTCTTCCTCGTTCATGTGCTCTGAACGGATTTTTGAAATGTCAAACTTGATTTTTTCACAATTAAATGTATTAATATTGGATTCATTTGGTAGCTGCCAGTCGTATTCATCGATTGGGTCTACTATAAATGGTTTCTTTACCCGTACTCTTATATCCGTTTCCGTGGGATTGAGTATTGTACATAACGCTTTTCCGTTCCTAACGCGCGTTGCACATTCTGGTATTTCTAATTTATTTTCCTTTATATGTGGAATTATCACATCGCCATTTCTTACGTTTTGTATATTTACTTCGATTACTTGTTCGGACCTTCCGGGTACTACTATACAATTCATATCCGGGGTTTCACGAACCGTACCGTATTTAAGTGGTATATTACAATTTGGGGTACTTAGTGTGTTACCCTCAATATTGATAATGGCATTGATGTGACGTAGGTTATCTATACCTAGTAAAACATCAAAATTTGAATGAAAGTTTGAATGATTGAATTAAACAGTCACTTAAGTACTTACAGTAATAATATTTGTTTGTTGTCCATTGGATGCGGATCGATGTGGCTTCTCTGTGGACGATGCGGGCTTCGGGTGATGCTCAGGAGACGGGCGACGTTTCTCGATGGCTGGAGAGCGTACTGCGGGGTCCTGGGCGTGAAGTCCTTGGTTCTTTTCGGTCGATTCGTTGAAACGAAACAGCGGGAACTTTTGATATTCGTTCAAAATTTACCGTTGCCGAAAATCCGCCGCGACTGCGCCAATTACAGGTACCGAAAGGTGACTGGACTTTTTAAAAACAATTTATTTAAGCTGCCGAGTACCGGCGTTACATACAGGATGGTTAATAACTATAGACTAATGCGTAATCCTAATATTAGTGGTATATATAACTTTTAATAATAATGAACAATAGGAAATGTCGAGATAGGACATTTCCGTCAACTCAGCGTCTAGATGTATAATAGAATAATTAGCCTTATTAATTAATCACAAAGAGTGTCTTTATTGTTACGTCAGTTAACTTATATAAGTAAACATATATAGTGTACAATTTAGTACTATTAATCTATTAAATTAATTTAACTTCAATTATGTATATTCAACAATTTGCCACACCATTGGGACACTGAATCCTTCGTCTTTGTAATGTTTCAATTTTTACTCTGACTTTAAAATTTTACATCAAACTGATTTACTTTTTTTTTAATTGCATTTTTTTCTATGATACATTAATTCCAGGTGAACTATTTCCTAAATAACAATAATCGGCAATTTGTATGTACAGGTATCTAAAACAGTTAGTGATAAATTGAAGAAATAATGGCTCACACCCAAGCTAATCTAGTCCCGACTATAGTTCTAGTTGAAACCTCATATTTTATATTAGTATAAGAATATAAGCATATGGAGAAATCCAGACTGCTGTTAAGTCAAGTCAACTTGAATAATTAAGTTGTGGCTTGAATACCTAAAAGTTTGTCGTTAATTAATTGAGTTTTAACCTGATACCTGTATGGTTAATTGAGTTTTAATCGGATAAATGCATGGTTACTTGAGTTTTATCCGGATACATGTATGCTTAATTGGGCATCAACGATATATCTGTATAATTAATTGTGTAACATCAGGATTCCTAAAAGGTTAAATGAGTATTCAGTGGAAATCTTCGCCGTTAATTATGTAATAACGGAGTAAAAACTCCCAAGAATAGCCAAAATACTACTTCGAATAACTTACGGCAAAATAAAAATGTTACATCCGGCCAGTAATTATAATAAGAGAGCAAATACAATTTATTTTAGGTGGGAATTTTCAGAAAACATCTTCTTGCAGCTGAAAAACTGAAAAGTTCAAAAATATGTCAAGATACTCAAATATGAACATGTACAGTTGTAGTTCACGCTAATTGTAATAATTGTAGAGATGCACAGAAAATTTGAGAAACGAGCTTTTTATTAGACCAAAAAAGTTTACATAAGTTACGTTTTAAACATATTGGCAACTAAGAATACTACTACAACAGTTTTGCTTAGGCGGCTTTCTGTACATCTCCGTTTGTATAACGAGCTCTGATCTAAAACAGACAATTATTTTGCCTAATCAACGCCAAACAAAAATGTATTTGTCCTCTACAATTTAATATGTTATCACTATATCAAGCACTTTGCTTGAAAGCTACACAACCATATGTACCGCACCTTATAAAGTTCACATGCTGAGAATAATAGACCTGAAATTTTCACGACATTGAATTTCAAAGTGTAGAAACCAAAATAAAATATCAAATTGCAACCAATTACTGAAACCTAAACAAATTTAATTTTTCAATTATATAATTTTACAAACTTTTTTATTACAAAGTGGAAAATTTTGAATTTTATATTTTCAGTAAATGTTTTCTATTTGATATTTTATTTTGTTTTCTAACCTTATTTCGAAATTCAATGTTGCCCATCATAAAAATAAATGGTACTCAATTGTAAGACGTCCAATGTAATTGTGATGAATGAGATAACATTCCTTGTGTTTCCAAATTAGTTGAATCTTTTGCAACTCTTATTACATGAAATAATTACAAACACAAGCACATTTGGTTGCCTGGATTTCTTAGTGTCGCAACTTTTATGGTCTGGTTACGCTGATCTTATTATATATTTTTCCTTGTTAGTTTTACTATGAACAAAGCATCCACATTTGTATATAGTTTTGTATTATTAACATTTAGTTTCTGTGATTTCGCATCGTCTATTTTAATCGCTATCTAAAAATCGTTTTAATGTTACATAAGCATTTTTAGTTATAATATGTAATTGTTTTAGTCATATAAATTATGACTAATGAGTATTTATTGTATTAGATGGTAAGTTATGTTTTCACATGTATATCGAGTTTGTGAGCGACAATAAAATTTTATACATTCCAAGTATCACTATTTATATGGATATTTATGTGTTTATATGGTACAGAAATGATTTTAATGCATATTAAATTATCATCAAATAATGGCGAACGCAATAAAAAATATCTGTTATTTTTAACATTGCTTTTGTAGTTTAACAAGACAAACACCAAAGAAAAACTGGTTGGGAGAACTAACTGAGGCCATCAACGCAAGATACCAGATTTTAAGATGGTAGGACGACAACAGAGAACTTAACATGCGACTGTGTTAGAAGATGAACTGTATAGGTAAGTAAATTGTATAGTTTTACTTTAAAACCAATATTTTATTTAATATAATTATTTAATGCGCTAAGCTAATTCCACAATAAAAGGCACACAGATATATGCCATCACCATAAAACCAGAGAATATTATGTATTTTACAGATTTTACGAACATTTGTTGCAACATTTCTTTTGCATGCAACCAAAAGTTTCATCAAAATCAAAGTCCCAGTACGCAGTTCCATTCCAGCCCGACGAAATTCCAAATATTGAAAATCTCGTGTTGTGAAGATACGTGTGCGTCAAAAGCGTGTTATTATAATTTGTGCCTATTCCCATCGACACAGACTGCCGATCTTCGTTTATGGAAACCCAAAAATTTCTGTACTCATTGCGGTCAAGCAGACCTTTAGGATATTCGTCAACAAAGATTTCTTGTTGGGTGTTTCTTCGTAAAACGGCTCTAGTGTTGCCGTAGGCTCCGAGGACGATTTCGTAAATAGCGTCGTTCGTAGAATAGCTATTAGATAATAGTATGTTCGCATCATTAGTGCCTTTTATATTAAATTGCATAAATTTTGTGCACAATGGAAAGTAGCTGTAGATTTTAGCACCTGGCTTGCTTTCGGTATACAGCTCTGTAAAATTAAAAAAAAAACTTATAAATTGAAGAACTTATTATTAGACTAGAAGACTAGATTAAACTGGAATTGCAAGTTTTATGTGGGTACTTACTGACTCTATCGGACCCAGTGAAAGTAGTTAATAGGACAAACATGAAAATGAATATGGATTTCATTTTGTGTCTTAATTTCTTCAATTTGACATCAAATGTTGTAGATGTCTCTACATAAAATTGACGATGAATTAACGCACTAATTTAAAAGATCAAAAAACCATTTTTTACTTACAACTTGCATTGAACAAATGTAACTAAATTATATACCAAATAGGATTCCTTATATATAATTACGTTATCGCACCTCGCAACTATTGTTATCTCGTCTCGTCTTCTCCGAGACCCATAAAACAGTGGCGGCGTAAACGGGGGACGGTGGGGGCGATCCGCCCCGGGTGCCAAGCACCAAGGGTTGACAACTCACTCGCGCGGGCGGAGGGGGCAATTGATTTCAGTCCCTCTATCCGCGCTGTCACCGCCGCGCCGCGGCATATGACTAACAAACAATCACAGTCAGTCAGTGTTATTGTTTATAACCGTCGCGTCGACCATCTTTGCCAATGTAACACAAAACTTCCTTGCGAGAAAATTCAAGTCAAATGAAGAGAATAATTGTTCACGGTAGGCTAAAGTAGGTACTAAATATTTCGACGACCGTCAGCCTGGAAGTCATATTGGGTCAAGGTCAACCACCTGCTCGAAAGTTCACGCTGTGGGTGAGTCATCACTCCGGAAGTTTCTAGCGCGATTAGCTGGAAAAATCGAGGCCCTGTCTTTTGGAAATAGAAAAGCCTTGAAACACTTCGGAGGGGTATAAAAAGGAATGAACGACGTGACCAAGCAGTAGGTACAAGAAGGCGAAGAATGTGAAGCCTGATAGTGACTAACCGGACGTTATTGCGAATAATTAGCGGTGTAAATTGTAAATAGTAGTGACCATTATTTTTTAATAAAAATCAGTAATTAGTGGTAGTACGAGTTTCTTTAAATCTACGAACCCGGCCAGCCCAGGCTCATTACAATATGTAATAAAGGAGTGAGTGAGACGGTAGTACGATAGTAGATCGAGCCTAGAGGTCAAGAGTCAGTCAAGTTAAATTATCGGTTTGGGCCGATCTAAATTTAACTTCCGGTCAATATTATACATTTTATAATGCAAAATTGAGCGAGAAAAAAAAACTGTCAAAGTTTACGAGTATTTATTTATCGACCTTTACAGTATAACACTTCAATATGAAGCGAAATATACCTTGTGGATTCCGGCAAAGAAAAATCAGGAAAACAAAAGAACTTAAGCGCGAATCGTTATCTGGATTCATTTTTAAGTATGTCGCACCTTCGGCTTCATTGGTATCAAATTCCACACAACAAAGTGTTGAAAGTGACCTTCTTGTTGAAACAGATGATGTATAAAAACAGTGCCAAAATGCATTGGATGGAGGGCCGCTGGGAAGAGAGCCTGACATAAAAGACGAAAGATAAGGTGCAGAAAATCAACATCAACAAAGATATGACCAAGAAAATGGACGGAATAGCGACAATGAAGAGAGTTTACATTGTTAAAACGTGAAGTGAACCCTATCAAAATAGAGATGGCCCATTTTTAGATACTGTCCAAAGATCTGGAGATAAAATAAAAGGAAAGACCTGACACGAAAGTACTCAGAAAATGAATGGTATACTCTCGAACAAAAAACAGTTTATACTGTTTTTTGCTGCAAACTGTTTACGCACCATGAAACAAAACATTAGAGTTTTACCAATGGGTTTAATTTATGGTGGAAACTAAATCTTAATGTATCTGAGCACGAGAATTCTGAGTACTATCTCTCCTGTTTTGAAAAATCGAAAATCTAGGAAAATGGATTAGGGCTGCAAAAAACCACTGACCATAAACATCAAATGGTCTTTGACCAAGAAAAAAAGAAATGGCGTGACATTTTGAGTCGCCTTTTAAATGTTATTCTTTTCCTAGCATGCCAAATCTTCCCCTTAGGGGGCATAAAGAGGGGGTTTCATCAGACAAAAGTGGGAATTTTTTAGAATTAGTTAATCTATTGTAGAAATATGACCCAGTGCTAAAAGAGCATATGCTAGGAATTGAGCATTCTATCGCATGTACAAAACGGAAACGGGTAGATTCATATTTGTCCAAAGACATTCAAAATGAGTACATCGGCCTTTTGGGGAAGGAGGTGAAAAATAACATAGCGGACGACATAAAAAAAGCTAAATAGAGCGGAATTATTTTTGATAGCACTCCAGACATATCACTCGTTGATCATATGAGTTATGTAATCAGATATGTTTATATTGAAGGCGATCAAGTTGATGTAAATGAATCATTTCTAGGTTTCTTCCTTATAGCTGGAAAGACTGCAGTCGAACTTACTAAAATATCCTTACGCAGCTGGAGAGTTATAACTTGAACACACATATATGGGCTCAAGGATATGATAACGCTGCAACCACTGCAGAAGTTTATGGTGGTGTATAAGGAAAATTTAAAGAACACAATCCGAAAGCGTCATTTATGCCTTGTGCTAATCATTCGCTAAATCTATATGGAGAGCACTCTTTCGGGAGTGTTAACTCAAGTGAATTTTTTTCGGAACAGTAGAAAGAGTTTACACGTTCTTTTTGTCATCCACACATCGATGGGAAATTTTAATGAAAAGTGTAGGCGTATCGGTCAAAAGACTAGTAGAGACAAGATTGGGTGCTGATCACGACGCTGTTAAACCACTGAACAATAATTTTGAAAAACTTGTATCAACACTCGAAGACATGTCTGATCCCAGCAGAGAAAACATCGATACAAGAGAAGAACCATCCACACTCTTGCCAGCTTTGTGTAACTTTAGTATTTTATGCTAGCTTTCTTTTTGGTGTGTAGTCCTAGAAGAAGTTAACCAGACACATCTAGGCTATCGCTGGGAAAGTGTATCAAAAAAATCAAAGCCCTACATTTTTTCTTCAAAGCCAACGTATTCAAATAGTGAAAAGAGCTATTTCCTACGCAAGTGAAAAATGTGAGGACTTGGATATTTCGATTGAAATAAGAGGAAGAAGGAGATTCCGAAAACGTATGCCAGGAGAAATGGCCCAAGACGCTGGGCTAACATTACCAGAAGAGCTGCAGAGAGCTATGTTAGAATGTCCTGATAGATCTTACGGAAAACTAGACCATCGTTACAGGACAATGGATGACATTCTAATAACATTTGGTGTTGTTCAGCCAAAAACTCTGCTTACGCCAACAGAAGAAGAACTTCGTGGTATACCTCAAATTCTGACAAAAAACTATGATGAATTTTCTGCAAAGTACATTATTTTGGAGATTTTAAGGCTGAGGCGCTACTTGGAAGCGCGAGCATTTCTTTGCAAGAAGCGGTCCAATAGACTACCTTGGAGCTTCTGAAATTCATTGTAAAATGGGACTATTCTGAGTCTGTTCCGAGTCTAGCGCTGTGTCTAAGATTGTTTTAAACTCTTGTGCTTCGGTGGCTTCATGTGAAAGAAGTTTCTCAAAATTAAAGTTAATAAAATCTTACTTAAGATCAACAATGAGCCAAGCGCAACTGACTAATCTTTCCATATTGTCCATTGAAAAGGAGAGGATAGTAAATTTTTATAATGTGATCGAATATTTTAGCAAAATAAAGTCACGTAAGCACGTTTAGTATTTGTTGTTTCATTTTGAGGGTGCTTAATAGAAAACCGCACCGGATCCAACCCATGATACGCCGCCACTGCCATAAAATGTTGTGTAAGCCTTTCTGTAGGTGACTTTTTCATAACGTTTAACATGAACACTTACTTGTTATTGCGGGTCTGCTTAGATAAGTCACATAAGTGTAATTAAGAATTAAGTGAATAAATAACTTTCTTTATAAAATAAAATAAATAATTAATTCAGGCTAAGGTTTAATCTATAAATTACCAGTTATGTATTTAAGGTTGTTATATTATTATTTAGTTCTTGCTGGAAAAAAATATGTTTGTTTTATTTTATGATTTACTTATATTATTTTTAGTTTCGGTTGTATATAATCATCATCAGAGGCATCTACGAAGAATACAATAAATTAATTAGGTTAAATATAAAATTAGAGTCAAGTTTGTTACAAAATGTTTAAATATATATTATAATAGCATTTGTTATGTGTTCAATGTTATAGTGTGTATAAATGATTTAGTGTTTATGTAATGTGTTAGTGGGAAGAAATAAAATTTCTGTGTTGTTAGATATATGTCTAATTTGAAGTTTTATTTAATTGTTTTGGTTGTTTTACGTGTTAAATGGATTATTTAAAAATTTATAACGAGGTTTAAATGTTAATTGAGTTTAGTCATTAAGGCACTGTATGTTGTGTTCTGTATTGACAGTTTTATCTATTTCAAAAGCTTCTAATAAAATTTGTTTAAAGCCTTTGTCTGTATTGTGTAAGAGTCTAGTATTTTTGTTTATGTCAAAAGTATGGTTGTGAAAATGTAGGTGTCGTCCAAAATTTTAAATGTTTATGTATCTTAAATGTTTCTTTATTCTTAATTTTAAAGGTCTACACCGTCTACCGGTTTCTCCAATGTATTTTGCACCACAATCGTTGCAGGTTATTACGTAAATTCCATTTTTATCTAAAAAGTTTGTTTTATCTTTAGCGTTAAATAGTTATGTTTTGATTGTGTGTTTGGTTAAAAAGGACGTTTTAATGTTCTAATGTTTAAGTGTTTGGTAAATTTTGTTGCTTATGTTTCATTAAAATGTGAATGATTTATAATATGTCGTATTTCTATCGATTTCTGTTTGTGATTTTGATATTATTGTATGATTATTTATATTGTTTAGTTTTTGAAATAAATATTGATTCTTTAATTATTTTGTCTATTGTGTTTATATTGAAACCATTATTTAAGGCGACTTGTTTTACTAAATTTTTTTAATTTAATTTATTATGTTCATTAAGAGGTGTTGTTAACATTCTGTGTATGCTGTGTGTATCGCAGCGTATTTGGTTTATTGTGATGAAAAGAGTTTGCTGCGATAATGATCTCTGTTTGTGTAGGTTTTCTATAAATATTGAATTCGATTTTAGATTTTCGATTTATATAAAGTTAGATCTAAGAAATTAATACTGTTCTTTTGTTCTATTGGTACAGTAAAATTGATGTTTTTGTGTAATATGTTTATGTTTTATACGATTTACATAATTACATAAACGAGAACCGCAACGAGTTGTTCATTTTATTGAAGGATTCTTGAAGATCCACCCATTCATTGTGAATCGAGGCTTCTGGAAAATCTGGAAAATCAACAACTCCCGACGTCACGAGAACGCAACGTGGGAAATTAACGCAAAGTTGGAATCACCAATCAACTACAGGTCGCTCGTCAGCTGCGATGTTAACGACACTACTGTGAGTCGATCCATATTTCATATTATAATAAATCCTTTACAAATAGTGTAGAAAATAATGCAATATAAAGAAAACAAATTAATTATTGATGCAAAGAGATAGAAGTAGAAGTCCAATCAGATTACACAATTCAAACTCACGTCTTAGCAAGATGGCTGATCCAACAAAGATCGAGATCCAACTCGCAATAGACATAGTTCAAGAATACAAAGGAGGTTCAAAAATCTCCCTTATTTTCTAAGGCAGTCAGAAAGTTTTATAGACATATTTAAGAAAAATCCTCCAGAGTGCTTGTTTAATAAGATCCGATTTGAAAGCGTAAAATCTAAAATTTAAGGAGACGCTGAAAATATTTTAGTAGCTAAAAATTGGGCTACTTGGACGCTATTAAAAGACGCGTTAGTAAGAAAATACGGAGATCCGAGATCTCTGTATTCTCCGAGATCCGAAATCTCGGATCTCGGATCACAGATCCGAGATCCGAAGAATTGCTCGCACACGATTTAACAACTTGTTACCAAAATTCCAAAGACACTTATGAGTCTAATTTTGATACAATGAATCGCAAATTAAGAACGCTCATTGAACACATTGTTTTTTTATTATTATCTCCTAATTAACTCATAATCTGCTCAAAGGCAATAGATGAGTAATATTAAAATACATTTTAAATAGCAGGAGTTAGAAGATTACAATAAGATTTTAACAATAGATGACTTACACTAACAGACAAATTAGAATACTTTAATTGGCATTTTAGAATCTAGAGTCTTTGTTACACTGATACAGATTAAGGAGTGTTAAGCGTTTTAGCCGATTGGTTTGTGTGCTGTTGTCGAGCAGATTTATTGCCAGTGGGTTTGGGTGAACATCAGCGCTCCACGTATTTTTCACTCACGCACTTGATTTCTTCGCGCACAGTCCGCATACGAAGATCGTGGTGTATTGCGTCATTTGACACGAACCAAGGGGCATTTCTAATTGCTCTCAGTGTCTTCGATTGGAATCTTTGTAACATATTTATGTTAGAGACGCTTGCGGTTCACCACAGTTGAGCACCGTATGTCTACACCGGCTTCATAATGGTTTTATAAATGGCAAGTTTGTTTTCTAGTAAGAGTGTGGATCTTGGACAAATCAGCCAATGATGTTTTGAGAACTGCAAGCCAAGCTGCTTCCTCTTTGTAAAAATGTGCTTTCTCCATGTAAGACGCCTATCAAGGAGCATACCTAGATATTTTGCACTGTAATTTCTTTGTAGTTGCTGATTATTTAATGTTACGGGAGGGCATGTTTCACGTCGTAAGGTGTATGTTACATTGATCGATTTGGACTCATTAGCTTGTATTCTCCACTTCTTAAGCCAATGCTCTAGATCGTTTATTGAGCTTTGGAGGTAGTTTGATGCTGTTGTCGGGTCTTTGCTGATCGCTAGTATTGCTATATCATCAGCGAATGTGGCAGTAGTTGTATTCATAAAAACAGTAATGAACAAAACCTTCTCCAAAAAAGGCAAAACAAGAAAGCACAAAACAGTTTACTGGTGGAGCACGGAACTGGATACAGCAATAAAAAAGTGCTGCCTGGCAAGGAGGGAGTCGCTAAGAGCAAACGGCAAAGGAAACGTAGACCCAGGACCCAAAAAAGAGCTGGGTGAAAAAATATACTGAGGAAAGGTCTATACTTAAAAAAGCGATACTGAAAGCCAAAGAGCTAGCTTGGAAGAGGGTATGCGATGACGTGGAGAACGACACATGGGGCCTAGGTTATAAGATCGTAACACAAAAGCTAAACCTAGCACAAAGAGCCACACTAAACGACGAGCGACAAAAGGAAATTGCGCTGGAACTGTTCCCTTTACACAAACCCACAATATGGGAAACCGTTAACATCGAGGAAGTAGATCCACTCACATTGGAAGAACTAGAAAATTCCCTCAAAAGGTGCAAAGACAACAAAGCTCCCGGCCCAGATCTTATACCTACCAACGTCACCAAAGAAATGATCAGAGCCGCACCAAAGAAAGTACTTGAAATTTTTAACAAAGAATTGGTCAAGGGCAACTTCCCGGATGTGTGGAAAGAAACGCGGCTAGTCCTCATCGAGAAACCGAGGAAAAAGGGCGAGGAACAAATATATAGACCCATTTGCTTGTTAAACTCCATGGGAAAAATTTTGGAAAAGATAATAGAGGGAAGACTGCGAGCAGAGATGGAAGAAAAGTTACACCCAAACCAGTTCGGGTTCAGAAAAGGCAAGTCGACCATCGATGCAATGGAAGAATGGAAGAAGTAAAACAAACCGTCAACGCAGCCAAAGATTTTGCTACGAAAAATAGAAGGTACTGCATACTGATCACACTTGATATCAAAAATGCGTTCAATTCGGTGAAGTGGGACGAACTGCTCAAGGCTATAAAGATTATGAAAATCAGCCGGATGTTGACAAAGATAATCATAAGTTATCTCCAAAACAGAAAGGTACTGATAGGTGAAACTGAGGAAATTATACTTACTTGCGGGGTACCACAAGGGTCAGTCCTGGGACCACTACTGTGGATTATCTTTTACAACAGGGTCCTACAAATGAAGATGCCCATAGGGGTAAGAGTGATTTGTTTCGCTGATGATACGGCCATAGTAGCGTGGGCTAAAACCGAGAGCGAGCTAATCCGACTGGCAAAATACGCAATTGAGAGAACGGTTAGCAAAATCGGAGAACTTAGCAATTGAGTGGAACAAGACTGAGGCTGTGATTCTGTATGGGGGCAGGAAACTAAAAGAGGTCTCCCTAGCTCTGGGATCAAGAACCCTCAAGACGAAAGCGTGCCTGAAGTATCTCCGAGTATGGTTTGACCATAACTTAACCATGAGAGAGCACGTCAGGCAAGCAACCCTAAAATCTGGAAGGGCAGTATCGGCACTAGTAAAGATCATGCCGCGAACGCATGGACCGTCTTCTGCGAAGAGGAAAATTCATGCTTTACGGAGCCCAGATATGGGGAGAAGCTCTAAGGTATTAAAAATACCTAAACCTACTAATATCTCAGCAGAGAACCATGGCACTGAGGGTATCGAGCGGGTACCGCACTATCTCGACAGAAGCTATCCAGGTCATCGCCTCTATCCTCCCGATTCAGCTGATGGTCGAACAAAGGAGACGAGCATATAAAAAACCAAAGAACGAAAAGGAAGAAATACAAAGCGAAATCTTAGCAGAGTGGCAGCGGAATTGGGAAAAGAAAACGGGCAAGGCGGAGTGGACCAAGACACTCATCATTGACCTGGATGAGTGGATCAACAGGAAGCATGGGAATGTGGAGTACTGCCTAACGCAGTTCCTCAGCGGGCATGGCTGTTTTAAAGCGTACCTTAAACGCTTTAAAATACGGACGGAAGACAGGTGCGCCCACTGCAACGAGGTAGAGACGGCAGAGCATGCGGTTCTCAACTGCGATAGATGGAGCACGGAAAGGGCGATGCTGTGCAATGAAATAGGGGTAATGGGGCTAACAACCCTAAATATTATTAGACAGATGATAAGCAGCGAGAAAAAATGGCAGGCCATCCATAGCTATATTCGAGAAGTTATAAAGACCATCGAGGAGGATGAAAAGAAGCAGTGACAACAGCAAGGGTGAGAAATCACCCGGACGACCTACCCTGACGATAATCACGATTCCGGGGTAGGACACAAATCGTCAAGTGGATTAGGGGTTTAGTGGATGAGAGCTCCACACACAGGCTGGCAGAGCTTCTCCCAGCCACAATAAAAAAATGGGATGTGGCTGTATATATTTGGTATAGTGTTGGGCCAATAACACTACCTTGCGGTACACCGGATTTGATCGCATTTAGTGGAGTCACTGCTTCCCCATACTTAACTTGGAAGTACCTGTCACTGAGATACGACTTTAGGATTTGGTATAAATTATGTGGGAGTTTCCCCTTAAGTTTGAACAGAAGTCCTTGATGCCACACTTTATCGAAGGCTTGTGAGATATCTAAAAATGCAGCCGAACAGTACTTTTTGTCCTCAAATGTTTTGTTAATAACTTCCAACAGGCGATGCACTTGCTCGATAGTGAAATGCTGTTCCCGGAAATAAAACTGGTGCTCTGGGATTATTGAGCATTCTTCCAAAACAGGCTTTAGTCTATTCAAGAATATTTTCTCGAACAACTTTAAAAGCATTGGCAATAAACTGATAGGACGGTATGATGACACTTCCTCGGCCGGCTTGCCTGGTTTAAGAATAAGTATTACTTGGGCCACTTTCCATTGGGATGGAAACCAGCCTGTCCTCAAGATTGCGTTTAATATATATATATATATATATATATATATATATATATATATATATATATATATATATATATATATATATATATATGATATTAACTAAGGCTATCTGTGGTAGTTATTTTATTATCTTGCCGGTGATAAGGTCGTAACCCGGTGCTTTTTTTTTGGATTCAGATTTTTTTACAAAGATATTCTTTCGCTCACAAGTTGTTATGGGTCTTATAGGTAAAGACATTAGGAATGGGGTTTCCAAGTAAGTTATTATTTCTGCATCATCTACCGGCGTTTCAGATGAGTGGGGCTGGAAAACCTTCGCAAGATATTTGGCAAAAGTGTCCGCCTTCTCTTTGTCATTCCTTGCCCAGCTCCTATATTTTTTCCTGATAGGAGCGATGGTTTTGTTGCTTGATTTTTGAGGTTCCTCATGGCTTTCCACAGAGAATAGTTGGTAGCTTCAGTTGGTATCAGGTTTTCTAGGTATTCTTAGATAGATTGTTTTTTCTCGTTGTTGAGTAGAACTTTTAGATTTCTGATAGCCTCATTGAATCTGGCTTTGTCATTAGGACTCCTAGTAATCATCCATGTTCTTCTCAGTTTTCTCGTTTTAGACAGTGCTTCTTTAATAATGAGGGAGCATCCTTGTAATTGGTTAACTGGTTGCATTGCCTCCGTTGATGAATCCCATGCGCAGCTTGAACAGTGCATGTTAACTTTTCGACAGCTGTGTCAATATCATCAGCTGTTATTTATGGTACGCTCGTTTTCAGTATCTCTTGGATCAGATGCCTAAAGAAGCACCACTCAGTTCTTCTGTTGGTTAGGCATGCTGGTTTTTGCTTTTTTATTTGCTTATTATTCTGGAGTTAAGTGTTACCATGATAGGAGAGTGATCTGATGATAATTCAAGGCTTTGCTCTGCAATGAGATTTCCTGTTGGTATCCCTTTAGTTAAGCAGTAATCAATTACGTCTGGGATTTTATTGATATCAGTGGGCCAATGTGTTGGTTTCCCAGTTGATAAATGTTTATATTATTTTCATTCATGACTTGACAATTTCTCTACCTTTTGGAATTACTAATCTTGAGCCCCATCGCTGGTGTTTGGCATTATAGTTGCCCCCTACTAGAAACCTGTTGCCAAGAGTGGCGCAGAAAGCTGTAAACATCTGCTCTTTTATTATGTGGCGAGGAAGACAATATATTGTTGTAATAGTCATGTTTCCTTAGAAGTCTTTGACAATTATACTTGTGGCTTGGATGTGGTTTGTTTGATACTTTTCGCCAATATGGTGTTAACCAATATCCAATAATGGAGTTTCTGATAATTACAGCACTTCGACCATGAGCCGTTCCATCAGGGTGCGTAGTATTATATACTGTATAATTGGGTATTATGAGGTAGCTCATTGCAATAAAATGTGTCTCCGATATAAGGACTACATCGAGATAATGAATAGTGATGAATTTTATAAGCTCTAGACTGTGCAGTGTTAGTCCGTTGGCGTTCCAGATGGAGATCTTGAAGTTTGGTGCCATTATGTTATTTTCTCTAGCAGTTCTATTATGAGTTTCCTCATATCGCGCATTTCATCAAGTAAATCAAATACAATATTTTCGAGTCTGTCAATTGTGGTTGTTGTGGTTGTTTTTCATCTTCCCTTTTCTTATCAATAATCGTTGTTTGTGCATATGACGTCCCGGCGATTATATATTTATTTTGATTTGTCCATTCTTCTTCTTGATTGTCATTTGTAAACGTTTTTTTACGCTAGGTGGGAAATTTCCTAGCTTGTATTTCCTTATACACTTTGCAACCCTTATAGTTTGCAGGATGCGGTTCTGAACATAGAGCGCATTTCGGTGGGGCTTCTCTAGAGTGATTACAATCCTTGCTGATGTGTCCCGTTTGCCCATAGCGCACACACCACGGGCGTCTGCTGCAAAACTTTTTTGTGTGTCCACAGGTCATACATTGACCACATTGGGGGATATCTCTTATTGGCCTTGGTGCCTCAATGCTCACCTTCGAGTTTAGTAGGTATTCTATATTGTATTTATCTATATTGGAATTCCTGGGTGGCATTATTGTGGACACAAACGCAATTATGTGATTCGGAAAGATCGCGAATTATCATTTTATTGATGATACTTAAAATCTTTAAGTGGTTCTATTTTTGATCATATCAATTTCCCGTAGTTCAATAGAATGAATGAGCAGGGTAGCAAATGATTTGAGAAACGAGAGATGCATGTGCATGTATAACGACCCCACGTAAATAAACTTCACAGTCACAATCAATTTCAAAACATAAATCGAATGAATAAGAGAATTTACATATTCCTCATAAGGTTAACGACACATAGAAAATAAATCAATTCATGTCGTCATCATCAACCTGTGTTTTATTTCCCTGTATGTTACAATTACATAAACCAATTTACACCATAATCGTCATTCTGCGTTTTATTTTGCTATCTGTTACAAATTCAACGAGTCTATAATTGAATAAACAAAACAAACACATACATGTGTGCTTTATTATACTAATCCATGATTTACGTTTTCTACATATTACCAATAGCAAAATACCTTGAAAGTAATCACGGTTCTTAATTAAACGTCACGACGTGTAATTACTAAATACTATTACAAATCACAAGCCAAAAATAATCAAGAAATTATATAATAATTTCACGATATTAAAACGATAAATATCAGTAAATGTCGCACCGTTACAATACTCAGGAGTATTTGGTAAATTCAATAGGCCCACGCCTATGTCCACTTCTACCGTGCATGTAGCTCGACCAATTAATAACAATGCAACTAAACCAAATAATTATTTTAAAAAAAAACGCGAATTTCACATCCGCATAATTATTTAACAGCGAAGAACTTCTTGATAACCATGACCTCGAAACTGTAAACGAAAACCACGACTACAACGAGTACGTAGATGATAGTTGTTTTATATAAGTTGATTTAAAGTTTAATTGATTTAAATAACACCGCAAATAAACCTAAATTACCGTTTACTTTTATACCAAGATTTATGTTAGCTGAACTTTTGCCACTTCTGATATTGTTAACCCAATTCAGATATTGTTAGGCCGGCGAATTACCTTTAGCTTAATACTGATTATTTTTAATCCATAAAAACAGTTTCAATACTAATTCTGCTGTATTATTCTTATAATAGGTAATTATTTGTATTGTCAAGATGTCGATTAATAAACAATGGGATTTGCATCAATGAAACTTATTTATTTAATACAAACTAATGATACAAAAATATAAAAGGTTATATAATCGTATAATAAAATATGGCAATCGCTCTCTTCTTTTGCTCCTTCCAACGACCGTCATTCTGTAACAATTAGAAGAGTAATCGTGAGTTTACAACTCAGTGAGACAATTGTATTGGTTGACCCGAGTAATAATTGGTCAACCCAATATCCTTGATTAATTACGGTGAAACAATTATCCTTGGTCAATTGCTTATCGATAGGTCAACCTCAACTCTCCACAACAATACAATGACTCACTATACTTGTTGACCCGAGTTCAACTCTCCACAACTAGACAATGATTCACCATACTTGTTGACCCGAGTCCAACTCTCCACAACCATACAATGGCTCTCTATACTTGTTGACCCGAGTTCAACTCTCCACAACTATACAATGATTCACTATACTTGTTGACCCGAGTTCAACTCTCCACAACCATACAATGACTCAGCATATTTGTTGACCCGAGTAATAATTGGTCAACCCAACATCCTTGTTATCTTATGAGACAATGGAACAACGATGGGTCAACCTCAACTCAACTCAACCACACAATCACTCACCCTTAATTTATCCATACGGACACTAAACAATAAAACTTTACTGAAACTATTCTATTAATTCGTCACGGCCCGCTTCGCCTGGTAACACTCACTTAATGCGCTGCAAATGCGTCTGTTCCCTTCAAAAGGGTCCAAGAGAGGCAACTTGGCCTTGAATTTATAAACAAACTGCGTCATCGGCCCGCTCGTATACGCCCGAACCTAAATATTATGATTTACCATTTTAATAAATTGGGTGATATAACATTTAATTTAAAAATCCTTATAGATAGTGGTGCAACAAGTTTATTAATTAACCCTGGTGACGCTCAAAAATACTCCACTGATTACCTTTTCAACGAAAATTTCACCATCACAAGTCTAAACCAAACCATACATAACCCCAAAAACATGTATTACACTTTATTATTAGAGTTCGGAATCCACCACGAAATAAAATTAAAAGTCATACAATAGCATGATATATTCTATGCTTTCATTGGAAGCGACGATTATAGAAAATTAATGGCAAATATAGATTACAAACGAAATATATTAACTATGGAATTAACTGTAAATATAGACATTCTATTTTACTTTGATCTAAACCCAAGTGACTTTAAACCGTTTAAACAAAAGTCAAAATCTTTAATAAAAATTCCAGTAAACATAGATAAAGGCCCAGTCTCAATTCCTGACATTATTTTGAATAACATTACAATACCCGCATCTATCTTAAATTCTGACAACGGCTTTTGTACGATACCAAACGAGGAAGAACGAGACATAGACTTATGCTTTGAAAAACAAATTGAAGCAACTCCCTTCTCTAATTTAGAATTACTTATATATAATGAAATTCATGACGCAAAAAATAAAGCTAATACCATGCTTGTTACTTTACACAATAAAACTAAACCCTGAACATTTAAACGTAGAAGAAGAAAAAATAAAACTCTATGAGGAATTCAAAGATATTGTTCATACCGAAAATTCTACACTAACTTTTAGTAACGCCTTTAAGCTTAAAATACGTGTAAACGATGACGAACCAGTTTCTAAGAAAGATATTCCTAAGGAAGAAATTCAAAATCAAATACGAAAATTATTAAATAATAAAAATATAAGACCATCAATTTCTCCATACAGTTCTCCGGTATGGATTGTAAAAAAATTGAACGCCTCAGGCAAAAGAAAATGGCATCTTGTCATAGATTATAGAAATCTAAATAAAAAAATCGAAGACAAATGTCCTCTCCCCAGAATTGAAGAAATACTTGAGAACCCTGGTAAATGTACTTATTTCTCTACCCTTGACCTGGCTCAAGGATTCCACCAAATTGAAATGCACCCCTCATCCATCGAAAAAACAGTATTTAGCGTTAATAATGAGCACTACGAGTACACAAGAATGCCATTTGGCATAAGGAATGCTCCAAGTAAGTTCCAAAGAGTAATGGACAACATCATTAAAGAATACTTATATCAATTTTGCTTTGTTTACATGGATGATGTAGTCATATTTTCGAAATCATTACAAGATTTGATTGATTTAAAGAAAAATTTCGAAAAATTTAGTTCATTTAATTTAAAAATCGAGCTTGATAAATGTGAATTTCTACAAAAAGAAGTGCAATTTCTAGGACCAAAATGGTACAAAACCAAATCCCTCGAAATTAATAGGGATTCAAAACTACCCTTTACCAAAAACAGTAAAACAAATAAAATCCTTCCTTGAATTAACCGGATATTACAGACGTTTTATCGATAACTGTGCTAAAAAAGTTCAGCCATTTACTAAATGTCTCAAGAAGAATTCAAAAATCGATGGAAATGATCCAGAATATCTTAAATAATTTCAAAAATGTAAAGAACTTCTAATAAAAGCCCCAATTCTAATCTACCCCGACTTTAACAAAGTATTTTTGTCACGACTGATGCTTTAAATACAGCATTAGGTAGTCTTATCGCAGGATAGTAAACCTATCTCATACTGCTCGCGAATACTAAATAGTGCCGAAAAAAATTTAAACAATTGAGAGAGAATTGTTAGCGATTATTGAATGCACAAAGCATTTTAGACCTTATGTCTACCGACGACTTTTTATAATCGAGACTAACCACAAACCACTAAAATGGTTGTTCTCAATAAAAGATCCAAATTCACGACTAACGAAATGGCGACTGAAACTTGAAGAATTAGATTACGAAGTTAGGTATAAAAGAGAAAAAGAAAGTCAATTCGCAGATGCGTTATCTCGTATAGAAATTAACAAAAAAGAAACGACAGATGACTTTGACATTTTATCACTTCTCCTCCAATTTGACGAAGACGAAACCCTAAACTTAACTGACGAACAATTTGATGAAATTCTTATGGAAATAAATGAAGAACCAGAATCATATAATTCTGACATGACACAGCATACTGCTATAGAAGAGCCTATTTATACAATACCAATTAGCGACAAACTGCTTAGGGCCGGTTCCATAATATCACAGAAAAGTCTCCTATCTAAAGCTTACTTAATAGAAAAGTAGACTTTAAAGTCTGCTTCTGTTCCATATGATAAAAGACACTTTTTCGTAAAATGAAGTTTAAAAATCCATTATGGAACTCGTTACAGTACTTAAAGTCGCCTTTTCGGTTTAAAGGAAACTTTAATACCATTACCAAACTGGCCGTTAATCAATTTATTAACCGACTAATTTTAGACAACGCCGATAAATATAATGTAGAATTAACAAAACCGTTTGATAAACTAAATTATTTCGTAACGTAGGAGAAAAGAATGAAAACTTTAAACGATTCCTTAAAGATAATATTAACCCTTGTAATTTATACAGAATTTATTTAATAGATAAGACACTTGAATTACCATTTATAAAAACCTGTCAACCATTATTAAATAATCAATTTTAAATAACTAAAACAAATTTATGTTGTAAAGATATTACTAACAATAGTGAACAAATTAAACTCATTGATGAATACTATCAAAATAATCACAACGGAATTACCGAAACATTAAACCATTTAAAAGCGAAATTTTATTGGGCAGATGCCACTTTTAATCAGCAAAATAATTAATCAATGTGAATTATGTTTACTTGCAAAATACGAAAGACACCCTTACAAGGTCCCGCTCTCAGGACCTATGCTCGCATGGAAATTTCTAACAATTATAGATCTATTTTCAAAATACGGCCAAGCTTATTAGATCGCATATGCTTCAGCAATAACGATCTTGAATATATTAAAACATTTGTTCTCCCATCATAATTATCCACAAAAAATAGTTTGCGACGAAGACAAAGAGTTTAAAAAGAATGTTTTCAAGAATATTGTAAATTGTTTGACATTGATCTTCATTTCACGACGAACTATAATCAAAATTGTAACTCACCAATCGAACGATTTTAGACAAAATTAGAGCTGCTAAATTACAAAACAATAAAGATCCTCCACAAGATATAATGATATCAGTGATTCTAATATATAACCAAACAATTCATTTATCAACGGGTTTTACCCCATTATCTTTACTTTATAGACTTTTATAGATTTAGGTCAATTTCATGAAAATCTAAATTTTCATGAAATTGACCAAAATCAAACAATTTATCAAGATACAATAACAAAATAAAAGAAGAATTATTACCATTTTATAATCAGATCTACCAAAAACAATTCGATATAAGTAATAAAACATTAGCACAAAGAAATAGAACTAATACTGACATTGACCACGAAAATAATCAATGAGCGATATACGCAAAATGACAAAAAAAACGGAAATCTGACCCCCTGTCTACTACAAAATTAGCTTTACAAGAATTAACGATAATAAAATTGAAGGCAAACGCGAAAATACCAACAAATTGACTAAAGATTCATAAAAAAGAACGAGAAGAGATAAAAACCCTTTTACTTTTCAGGATTATAACAGTCCCGATCGCGCTGTATCTGGCCCTTCAAATCGACTCCGTTAAAACCAATGTCTACTTCGAAGAAAACCACGGCAAAGTTAAACTACTTGGCCGATACCATATATTTTACTTCTATATTAATATCACTGAGATATAAATAAAATACTACTACCTTTTAGGGTGTGCGCATGCGTTAAAACTAAAATGTGCTCATAAAAAGCGCCTTACAACAATATCAGAGATATTGGAATTAAATAATAAAGAAATTGAAAACTCATTGTTGAAATTTAAGCTACTCAAAAGAAAAAAGAGGTCTCGTAAGTGTATTGGGACCTACGAATTGCACGAAGTGCAATTCATTTCGTTACAGGAAATTCAGACAATAAAGATTTACAAGAAATTAATATTAACCTTAACCTTCCATTTAAAAATCAAGAAAAAATACAAGTTGAAGTTGAAGTTGAAGTTGAAAACTAGTTGATAAATTCACGTCTTTTGCAAATCATTTAACAACCAAGTACGCCCAAAATGTAGACATTATTCGAAACAACATCAATGTCTCTTTATCTGCTCCGAAAATACTTAATACCTAGATTGAATTTCAATCAACTCTACAATATTATATTTACTTAAGTCAAGAAATACTTAAAACACTACAATTAATTGAATGAACGATTAGTCTTGCGTTTATCGAAATTACGACCCTATAATTAGTCACTACGGGTGAATTATTGGATATAATGGAACACCTTGCTATGACACACAAAAAAAAAGGAATTACTGGAGTTAGATAGAACTCATCCATTAACATTATTAGAATATTCTAAATTTAAAGTTTTATCGATTAATAATACTATTGGAATCATTTTGTACACCCCAACTGTTAAACCCCAAACCTACCAATAGCATAGAGTTTACCCTATCTATATATTTTTTTCTACATTTAATTGTGATTAAATTGCACTCCAGCCCTAAATTAATCAGTAAATTAATTGAACTTAAAGAATTTAATATGCAAATCTATGTATATGCTGCGTTAAGCAAGTATATACATTTCATAGTTTACATTCCCAATTAGTTCCCAATTGAATTTTTCTTTATGAATTATTTATAACGATTCGGCAATATTGAAATATTTTTTGTTTGTTTATAACTCCGTCATTAATTTTGGAATGATATTTTAGATTTCTCTACATATCTAAGTTTATGGGGAATTTTTGTTTTCGTGAAAATTTTCGAACTCCAGAATTCAACGGAAATGTCCTTATTGAGAGTCTGTATGAATTTGATAACTTTATGGGCACAATAAGTCAAAAAGTAAAATAATATAAATAGTAAGATAAAGTAAAATAAGATAATTGAATGAAATTTAGAAATCTAGATTTTAGATTTTTCGAACAAAAACTAGATTTGAAAAGGATTTTAAAAGGTGAAATCTTAAACTGCATGTTTCTGTAATAAACAAAATTTCATGGCACTCTTGCTTTATGGACAAAATTACGTTGATATTTTGATATTTAATTGTTATTTTATTCATGTTAATATAGAGAAAGTCATGTGCTGCCCCACATCAGATTTTTGTATTAGGGACAGTACCTCTCAAACATATGAACATCTTGATTTTCAACTGACAAGTTATAAATTTAAGAATCACCTTATTATATATATATATATATATATATATATATATATATATATATATATATATATATACAGGGTGAGTTTTTTCGGATGTTTAGTATGAGGATCTGGGTAACTAGCGGAGATAGAGGGACGATTAAATGGGGAAATAATTGCAGTTTTACGAGTTCAATTTCATGAGCTTTTTGTTTTTTGGAAAAATTGCATGGATAACTAGATATCTCGAAAAAAAATATTTTTTGTTATTTTGTTCGGAGCATATTGCTCTGTTATTATTGACTTTAGAAGAAATGTGTAAAGGAAAAAGTTATAGGAAATAATAGGCTTAATCATACAGTCTAACCGATTATTTTATTTAAGCTTTAATTTTTGATTTATGGCACAAACTTGTGTTTTTTATAATGGAAATCATAGTCGGCCATGACTCTATAAAACAGGCCTGTTTTCAACGATTCTAATGATGTATCATATTACATAGGTTTTTTTATAAATAATTAAATTATGGGATTTTTTTTCTTTTCAGTTTTGAACTATTCGAAGTAGTACGCTATAGAAACAATTGATAGATACAAACGATAATTATAGCGGTGGCCGATCTCCCGATCTCTCTGTTTTAGATTTTTATTTATGGGGAATGGTAAAAGATAGAATGTATCAAACATCGTACGTCACAGTAGATGACCTTAGAGAGGCTGTACTTACAAGTTACAAGTTTTTGCTAATATTGATGGACGATCCGTTAGAAAAGCAACAAATTCTGTTTTAAAAAGGTGTGCATTAATCATAATGGTGGACCTTTTGAATAGATTTAGTCTGAAATACTTTCCTAACTTTAATTACGTTGTTTTGGTACTACTTTAGTTCTAATACGTTCTAATATGCTTGTATTGTTTCTCAATTTATCGTCTGTCATTCCCTGTTTAGTAGTTTTGTACTTATATAATTTTGTTTTATCAGAAATAATTTTTATATAAAATTGTAACTCCAACGAAATAAATATTTTACACCAAAATTATAATGTTTATAATTTCGAAATGATAAGAAAAATTTTTAATAACTAACTTGAATTTTATTATTTAATGCGGTGCGCATCTATCAATTGTTTCCATAGCCCACTTCTTTATTAGTTCGAAAATGAAAAGTAAAAAATAACGATAATTTAAATATTTATAAAATTAACTATATCAAGTGGTATACCATTAGAATAGTTGAAAAAGCGCCTGTTTTATAAAGTCATGTCCAACTATGGTTTCCATTAGAAAAAACTCAACTTTGTCTCATAACTCAAAAATTATAGCTTTAATAAAATAATCGGTTAGATTGTATGATTAAGCACATAATTACGTACAACTTTTTCCTTTACATATTTTTTCTAAAGTAAATGATAACAGATCTATAGGCACCGAACCAAATAACAAAAAATATATTTTTTCGAGATATCTAGTTAGCCGAGCAATTTTTTCAAAAAACAAAAAGCTCATGAAATTGAACTCGTGAAACTGCAATTCTTTCCCTATTTAATCGTTCCTCTATCTCTGCTAGTTTCCGAGATCCAGATACTAAACATCCGAAAAACTCACCCTGTATATATATAAAATACGTATCAAGGGCCGAAACGTAGGTTTTAAAAAAAGATACTTTTATTTTAAAACTTAGAATTTAATATGTTGTTAGTACGGAATACGAATATAGAGTGTGTGGTGGCAAGGCCAACCTGAAATTGGATTTAAATAGTACAATTCAAGATTAAGCTAATAATTTATTGGGAGAGACAGGAAATAAATTATTCGCATTGATTCAATTTTGCAATTAACATTAATCATGGATTCGAAATCTAGAATATTATCAGATTTTAATTCAAAGGATAATTGTTGGTTATAAAAGTATGATATTCTCTTAATTTCAGAGAATAAATCTTTCGAATCAATAATACTGGGGCTCAAGATTTTGGCTCTACAGAACAAAATTGAGTCCTCGATATTTTTGAAGATACTTAGAATAATAGTGTAAAATATGATTAATTGGTTAAACAAATGTTTTGTATAGGAGACGTGTTGGTGATCAACTTCACCCTTCAAAATTGCACTTAATTGCATGATCCTCGACTTCAAGTTTGACTCATTGTGTTCAATACTTTTTATAGTATTATTAAAATTCTTAATTAATTGGGTACTTAAACTGTACCCGTATTTTTACTGATTTGCAATTTGGTGTTCGTTAGTTTTTAAATGATTTAATATTGCATCAATACGTTCACCGTCTCTGGCATCTAAATTTCCTGTTACAGTTTTTACAATAGTGCCTAGTCGGTCGATTAGGCCTCTTCGGTTTTTATTTCCGGACATACTATGTATGCGGAAATTATTAATTTTATTATCAATCGCTTCGCGAGTGCAATTTAATATTATATTATAATTATCGAAATCCTTTTCAAATTGAGAAATATTCTTAAGCGTTTGTTTTAAAAATTGATATTGGGTATTTAATTTAACATATTCTTGATATAGCGGTTTTAACTCATAATGATGTATGAAGATATGTTCTGCCTTCTGTAACTTCGCAGGTCCTAAGTAAATTGGTAGTATTCCTGCGTTATTAGTAATATTCTTTATTACAGTAGCCTGCGTCAAGGAGACGAGGATCGACCTGGAAGAGAATTACTCATTTTATTTTCGCCCATGTAAATGTGGACATTAATACTTGAATCTTTGAATACGTATTCAATCATAGGTTTTACAATTTCGTAATTTAGTTTGTCTAAACCGCAACCTAGTTTAGGTATAGCTAATTGCAGTGATTGGAGCGGTAGTCCAGAAAACTACCGCGGTAACGGTAGCGTTACTTCCCTATAAAAGTACCGCGGTACGGTATTCGGTACATTTGTGAAAAAGTACCGCGGTAGCGGTAGTCGGTTACCGCGAAATCGGTAGCGGTAGTTTGGCGGTAGTTTTCATTCGATTTTTTTTGTCATTTCTTTTAATTAATTTTATCTCTTAATCTATTTTATCTTTACTATATCATTGGGGCGTTTTTTGCAAAATTCGATCTTCGTATTTACTTTATTTTTTGTAAGAGGCATGTTTTTACTGTAACAAATATCACAATAAATTTGCATAGGTATCTATACAGGGTGTCCCAGCTATAATATATAATAATATAATAATATATAATAACACGTATCGTGACAAATCCACAATCATTTAAAATTACCCTTTATGCATTGTAAAACCATTAAGTTACTACCTGTTCGACGATCTTTCGTTAGCCGGCCAACCGGAATCGACGTAAATTCTACGTACCGCCTCAATGAAGTAATAAAGTAACAAGTAACCATGACGCATTTTCCTTCAAATGGAAAATACGGGCCCACTACAAAAGTAAAAACCTGTACGGTAACCGTACTTTTGTGTAATTACGGTGGTATTTTAATTTACGACCACTCTAATCCTGGTATTGAAAAATAATCCCAACCCTTATTAAGACATTTATTGCACTTTGGGCTTCTAGGTATCTATCTGCATAAGATAATCACATTGTGTTCCTGAGAAATATCTTCGAAAACGAAAACACTTGGAAAAAACTACCGCTACCGTACCGAACATTTGCGGTAGATTTTGAGAAAAAAAATACCGCGGTACAGTAGTCGATACTTTTTTTAAAAAGTACCGCGGTACGGTAATGGGTAGTCAAAAAAGTACCGCGGTAGAGTACCGCGGTAGTTCCAATGACTGGCTGGTTCCAATGACTGGCTAATTGGGTGATGCCTCTTAATTGACAAAATTCTTTCATTTTTATTAAGGTATTAAATAAATTTTCGTAACTTGGTTTATCGTAATAATTTTGTTTTGTTATTAAATAAATTATGTACCGTCCTTCTTCTTTTAAGAAACACAGCGAATTGACCTCAGGTTTTTGGGATTTAAGTAATTCTACTGTTCCAAATCTTTCTTTAAATTGCAACGCTATGCCAGCGTTCATATGTAAATCGGTAGAAACACAGTGTGCTAGTGAAAACTCTCTTGGAGCAAAGAACAAGTCGTCTTGTATTTCATTTACATTTTTGATTACTATATTTTCTCTACCATTTCCATTATTCACATAGTTTCGACAATTTTTATAATTGATTTCTTTTATACTGATCTGATCAGTTTTCTGCTTGAATTTTAAGCGTGGTGTTTTAATATTAGACAGGTGGATTTTCTCGACGGTATTATGGTGTCGAGTATTTATCCTCGCAGTTTTTAGTTCTGGATTGATACATTGTAATTCTTCTTTCTTATATTTATTTTTCGTCTTAGATTGTTTATGCTTATTTGCTACAAATATTTCTATTGGTATATAGGCAAATTTTCGCGGCTCTCATTTCTGTTATTAATAGTTTTTTCTTTATTAATTTGTGTACGCTCATTTATTTTGTCGTACATTAATTTTACTTTGCGTTTATGATTCATAATATAATCATTAATAATTCTAGTATTTTCATTAATATTACCTGGGTCTGGAGTATCCATATGACCAGTGATTACCTCTAATGGCGTAAATTTGGTAGTAGAGTGAATCGAGCTATTGTATCCAAGAATTACATAGTTAACTTTGATTTCTATCGGTTCCTTTTTGTATAGGTCTTGATTATTAAACAGACGGATGTGTTCAATTATTGTGGAATGAACACGTTCAACCATCCCATTTGATTCTGGGTGCTGAGAACTGATAAAATGTAATTTAATTTTATGTAATTCCAATAATTCTTTAATTATTGAATTTTTAAACTCTAAATGGTTGTGTGCAATTATTTGGTTAGGAATACCGTGGTGACTGAAAAATACAATTAGTTTGTTTGCAATTTCTATTGCTTGATACGAACTTAGTTTATAAATTTGAGTATATTTTGAAAATGAATCTATTAGAGTAAGGAATTTGGATCCTTCTAAAGAAATACTATCGATGTGAATTATTTCGGTTTTACGGTTTTACCGGGTTGGAGTTAAATTAAATTTTGGTTTTAATGGATTTCTTTCATATTTACTAAGTAAGCAAATTTCACAATTATTGATATATTCTTGGATAGTGCGGCGCATATCAGGCCAGTAAAAACGACGTTTTAGCTTGTTTTCTGTTTCATCGATTCCTCTATGATTAGTTTTACCTTCATGGTAATTTTTTATAATATTAAGGACTTCGTCCTTATCTTCAACATCCTTTACCTTTTCGGTACATCTAACAAAATTTATTTGAGAGTTCTTAAAATAAGTTTGTAAGGTTACACAGAATTCCTCATAAATCGGGCTCTCAAAATATAGACAATATTTTACCTTTGGGACTATGAATTGTTTCACGAATTTAATTACATCATTTACGAATGATGATTGAGAGAATTGCACAACTAGTCTAATTTTTTTATTAACGAATAATTTTATCACTTTTGGTTTTCCGGGGGTATAATTTACTTCTGATATAAAAATTTGGTTATCTCCGATATTGACTGATTTTTCTATTACAGGGATTGCGATGATTGGATTTTCAATATTTGAATGTACTGTATGATTATCATTTTCATTATTAATGTTATCATTATCAATTTCGTCTGGTTCCCCAGTTTCAACAATTAATGACTCTGTGCATTGTGCATTTTCTCCATTATCAAGCAGACCTTCATCAAATGACCTTAAGTAAAGTCTGCTTGCGTCTTTGTTTTCGTCGTGAACGTTTATCTCTAGCCTAGACAGGAAGTCCGCATTCTTATTTAATACGCCTTGTTTATATACAATTTCAAAATCAGATTCTGATAATTTGATTCGCCATCTGGTAAGTTTTGAACTAGGGTCCTTAAGGGACATGAGCCACTGTAGGGGTTTATGATCCGTTATTATTTTAAATTTTCGCCCGAAAAAATATGGTCGAAAATATTTCGTGGCCCAAATAACTGGCAAAAGCTCCTTCTCAATTGTGGAGTAATTTATTTCTGATTCCTTTAGTGTTCTACTCGCGTATGCAATTGGTAAATCGCTACCGATAATTCCTTGTGACAAAACAGCTCCGACAGCGAAATTACTCGCGTCTGTAGTTAAATTAAACGGTTTAGTAAAGTCTGGATATTGTAAGAGTGGTTCGTTCGTAAGAATATTTTTACATAAATTAAAGCTATTTTTGTAATCCGAATCATTTACATTTATAATTGCATTTTTCTTTAGTCTCTTAGTCATTGGTTTAGTTAATTTAGCGAAATCTTTAATAAATTTTCGGTTATAACCGAGGATACCTAAAAAGCCTTTAATTTGTTTCGTAGTTTTTGGAATAGGATAATTTTGTATAACTTTAATTTTATCCGGATTCGGTTTTACGCCTCCAGGAGTAACAATGTGGCCAAGGTAAGCCACTTCTTTTCTCAAAAACTCAGATTTATCGAGTTGAATTTTAAAATTTGACTCTCTTAAACGATCGAACACCTCTCTTAAACGATTAACATGGTCTTGTAAGCTTGTGCTGAAAATTATTATGTCGTCCATATAGACTAGACATTTTTCATTTTGGATTCCTCGCAGGATATTATCCATGACTCTTTGAAAAGTAGCTGGAGCCTTTTTCAGCCCAAATGGCATACGCATGAATTCGTAATGCCCATTTTCAGTATTAAAAGCTGTTTTGGGAGTGTCACTTTCTTCAATTTCAATCTGATGGAAGCCAGATGCTAAATCAAGGGTCGTAAAATATTGAGAACGCCCTAATTTATCGAGTAGATCATTAATGTTCGGTAAGGGATAACGGTCACCGATTTTAATTGGCGGTAATCAATTACTACTCCCTATTTTTGCTTACCAGATGCGTCTAGTTTTTTGGGAATTACCCATATTGGCGAAGACCATGGACTATGCGACGGTCTTATTATTTTATCGTCAAGCATTTTATTTATTTATTTTCTAACTTCTTCCCTACGAATTTGGGGATAACGATATGATTTACTATACACGGGTAATTCATCCGTAGTTTTAATTTGATGCTTGACTTTATTTGTAAAGGTTAATTTATTATTATCGACATGAAATATGTCGGAATATTCCTTAATTAAATTCATTATAACTGTTTTCTCTTCGCTATTCATATGCTCATATAGAGATATATTAAACTGTACATTATTGTTTTTCAATAGGTTAAGATCGGGGTGTGTTGAGCCCAACTGCTGACAATCATATTCATTGATTGGAGCAACCACTAATGGTCTCGTAACCCAAATTTTAAGATCTTCTGTTGACGGATTAATTATTGTACAAATTGCTTTATAATTATTTACCGTAGTAATACATTCTGGTATTTCCAGAGAATCGATTTTTGAATATGGGATAATCACATCACGGTTTTTTTATATTTGCGATATCTATTTCAATAATTTGTTCGAATCTCCCAGGTACAAGTACCTTTTGTACACCCGTAATTTCCTGGGAATTAAAACAATTAATTTCTTCGCGAGCACCGGGCGATACTTTACACTTCTCGTCCGGGTCTCGAAATTCTACTATAATTTATTTTTATATCGCAGTCAGGTGTATTTATTTCACCTTTAGATAAATTAATATTTACATTTAAATATTTTAAATTATCGATTCCAATTAATACGTCGAAGTTTGAATGAAAGTCAAAAATGAAGCATTTTATATTCGCTTCTCTTGATTTAAATAACCGTTTTAGTGGTACAGTAGTGCTAAACCTTCCATAAGTAGTGCCATGTGCGCTGGACACTTGAAAGGGGTCGGTTCTGATTTGTTTTCGGAACAATTTGTACCCAATTTTAGGCTTTACAAATGACCTGCTACTACCTGTATCAATTAATATTTTTAAATTATTTAATGGATCGGTTACATACGGGAGATGACTTTCATTATTATTTATACTATTTAATTCTATTCGGGTCGGTCGTTTTACGGACCCTCTAAGGCTAAAAAGGATGTTTAGGAACATTTGGTTCCGTGCCTGGTTCCTCGTCGATATTATGTAATTCCTCCGAAATAAAATTATTTGGCCGACCTTGGTAACCTCTATTTTGATTAGGTAAATTTAAATTTTGTGTAGACACTGACACAGGTGTGGGTCTATATTGGAGTGTTGGTCTAGGTTGACTGGGGCCGACCCTCTGATTAACAAAGCTTGGTTTTGGAATATAATGATTACCATTAGGAGGTCGTGTAAAATTATTAAATTTAGGAACGTTATATTTATTTCGTGGAAAATTATTATTTACATTATTATTAGGAACTCTTACGGGATAATTACTTCTAAATTTATTGGGGAAACGTGGACTTACTTTATTAAAATTGGATTTATTCACGGAAATATCTAACTGAAACTCGTTAGTTAAAATATTCAAAGCAGCATTGAAATTAAGTGGATTCCTTGCACGAATTTGTGCACCAATTGGTTCTTTTAAACCACGGAGGAAGACGCGCAATGCATTTTCATGAAAAAAGTTCATTAGATAATGTTGTTCTTGTTGAGTTGCGATATGATCCCTTATATATGATACTTGCAAATTCAGCAAGTGTTGCAATTTTGTGTTCAGCAATTGTTAAATTTTGGGAACCCATGCAGACTGCGCCAAATACGTATCACGGGCCGAAACGTAAGTTTTAAAAAAGGAACTTTTATTTTAAATCTTAGACTTTAATATGTTGTTAGTACAGAATACGAATATAGAGTGTGTGGTGGCAAGGCCAACCTGTTAGTAATATAACTTTATTATAAATGAACAATAAAAGATAATATATAATGCGTGGGATGCGCTCATATGCATCCGTCTTAAATAATACTCTTTATATAATAATAAAGAAGCTGATTGTTTGTGACCGCAGGTAACTTATATATATATATACTGTGTATCAGCCAAATGGAATAAATTCGATAATAAATAAATGGGGGCGTGTTCGAAACAACGCTCGGACACGTCGATTGTTATTTTTAGTTGCGCATTTTTTTCAACAAAAACTTTTTATACAGAGTGTGTCATGTGACCGTGGCCAATACCAACTTTCTTATTTTTAATGCAATACCTGGTATATTATTCAATTTTTGGATTCTTCAGAAAATTCTAGACATATTTCATGTATAATGTCCTATACCTATCTTCAACTGTTTCGGAAATATTAAGTGTTTTCAGATTTATTGCAAAAATTAACATTAAAAAAAGAAAATTATTTGATTACAGAAATTCGTTACAACACACTCAAAAACTAATAAGTAATACTGTTTATTTCTTGATAATGTAAAAAAACAAAAAAAAAACAATAAATTTCAACGGAGGAGATGTTCAAAATGCTCGCCGTGAACGTCTTGGCAACATCCTAATCTTAAATAGAAATTTCTTCTAACGTTACTCAACATCTCAGGCGTGACCGATCTAATCGCAAGCATTATTCGTCTTCTTAAGTCAGCTAAGTCGAGGGGTTTAGTTTTGTATACAATACTTTTGACATATCCCCATAAGAAGAAGTCTAATGACGTCAGATCAGGGGATCGTGCTGGCCATTCCATCGATCCTCGCCTCCCTATCAACCGATTTGGAAATATTCGGTTGAGATAGTTCCGGACATTGATTTGGTAATGGGGCGGTGCTCCATCTTGCTGAAACCATATCATATTCGCTGGAACTTGTGGGTTTGCTGGATCAGGATATAAGTTTGTCAAAGTTGGCACAACATTATTTTGGAGTAGTGCTAATAATTATCACCATTTAAATTGCCATCAATGAAAAAGGGTTCTCCAACAGTTCCTGTCCAAACATTAACCTTTACAGGGTATTGCGTATGTTCTTCTCTCATCCAGTGAGGATTTTCCGTCAACCAATAGCGGCAATTTTGACGATTAGCATGACCGTGAAGTGTAAAGGTGCACTCATCAGAACACAAAACATGTTCTAATTGGATCACATTGTTATCTAACATTGCCATCATTTGTTCACAAAAATACGTTCTCCTATCAAAATCGTCTTCCATGAGCTCCTGAGTTGGTATCATTTTATAGGGATGCATTTTAGTTTCTTTTAATGTTCGAAAAATCGATGAATGGCTAACATTGAACATTGTGGCTGCTTATCGACTAGAAGTATGTGGGTTTTCCACAAACTCAAGCATAATATCCAATTTGGTATCATCACTTATTGCATTGGCAGCTGCTTTTTTTATCTGCCTTACATGTCCAAGCTCACGAAACTGCTTTTCTATTTTACTAATTGTCCCTTGGGATATAGGCGGCAAATTTGGAAATTTTTCATGAAATAAGCGAGCAACTTTCATTTGTGTCCGTGTGTTATCTCCATAACCAATCATCTGTAGAATTGTAATTTTGTGCATTTCTGTTAAATTAACCATTTTTCTGATATGCAGTTAACGAAATTCAAACGACTATAACACTGACAACTAAACTGTCATGCAGGCAGACAACAATTTCCTAAGAGCAGGCGTTTTAAACAAAAGTAAACAAAAGTATTTATAGTTTTTGTTTATTTCATATCCGTAAAAAGGTAAAAAGGAACGCTGAAATGGTTTTTGCTTACTTTTTCATTATCAAGACCTAAATGGGAAATAATTATTGAATGAGTTGTAGCGAATTTCTGTAATCAAATAATTTTCTTTTTTTAATGTTAATTTTTGCAATAAATCTGAAAACACTTAATATTTCCGAAACAGTTGAAGATAGGTATAGGACATTGTACATGAAATATGTCTAGAATTTTCTGAAGAATTCAAAAATTGAATAATATACCAGGTGTTGCATTTAAAATAAGAAAGTTGGTATTGGCCACGGTCACATGACACACCCTGTATAAAAAGTTTTTATTGAAAAAAATGCGCAACTAAAAATAACAATCGACGTGTCCGAGCGTTTTTTCGAACACGTCCCCATTTATTTATTATTGAATTTATTCCATTTGGCTGATACACCCTGTATATATATATATATATATATATATATATACGGACAGAAATACGTGTGTTAATTTTAAACATTGGTAGAACTCGTTAAATAAAACATTTTTTCTATATGTTTTTTTTTTCAAATAGCAACGTTAAACTGATTTAAAATATGTTCTAGTTTATCTACTAAAACGCGTACCCGCCTATGGTTAAAGGTGTGCAGCGATAAAATATGTTGTTGTGATGGCAACGGTGTCATAAAGGTACATCATTGCTTGTTAATCAAAACATGTTTAAGATATTGTGCACTGTACAATCTTCGGGCTTCTGCGGCATTTCCAAAAGCTCGGCCATATACCAACACAATATCTGTTAATTCTTGATTAGAAAAATTTGGCATTTTGAAATAAACTTCACTTGACAATTATAGTGACAGTACCTGAGAACGGCTCGTCCGTTAAAAATTAGGGGGCAAAAAAATATAAAAAAAACCTGCAAATTTTGAAAAAAACCATATAGAAAAAATGTTTTATATAACGAGTTATACCAATGTTTAAAATTAACACACGTATTTCTGTTACACCCTGTATATATATATATATATATATATATATATATATATATATATATATATATATATATATATATATATATATATATATATATATATATATTTAATGCTAGAAACAAACATGCGATTTTTTTCCAGAATATTAAAATGAAAAGTACATTATAGACCATGCATTATTTTGGTTTCACAGCGTAGATGCTAGTAAAAAGCCAGGGGAGGATTTGCTTGTGTCATCAACAATTCAATCTATAGAATTTAAAAATGTTAAATCATCCGAAAAACAAAAACGCAACTACAATAAACGCTGTGAACAGAAGTATGCTTGGCTAGAATATAGCGAAGATAGTGGAGGTGCATTTTGTAGACTATGCCGAAATTTCATGAAAAGTGATGCAAAAGTGTTGCAAAAGACTAGTGGGGTTCATAACCGTTCCATTTACATAATTTTTTCCATTTCAGTTTGCCCACACACAAAATTTGCAGGGTTGTTGGCATTTATCGCTCATGGAGCAAAACTAGCAGCTACAATGTAATATCTAAGACAAAATATGCTATTTAGAGAAATATATAAGGATCTGGGTTCAATAGGGCGTGTAAAAAAATGAAAATATTCAAATAAGTAGTCTTACATTCTATTACCTAATTGTTGGTTACGCCATTAAGGTGGCTATAGAAACAACTTATTTTTACGGAAATGGCAGTGACATATGTCAGTTACATTGAATTGATAGTGCAACTGTTGTCAATTATGTATAGAGGAAAGGTAATAGATGAAAAAAATATTTTTTTTATTTTTTAGAACTAATCAGTTTCAATTGTTGTAATAAATTCCATTATTTTTGTGCAATACGATTTCAAAATGTTATTTTCAAAATAAAAATGGATAATTATACCTCTATTGGTTTAAATGTTCTTCAATACACGCCAATAACTGAAATTTTATCGAGTGGGCCAACTGAAGCTGGACAGGGCTCTTAAAATTACCCTTTCAACATCATTTTTTACTTTACACATTTTTTACACGCAAAGCTGCAAATTATTGCAAGTTGCAAATCCAACCGAAATTACAATCTCACCCTAAATGGATCATTCGTGCTTCCCTAAATGAAAACACGTGTTCCGTATTTGGAAATTTAATTGAAGACTTGATTGGTGAAATGAGTATTGGATTTCGTCTGTAGCTGGAACCTTTCTCTAATTTTATTAAAAATATTAAATTACAGGTACACCTTATCTTGGTTAATTTCTTAAATAATATATGATACACAGAACACATCTCATTGTTTACATAAATACTATACATTGCCAGTGTCTATTAGAAGTATTTCCATCCACTAATAAACTTGGCAATAATTAATCGTAAGGTTTACGATACCCACAAGCAGATTGAAAATGCACTGATTAGCTAGGTTAGACTAACATCCAATACATATTTCAACTTAAATTTTGATAACCGGGTGGAGTAATGGTCCAAAAATAGATACTTAGGCCGGAAGTCTTAACGTCATAATATCTAGAGAATATTATTTATATAACAGATTTTAGCAACATTTGTTCCAGCTTGCAATGTAACACTTCGGAAAGTCTTAAAGTCATAAAGACTATATTATAGCGTACGATCAACAATTATTTAGACAACGGGCGGCTATGACTGTCAGTATTAAGGAACGAGCCAAAAATATTTGAAACGACTTGGATATCTTGTACTCTATGGCAGACATACTTCCGACATCTCAAGGGCTTTTGTTATCTAAATAATTGTGGATCGCACAGTATCATGTATATTACAGATTTTAGCAAAGTTTGTTGCAGCTTGCATTGCAACACTTCTTTTGCACGCAATTTAAAGTATCTTCATAATCAAAGTCCCAGTACCCAGTTCCATTCCAGCCCGACGAAATTCCAAATATTGAAAATTTCGTGTTGTGAAGATATGTGTGTGTCAAAATCGTGCGGTTATAGTCTGTGCCTATTCCCATCGACACAGACTGCCGGTCTTCGTTTATGGAAACCCAAAAGTTTCTGTACTCATTGGAGTCAAGCAGACCCTCATCATGTTCATCTACAAAGATTTCTTCTTGCGTGTTTCTTCGTAAAACGCTTTTCAAGTTGCCGTAGGCTCCGATGACGAATTCGTAATAGAAGCTATCCTCTAAGGAATAGCTATTAGTTAATAGTACGATCGCCGCAGTATTGGCTTTTATATTAAATTGCAATAATTTCGTGCATAATGGAAAGTAGTTGTAAACTTTGCCAGTTGGTGTGATGGAGGTATACAGCTCTGCAAAAAAAATGCATTAAATTAGAATTGAGAGTTTTATGTTGGGTTATATTATATCGAGTAATATTTAGTATACTTACTGACTCTATCAGACCCAGTGAACGTGGTTAATTGGACAAACATGAAAATGAATACGAATTTCATTTTGCGTCTTTATTACTTCAATTTATCACCAATTGTTTTATATACCTGTACACACAAATTGCTGATTATTGTTATTTATAAAATAGTTTACCTGGAATTAATGTATAGGGTGGCGCAAAAGTCCTCACTAGATTTCGTAAAGCAGTAACTTTGTGTGTAAATAAAAATTGGTTATGATTATTGATTAGGTTAATTTAGACCTTAGGTTTTTTTTTCGGGAAAGTAAAAAGATAATATCGTGCAAGAAGACACCGTTGAGTTTATACACATTTTCTCAGCATTTTCCATGGTTTTTGTCAAAAATACTGGCGATAAATTATCCTCTTCCAGTCGAATGTTCTCCTTTAGGACCCCAAAGGTCTATAGCTTGTTCCTATAGACCCGTGACTTAAAAATGTTCCCAAGAAAGAAGCCTGGAATGGTCAAATTGGGCGATTTGGTACACACCTTGCTCACATTTGGGCCATTGCAAATCGCCAAAACGAGAAATTAACCGGCCGGAAAAATGGCCGGTGTGGATTATAGCGATACATGATTTGTCTACGTGTATTCTACTTCAGTTTACTTCACAAATATCAAAGTCGCAAAGTCATAAAACGAAATTGCAAAAATGAGAGCATCTTCCAATAAGATTTGCGCCACCCGGAGTAAAATACCCGGATTGAGTATAATGCAACTTACTTAAAAAAGTAAGTTGATTGATTAACTTACGATGATTGCTAGTTAGAAAATCGTTCACCTGGAATTAATGTATGAATGAAATGCAATTTGCTTAAAAAAGTAAATCAATTTGATGTAAACTTTTAAAATTTAAAGTAAAAATTGCAAGTTTCCAAAGACGAAGGATTCAAGTTATATTGATTATTGATTGCACGAAGGTGTCAGTGGAGAATTTTTCAAAATACACAATTAAAGTTAAATTAATTTAATAGATTATACATATAAACACATTTCTTACCTTCAAGTTTCAATGAACAAATGCAACTAAATTGTATACAAAATATGATTCCTTATATATGTTTATTTGACGATAACTATTTATGAAATCATATCATATTTTTGCTTATATACAAATTTTGCATAATTGTTTCTATCTATAATGTGCGAACATTTATTTATAAAATAAACTCAGACACAAAATAACTTGGTTCGTGACACTATAATTGGTAGATATGACAGAAACAATAATACAAAATTTGCAAATAAGTAAAAATATGATAAAAAATTGAGATAGCTTGATCAGACTTGCAATTATTCATAAATAGTTATCGTCAAATGAACATATAATTATGTTTTTCGTGGGGGAAACAATTAATTATTTATTTTATTTTACAAAGAACGTTATTTATTCACTTAATTCTTAATTACATTTATGTGATTTACTAAGCAGACGCTCAATAACAAGTGAGTGTTTATGTTGAACGTTAAGAAAATGGAATATTACCTACAGACAGACTTACACAACATTTTATGAGTCTGGGAGAAGACGATACGCGATAACAATAGTGGCGACGTACGATAACATAAATCGGCCATCCGATTTTTCTTCTTACAAGTTAACAACCTTTCCTTAATAATAATTATAACAATTACAATCATTATTAATATAATCACGATTACAGTAGTCGAAAAATGCGTGACATGTACTAGAGGGCTTAATTCAAATTGTTTAAAGTCATTAACATCATTCATGATTTCTTTTACATTTTCGATGTGTCGTACTTTGAGTTGATGTTCCAATTAGTTCTCATAAGTTATGTCTTTAATTTCTGGTATCTTAAATTTGTATAAAACATTTGAATTTTCAAATATAATATCGTTAATTAAGATTTTTCATTCTGAAGAAAGTAACGCATTTCTCTTAATGATAAACTTATCTACGTTCTTATTACATTTATTACATTCTTCGATAATTTTAGTTGAATTAGAACTTGATATAGAACTTCATTATTATTTAATTGAGAATATCTATCTCAAAATCGTTTTTTACTAGCGCAAACATGCAGTGACGCGGTTGTTCTAGCGAGCACTTATCACTTTCAGGCCTTTTAAGGCCGGGGAATCGGGCCGCCTCGGACTCTGGACAGTTGATCTCTGAAGATAATTAATATTTTCGAATATTTTTTTCTGTACTGTATTTCAATATACATAGACTGTGTCTGGACAACTTTTTGAAAAAAAAATATTTTGAACTTAAAGTTTTAATTTTGATAAGTATATGACGTATTTAATATAAATCAACTAAAATCTATCCAGACACCCTTTACATAAGGTACTTCAAGAATCCGTCAAATATGTTTTTATAAACTTTTCGGTTTTTGAGATTAAGTGTCCCGCGTGCTCCGTTAATTTGGTGCAACCTCAGACGATTTGAGTACGGCGCGAGAACAAAACAGTTCTGGCATTACCGGTTAGATGGCGCGGCGGAATTTACTTTCGTTAATATCATTCTTTTGGGTTAATTTATTAACTGTAGATATGTAAATAAAGGATGTAGTTCATAATTTGCTTTTACTTGCTGAATAAAACAGTTTTTACATAGTTTGTTAATGACGGCGGGAAAAAAGTCCTCCTTCGAGCGAAGCCGCAATTTCCGCTCAGTTCATGTTTCAAGTGAGCGGCAAACAGTGAAAATAAAGCGGGCAAAGATGATTTGCTGTGATTATTTTTATACTGGAAATTTGTAAAGCTACGCATACGTATGTTGGGATTAATTAAAATCAATTGTTTTTAATCATTAATAAATATTAAATTGAAATTATTATATAAATCAAATTTTAAATAAATTATTGATTTAAATAGCAAAGGGAGGCCAAAGAAACTATAATGAAGGTCAGAAGTTGGAGGGAGGTTGCCAAGGACAGAGTGTTCTGAAAGGAGGACGCCAAGATCCACATAGGGTTGTAGTGCCAGAGGATGAATGAACATATTCAAGAACAATAACTTATAAAAAAAAAATTATAGATAGCAAGCGTCTTTCTCCATATATTTATTAATATGAACAATTGGTATTTAAATTAATATTTATAGCAATTTTCTTACACAAAAATTATTACGGAGATACATCAGGTTTAAATTAAGTAATATCTATAACTATTCTCCTTATAATATTGTTCCCAGAACTAACTTAATAATTGTAGATTTTTTATTATACATCTTATAGTAATATAATACCTAATATTCGCAATTTGATTTAGGAAAAAAAATAACAATTAAAATTTATGCCTTTATTCTTTTTTTTTTTAATTTGAAACTTTTGTGCATCTTTAATATAATCCGGATCCTCACATTTCTTTTTTTTTTTTAATTTCCTCGAAACATTTCTGTCAAAATACAATGCACATAAAACCTGACTAGCTTTTCCAGCATTGTATCTTGCCAGAATGTTTCATCTTTTCTTATCTCCTCTATATAAATATCGGTTTCTTCATTTATAAAAACAACAAAATAACATAACTTCATTTTTGATATATTTAATTGCCCCTGCACCTGGAATGAAATTAATGATCTTGTATCAAAGGAATATATATATATATATATATATATATATATATATATATATATATATATATATATATATATTATATATATATATATATATATATATATATATATATATATATATATATATATATATATTATATATATATATATATATATATATATATATATATATATATTATATATATATATATATATATATATATAAATATCATGATAATGAATACCTGAAAATAGTAATCATGATGCCTTTTCAGGCTTAACTGATTATTTTTAAATTCTAAGCATATATTTTTATGCAGTGCTGCTTCTTTTAAAGATATGTTTAAATCTTTTAATTTTGGGATACATTTTATCTCTACTAAAGTATCGTCTCCTACTAATCCTACAATTCAAAATCAATTATTATCGAATTAACATCAACTAATAAATTTCGAAATTTAATGTCGAATATATTGTATACCGTCTGGCGAAGCAGCAAGAAATGGATGAATGAGGTCCACATATAGACCACTTGGTTAGACTTTAATATTTAATTTCTCTTCCAATGTTTTTACAGCCACTTCTTCATTAATTTTTCCATACTCCGTGGCTTGTGGCTTCAGTTAAAAAGTTTGTTGGTGCTAAAATTGATTTGACTAATGAATCACAGGGCGTCCTATCTTTTCTTTTCACTGCAGCACCAAATTTTGAGGCAGTGAGACGAAAAGATCTCTCACGCCTGTATATAGGATTTTCAAACTGCCCTATAGTACATTTTAAAATTTCGCCCTGCCTTTCTTTGCTCATCTAAAAATAAAATGTAAGTAACTGCATTTGGTTATAGTAACAATAAATTAAGTGCCTCAAGGTCTAATGTTTCCACAAATTGACTACACTCCAGCTCTATATCTTGTTGACATAATGCTGGTTCATCAGCATTTTTGCCATAACTTATGTTACGTAGGAGGTACACTTTTTTCAGCCTTTTTAGGTGAAGAAAATACCATTTTTTTGTATTTTTTATGGCTAGTCATGATTTTTTTTTTAAATACATTCAGTTATTGTTGTGGGTTTTAGTTTGTTGTATCCTGTCATTGTTTTCTTTATCTTGTTTTTAATCTTCTTCATAATTTCATCCATTGCTGTTATGAACAAAATGGGGCTTAGTCCACCCCCTTGTCTCAATCCTTCTGTGGTTTTAAATTTCGTTGTGATTATGTCTCCGGTTCTGATACAATTTTATGTGTTGTTACATATGCTTTTGATTGCCATCCTCAGTTTAGGTTTTGTCTATCATTTAGTGTCTGCCACACAAGCGAAACAGTGGAACATTTTATTTTGAGATTAGTTTCTATAAGATACGGAAGATAACGAAAAATACTGTGTAGGTATAGAAGACCATTTGTCTCTGAACTTAATTCCTCCCTTAATATTGATGAAGTTTCTCTTGTTAATCTGAAATGTGGTTCAACATTTCTTCTCATGTAGATGACTTGCTATTCAATACTAATATATTGTACAATGACTGAGCAGTCAGCACTCATCTTTTTGAGAAAAGTTCCGAGTAGTTTCCATTTTTTAAATATATATGATTGCAATATTTATTTCTCACAATATAGTGTTTCTAATTAAATTCCCTGTAGACAGAATTATTTGAGAGATGGTAGATTATAAGAGCTTTTGAAAACCAGAGTAGTGTAAGTAAGTTTCATAATAATAATAATAAGTAATTCAGACACTCCAGAAATATACTAGAGATGTTTTTCCTTACATATTTCTGGACTTATCTGAATTTAGAAAAAAAAGACTTACACCACTGTGGTGTCCAACGGCTCATATATTAGTATTATTAAATTGCATCTTTCTAAAGATATTACCTCTATCTATAACATCTTTTAGGTTTTTACTGGCAAAGGTTACTTTTGATAAATACCATTTTAGTAACGGATCGAATTTAGGTAAAAGTAAAATTATTTCTAAAAAAATACCGTGATCCAAGTCTTCGTTCTCAAATAACAATGTATTCACAGATTTATAGTGATGAAAGTAATGACGAAATGCTAGCCCCTCTAGTCCCTCTAGTAGTAGTCTGTACAAGTAATTTAACTAAATATATCTATTATTCACTGTAATACTTGTTTGACCTCATGGGCATTTTTTGTCGGGCACTTTCTTCAATTGAAAACAACAAGTGTACTCGTAGTATATTTATACATTTAATTTTAGGCATGTAGCTTTCAACATATTTTTCTTTTCTCGTGTCCTTGAATGCGCTGACAAGTATTTTTCATATTGTTCATTCCATCCTTCACAAAAGAACTATACATATTATCATCTATACACTATTCAAACATTACAAAAATGCAGTTTTTAAACACTATGAAAGCCATCCCCTATTTTCATTATCTTCTCGACAAAAAAAAAACACAGTTATTATACAGTTGCGCCTAAAGTATGGAATACATTCATTAAAAGGGAAATTAAAAAATTAGGAAAAAATCCTCGAACACGTCGATTTTCTATGATAAAAATACACATTTTTGCATGACAGTCGATCTTCAACCATCATTTGTTTTTGAGTTATGACGTCATCTATTGTTTTTTAAATGACAACCCCCTATTTTTATTCTTGATTTTGAGAGATCTTTTCAATGTCAAAGTGACAGTATAAAAATGTTGCCATGTTACATAAGACATTTTTCGAGTAAATGACAATTAAAAGTGAAAAACAGAAAATCATGAAAAATGAAGCAAAAACGTCATCAGATTTAGTTTTTTAAAGTGCTTGAGGTTGAATCAAACAATAACCCCGCGCGCTATTACAAGCCGTCTGCTATTAGCCTAAGCTGTACAAAACTATTCTTGAAATTTAAGCATCATATCACATTTAACTGTCACACAAAAAAAATGAAATTTTAATCATTCTCATTAGATGTAGGGATAAGAACTTTAGTGCTGGCGGTGCGATACGTCTGCAAGTCCCTAATGAAACGGGGATTTCCTAAAAAAAAACAATACGGAATTATGCCGACGCGAGCGGCATAAGGCAATGCACGTGTTCATACAAACTGCGAGCCCGATCTAGCCGAGTTCTAACGAAGTACCTCTCGGTACAAATCAAACTCGCACAAACTATCAGAGCCGCCTGGGCGGCCACTCGCGGCGTACAAATGATATCCTACCCCCTTAAGTCACAAAAGTTCACTTTCAATTTTATTACTATATTCTGAAGTCCAGAGTTACTCGTTGGATCCGATAAGATGGAACCAGGGTATCTTTCAGATAATTAAATCTCCGGGGGGCATTTCGAAAGTCCGAGAGGGGGGGGGGGGGGCATCTGTACCTATTGATTCAAGTGTACCCATTTTATTTAAGTAGGTAAAAATATAAAACAACAGGTTTTAGTTAGTTAAAAAAACAGTTTCATTCATTTGTTAAATAAAAATGTTAATATAAATAATGTTTAATGTATAATGTTTTAATGTATAATGTATAACGTTTTAATTGTTAAAACTTCAAAGAAATCGTCGAGGTTTCTTAACAGCATATAAGTGTACTGTATTCTCCAAAAATTCCAGGGAATTTCAGGTCCTTCAATGTTTATGACCATATAATGCATTACTGTTCCTGGTAGCATTCTATTTCGTGCCTTGCTTATTCTGTTCATTGAACTGAACGTTCTTTCTACTGAGGCTGTTGTTACAGGAATTACAAGATCGATTACACAGAGCTTTTGTAACTCATAATATCCCATGTCAGCTTCCAATATTTTTGACACAGGGCTTTCGTCTGCTGGATATGTTTTGCTTTCTTGCATAGACTTGATAAAATAATTACAACATTTTAGATCTGCGCGTACAGCTTCTGCATTGAGAATCGAAAAGTTATTACAAAACTGTCTGACTTTAGTTTCCTTTAAATTTTTATAATGACTGATAAGTCTCAAATTTACTTGCAAATACCACAGTATCTATTGAATTGTCATTAAATCTATCTTTAATTTCTTTAATTACATTTTCTCAGTATTCTTTCATAGTTGCAAATGTTTTCCTTGGATCTTCATCATAAATCAGGTACCCTTCAGATCTAATGTCCATTATCTTACATCAAATATTTTCTTGCAAATCTTTTATATGCAACTTTATAGTAGTAATCAATGGCTGAAACTTGTCCCAAATTCTTCCTTTGCAAAGCATTGCTGATCTAAGAAAGTACACTAAGTATTCCGTTCATCAGATGGCAGGTGAAGATACAGCTTTCATTTCTTATTTCTAATAAAATACCTGGTGCCAATGATGCAATATCTGCTCCTTCTATGTGAATGTGCTGACAAGCTATCAAAATTGATTTTATACTCCTAAAGATAGCCTTCACTATCCTGTAGTGAGATAACCATCTCACTTCAATGAATTCTGGTATCTTGAAAATAGGATCACTAATTAGTGCTTGAATTTCATGCAAACTATTATCTTTTTAGGCGATTTACTGAATAGCTTGTTATGTCCTTTACAATGTGAAAAACAGTTTGTATTTCTGCAGGAAGCTGCTGCCAGCGATAAGAAATGCGCTATGTATATAAAGTGTATATAAAGAACATCTTTGTTTGCCTTTTCAAAAAGTTTTCTTCTTACACCTCCAACATTTCCAGCCATATTAGAAGCATCATCAAATTCAAAGGCAATAATATTCTCATAATTTATATCAAGATCAGTTAGCTCCTTATCGATAACATCTGCAATAGTTTGTGCTTTTCCATTGTGGATTTTTATTATTTCCAAGAACTTTTTCGTAGGCATTTCATTTTCTACAATTATGAACATTATATTAAGTTCAATTTAATTTCTTAAAGAGGTGCTATCTGCGAATAGAGAACTTCTATTTCTTTATCGTTTTCTTAAACTCCTCTCTCAAAACTTCACCCATACATAGCAGTAGTTCAGATATAGTGTCCTTGTTGCTGTAATTCGATCGATTACTTTGAGATTTTTGCCATGTTTTAAATTCGTCACTCAACTTATCAAGAAGGCTTTCAACCAGTTTTTCATATTTTGTTGTATGGGCAACTTCTTCCTTTATCAAAAATTACAAGCCCCGCAGAAGTGTTTTTAAATATTTTTTGTTTAGATTCCTTTCATGTTCACTCTGCTGAATTATTTAAGCATGTATGGGATTTTTCAAAGCTTGTCTCCATTTGTACACTTACCGTGTGAGATGGCGAAAGTTCACGTTTTTCTAACTTGCCTTTTTTCCCTAAGCATTTTTAAATTATGTAAATGGAACTGTTATGAACACCCCATTAGTCTTTTGAAACACGTATGCATCACTTTTCATGAAATTTCGGTATAGTCTACAAAATGCACCTCCACTTTCTTCTCTATATTCTAGCCAAGCATAATTCTGTTCACAGCGTTTATTGTAGTTGCGTTTTTGTTTTTCAGATGATTTAACATTTTTAAATTCTATATATACAGAGTGTCTACGCTAAACCGTTCGTTAAAAGTTTACGGGGTTGCCGTTGTACCAAACATTTAAAAAAAATCCTCGTCACACGGTTGAATCAGTTATCCTCATGTAAAACATTTTCAACTTTCTATCATTTCCGGTTCCACCGGAAGTAGCACCAACTTTCTTATTTTAAATAAAACACCCCATATATTATAATATTTTTGAATTCCTCGCTTAAATTTGAACATATTTTGTAAGAACGATAGTACACTTATCTCTTCTAGTTTTCAATAAAAAAATGTTTTTCTAAAATTTGGACCTTTAAAAGGTAGCCTGAAATCTGTCTATAACTTCTCTTAGGAATATGATAAAGTTATGAGTTACATCTCTAATTGTACCTAAAGGATGCCTCTATGAGTGAAATAATTGGAAACTGTCAATTTTGATAATAAGTGTTCATAAAATGTCAATATCTAAGTGCCATCTTAAATATCTCGTAACTCAATTTTTTTAAATGGAAAGACCCATTTTTTATCACATTGCACGATTTGGAGAAACATTTACTACAAAAAAGTATTATACAAACATACTCCTAAAGCAAGTATTTTTAAAATTATTTCGAAGATTACTTTTTCGTCCTATTTCTGCAGGGTATAATTTCGAATGTCACAAGATAGATGCTTGTGGATTAACCTGAAAATAGGCCAACACTATTTCTTGCACTTCCTCATTTTCCATAACTGGCTTTTGTCGATGTCTTATTGCATTCACTTGTCCAAATTGAACAAAATTTGATTCCAATCTTCTAAATCTTGTTTTATTCATCGGCGGCAAATGTGGATAAGTTTCATTGAACACTCTATATGTTCGAGCAACAATTCTATCGCATTTGCTATGTAAAAAGAATAAATTGATAATTTGTTGATTTGTGTAATGATTCATTGTGTTGATTTTGATTTTTGTAATACTTTATTCTAAATGGATTTATTATTTGACAGTTTGCATTACAATAGCGACAAAACAAACGCATATCACATGCCTACTAAAGTGCACTTGTGATATGCGAAATTATACCCTGCAGAAATGCGACGAAAAAGTAATCTTCGAAATAATTCAAAAAATACTTGCTTTAGGAGTATGGTTGCATTATACTTTTTTCTTGTAAAGTTTTCTCCCAATCATGCTATGCGATAAAAAATGGGCCATTCCATTTAAAAAAATTGAATTACGAGATATTAAAATTGACAGTTTCCAATTATTTTACTCATAGAGGCATCCTCTAGGTACACTTAGAAATATAACTCATAATATGATCTTATTCCTAAGAGAAGTTATAGACAGATTTCAGGCTACCTTTTAGTGGTCAAAATTAAAAAAAAAAACATGTTTTTCTTGAAAACTAAAAGAGATAGGTGTACATACGTTCTTACAAAATATGTTCCAATTTTAGCAAGGAATTCAAAAATATAATAATATATGGGGTGTTCCATTTAAAATAAAAAAGTTATTGCTACTTCCGGTGGAAACGGAAGTAATATAAAGTTAAAAATATTTCACATGAAGATAACTGATTCAACCGTGTGACCAGATTTTTTTTGAAATTTTTAGTACAACGGCAACCCCGTAAACTTTTAACGAACGGTTTAGCGTAGACACCCTGTATATACATATATAAATATATATATATATATATATATATATATATATATATATATATATATATATATATATATATATTAGATCTGAAGGGTACCTGATTTATGATGAAGATCCAAGGAAAACATTTGCAACGATGAAAGAATACTGCGAAAATGAAATTAAAGAAATTAAAGATAGATTTAATGACAATTCAATAGATACTGTGGTATTTGCAAGTAAATTTGAGACCTATCAGTAATTATATAATTTGAAAGAAACTGAAGTCAGACAGTGTTGTAACAACTTTTTCGATTCTCAACGCAGAAGCTGTTTGCGCAGATCTGAAATGTTGTAATTATTTTATCAAGTCTATGCAAGAAAGCAAAACATATCCTGCAGACGATAGCCCTGTGTCAAAAATATTGGAAGCTGACATGGGATATTATGAGTTACAAAAGCTCTGTGAAAACGTTCTTGTCATTCCTGTAACAACAGCCTCAGTAGAAAGAACGTTCAGTTCAATGAACATAATAAGCAAGGCACGAAATAGAATGCTACCAGGAACAGTAATATGGTGATAAACATTGAAGGACCTGAAATTCCCACAGAGGAATTTTTGGAGAATACAGTACCCTTATATGCTGTTAAGAAACCTCAACGATTTCTTTGAAGTTTTAATAATTAAAACGTTATACATTATACATTAAACATTACTATGATTATGTTTTGTATATGAAAATTGTAACTGCTTTATATTATTTGGTAAATGAAACTGTTTTTTTAACCAACAAAAACATATTGTTTTATCTTTCTACCTTCTTAAATAAAATAGGTACACTTGAATCTATAGGTACACATGTACCCCCCTCCCCCCTCTGATTTTCGAAATGCACCCCGGAGATTAAATTATCTGAAAGATACCCTGATCCCATCTCATCGGATCCAACGAGTAACTCTGGACTTCAGAACAGTGTAATAAAATTGAAAGTGAACTTTTGTATCTTAAAAGGCCTGAAAGTGGTAAGTGCTCGCTAGAACAACCGCGTCAGTGCATGTTTGTGCTAGTAAAAAACGATTCGAGATAGATATCTCAATTATATAATAATGAAGTTCTATACCAAGTTCTAAGTCAACTAATATTATTGAAGAATGTAATAAATGTAATAATAACGTAGATAAGTTTATCATTAAGAGAAATGCGTTACTTTCTTCAGAATGAAAAATCTTAATTAACGATATTATATTTGAAAATTCAAATGTTTTATATAAATTTAAGATACCAGAAATTAAAGACATAACTTATGAGAACACATTCAAACATCAACTCAAAGTACGACACATCGAAAATATAAAAGAAATCATGAATTATGTTAATGACGTAAGGCAATTTGAATTGAGCCCTGTAGTACATGTCACGCATTTTTCGACTACTCTAATCGTGATAATATTAGTAATGATTGTAATTGTTATAATTATTATTAAGGAAGGATTGTTAACTTGTAAGAAGAAAAATTAATTGAACGAGGACGTTCTATCCTAAGGATGAACGATTTATGTTATCGTACGTAGCCACTATTGTTATCGCGTTTCGTCTTCTCAGAGACTCATAAAATGCTGTGTAAATCTGTCTGTTGGGGATATTCCTTTTTCTTAACGTTCAACATGAACACTCACTTGTGATTGAGCGTCTGCTTAGGTAAGTCACATAAATGTAATTAAGAATTAAGTGAATAAATAACGTTCTTTGTAAAATAACATATATAATTAATTGTTTCCCCGACGAAAAACATAATTATATGTTCATTTAACGATATCTATTTATGAACAATTGCAAGTTAGATCAAGCTATCTCCATTTTTCATCATATTTTTATTTATATGCAAATTTGGTATTATTGTTTCTGTCATATCTACCAATTATAGTGTCACGAACCAAGTTATTTTGTGTCGGAGTTTATTTAATGAATATATTTTTGCACATTATAGATAGGACAGAAACAATAATACAAAATTTGGATATAAGCAAAAATATGATATGAAATATGATATGATTTCATAAATAGTTATCGTCAAATAAATATATATAAGGAATCATATTTTGTTGATACGATTTAGTTGCATTAGTTCATTGAAACTTGAATGTAAGAAATGTGTTTATACATATGTATAATCTATTGAATTAATTTAATTTTAATTGTGTATATTCAAAATTTCGCCACACTATTGGGACACTGAATCCTTCGTCTTTAGAATCCTGCAATTTTTACTTTAAATTTTAAAATTTTACATCAAACTGATTTACTTTTTTGAATAAATTGCATTTCATTCATACATTAATTCCCGGTGAACTATTTTCTAAATAACAATCATCGTGAGTTAATCAATCAACTTACTTTTTTAAGTAAGTTGAATTTTACTCTATCCGGGTATTTTATTCCGGGTGGCGCAAATCTTATTAGAAGATGCTCTCATTTTTGCATATTTCGTCTTATGACTTTGCGACGTTGATATTTGTGAAGTAAACTGAAGTAGAATACACGTAGACAAACTATGGATAATCCTCAACGGTCATTTTTCCGGCCGGTTAATTTCTCGTTTTGGCGATTTGCAATGGCCCAAATGTGTGCAAGGTGTGTACCAAATCACCCAATTTGACCGTTCCAGGCTTCTTTCTTGGGAACATTTTTAAGCCACGAGACTATATGAACAAGCTATAGTCCGTTGGGGTCCTAAAGGAGAACATTCGACTGGAAGAGGATAATTTATCGCCAGTACTTTTGAGAAAAACCATGGAAAATGCTGAACAAAAGTGTATAAACTCCACGGTGGCTTCTTTCACGATATTATCTTCATGACTTAACGGAAAAAAATAAACCTAAAGTCTAAATAAACTTAATCAATAATCAGAACCAATTATTTTTATTTACAAACAAAGTTACTGCTTTACGAAATCTAGTGAGGACTTTTGCGCCACCCTCTTCATTAATTCCAGGTGAGCTACTTTATAAATAACAATAATGGGCAATTTCTGTTTACAGGTATATAAAACAATTGGTGACAAATTGAAGCAATAAAGACACAAAATGAAATTCGTATTCATTTTCATGTTTGTCCAATTAACCACGTTAACTGGGTCTGATAGAGTCAGTAAGTATACTAAATATTACTCGATATAATATAACCCAACATAAAACTCTCAATTCTAATTTAATGCATTTTTTTTGCAGAGCTGTATACCTCCATCACACCAACTGGCAAAGTTTACAGCTACTTTCCTTTATGCACGAAATTATTGCAATTTAATATAAAAGCCAATACTGCGGCGATCGTACTATTAACTAATAGCTATTCCTTAGAGGATAGCTTCTATTACGAATTCGTCATCGGAGCCTACGGCAACTTTAAAAGCGTTTTACGAAGAAACACGCAAGAAGAAATCTTTGTAGACGAACATGATGAGGGTCTGCTTGACTCCAATGAGTACAGAAACTTTTGGGTTTCCATAAACGAAGACCGGCAGTCTGTGTCGATGGGAATAGGCACAGACTATAACCGCACGATTTTGACACACACATATCTTCACAACACGAAATTTTCAATATTTGGAATTTCGTCGGGCTGGAATGGAACTGGGTACTGGGACTTTGATTATGAAGATACTTTAAATTGCGTGCAAAAGAAGTGTTGCAATGCAAGCTGCAACAAACTTTGCTAAAATCTGTAATATACATGATACTGTGCGATCCATAATTATTTAGATAACAGAAGCCCTTGAGATGTTGCTGAAAGTATGTCTGCTATAGAGTACAATATGTCTGTTAAAATCTGGTCGCAGTAATTCATGATACGCCTATATAGTGTAGGGATGCATATCCAAGTCGTTCTTCAGATATTTTTGGCTGCTTCCATAATACTGACAGTCTTAGCCGCCCGTTGTCTAAATAATTGTTGATCGCACGGTATAGTATAGTCTTTATGACTTTAAGACTTTCCGAAGTGTTACATTGCAAGCTGGAACAAATGTTGCTAAAATCTGTTATATAAATAATATTCTCTTGTTATTATGATCTTAAAACTTCCGGTCTAAGTATCTATTTTTGAACCATTACTCCACTCGGTTATCAAAATTTAAGATGAAATATGTATTAGATGGATATATCCACACCGAAATTAGTGGCTAACCTAGCTAATCAATGCATTTTCAATCTGCTTGTGGGTATCGTAAACCTTACGATAAATTATTGCCAAGTTTAGTAGTGGATGGAAACACTTCTAATAGACACTGGTAATGTATAGTATTTATGTAAACAATAATATGTGTTCTGTATATCATATATTATTTAAGAAATTAACCTAGATAAGGTGTACCTGTAATAGAATATTTTAAATAAAAATAGAAAAAGGTTCCAGCTACAGACGAAATACAATACATATTTCACCAATCAAGTCCTCAATTAAATTTTCAAACACGGAACACGTGTTTTCATTTAGGGAAACACGAATGATCCATTTAGGGTGAGATTTTAATTTCTGTTGGTAACTGCAACAATTGGCAGCTTTACGGGTAAAAAATGTGTCAAACCAAAAATGATGTAGAGAGGTTAATTTTTATTGCGAGCCCCGTCCAGCTTCAATTGGCCCACTCGATAAAATTTCAGTTATTGGCGTGTATTGAAGATCATTTGAACCAATAGAGGTATAATTATCCATTTTTATTTTTCAAAAAAAAAAAACATTCTGAAAACGTGTTGCACAAAAATATCGGAATTTATTACAACAATTGAAACTGATTAGTTCTAAAAAATAAAAATAAAAGATTTTTCATCAATTGCTTTGCCTCTATACATAATTGACAACAATTGCACTATGAATTTACTGTTGTAACTGACATATGTCACTGTCATTTCCGTAAAAAAAATGTTGTTTCTATTGTTAAGCTAGTTCTTTTTCCAATCGTAGCCTTAACTTGAGGCCACATTTAATATATAAATTTTCGCCATTTTACCTAGTAATAATAATAATCACTTACATAATATACTGTATTTTGATTGGTCAGGATCCGCAGGCTTTATATTGAACTCGATCCGAAGATGGCATTGGCTCCAAATGATTTCCCCACATATAAAGAGTATTCTTTTAATATTGTATATTAACTATAATTGGAAGGACTTACCGGGGGAGCATCTCCCCTTCCCCCGCCAGTTGTTCTCTCGCCAACTGCATCCCTAGCAGTCACGGCTTCGACCATTACTCTCTACGACTATTGTAATTCACCTTCATGTGCAAAGCAGTGACATACACCTATTACTAGAACGAACCTCTCTTATTTCAATTACTAGGACGAACCTCTCTTATTGCAATTACTAGAACGAACCGCTCTTATTGCAATTACTAAGATAAACCTCTCTTATTGCAATTACTAGGGAAAACCTCTCTTATTGCAATTACCAGGACGAACCTCTCTTATTGCAATTACTAGGACAAACTTCTCTTATTGCAATTACTAGGACAAACCTCTCTTATTGCAATTAGTAGGACAAACCTCTCGTATTGCAATTACTAGGACAAACCTCTCTTATTGCAATTACTAGGACAAACCTCTCTTATTGCAATTACTAGGACAAACCTCTCTTATTGCAATTCCTAGGACGAACCTCTCTTATTGCAATTCCTAGGACGAACCTCTCTTATTGCAATTACTAGGACGAACCTCCCCTTTATGTGAGCCCCGCAGTTACAAAGAATCATATCTTTACATAATGTGAATATTACAATCTAATTGCATATGTCGGAACACCTCAATCTGATATTGTAGTTTAGGTACTAACCTTTAATCCATTCCAACACCTAGTCCATAACCGTCCACATTGCAACGCACACCAAAACATTAGATCACACATGCTTTCCCCACAATCAGCACCCCCGAACTTGCATGCACACTCCATAAAGGCCAGTAACTCAGTGCCCTTCGTTGGTAAGCTAAGCGCGTCGCTCCGGCTTATATTAATAAATAAATGCAGATATCCCGCCTCTAATATTAATAATCAATTATTAGCCAATAATACAATTTGATACCTAACACTATAGCCACCTTAATACTAGCGTAAGCAACACTTAGGTAACAGAATGCAAGAAAACTACTTATTTGAATATTTTCACCATTTTATACGCCCTATTGAACCCAGATCCTCCTATATTTCTCTAAATAGCATATTTTGTCTTAGATATTGCATTGTAGCAGCTGGTTTTGCTCCATGAGCGATAAATGCCAACAACACTGCAAATTTTGTGTGTGGGCAAACTGAAGCTGGACGAGGCTCGTATAAAAAGTGTTGTAAATTATGGAATACCACAGGAGATAGTTTTAACATTGAAATTAAATTGCTTCCTTAGCAGACTAAGAATATATCAATACACCCTCGTATACCTCAAACCAAGGGTATCGTGGGAGAAAAGTTTGTGTATTAATTTCCGTTTTCTCTGAAATTTAGGATGCTAACTTTCGGCTATTGGTAGCTTTGCTTGTCAAAAATGTATATTGTCAAAAATGATGTAGAAAGGTTAGTATTATTATACAGTGTGGAAATTAAGTAGCGGATAAATTCGTTAACTCCGTTAATGTGTATGCGAGAGAAAAAAACTAAAAGAGAGATAGCGATATACATTTTTAATTGTAAGGCCGTTTTTCTTGATTTTTTTCTTAAATAACCTATGGAAAATGTTGTATGGTTGAAAACAGATTAAAAAGCTCTACCGAAATGAAAATAAAAATGTAGGTTGTTATTTTAAAAGAAACATTAATGACGTCATAACTTTTAAAAATTTGTTTTTTTAAATCTGAAAAAAATATTTTTATATGCATAGTAATTTATATCGCTATCTCCCCTTTAGATTTTTTCTCTCTCGTACACATTAACGGAGTTGCCGAATTTATCCACTACTTAATTTCCACACTGTATAGGGTGTTTTATAACAGATGTGTAAAAATAAAATGACGTATGCAGGTTGACATTCTAAGTCAACATGAGAGAATAAACTTTTTACAAATTTCCTAACTAAGTTTAAACATTGGGTAAAAATAATAATTAATTTATTAAGAATTTCATAGGCCTTGGAATGAAAAACAAGCACTCATTATCTGTCATTCTGTCATTAGACAATTGACCACCATCACCCTCGTAGACAGCTGTTGAACAGTTTCGACCTGCTGGGTCTGGTCAGTACAGTGCATCGGAGTGTGGTTTCCAATGTATGCACTTATCAGGATTATTGACCTGTAAAGGAATAATACAAGGTGTGAGAAGCACATATACGCCATCTTGTGGTGAAATCAATTGCATATCGAGACGGCCTCTCGCTCGGGGCAATAGATACCGCCTGAAGATACGGGGTGGTATCAGCACCACACGTGAACTAAAGAAGGGCAATTCTTACCTAAAGGTCTACAACGGCCGATATGTGTGGTAATCTGAGGCCGTTTGAATTCAGTCCTTAACTGATAGTGATATAGCCCCAAAAACTATAGGGGCCACTTACTCACATCGTCATGCATTAAAGGTGGTCACAAATCCGGTACCTCACAGACTTCGTCGCAGACAAATATTTGACGACTATCGCGTGCGATAGTCTCTATCTCTTAATGATTAATTCAATTGTATGGTACTATCTATTCAATAGTATGGAAAGGGGAATTGAATAACTTGGCGCGCTTGGGGCGCTACATATGCAGCCTTGCCACCACCGCTGTACATCAAAATTATAACGTTACACGCTTTACAGTTGTCCACAATGTAATGTCCAATTTGTTCACGACACTTTTCACTAATTCTTATAATGCTTTATATTTTTTGTGATGATTTTGGTTTCGTTCGGCATTTTCATTGCAAGGCCTATGCTATTTTAAAAAAATATTTTTGTTTACCTATTTTTTAAATTCAGTTAACTCAGAAACGAGAGAAAATTTACAAAAAGTTTACTACCTCATTTCGACTTAGAATGCAATCCTGCATACGTCATTTGATTTTTGTACATCTGTTATAAAACAACCTGTAGATCTGTAAGTAAGGGGTGGTTTTACAATCGTTGAAGTTCCTTGTTCCTGGTACAATTATCTTGGATACAATTGTGCCATTCTCGTATATCTCAAACCAGTCTTTTTAAGTCTACAATCTTGAAAATATTTGATTAATATGTTTAAGTTATTGAATATTTGATTAAAATTTAGATTAAATAATATACGGGGTGGGTTTTTTTTTTTCATTTTACCTATTGGGATCTCAGAAACTATAAAATATAGAGATTTGGTTAAATGAGGAAAGAGTTGTCATTTTAAGGGCTCATTCAAGATATGCTTTTTTTAAAAAAAGAACATAGTTTTTGAGTCATAATACAAACTTCATTTTTTTTAGGGTGATCATAGTTGGCATTGACATTTATAAATAGGACATTTTTTTCTCTTTATAACGATATTAGGTTTCCTATACTTACTTTCATAAATAAATGATATGCAGGAATTTTCGATGTATAATTTGAATAGAATTTAGTATAATTAGAATAGAAAATTTAATAGAATTCTCGTAGTAAGAGGAAACTAAAAAATTTCCATAGCAAACTCTGTTTTTGCTCCTCTGAATAATACAAATAGTCCTGTATCGTGTTTATTTGTCAAAGTAATAAGTTTCATTAAAAAAAAATTTAAGCTAAAGTTAATTTTTGACGATGACCTTTATTGATCAAAGTAAGTATAGCAAACTTTGTATCGCTATAAAGAGAAAAAAAATGTCATTTTTAAAAATGTCGACGCCAACTACGACTGCTTTAAAAAAATAAAGTTAATATTATAACTGAAAAACTGTAGTCTTTTTTCAAAAAAACAAAAGCATATCTTGCATAAGCTCTTAAATCATTTAACCGAATCTCTATGTCTTATTGTTTCCCAGATATTAATGCATAAAATCAAAAAAACTCACCCTGTATATTAAATATGAAGTAATATATTATATTAAATATTTATCAAATGAAAGATCCATTAGTACGACACTAAATTATACATATATCTACAATACTTTGAAATTAAAAAAACGCACTGCCACAAGCACAAAGTGGTAACTAAATTGTATTACCAACATCAAAAGTCCTGTATCGTGTTTATTTGTCAAAGTAAGTAATAATTTTCATACATTTAATATTTGAAGATGGCCTTTATTGATTAAAGTATGTATAGCAAACTTTGTATTGCTATAAAGAAAAAAAAATGTGATTTTTAAAAATGTCAAAGCCAGCTATGACTGCTTTAAAAAAAATAAAGTTTGTATTATAACTGAAAAACTGTGTTTTTTCAAAAAAAACAAAAACATATCTTGCATAAGCTTTTAAAACGACGACTCATTTACACCTTATTTAACCGAATCTCCATGTCTTATGATTTCCCAGATCTCAATGCTTTAAATGAAAAAAAAGTCGCCCGGTATATTAAATATTAAGCAATATATTATATTAAATATTTATCAAATGAAAGATCCATTAGTAAGACACTAAATTATACAGGGTGTAACAGAAATACGTGTGTTAATTTTAAACATTGGTAGAATTCGTTATATAAAACATTTTTTCTATATGGTTTTTTTCAAAATTTGCAGGTTTTTTTATATTGTTGCCCCCTAATTTTGACCGAACGAGCCGTTCTCAGGTACTGTCACTATAATTGTCAAGTGAAGTTAATTTCAAAATGCCAATTTTTTCTAATCAAGATTTTTTTTTTTTTTTAGTTTAATCAAGAAACACAGATATTGTGTTGGTATATGGCCGAGCTATTGGAAATGCCGCAGAAGCCCGAAGATTGTACAGTGCACAATATCTTAAACGTGTTTTGATTAACAAGCAATGATGTACCTTTATGACACCGTTGCCATCACAACAAAATATTTTATCGCTGCACACCTTTAACCATAGGCGGGTACGCGTTTTAGTAGATAAACTAGAACATATTTTAAATCAGTTTAACGTTGCTTTTTGTAAAAAAAACATATAGAAAAAATGTTTTATTTAACGAGTTCTACCAATGTTTAAAATTAACACACGTATTTCTGTTACACCCTGTATATTTACCCACAATACTTTGAAATAAAAAAAAGCAGTGCCACAAGCACAAAGTGGTTACTAAATTGTATTACCAACATCAAAAGTCTCATCCTAAATGTATCACTCGGTATAATTTGCTCCTTTCTCTCTATCTACTTCAATGTATTTGCATGTAACAAAACAATAATCCAAAATATTGTGTCAAACGCTACTTCAGACGAAACGGATTTCAAAAGGTCAATGTCAAATTATTATTTGCTTGAAACACAGAATTTTCTTGCTATTACAAGGTATTAGCGTGTAACAATAAATTAATAATAAATATATTCTGTCAAAACTTATTTCAAACTAAAGTAACTGCCATCTGGTAAATGTCATATTATTAACTTCATGATGTCACATATAATGCGATAAACTTTTGTAACTAGAAGTCCATTGATATTGATCTAGTCTCAATGGGTATTTTTTCTGTATCCTGTAAATTCCTAAAATGCAATTGTTAAAAATTAGTTGGTAGAAAATATAATTCCTCGAATGATACTTTGATATATTTGATAATAGATTAGGTTAGGTAAAATTACATTATATATTTATAACAATTTTCAAATAATTGAATTTTGAGCAACTTGTACTTCGAGCAAGCAATTTGGATTCGGGAAGTTCTCTGTGAGCAACTTGTTTTCGTGAAATTGTTTTCGAGCAATTATTTTCGAGCAATTGTTTTCGAGCAATTTACCTAAAATATATATTATTTCAACTATGATTGTATAATGATTTAAAAAAAAGGTGTGCTATAAATTACTCAATACAATTTTTATGCGGACATTTGAAAGCATCATCGAAATCAAAGTCCCAGGTTCCAACACCTCCATATCCGCCTATTCCAAATATTGAAAACTTCGTATTATAATTATAGACGTGTTTCAAAATGGTGCTGTTGTAGTCTGTGCCTATTCCCATTGACACAGATTGCTTCTCAGGGTTTATGCTAATCCAAAATAATCTGGACTCATTGGGGTCAAGCAGGCCTTTACTATATTCGTCCGCCCAAACATCCTTCTGGGTATTCCTTCGCAGAACACACTTGGTGTTCGAGAAGGCTCCCAGGATGAATTCGTAAATAGGGTTTTCCAGAGAATAGTCGTTGGCTAGTAATATGCTCGCATCGTTAGTAGCCTTTACATTGAATTCCAAAAAATTTGTCCTCAACGGAAAGTAGTTGTAAATTTTATTTTTTACGCTATTAACGTGCAACTCTGCAAAATATATACAACAATTTAATACAATTAGAATCGATTTGTGTATTTACAATCAGTATACTTACTTACTCTATCAGAAGTAGCTTGAACAATGAATAGCATAACGATGTACAGAAATGTGATTTTCATTTTGTAATCGGATCGTTTCTTCATTGTGGTGACCCAAATTTTGTTATATGTACCTGTCAATATGATAATAAAGTTATATAGTGTTTATAAAGTAACATGCCTGACCTAACCTAACCTAATCTGCAAAATGAATTAAAAAAATTAAAATGAATCAAAACGGTAGGTTACGTTAGGTTAATTTAGGAAGTTAGCATGGGTGGTATTTTTAATCGTGGAGGGATGGCTTTTGTTTCTATATTTAAATAACCACATGCAAGATTAGTTAGTTTATCTACTAACCAACAAACTAATTATTTTGTTCTACTAGAAATCTAGAACACACATTATCCTAATCCTGTTGGTTAGTTTATAAACTAGCTACGAAGGCTCGTAATTTTATTTACTAAACTTGTGATGTACACTTTAGCCGTGATCGATGGGCAGTTATTTTGATGGAATGATTATTTTCCACTAAAATAGTCAGGCATTCGCTTAATTTATAAATTAGCTAGCTAGCTTATAAACTAACTAAGTAATAGTGTTTTACATCATAAGCCGGGTAATAGATCTTTTACTGGCGATACAAGGGAATAGCGAGCTGACGAGCTGCAGGCGAGTCTGTCACGTTGTAGAGTAGCAGCAATCAGCAGTTTCACTCACAAATCAAAGAAATTAATTTAAATACCTTTTCAAAACTCTCTCAAAGTTGCAATTCGTAGATAGATTCAAAACGTTGTATCACGAACTGTCGTTGTTAGACGTTTATACTCTACCTGCTAGTGATGGTGATTACCCAGAACCGTTACAGTCAGCATAAATTCAATTGTTATTTATCAAATGTCAATTTATGTACATACATATTTTAGAGTAGATACAGTTTGCGCTGAAACTACTACACAAATTCATTGTTTCGTTCGTTTTTGATTTGAAAACAAAATTCTTTTTCTTTTTAGAAATCAATTGTTTTCCATCCCAAAACTAGTAGTACTAGAAATATTGTAGTAATTGTATAACAATCAATTAAAAATTGCCAAGTTTTTAATTATATTAACTAAAATGACTAGACTACTAGTCCACGAGTACTAAGGTCAGTAGAACAGAGAAATATTGAAAAGGAAAGAACCAAGATAAAAAGCAGTACCCAAAAAATAGTAGTGCAATAGGAACAGACAGATAAAAAAGAAATGGAGGAGTTGAACGAGATGATGAAGGCAGTGCTGCGGGAGATAAAGAAAAATACGATCGAGATGAAAGGGTTGAAAGAAGAACTCTAAGAAGTACAAAGAACAATGCAAAAAACGAGGAAACATGGATAGTAGAAAGGGCGCAGTTATTTAAAAGAATAGAAACCTTAGAAAACAAAGTAGAGAGAGGTGAAAAGGATAAAAAAAGGAACAATATCATAGTAAAGGGCCTGATAGTAGCTGACGGAAAGGTTAAAGGGGTCTAACTCAGTTTAGAATTGAAAAGTTCGGTATGGAACCTAGAATAGCCAGAGCTTAGAAAATAAAATTTGGGAAGGAAACAGAAATTATACAGGGTGAAATGGAAACATGGGAGAGCAAGAAAGAAATAATGAAAGCAAAGGGAATTAAGCTAAAAACCACAGGTGTATACATAGACGACGATATGATCACAAAGGAGAGGTAAATACAAAGACACATCAGAATAATTGCCAAAGAGGAAAGAATGAAAGGAAGCCGAGCGAAAGTAGGCTATCAGAAACTTGTAATAAACAAAGAGTATAAGTGGGACCACCAGGATGATGGGTTAGTGGAGGTGGCTCAGATATAGGGGCCAAAAAGCTAGATTCACCAGCAGACTATAATAAGAAGACGACAAGAGCAACGAACACGGACAGAAGTAAGGATCAAATAGCGGGAAACAAGATTGCAAAGGAAATGCTTAAAATAGGCACATGGAATATAAGGGGAATACATGGAAAAGAAGAAGAGTTAGTAAATGAAATGGATCAAACGAAGCTACCGAAACCAAAAATAAGGGGCAGGGCTGCATTAAATTAGGACAAAAACATACATTATTCTATAGCAGAGTGGAAGAAAAAGAGAATGCAAAGGCGGGAGTAGGAATAGTGTTAACGGAAAAGAAAGTTAAAGATCTAAATGAATGGAGGTGTAGAACGGAAAGAATAATGGAAATAGAGCTGCAAGCAAAAGGCGAAACAAAGAAGACTGTAATAATAGTATATGGGCCGAACGAAGACGATAGCAAAAAGAACAAAGACGCATTTTGACAAGCTATAATACTAGGCGACTTCAACGGCAGAGTTGATAACAAAACGAAAGGGTTTTTTTTTTAAATTAATTATATATATATATACAATTACAATCTGGTCTACAGACCAATAAGCAATTTGTTTCTAACTTAATCTATTACATTCATATTTAAGGTGTCTCATCAGCATCCCTTACATTTTTGACTTTGGTTACACTACGAAAGAGTATGAAGAAAATATTGGAACATACAGAGAAGAAACCATAACCAGTAACAGGTATGTGGAATTCTGCCAAATGAATAATATGGTGATCACTAACACAAAGTTCGAGTATAGGATGATACACAGATTTAGAAGGGAAGTATAAAGCAGAAATGAAAAATCGGTAATTGACTATATCTTAGTGGAAAAGGACTATTTTTAAAAAGTAATGGATACAAGGGTGAGAAGAAGGGCAGAAATCGGTAGTGACCACTATCTTCTAACAGCTACAATTGTGGACAACCAAAAACTTCATATAGAAGAAAAGAATACACCTAGAGAAACTACAGTACAAGAAAGAACCAAAATCTATAGGCTGAAGGAAGAGGATGTAAGAAAGGATTACCAAATACTAGTGGAAATAGGATGCTATAATATCACCGACAACTATTTGGAATGGAACGTGGAACGAACATGGAACAGCTTCAAGAATGTCATAAAAGCAGCATCAAGAGCAGCGTGCGATACTTCGAGTCCAAATGGCAAAAAAAACGGACAATATGGTGGAGTCAACAAGTAAAGGAAGAAGTAGCAAAAAAGAAAAAAGTATGGAAACAATACCTAGACAATGCGACGGGACAGTCGTATGAAAAATACAAGAAACAAAGGAAAATAACCAAAGAAGAAATACAAAAAGCAAAGGCGACATCCTGGAAGGAATTCGGAGAGAAATTGGAGGAGGACAGTAAAGGCAACAAGAAGCTATTCTTTAAAGTACTCAAAAACATGAGAGCTGAAAAAACATGCAAACTGGAACAACTGAAGAACAAAACCAACGAACTTCTCTCTAATGAGGAAGAAATAATGGATAGGTGGAGAGAGTACTTGAGTGAGACACTAGGAGGAGAACAAATAATTGAAGACAGTGAGGAGGTGCAGACGGTGTCGGTGAGAAAACAAGAAGGAAATAACTACCAGCTAATAACACAGCTAAACAGCTAAAGTAAAAACGGGAAAAGCGGCAGGCAACGATGGCATAACACCTGAGGAAATGAAACATATGGAACTGCAAGGACAAACAATGCTTTTAGATGTGTGCAATAAGGTGTGGAGACAGAAAAAAATACCGAAAGACTGGGAACTGGCAGTGATTACGCCAATACTCAATAAAGGAGACAGAAGGGAGTGTAAAAATTACCGGGGTATATCACTAACAAGTATTCCCGGCAAAATATATGAACAGATACTGGAGATGAGGCTTCGAAAGAGAATAGAAGAACAACTAGATGACGCCCAAAGTGGATTCAGACCGGTGCACAGCGTTCAACGTCAAATTTGTACACTAAAACAAATAACAGAGAAGACGAAACAATACAACAAGGAAATGCTAATGTGCTTCATAGAATCTGGAGAAAGATCTGGAGAAAGCCTTCGACAGTATTAACAGAAAGGAAATATGGAGGAGTGTAAGTGGAAAAGGAGTTGAAAAGGAACTAGTTGAAGCAATAGAAGTCATGCACATTAACACCAGGAATTATATTAGAATCGCCGGCCAAGAGTCGGGCCAATTCCGAACAGTACAGGGGGTTAGACAAGAAGGAATAATCAGCCCATTATTATTCATAACTGTTTTAGACGACATAATAAAGGAAACAGATAGGAGAACCACAGGTGTCACACTAGGGTACAGAAATATGAAAAAGGTAGAAATAATGATGTGTGCATTTGCGGACGATTTTGTGATTTTTGGAAGATGCGAAAAGGAACTTAACACAAACTTACACATATGAGAGGAGGCTCTAAGCAAGCGAAAGCTAAGAATAAACAAAGGGAAATGATGGTAGGAAAGGAAGAAACGCAAATCAACATACAATTAAGGGGAGAAAAATTAGAGCAAGTACAAGAATTTAAATACTTGGGTACAGTTATTGATAGACAAGGGAAGTACGACATCGACATAGCTAATAGAGTCAAGACGGCCGGCAGACTATACAGCACCTTAAGGCGAGCTATTATAAGTAAAAAAGGAAATAGAAAACAGACTAAACTAACAGTATTTAATCTAATCTACGCGTCAATATTGACATACGGGAGATAAACTTGGGTAATGAGTACAAGACAAAAATTGAAGATACAGGCTATGGAAATGAAGTATCTAAGACGAGTGGAAGGAGTCACCAAAAAAGATCGAATGAGAAATGACTACATAAGAGCAGGGCTTGGAGTGGCACCTATACAAAAGAAAATAGAGTAAGGACAATTAAGGTGGTATAGCCATATAATCATGATGAAGAACTCACGGCAAGTGAAGCGAGTATGGGAGACGAAAGCTACTGTCAAGAAATCAAGGGGAAGGCCTCAAGAAACTTGGGACAACACGATCACAAAACTGCTAGCAAGGAAAGGGAAAACTTGGAAAGAGGCAGCAAACTGTGCGCGAGATCGAAAAGAGTGGATCGAATTTTATAAAGATTAGATACAATGACCTCGACGCTCATAGGGGGTAAAAGAGGGTTCAGAAAAAGAAAGAAAGAAAGAAAAGCTTTTTATGTAAAAGTATTATGTTTGACCAAGAGTTTTTGTGATGACGAGTTTTGTTGACCAAGAGTTGACCAAATTTTTCCAAGTGTGTATTACGTTTAAAACAATTTATTAGATATTGTAGTAATTTGAAGAGCGTCAATGCAAAAGTATACGTGTTCATTATATGTACCTGAAGAGTTATTGCTTCTGGTAGGTTTTTTTCTGAATTAAATTTGAATTTGATATCAGATTTATGCAAAAAACATCTTGTCCTGTTGTAAATCAAGAGGAAAGTAAAAAAAGTCCAAGCAATGGCTAAACTGCGATGAGTCAGTGTAAAAATATACAAGCTTTTTTTTAGTGGACATGTGTGGTTTTGCATGGGGGCTCCCCATTTTATGTTTCTCTGCATTCATGTGATATCCTTACAATGATACAAAAAAAACATCTGTATTTTAATTTATTCACAACAGAGATTAATGTCTAAGAAAATAATTGTCAAAATGAACATTTTTTTTTACTGTTTGGGGTAAAATCTATGTACTTCCTTAATTAATACAAAATAATTTAGGAAGTACATAGTTTGTACTCCAAACATTAAAGAATAACTTTAATACGACAAAGCAAAATGATATTTTTTTTACATTTACATGATTGGATAGGAATAATAAAATACTTGGTCCTATATGTTTCACCAAGTGGTAACCACTCACATATCCAATTTAATTTACATGATTGTTTAAAAATGGCAGAAACAGTAAGAATAGTACAATAATTTAAACTTACTGAGCCCTCTTAAAAACAGTTGCTATAAATTACTCAATACAGTGTTTACGCCTGCACATAAAAGTATCATCAAAATCAAAGTCCCAGGTTCCTACTCCTCCAAAACCTGTTGTAATAGCAAATATTGAAAATTTTGTATTAAAATTATAGCTGTGTTTCAAAATAGTGCTGTTATAGTCTGTGCCTATGCCCATTGACACAGACTGCTTCTCAGTGTCTATGTAAATCCAAAATAATCTGAACTCGTTGGGATCAAGTAGACCTTTGTGGTGTTCGGAAACGAAGTCATTCCCTTGGCTATTTCTTCTTAGGACGCATTTGGTGTTCGTGAACGCTCCTAGGATGAATTCGTAAATTGGGCTTTCCAGAGAGTAGTCATTGGACAGCAATATGCTCGCATCATTGCTAGCCTTTATGTTGAATTCCAAAAAATTGGTCCTCAAAGGAAAGTAATTGTAAATTTTACCAGCTAGACTGTTGGTATGTACCTCTAAAAATAAAATAAAAGGTGCAATCACTCGTATAATACCACTTCATGTGAAGTGGTACATTTACGTAGAATCGAGATTTTTGTAGACTGATGTACTTACTTACACGATAAGATGTACCGAAAGCAATAAATAGCACAAATATTAAAACCAATGTGAGTCTCATTTTATAATCCGGCGATTTCTTCAATGTGGTAACCAAATTGTATTGCCTATAAAAATAAGTTGAAGGTTCTTAAAAATAATAGCATTATTTGTATTAATTATTTTCCCTGGCCCATAACGTTAGTAACTAACAGATAAGTTTATAAAGAGCGTATTATACCTTGCGAGCAAAAATTATTATCATCAACGTTTGCTTTGCATCTAAGGCCATACAGCTTAGCGGTAGAGCTTAATGCGCTCTTGGATGAAAATATGTTTTACTCACACGGTACAACGAGCGTATAATGATGGCTATTAATCACGAGAACGATGTTTACGGAGCGAGCCTCTAGGCGAGTGGAGTAAGTCGTTTAAGTGGTAGCCATTATACGTGAGTAGTATACTATACTTTGCCCACGACGATGTTTTATATCAGTACAAAATACTCTAAATGTAAATGAAAACAATGTTGATATTTCGACGTTTCCATTTAATTGATTGACACATTGCGATAAAAATAAATCAAAATTAAAAAACAAAAACAAGCCACACGCTTGACAGATTAAGTTAAATAGACGGTTACCAATTGCTGCCATAGAAGTGTCACGGTGACATAGCCGTTTACACCGACAGACTGTATGCGATTTATTACTCGAGTCCCTGGTTTAAATAACGTAATGCAAAATCTAAATTCTTTTAAAATTACAATTCCGAATGACATTTCACTAGTGAACAATTATTAATCACTGCTGGTAGTGATTAATGGATATTATAATAATTGAGGAAACATACGAGTAAGTGTAATACGTGCATTATGAGATAGTCGTAGACAAAGTTTATTATAATTAATATATTTGTTTTATTCATTTTATTATTATTATTATTATTATTATTGTTTATTACTGAGATAACTTATCCACAACTTTAGAAAGATTGGACTATTTTATCTATAAATTGTGGTTCGATTTTTGTCGAGGGCGATAGTAAATCATCTTAAAATTTGTTCATAAATAATATAATAATAAGGGGGAATAACAACGCGTTCACTATTTCAGATGCAAATAAAATAAATGCTATTTTATTACCTTAACAAAACGTTGCAATACTAAGAAAAACTAATACATTGTAGCACGAATTGACTTCCACAGATACTTATACTCAACTTGTTGGTGATTATTATTACCGAGAACAACTAAAGTAGGCATAATTTCAATTGTCATTTACACCAATTAATTCATGTACATATTTTAGAATAGTTTCAGTTATATATGAATAAAATATAATGCAATAATTTGATTTATTTAATGCACAGTCATCGAGTGTAAAAATTATGCAGTATACAAATTTATTTTTCACTTTACTATAATTGAATGATAACTTCTAGGATACGAGATATGTAAACATGTCCATAACAACTGGGGCGTAATGAATTAATTACGCCATGGAGTGTATTTTCATGTATACATGTCCATAACAACCGGGGTGTAATAAGAAGACTTTTCTTAGACTGGAAAATACAGTCTAGGGCGTAATGAATACATTACGCCCTGGAGTTAGCTATTACCCTGTTAAACAAAAATTCGACAAGGCCGACCAAGCAAATCATTCGGAGAATCAAGTAAAAGGAGCAAAATGAGAAAAACGAAAGTAACCCACAGAAGTGGGTTCCACTTCTTCCAGAAGAAGATGTAATTGTGCACCTCCACGCATGCACGCGATTATCTAAGTCCTTGAAAGAAGTGCTTATCACTCTTAATGGAAATGAAAGGAATTCGTTGAAGATAATTAGTAAATGGGGTTGCGATAGTTCTCAAGAGGCCCAATTTAAACAAAAGTTCAATAATTATGCCGTATCTGATATTCTTACTATCTGATAGGTTTGCATCGCTTTTTAATATATCCAGCAACGCTTTTATATGTTTATCTCTAACGTGGTTGTCAACCGTTAGAAAACTTAGAATTCTTTGAAATGATTCTTTCCATTGATTTAGCATACAAATTACACATCCCAAATGCTGTTTTAAAGTCTATATCGATCTACAAAAAAATTAATTGAGAAATACAACAAATACCACCTTAGCAAACACTACACCAGTCGATAGCCTGACGGAGTCTTATAAAAACTTTTCAAATTTCAAATTTCAATCGAAAATGGCAACAAGCTTTCCAGGTGCTGTCGAATTCTACATTCTTCAGCTGTCAAATTATCAAATTTTAGAGTTCGGATGCAACTCACTCCATCGCGTTCTGGTCCTAGAAGGAACGTAATAGATAAAATAAAGGAAATACGATAGGTAAAACTAACCAGGAGATAGAAATAACGATATGTGGAGAAAGACTTGAACAGGTAGACCGGTTTATATACCTAGGAATCATGTTACAAAGAGGTAGTCAAATGTTCCTGCTTAATTTTACATATGGAGTGCAAATACTATCGTATATGGTCTGAAGTGCCAAATAGATATTAGAACTTAGAACTTATATTACAAATTTTGTAAATTCATATATTACTTTTTCTTGTGATTCTAAATTACCTAAAAGTTTATCAAGTCTATTACGTTTATTTTCAGTTTTGCCTTCTTTCTGTTGAGTTGCATTTTTTTTTTCCAAAACATGTTTTGATATCCCTTTCAACGATGTTGTCATATTATTAAACTTAGTATACACTCTTCCTCTTTTGCTGGTTCGGTAATACTCCTGAAATAATAATATGCAATGAAGACCCCAAACAAAGTCAGCATAGATTAATAATTTAAAGTTATAATTTTTTTATAAAGACAACAACATAAAAAACATAGATAAGTATATAAACGGTTTGCTTTGTTAATTTCTACCTACTTCAAAATTTAGGTAGGAATGAAAAATACTTTTCACTTTGTAAATTATGTATTCTTTTAAAACCAAAGCTTGCTCTATTTAATTAATGTATTGATTCGTCAAAATTCTCAAGAAACATGCTCATTTATTTAACTTTTGAAGTATTTGTTTTGAAGTAGAATATATATTTTTTAAAAGGGATAGATTTCACTTTTATAAACGATGACGCCGTGCGCATTCATTTTTCTTTGGTTGCATCCATAAAAACCGGAATTTGGGAAAATTGTTATAAAAAGGGTCTTACTAATTTGTCTGTTGGAAACCTCTTCAATATATCTTGTTCTAACTGGTGACTGGCTGCTAGTGTCATTCTTATGCCCTTTTCTTTAAAATATTGGCAATTACTATGATTAATAAATTTCTTTGTTCTTCTTGAAAACTACAAAATTTAGTGTAGTATTCCATGAGTGTATTTCCTCTTGACGTTTCATTTAAATCGTCGCTACAAATAACAAATACATTAAGTACTTAATAACAAATCTACTTTCAAGTATAAGCTCTTACTTTGTATAAACTACAAATATCACAGTTAATAAATCACGAAAATCAGACATCAGCCTGCTACGGTATCGAATATTGATTTGAAGTGTTTGTACATTACTACAAGTGGTAGGTAGTAGGGATGCGTTCTTGCGTACCAATGAACTAGTTCATTAATACGATGAAATAAATTCATCGGTTTATGAATCTTTTTTATTAATTTGATGATCGTTCATTACAACAATGAATACAACATTACCGTATTATTCTATACATTAATATGATGTATGCTGTTCATTAATATAATGATCAGAAAATGCATTGTTATAATGAACTATTTCTTTGGGTTGATGAAAATTTCATTGTAAAAGTGAACAGACGGATGAATATACAAAAGGACGAGCACAGAAAAGCGGTGCAGCAATGGGATTTGACATCTACCCTATTCCAGCATGTACATAACACAGGACACACGATCGATTTTGATAACACTAAATCAATAGCAAAGGCCGAACTACTTACGGTGCGAATATTACGTGAGGCAATCGAAATAGAAAAACATTGAAACACTTTAAACAAACGCGATGACGCACAATGTCTTCCGAAAGCCTGGAAACACACCCTTGTAGGTAAAACAATTAAACCTGTGGACCCGACAAGTAAGCTTCCAAGAAGGATTACGGAGCCTCCATCCTGTCCGTAGCTATTATCCAAGCCCCCAGTCGTCCATGAAAACCAACAATACACAGGAGCCCCGATGAGCAGAAGCCACGCCAGAAAGAATGTATAAAAGGACACAGCATTCAACTCTCCTCAGTTCTCTCCCAGCATTCAAGAAGAATTCACGAGAAGATGGCAAATGCGATTTTGCCGAAACGTCGTGAAAAAGGTCCTTGTCAGGACACACAAAATAATACACGGATGTTCAAAGACCCGCAACAAGTTCAAACACATTTCGTCCGTGAAAGCATACGCATGAGCATATAGGTGTAAGGTGTGATAGCTACTAATGTTCTCTCCCGTAAACAAAATTCGCCCACTGTTTTTTGTCTCATGCCAATCCACTCTTCCGTCACTTTGGGTCACTTTGAAGGCGTCACTCCTCTTTGCCTTCCTGTTTTCCAGTATGTAAGAGTAAGATCCCAAAAACCTGGGACAAGACAATGACAGGTCTTGTCTCAGGTTTATGGGATCTTACTCTTGTCCTTGGTCCTCCCTAAGTCTATCCATTCGTGTTACCCTTTCACTCTTCTCAGATATTTCATTTCCTTTGCTTGGATCTTGCTTTGCATGGCTTTTGTTAGTATCCAGCTTTCGCTTCCATAGGTAAGTATTGGCCAATAAATTGTATTGAATACCCTCATTTTCGTGCTCGTACTTATTTCTTTGTTTCCTGTGAACGTTCTGTTGAGTGCATGGTACATTTTTGTGGCGTTATTAATTCTGTCGTCTATTTCTCCATCAATTTTCCCATCTCTTTGTAATATGATTCCTAGGTATATAAACCGGTCTACCTGTTCAAGTCTTTCTCCACATATCTTTATATTTCTATCTCCTTGTTAGTTTTACCTATAGTCATTACTTTGTTTTTATCTGTATTTATCTTCATTTTCCTCTTCTTCAGATCTCCTTTCCACATGACCAGGTTCTCTGAATATTATATACCGTAATAATAAATAATACGTGCAATGCCAATGTATTTTTCTATAATAACTGGCGCGAACCCACTTATATATTTTTATTTCTGTGTTGATAATGACATTTCTGTAATAATCTTATCAGTTGTACACAATTTAAACATGTACACCGCACATGTATACCAGGGTTACACACGTATTGAAGTTTAAAATGCTAATAGGACATGGCATATTTAAATTCTAAAGTAAATAATATACAACGTAGCTATGGCAAAATTAGCTGATTTACATACCTACTCTTCAAAATCACAGCTTAAAATCAATTATACTAATTTTGGGCACTGTAGGTCTAATGTAGGAAGAATTTTATTAGCGTCTCCCGTACATTATCTCATATCGACGCCAATGTCCGTAACGGGTATTATCGACACTGCAGTTTATTAAAACACCTTTTGTTTGCACCAGAAGTTTGTTTAGAGTAGGTAAAGTTCTTGCTAGAAATGATAACTTTGCTGCATTTTGCGGTGGTCACGAATTACGTGTTCGTGATTTGGTACGACTTCACCTATGTAAATCCAAGAAATGGTAGCACAATGAATCATCAGCCCTTAATCAGCAGACTAAGATTCCTAACATTTTGGGACGTAGTAAGTAGAAACTATAAAACTTTTCATGGTGAAGTCTTCAAATGTACAAATGTCGCCAAAATGGTTATTATTTATATATTTATCTGTGAGTCATAAATAATAGGTTCATTTTGTACGTAACTATAGTAATATAATATTATTCAACAGAGGTCGTTTAATGATTTCATTATGCAACAGGGATTGTATTACCCCATCATATACATTCTTAATAACTCCATGCATAATACAACATGGTCTCGGCTCGTGTATAAAATTCATCCTCATGAATTATAGCCTACGTTATGCGTGTTAAATAAACTACCTGTATATCAGTTAATTTATGAATATTACTTAATTCTAGGAACACAGTGCTATAAACAGGAAAATCTGTGTTTTCACAAAAAATAGTATAACATACGTGTTAAATTTTGGAGAGTAGAGAGTGAGAATAGAGTTTTGGTACTTGGCAAAATTGCGAAATTGTTGTGAAAATATACAAAAAATCTTAAAATGTGCAAAAATGAGCAAAATATGTAAAAAAAAATTATAAAAAAAGCCAAAACATGCATTTACACATTCTTTTATGGAAAAACATAACTATCCCAGCCCTAATTAGGACATTTATTTCATCTAATATTGCATTCTTCCTGGTCATTCCTCACACAGAAATCCTTCACAATATTCAAATTTTATAACTGGAATAGTCAGTCTACACTCAAATTTAAGAATTTAAAGATTTTGCGAACCTTTGGACCGCTGCACTAACCCGTCTTGTTATCATCAGATAACTTATATCAGTTGCTTATCACGTTATGAATTGTTTCCATCGCGTGATCCTACTCCACAGAAACTCCGGTTTATAGGTGCATAAACGCACACAACTACGATCCACTTTCATAACCCGCTTGGATTCAGTGTGCGTTGCTCTCGCGTGTTGGTCAGTGTTGTCCTCAATTACTCCTCCGGATCAATTAGTTAGCCATGAACATCCGTCGCCACATTGTCTTCGCCATTGCGCATTATGCCTTCGTAATTTATTACGACCTAAATTATGTGAACTTTCCAGTTAAAAAGACGAGTGTGGATTACTTCATGAAGGGCCGGCATAAATTTTTAACGTTTTGGGATCTGGTGAGTTCAAATGAGTTATTGCCAAAAACGCAAAGTAAAGTAATATTAATCGTAATGTTAAGTATTACTATATGCAATGGTCGTATGTGACTCACCTTCTTCGTAAAAACTAATATTATTATTATTTACCACGCTTGTAAGGCAATAATTAATTGCCATATTCTTATTCGATACACCGGCCTTGGAAAAAATAAGTATTGTTATTATTAATATTTACCGAGATCGTACACCACATTTACATGATTGTTATTATTATTTACTTCATCACATTATTATTAATATTATTTGCCAAGGTCATAGTTCTCCTCACATAACGATTAAGTGGGCTCTTCAACTTTTAATATGTGATAAATTTGTACCTAGATAAAATCAATGATCGTATATTAGTACAATATTAGTGAATATTAGTACAATATTTCAGTCAACTATAAAACATTAATATAATTTAACTAAATAGTTTCTAATAGTGAAGCTCATTACTTACCACGTGAATAACCTATGTGACGAAACATTATTGAAATAATTATATTTATTGCGCTTTTATTGCAAAAGTGTGGTTATATTTAAAAGTGAGTGTTCTGCGATGTACCTTCAAATAAAAAATGTGAATTGGAAATTAACACATTTGCAAATAAACTCATCGATTTCTCATTGACGCACCTTTGTATGTGGATATAATTTTCTCCTTGTATACAAAGTGTGTATACAGTGAGCATAAACATGTACTTAATATTTTTACCTATCATTACTTTTGTAATAATTAATACTGTGAGTATATGCTTATATACACATAGTGTTTTAGATAATTTTCTACATTACAACTTTTTTGGTTTGATTTGTAATGCAATGATATTAAACATTAATATAATTTAACAAAATAGTTTCTAATAGTGAAGCTCAGGAATATTACCACGTGAATAACCTATGTGACGAAACATTATTGAAAGAATTATAATTATTGCGCTTTTATTTCAAAAATGTGGTACTATTAAAAGTGACTGTTGTGCAATGTATCTTAAAATTAAAAAAATGTGAATTGGAAATTAACACATTTGCGAACAAACTCATCGATTTTTCATAGACGCACCTTTGTATGTCGTCTATTGTTCTACATGTATACAAAGTGTGTATACAGTGAGCATAAACATTTACTTATTATTTTTACCTATAATTACTTTTGTATTAATTAATACTGTGAGTATATGCTTATAGTTGTACCCAAACCGTAGTGTTTTAGTTAATTTGCTACATTACAACATTTTGGTTTGATTTGTAATGCAATGAGATTAAACTTAGAAAAATCCTATGTATGGATTTAATTCACTGCAGATATTTTGTTGTTGCAATAAACATTTCTATAAATGAACAATATATTTTTATCTGATACATAAATTGGAGAAAATTACAACAGAATGGAAACCGCAAGAAAGAAGCCGAATTACATTTTATAATTTAAAAAAAACCATTTTAAAATAATTCAGGAGAAACGTTTAACCACATCTATCAAGACTACTATCAAAGACAATAGAGACGAAGTCAACTTACAAGGTCTATGTGCATTAAGCAACAAAAAACATTGGTTTATGTATTGAAAGAAAAACCTAGCCATCTATTTCCGAAGCAAAGTCAAGATGATCAAGATGATGATTGGTCAAGACCAATCATCAAATAGGACAAAAGAATCTCAACATAACGAATAACCCTTGAATATACGAATTTTTGCTCCATGTTTAGTAAACACCATGTACAAATTAAAAAACTACATTTAGAAAAAAATCAATTCTTGTTTTCGGAATAGAAGAAATATGATTTCTTAACGTTTGATTTGATATAATTAAATTAAATTACAATGCAGCCTTATCGATATTTATATATCACATTTTTTGTGAAATTATTATTCAAATTAGCCGTTGCTTTTTTAAGTTCTATTCAAAAGAATAATATCATAGACTTAGACGGATCTTAAAATAATAATATAATAAATATAACATAATATAATAATACATTCAAATATAGTTCTAATAAATTCAAATACACCTACGTACAAGTACTTGTGAATATAAATTGACAATTAACACATTTATAGAAACTATCAAAGTTTTCATGGTAAACTCTTCAAATGTACAAATGTCGCCAAAACGGTTATTATTTATATATTTATCTGTGACTTATAAATAATAGATTCATTATGTATGCAACTATAGTAATGTAGTATTATACAACAGGTGTTGTATAGTGAGTTCATTATACAACAGGGGTTGTATAATGAGTTCATTATACAACAGGGGTTATATAATGAGTTCATTATACAACAGGGGTTGCATTACAACCCCTTTATATACATTCTTAATAACTCCATTCATAATACTTATGAATATAAATTGTTAATTAACACATTTACGAACAAACTCATCCGATGCTTTTCTAATCCGCTTGTGGGTATTTTTACTCGCCAGATAACTATACGAAACTTTATCAATGGACTAAAATGCGACAATTAGAGAATCAAGTTCCTATGCTCAAGGTTAAATTTTCATTTGCCTTAATAAATAATTTATTGAACCGACCAGACTAAACATTCCACGACTTCGAGATAAATCACATACATTGTTGCCGAGGTCAATTCATGTCGCCCATTTTTTTTAATTATCTGAACAGCTAAGAATACTTCCAGTTTTATTGCAATTCTCATGTTTTACAACTTTTAGTTTGTGTACAAATATAATAAATTAATTACTAATACAAACTATTATTGACAATAAATTGTGTTAAATATATACAGGGTGTCTACGCTAAACCGTTCGTTAAACGTTTACGGGGTTGCCGTTGTACTAGAAATTTCAAATCCGTTATCCTTATGTGAAATATTTTCAACTTTCTATCACTTCCGGTTCCACCGGAAGTAGCACCAACTTTCTTATTTTATATGGAACACCCCATATATTATAATATTTTTGAATTCCTCGCTTAAATTGGAACAAATTTTGTAAACGTATGTACACTTATCTCTCTTAGATTTCAAGAAAAAAATGTTTTCGTGCAATTGGACGAGAAATGGTAACTTCTCAGCGACACAACAGACCGAGAAGTGCAATTTCTCAGCTATGGCCACAAAAGGTTGCCAAGCAACCTAAAATTATTATATATATATATATATATATATATATATATATATATATATATATATACATATATATATATATATATATATATATATATATATATATATATGTTCGCAGCATATAACATTTTCCGATATGTTCGCAGCTTTTTGTTCTTCACACCAAGTTTTAAATTTAACGTATGCATTCTCGTATAGCCGTCTACTTTTCTCTGGAATTAAATGATCTGTGGCAGCGTTTGCAATTTTTCTCAACTCCGGAGGTGTACACTCTAAATCATCACTATCACTAGTATTGTGTAGTATTGCAGCGTGCATCAATTGCACGAAAGACGTTGTGTACACCTCGGCCGCGAAATCTTTTAGCGACCTAGAGATTGTATTGCCTCGGCCGCAAGCGGCCTCGGCGACAAACTTTCTCTCGGTCCCTAAAATGAGATTTCTCGGCCTTGATATACAAATAACTATTTTCTAAAATTTTTACCTCTAAATGGTAGCCTAAAATCTGTCTATAACTGCTCTTAGGAATAAGATAAAATTATGAGTTATATTTCTAATTGTACCTAGCGGATGCCTCTATTAGTAAAATAATTGGAAACTGTCAATTTTGATAATAAAAATGTGTTCATAAAATGTCAATATCTAAGTGCTGTCTTAAATATCTCGTAATTCAATTTTTTCAGATGGAATGACCCATTTTTTATTGCATAATACGATTGGGAGAAAACTTTACTACAAAAAAGTATAATACAACTATACTCCGCAAGTATTTTGCAAGAAATAATGTTGGCCTATTTTCAAGTTAATCCACAAGCATATATCTTGTGACATGCGAAATTATACCCTGCAGAAATATTACGAAAAAGTAATCTTCGAAATAATTAAAAAAATACTTGCTTTAGCAGTATGTTTGTATAATACTTTCTTGTAGTAAATTTGTCTCCCAATCGTGCTATGTGATAAAAAATGTGTCATTCTATTTAAAAAAATTGAATTACGAGATATTCAAGATGGCACTTAGATATTGACATTTTATAAATACTTATTATCAAAATTGACAGTTTCCAATTATTTTACTCATCGAGACATCCTCTAGGTACAATTAGAAATATAACTCATAATTTTATCTTTAAAATGTTAAAGGATGTGGTCCTATTTTTTTTTTCTGAAGAGTCCTGAGAAAGCCAAATTCTATCATTTATAATAATTTCATTGACTATCAAAACTCACATATCAAACTACACTGTCACATATCACTGTCATCTGTCATATATCTGTCAATACATCATCAACTATTGATAATTTGAAATGAATTGGTAATTTTTTTTTTTCTGAAGAGGCAATTTAACTAAAGAAAACCTATCGGTGAAATTTTTAAATGTTGAACTGTTAACTGACAAAACATCTGTCATCCCAGTTATATTTAAAGAACAGAGAAGGCTGGATCCTATCATTTATCAATGTTTTAGCTAAATTTGACTGCCAAAAGGTCTTCGATCAAAAGTTTAACTGTCATCTGTAAAATAAATGACACCGTCATCTGTCAAATACATCATCAATTATTGATAATTTCAAAGGAATTGCTCCTATTTTTTTCTGCAGTGGTATTTTTTTTTTTTTAATAATAATGCCATGAGAAATGACATGGTAAATGTCATGTTATAGTGAAAATAATTTTGCTAGTCAGATATCAATTAATATGAAGAATTATCTGAGTTATTCCAATGAAGAGAGGGTATTCATTATCAAGACATTTTACAGTGGAGTCAGTTTACGCAGAGTTGGTGACTTATTTTCGATTAAATTTAACAATCGACCAATTCCGTCTGTATAAAAAATTAGCAAGTTTGTGAAAAAGTTTGAAAATACAGCAAACTTTTTGAAACTTTTTCACAAACTTGCAAATACATACATACATACGCAATCGGTCGATTGTTAAGTTTAACCGAAAATAAGTCACGGGCCCTGCGTAAACTGATACCACTGTAAAATGTTTGGATAATGACTAAATTATCTTTCTTCCACTAATTACGTGTTATTATTATGATTTATCCCAAACGACAAGCATGAATTTACAATTATTTGTCACTATTTAAAAAAATATTCCTTTACGACTTTTCTCTAAAGTTATTAGGGGAGGTAATAATTACACATATTTAATTTTACATGATAAATTATGTTAAATTCCTACGTTCGAACCTTATCTTATAGACTCGCTATAATATCTACAGCTTTTATGGATTTACTTAATAAATTTTGAATTTCATTTATAAATTTCTATAATTTTGTTCAAATTTTAGACAATTAACTAATTACGAGAAATTTATATAATTTTCATAGTTGTGTAAATGTCATTGTTAACTTTGGAAATAACTATAAGTTTTATAAAATTATAGAAATTTAAGTAACTAGTTTCGTCTATTTTTTTTTTTTGTAAATTCTACAATTGTATTTTGTTTTCCAAAATGTGTCACAATTTTACACAAACTTTAGCAATGTTAGTACACGCTTTTGATATTTTCATGGAATGTTTTCGAATTTTTGTTATAGTTTCATCCGAAAAATAAAAAAATGTTTTAGAAGTTTCAGCAACAACTATTAACAATTTTTATAAAATATCTACAGTTTTTATGAATTTCATCAATAAAATTCGAATTTCTTTTGTATATTTCTATAATCTTATATAAATTTAAGCCATTTCACTAACTAAATACGTCAATTTTATGCAATTTCCATATTTATGCCAATTTTATTAGCAACTTTTCTTTTTTTGTAAATTTCTATAATTTTTATGATTTTATTCAAATTGTAGAAAATTTAAATATCTAGTTTCGATTTTTTTTTGTAAATTGTACAATTGCATTAAATGTTGAATGAAGTGTTCATTGGTACCTTATGGATTTCTTTCTAATTTTTTTTTTTTTTAATTTCAACAATTTTAACAAATTTTAGAAATGCTGGTAATTACTCTGTACATTTTTTAAATTTGAGACATTTGGCACTGAGTTGCAACAGTTTTTATATAACGTCTAGAATTTTGCAAATTTCTGTAATTTTTTTTACAAATTTCCGCTATTTTATGCGGAAGACATTAAGTTTTAGGCATTTCACTAGCTAACAATTTTTATATAATTTATCATTAATGTTAAAGTTAAGGGGTGGTATCAAAATTTGGGTTACATTGAGATTGCAACAAATTGTAAACGTACAGTCTCAAATGTCTGACTGAACAATGGTTGGATGCTAAAAATGTTTAATATTGAATTCTGAAATTACAATATATTCAGTGGTGGCGCAAGGAGGGGGGCGGTGGGGGCGGTCCACCTCGGGTGCCAAGCACCAAGGGGTGACGACTCACTCGCGCGGGGACGAAGTCGACGCGGGCAAAAGGGGCAAGTGATTTCAGTCCCTCCACCCGCGCCGTCACCGCCGCGCCGCGGCATATATCAAACAAACAATCACAGTCAGTCAGTGTTAGTGTTTATAACCGTCGCGTCGATCATCTTTGCCAATTAATCACAAAACTTCCTTGCGAGAAAATTAAAGTCAAATGACGAGAAGAATAGTTAACGGTAGGCGAAAGTAGGTATTAAATATTGCGACGACCGTCGCACCGGTAGTCATATTGGGTCAAGGTCAGCCACCTGCTCGAAAGTTTGCGCTGTGGGTGAGTCAACACTCCGGAAGTTTCTAGCGCGATTAGCTGGAAAAATCGAGGCGCTGTCTTCTGGAAATAGAAAAGCCTAGAAACACATCGAAGGGGTATAAAAAGGAATGAACGACGTGACCAGGCAGTCGGTACAAGAAGTCGGTCAGCGAAGAAAGCGAAGCCTGATCGTGACTAACCGGACGTTATTGCGAATAATTTGCGGTGTAAATTGTAAATAGTAGTGACCATTATTTTTACTTAAAATCAGTAATTAGTGGTAGTAAGAGTTTCTTTAAATCTACGAACCCGGCCGGCCCAAGCTCGTTACAATATGTAATAAAGAAGTGAGTGAGACGGATAGTAGATAGAGCCTAGAGGCCAAGACGTGAGTTTGACATGAACAACATGCCTATTTTACCACAAAAGTCAGTTAAGACTGCCGTCCCGTTTCTGTAATAATATTTTATTCCGCATGTGGCGCTAAATCCGCGCTCTCCTTCCATACAATTCTGCTCCTAATACCCCTACACTACTACACAGATATATTACACAGATATTTCCCCGCCGAGAGACCTCGCGTGCGACGATGCATCATCGGTCCCACTGGGCATATTTTTTCCATCGTTTTTTTTGCGGCTACTCAGCAATATAACTCCAGCTGAGTGAATACATTTATTCGAGTCGGGATACAATGATATTGTACATTTGTGTCGGTTTACCTAGGAAAGTCAAGAGGCTGCCGATGTATTGCAATTTTACTAATTATATTAATTGTAGTTCATTTTTTTACAGTATTTTGACAGAAAATATATGTCAATATTATTCTTCTTATTATAATTTCCATTAATAAAATATAAAATATCAAAAATATTTATTTAACAAATTCTTACTGTAAAATATTGAATACAATTTAATAGTTTCCATAAAATTTTATGAGGGTATAATAATTTATAAATACGCAGTTATAAAATATCTAGTATTGTCAGAGTACAATAGTAGTCAGACACATTTTTTATATAAAAATATTTTGACATAATTTAAACAATTTTATTGTTCGCTATACGTATCGTAATATTGGGTATAAAAGAAGAATAGTTATTTATGATATAAGTGTTAAAATCGCTTTTAACACACATATACAATATGTTTTCTAAACACATCTTCTGTCAGTCTGTTGTCAAACTTGTCAAACAAGAAATCATCATTGAGAATTCTAATATTGAAGAAAGTCAACTACCGAAAGAAATTGAAGAAGGTGCTACCAGGGCGACTTTAAATTTGTTGCACCTACTCAACTCTGTTTTGTTAATTCTTATTTTTTATTAAATAAATGTCATTTTAACAGATTATTGGCTGCTTACTTTTAAAACTAGCATTAAAAGTCGAGCACTTTTAACACGATTGTGTCATTTCTCTATAATATTGCATTTTTAATTGAAGTATGCCGTGTTAAAAGTTCAACTTTTAATAGTGTTTGTAGAAAAAAAAACCTTACTATCTCTAACAATTGAAGAATCCGGATTATTTATTGATATAGAATATGGATTTCTGGGTGCTGGTCCCAAAGGTACTAATTGATCATTTTTATTTCAAAATATATTTACACCAATATATTTTTTAAGATTGATAAACGAGGGCAATAGCATACTGGCAATTAAATGTACATACAAATATTGTCTGGAAATATTTGAAGGAAAGATCAGGCTAAAGAGAAATCATAATTATTACTATCAATTGTCAATCAATATGTATTATATAAATATTTTTTTTTTTTTACATTATACAAATTTCAGATGCAAGGCCAATTGAATCGTTCATTTCAGAAACTGGTCAACAGACATTTTTATGGATTTTCATTTATTTGCGGAATTTCATCTTCAACTGCCATTCCGTTTTATGGGATATAATTTACAATGAATATCGTGTTTAGTGCAGAAACCTGTCAAGCGACATCACAGTAAATTTAAATTTCTGCAGTAAAAGTCCTGTGGTATTTTGTATAATACTAATACCATGGTAACAAATACCGTCGGTTTACCATTACTTACCATTGCTATTATTCGTATTAATAACATTTTTATTATTTCTACCCGTATTGTCACAATTATCCGAATCGTTTGAGCCGGAAAGATAATAAATATACAGTCTATTCTATTAAAAGCGCTCAAAACTATAGCGACTTCAATTGTTATGTAACTATCAGTAAACATATACATCGTGATTAGAATAATAGGTAAGAACTGGACAACTTTGTTAGTATTCATTTTAAAGGAAAATGATGTTAGGCAAAAAAGTCCTACACTATCTCCAATAAATAATAGCATTATTTAAAAACTGAAAAAAATAAAAATTAAAAATTGAATAAATTATTTGTGCTGAAAAATAGAATATTTTTTTAATAAATCTAAAATAGACGAGCATTGTTTAAACTTACTTAGTATTTGCGCAATAGTTTTGCGATTGATGATTTTGTCAGGATGATTTACATTACATTCATTAGCTGCTTCTCTGCATGTTCTGTAATAATTCCCTACAATAAGAACAATTTCAACATTTTCTGGGTTAGTTAAATGCAAATGACACTAGTGACAAACATATTACAAAACGAAAAATTAAAGTTGTAAAGGAGTATGGTTGTCGGCAAATGTGGATAAGTTGTATTCAATACTCTACATGTTAGAGCAACAATTCTATTGCAGTTGCCATGTATCAAGAATAAATTGATAATTTATTGATTTGTGTAATGATCCATTTTGTTGATTTTGATTTCTGTAATACTTTATTCTAAATGGTTTTATTATTTGACAGTTTGCATTACAATAGCGACAAAACAAAAGCATATCACATGCCTACTAAAGTTCACTTGTGACATCCGAAATTATACATTGCAGAAATAGGACGAAAAAGTAATCTTCGAAATAATTCAAAATATACTTCCTTTAGGAGTATGGTTGTATTATACTTTTTTGTAGTACATTTTGCTCCCAATCGTGCTATGTGATAAAAAATGGGTTATTTCATTTAAAAAAATTGAGTTACGACATATTTAAGGGGGTACTTAGATATTGACATTTTATAAACACTTATTATCAAAATTGACAGTTTACAATTATTTTACTCATAGAGGCACCCTCTGGGTACAATTAGAAATTTCACTCATAATTTTATCTTATTCCTAAGAGGAGTTATAGACAGATTTCAGGCTACCTTTTAGAGGTCAAAATTTTAGAAAACTTTTTTTTTCTTGAAAACTAAAAGAGATAAGTGTACATACGTTCTTACAAAATATGTTCAAATTCAAGCGAGGAAGTCAAAAATATAATAATATATACAACGGCAACCCCGAAAACTTTTAACGAACGGTTTAACGTAGAGACCCTGTATATATATATATATATATATATATATATATATATATATATATATATATATATATATATATATATATATATATATATATATATATATATATATATATATATATGTATGTATGTATGTATATAGCATGGGCAATGTTCAAGAGCAATTAGTGCAGTCGATGGAATTTCCCCGCTATCCTGATTTTCCCACTTCTTCTTCAAAATTTCTAGTTCTGACACAAATTGTTGCTTGCTTATATTTTCATTAATTTGGCCTATGATTGCAAAATATTTATCGATTCAAATATCAGCAGAAGTATTTATATATTTTTTATTCAATCTAATAATTTCAGATGGAATAATATTATTAAGATAGAATATATTCAGAGTATCTGATGAAAATCTTTCTTGTAAATCAGATATAATGTGATCTAAAATTGGAATATAAATTAAAATTTTATAATAGTCGGAAGGATAATATACTGTAGGGTTCGATCGTTTCGTCATATGTTTGACAATCCTTGCTGTTTCAAATTCAACGTTTAGTTTTTCAAGACAGGTTAAAATCGAACTTATTTTATGTTTGAACTCTATATCGACATTGATTCTCTTTTCTGTAAGTAATAATAATGTATTTAAAACGATATCATTGGCGTGCTTAGTATCGATATTTTTAGTCTGAAGCATTGCACTTAGTGGTAAATTCACACCTATTATACTATTTAGACAATACAAGGTTACAATACATTTACAACTTGTTATAGAAAATATTGAGTTTTAGCTTTGCTTGAAGATTCTGATTCTTTCCAATAGCTTATTTATACATTGCAGAGCAGAAATAATATGGTTCAAAGGTTCTCTAAACTGTAATACAGCATTATGCCTTTCAATCCATCTAGTTTCGCATAAATGAGTTAACTTTCCTTGTAATTTTGTCTCCAATACAAAATTTCTTTTGGAAAATAATGAGAAAAATGCTATGGTTTGCTTGCATCACATTACATGCACTTGCATCACATTAGAAGCTTTAGATATGCTCAAATTTAGAACATGGTTATAACATGTAGTTCTTGTAGCAAATTTTAAAAAATCTGAAATTGTTTCACAGCACCTCTTTGCTCAGAAGTCATTACAGAACATCCATCGGTGCAAACTCCAATACAATGTAACGGGTTTTCCAATAAGAGGTGTTATTTTGAATAGCCCGCTATTTCGGTAGATGTCACTTTTGAAGCTGTCATTTCTTGGCATTTGACAAGTAGAAACTACGCCATTAATAAAAATGGTACGATACACGCTTCAACAACGCATTGAAATTATTAAAATTCACTATAAAAATGGTGAAAATTTGGCAGAGACGGTTCGTAAAACTCGAACATTTTTGGGTCGTCGTGAAGCACCTTGTCGGACCGCAATACAGAAATTGGTGGAAAAATTCGAGCTGTTGGGACAAGTTAGTGATGAGAAGAATAAAACCCGTGCACGTCGCTCAAGAACAGCCGAGAATATTGCTGCTGTAGCCGAAAGTGTTGAAGAAAACCCAGGTTTGTCCATTCCTCGTCGTTCTTGATCTTGTGATCTTGAGATCTTGTGATTTAACACCTTGCGACTTCTTTCTTTGGGGCCACGTGAAGGAGAAGGTCTACGCCAACAGCCCAGTATCGATTCAAGACCTCAAAGATGGAATTCGTGAGGCTATCGAGGACATACAGCAGCCACTTTGCGATTTAGTTATGGAAAATTTCATGAAAAGGATTTTGTCCTGTAAGCGTGGCCGTGGTGGTCATTTGCTTGATGTTATTTTCCACTATTAACGGCATACCTTCCTCTTTGTAATGAAATAAACATCTGATGATTTATAATAAAAAATGGCATTTTTCTTTGAATATCAAAATAACACCTCTTATTGGAAAACCCTTTATTTGTGATAAATCGATATGATTTAAATAATGAGTGACTGTGTCCCCAATAACCGTTCCACTCAAGATTGGCTATAAACTGCCTGAATCAACTTCATAGTTATCTTCGTAACAATCCACAAAACCAATAAAATCCTCCCTGATGCTGGAATCATTATCAATATAGCGTAATATGATTGACATTTGGCAAATGTTGGAAAAATCTGTAGTTTCATCAAATATAACACTGTAGTAGTTCGCACATTTAATACTTTCTAAAATATTCTTCATTATTTCGTCTTTACAACATTATATAATCAGTTTTATCGGTGATATTCTTTTAATATATAGCCTTGGGCGCATTTTGTAATACATACGGTATATGGGAAATAAGAAAAGCTCCCAGCGTTGAGTGAATTTTACGTGCAAAATACTCGCTAGCCAGCGTACATCTCCCGTGACGATACCGGTGGTGGGGTGGTGTATAAAAGGTGGCCTGAATGTGATCGACCGGCCGGGTCAAGAGTGGGGACTCAAAAATTAAATACTAATGAATCTGGGGAGATGTTCATGTCTGTTATTTTTGTAAATGACAAAAAAATAAAAATATTTTCAGTTTGTTCGATTTTTTCTCTATACAGTGATATAAATTTCATAACGAATAAAAATATTTTAAATGTTGTTTATAGGTTAATAAATATAAATATTGCAAAAAAAGGAAAACAAAATATGTCACTTTATAAATAAATATATCATTAATGATTCCTGAAAATTTCATGTTTCTAAGTAATGTAGTTTTCATAATGAACATCTCCCCAGTTTCACACTACGAAAACCGCAGTCTTAAGTTAAATTATCGGTTTGGGCCGATCTGAATTTAACTTAGAGTCAATATTATAAATTGTTTAATGCAAAATTGAGCGAGAAAAAGGACTGTCAAAGTTAACGAGTATTTATTTATCGATCTTTACAGAATAAAACATCAATATGAAGCGAAATATACCTAGTGGATTCCAGCAAAGAAAAATAAAGAAATCAAAAGAACTTAAGCGCGAATCGTTATCTGGATCCATTTTTAAGAATGTAGCACCTTCGGCTTCATAGGTGTCAAAGACAACACAGCAAAGTGTTGAAAGTGACCTTCCTAACGATGTAGATGATTTAGAAAGACAGTGCCAAAATGCATTGGATGGAGGGACGCTGAGAACAGAGCCTGACATACAAGACGAAAGATAAGGTGGAGAAGATCAACATCAAGAAGGATATGACCAAGAAAAAGGACGAAATAGCGTCAATGGAGAAGAATCAGAGTAAATTGAAATCGATGAAGAAGAGCTACATGATAATGACAAAATAAATTCATCGTTGGCCAACACCAATGCGTGATGATTTGAGAATTGAAATTGTTAAAATGAGAAGTGAACTCTATCAAAATAGAGATGGCCCATTTTTAGATACTGTGGAAAGATCTGGAGATAAAAGATAAGGAAAGAGCCGACATTTTAATTCAGAATGGTTTTATAAAGCGTTACCAAATGGAGAAAAAATACTCAGAAAATGGATGGTATACTCTCCAACAAAAAATGTTTTATTTTGAGGGTGGTCAATAGAAAACCGCTCCGGGTGCTAACCCATGCTACGCCACCACTGAGTATATTATAAATACCCGTTAATTAAACACTTTGAATTGAACCACGTTAAATTGTGCTCTGATCTATTAATAGCATAGTAAGTTTGGTTGCCTGGCGTTTAACGTCAAACTGTCTGAGGCAACTTATGCATCTGCGTCTGTACGGTGGTGCCCCCTTTGGCATTCATCGGCGACGGCCGCAACCGGGCGCCGTCAGTCACCGCGACGCCTTTATTTCCTTCGCCACCGGTTCACGGCTCGCCCCTCATAAGCGACACACCTCCGCAAAATCACCGGGCACGTCACGTGGCCCCCTCACGCCGCCATGTGCTCGCGATAAGCGGCCCCCTGTTGCCCCGGACGTTACGAGACGGGTGACAGCCGGCACCGCTCGGCGATGCCCGCCGACGACAGCATGCGACTCGTGTGGGGCCCAAACCGCCCAAGCGTCTCCGCTTCCAGTCTGAATTCGGCTCCCCTGCTCGACGCACGCTTCTCCGGGAGTTCCAACGAGGGCCCTACCAAGCTGGCAATGTTGACGCGAACCGTGCTCCACCTCCTCGCAGCCCTGCACTTCTGGCTGAGCTGTTACTATGATTGGAACTACGTGGTTGTGCCTGCCAACATACACCGCATAGGGGTCACCCTCGGGAGGACCAACAAACTCAAGTTCCTCACCTTCTGGGATGCGGTCAGTATCATCTCAGCGGTGCGCATAGGCTTAACATTGGCACATGAAAACCGGCTGCCCTTTAAGTCTCTTAAACGTCACAACCAACATTCATGACCTAAATTACTTCCCGAAAGAAGAATGCAGCCGTAACTTCTTGTTTATAGTATTTTGAACCAGTGGTCTAGGACTTTGGGTCTGCATTCACCTCCAAATGATTTCCTAACTCTCATTCGGAACACCGGCTTCCAATTTATTTGCTTCGGCACCATATAACTTACCTTTAATGTGCGGTGGTATGCAGCAGTACTCATCTACTACACTCCAATACACTATAGGTGGACGAGTTTTGATGTGACATGAGATTCAGATGTGATGTGAATGAGTTTTGATGAACAATAGCTTAGCAGCTTAAGCTCCAAATAATTTATATTGAAAGTCAACTCCAAATAATTTATTTCCCCTAAGTAGAGATGCAATTTTTATTAACGGTAAAGCAAGACTCTACATCTAAAGCTGCGGGTAGCAATAAGAAACATTGCTTCTATATCTGCTAAAAAATCAAGCAGATTAAGCCCTAGTCTTATTTTCTACTATTGAGTCACTATGGAATAACAGTTGTCCTTCATGAGTTACAGGGACACGTAAAGAACTTCATGCGGAGGGCTCTTATACAGAGAGCGCATAAAGTATTAAGACCTGGCTTTATTTTTCCCCCTGTATAAATTTTCGAAAAACGCTTCAAACAGGTCAAAATGTTTTTTTTTTCAAACCAATATTTTGAGACTATTTTCAATTTTCCATCTCTCTCCGTTTTGAAGTTATGACGTCGGAGCATTTTTTTTAAAATGACAACTTATATTTTTTATTATTGATTTCGATGGTATTTTTTATTAAGTTTTTAACAACATGACATTTTCAATATGTAACATTTGAAAAAAATTGAGAAAAAGTGCGTTAAAGTAAAACTATTACATTATTATTTCAATGTGCAGCATGCATCTAGTTACAATTCAAAACAATGTCAGTTAAAACAAAATTAGGAAAACAGGCTTGGATTTTAAATATTGCAATAAATCAAAATTGATCAACCTGAAAAACATTCTTATTACAATATCATCAATTACAAAAATAAGAACAGAAAAACCAAAATAAATTTTTATCGAGAAAAATATACTAATGACTTGTTTTAAGATATGTTTTAAAATAATATGAAGTCACAAAAATAATTAAAATAATGAAAAAATATTGGTTAGGGAAAAAAATCAAATTAGGTGTTCAAATTGTTGACCATTTTGTTCTTGACAGTGTGCCAATCTAATTTTGTTTTAACTGACGTTGTTTTGAATGGTAACTAGATGCATTTTGCACATTGAAATAATAACACAGGCCTACAAAAACAAGGTTTCAAAAATCTTTTTAAATCTTGATAGCTGATTTTTATAGTTTTTTGGGTGCTAAATCCGTATCTGAACTCTGATCGTTTCCATCACCCACAGTTTAGTCACAATTTGACCTAGTAAGATATGGAAAAATATGTAAATTATGCAATAAATATGAAAAGTAAACGACTTTTAAAATACCAACAGAACTTTATTTAAACATAGAAGATCGCTTTATATTTTTAATACTACATTATTCAAAGGCTTTACATGTCCATTGATGTATATTTTCTTTGTCTCTTTTCTTTAAAGCTCCTGATATAGCTTTTTCTTCTATGCGCCGATTACTGACTCTCTCGGTGAAGTGACCAACCCTAATCTCCCATCATGTTGGTGTTCCAGCGTGCCTGATAACGTTTTTCCATCACTATACCTAGCTGTCACTTAGCTATACACGTAGCTGTAACTATCACCTAGCTATCACCTAGCTATACAGAGAAAATGTTAAAATGTGGACAAATGGTGGGTGATATGACATTTTTAATGTTATTTTTTTATTTTTGGAATAAGCACACTTAAAACGACAATAATTAGGTAAACACACACAAAAGTTTTTTGGCGTTTGGCCTGTGTAATTTAATAGTTTTACTTTAACGCACTTTTTCTCATTTTTTTTTTTCAAATGTTACATATTGAAAATGTCATGTTGTTGAAAACATAATAAATAGAAAAATATAGGTTGTCATTTAAAATAAAATGGCTCTAACGTCATAACTTCAAAACGGAGAGAGATGGAAAAATGAAAATGGTCTCTAAATATTTGTTTGAAAAAGAATCATTTTGACCTGTTCAAGCATTTTTCAAAAATGTATACGAGGGACAAAATAAAGCCAGGTCTTAATCCTTTTTTCGCTCTCTGTATTTTTTATTTTGTAAGGTTCTAGCAAAATTTTGTTAACCATTATATAAGAACTTTTCTACGATAAGGTATGTGATCGCGATAATCAAAGCCTTTATTGTAGCCCTAAATTTTAGCAAAAGTAAACAAAACTAATGGCACCAACTGATTCCTTTATTTAAAAATAAAAATATATTGGCGTAAACATTATGCAGTTCAACCGCTTGGTAGGTGGTTTTGTTTTCTTTATGCATACAGGGTGATTTATAATAGGTGTAAAAAACGTTGCCTAATCTTTGTTATTTACAGAACAAGAACAATGTAAATAAAGTAATACAATAAATAGTTAAGCCTATTTTTTGCCCTAGGTTTTATTATAAATCACCCTATCTACATATTGTAACAAATAGCCTGGCTGTGCAATATGGCTCGAACCCAGGACCTCTGATCACTCTCCAAATAATAAGTTTCTCTTTTTTTTTATCAACTTCAATTCAAAATCATTTATCAGATCTATCTTTGAACCGTATAATATAATCAAAGACTTTGACCATTAGAAGCCTAATGGTTGCTGCAATCGAAGGTCATGTGCAAATGAATTAACTTTAAACTGTTCTCCATAATTACCTAAAATTATTGAAATTCACAAATTTGCGTGACAAATGTTAAACCTTGAATTATTTTAAGGACAGATAACATATTTCACCTAAAATTTCAACAGAACTAGTGAGAAACAAACACCAGTCTGCAAAGTTCAATTGAAAATTCGATTTTTTTTGACGACGTATGTAGAGTTTTCACAGTGATGCAGTGTTATTCATAAAAATTTAAGCCGCGGTTTAACGGTGGTTTAATCTTAGTAACCCTTTGTAAAATACCGATAAACCACGGTTTAAATTTTTATTAATAACACTGCAGTCCAATCATATTAGCCTCATAAAGCCGTTTTGGCGGAAATTAATTATACAGGGTGGTCACTTTTACGACGCCCACCATTAGGATCTATTAAACGGAAGTACATACAGAGTTGGTCAAATGGGATAAAAGTTTCTTATTTGTGTGCCTTTCAATATAATGAAACGAAATCCGGGATATCTTGCACAGTTCCTGAAATATCGCTGAAAAACCGAAAAGGGGAACTTTACTTTTGAAGGAAATTTTACAAATCTTTGCACACTTACATTTTTCGGTTTCGGTTCACCGCCTGAAAATTTTCATATCGGGTAAAGTTAATGGAAACAAAATTTTGAACAAAAACTATATCACACGGTTTACCACAAAAGCTATAGTACGCACGGTGTAGACGCCGGAAGTAAGAGATGAATTCTGGCGCGCGACGCACAATTCCTTTCTCGGGCTCTCTTTTCGTAAATAACTACAAAACGAATACATATTCGTTAAAATGATTTTCTTGCTCTGATCGAGAATTCCTCGCTCTACAACTTCAGTTATGAGCACTTTTAACAAAAATCTAGTCGTTTGGTAATTATTTACCAAACGTGAGTCCGATAAACGAATTGTGCGGCGCGCGCCAGTATTCATCTCTTACTTCCGGCGTCTATACCTTGCGAACTATAGCTTTTGTGGCAAAACATGTAATACATTTTTTCTTCTAAATGTTGTTACCATCATATCTTTAATATCTTTTTAAATGTCTTTACCCGATATAAAAATTTTCAGGCGGGGCACCGTTAACGAGATATTTGCGAAGAATTACGCAAGTTTGCCGTTAGGTGTTTTTTTTCAATAATAAGGAATAAAGCCCCCCTGCGGGGGCTAGAGTATACCAAATTTCCTATGTATACCAAATTTCAAAACTACATAATTTTTTTCCAATAAAAAGTCTGATTTGACTGGACTACTGTTAGAATTTAAAAACTCAAATTTTATCTGAATTTCGAATTCCGGCATTTCCGTAATGGAGCGTGAGTCATTGTCAGCTCACCTCAGCTCACCACGGAACTACTATAGGTACATAAACTCGCATACATTAAATCAAGTGTTATCAAAGTTAAGGATAATTTATCTCCAAGATATGTCACCTACAAGGAGAAATAGAAACATAATGGACAGGTGATTTCTAATTGCGAGGGTATATCTATTCCCATCTTTATCAGCCAGTCGCAGATTCGAAATACCATTCGATCGAATTCAATTCGATCTTTCCATTCGAATGACCATCCTCAAAGTAGAATCAGATATCTGAGTAAATCGCCCAAAAATATTTTTTAATGATATAAACTATGTAGTTAAAACTTATTGCAAGTGCAAAAACTATGATAATAAAATATTCTAAATGCATTCTTTAAAGTACGATTGCTAATGGTAACACTAACAATACCTTTGATTCATATCCTATCGCTCCTGACAGTCACTGCAAACGCGAACAAAAACCATTAATAATGTTGTAATAATTGCTTGCAATCTCATTTAAATTTTTGCAAGGTAATGCAATTATTAGTATACAGTAAATGTACACCTTCGCTTGCATACTGAATCATGAGACAAACTTATTATTACACAATAACAACTCCTAGTTTGCTTTGTCGGTGTTCACTACTAGATAGTTTTTGCAAATACTGCTATCCGTCGCAGTAAATGGAAGAGCAATAGAATCATTATCATTAGTAATAGTAATAATGCGTAATATCATAAATTTGGCATTTGTTTGCTTCTTGTTTTTTCGCCATTTTTTATAAATCACTACCAATGAAATGTTTAATGATAATAAAATGATATAATGATAATGAAATGATAATGATTAATGATAACTGATAAATCACTATTAATGCATTGTCTTAAATGAATGCTTAAAAGTGTTCACACAAATACTGTAAAAAGTGAAATTCCATAGTAAAAAAAAATCGACTGAAAGATTAATAAAATATATAATTAATTTAGTTTTTTTTTTTGCAAAGTCAATGAATATATATTCAGTGGCATGGAGTTCGTTGTACTACAAAAAGCATAGTTAGTTTTTTTTTTTGTATGCAAGCGAAAACGAAAGATTCCAATGGCAATGGAATTTTATGAATATTGTTGCAATTATTCAGTCAGATTGGCTGGTCAACTTCTATCCACTGATAAAGAGGCGAACTGTCAGTTTAAAATGCTAACAAAGAAAATTAAAACACATTGAGAACATAGTTTGTAACCTCTTTGGGTAAATGATCGTCATAATAATGACGCGAAAGCTTAAGGGTTGGTATTTCCAAACCCGAGGATAATTAACTGCCAGATAATACCTTTTCCATTTTCAATCATTTTTGCCATAATAAATTATACTTTGGAATTGGCTTTGGAAATACCAACCCTTAAGCTTTCGGGTAATAATAGCAGACCCTTTTTTTGAAGAAATTTTATATAGATTGTTGTTTATGGAGTTTATGGAGTAGTTTATGGGGTAAGATATTAACGGTCGATTTAAGTCATAAAATGTAATACCTCGTCTCAATTATTATTATAGGAGTATTACGCAAATCGGTTAAATTTTTAATTTTTAAATAATGCTCAATGACCATACAAGTATAAACCTCTACATAAAGTTTAAGACTCGTTGTTAATAATTCAAACTGATATGCATTATATTAAAACCAGCACCGCGATATTGAACTAATCTTTGCACTTTAATCGTTTTGATTATTATTCAGACAGTACTTTTGTTGTGTAATAAGGTCAGACACTTATCGCAACACTCATAACTGGTGTTGCTGAACTCTGGAACGTTCTCGTGTAAAATTGATAACAGAGGCAGCCAAATCCGTGTGATGTAACTAGTTTAGGCTCCGACTTTTTATATTATTTATTTATATAAATTTGATAGCATTTGTTTTTCTCTTCACGAATAGGTATCTAAAAATACCACTTTTTTAAATTTATTTATTTAATTCACGGTTTATTATTCACGAATATATAATAAACTAAAGAACTAGGATAGCTGAAATAATTTCTTATTTCAACTCGTAATGACCTAACCTAACCTAACCTAGTTCTTTAGTTATTTAGTTAAAATACTTCAACTCGAAAATACTTCTACCAGAGAATACTTGTAATAAGGTCAGATACTGTTCTTTAGTATTTTAGATATTCGTAAAACAAAGTAATTTTGAGTTGAAGTATTCTCTGGTAGAAGTATTTTCGAGTTAAAGAATTGCAGTGAAGTAATCGCTAGTTGAAGTAATGTAGTTGAAGTATTGGTTTTTGAAGTAATCACATGGACTTAGATTTTCATGTTTTTTATTTTATATTGTCTCATCCGGACTACGTAACGGAATTTTGGAAGGACAAAAATAGCAAGAAACTTAATTTAAAGTATATAATTAAAATGCATCGTCATTTAAAATTATATAATGTATATAGATTTTTCAATTTTGTAAGAATGTTTTGGAAAATTGAAGATTTTTTTTCATAAATGCTTAATGTGAAATTTTTTCTCGCTCAGAATTTATGAAGGCCAGTTTAAAAAATAATTTGTATAGAGCTGAAAGGACTGATTTTATATTAAAGTTTTTTTTAATCAACATTGTAACACGATGTAACACAATGTATCGTCTTTGAAAATAACATGATTTTAATAATTTTTCCATTTTGAAAGAATATTTAGGAAAAATGAAGATTATTTCATAAATTCTTAATGTGCAATTTTTTCTCACTCAGAATTTATAAAGGACAATTAAAGAAAAATAATTTGTGTAGAGCTGAAAGGACTGATTTTGTATTCAAGTTTTTTGTAATTAACGTTGTAACACGGTGTAACACAATGTATCGTCATTGAAAATAATACAATTTAACAGATTTTTCAATTTTGAAAGAATATTTTGGAAAAATGAAGATTATTTCATAAATTCTTAATGTGAATTTTTTTCACACTCAGAATTTATAAAAGCCAATTTAAAAAAATCATTTGTGTAGAGCTGAAAGGACTGATTTTGTATTCAAGTTTTCTGTAATCAACATTGTAACACGGTGTAACACAATGTATCGTCTTTGAAAATAACATAATTTTAATAATTTTTCAATTTTGAAAGAATATTTTGGAAAAATAAAGATTATTTCATAAATTCTTAATGTGAAATTTTTTCTCACTCAAAATTTATAAAGGCCAATTTAAAAAATTGTCTAAAGCTGAAAGGACTGATTTTGTATTCAAGTTTTTTGTAATCAACACGGCGTAACACAATGTCTCGTCATTGAAAATAATATAATTTTAATAGATTCTTCAATTTTGAAAGAATAATTTGGAAAATAGAAGATTATTTTTCATAAATGCTTAATGTGAAATTTTTTCTCACTCAGAATTTATAAAGGCCAATTAAAAAAAATGTGTAGAACTGAAAGGATTGATTTTATATTCAAGTTTTTTTGTAATCAACATTGTAACACGGTGTAACACCATGTATCGTCTTTGAAAATAATATAATTTTAATAATTTTTCAATTTTGAAAGAATATTTTGGAAAAATGAAGATTATTTTTCATAAATTCTTAATGTGAAATTTTTTCTCCCAGAATTTATGAAGACCAATTTAAAAAAAATGTGTAGCGCTGAAAGGACTGATTTTATATTCAAGTTTTTTGTAATCAACATTATAACACGGTGTAACACAATGTCTCGTCATTGAAAATAATATAATTTTAATAGATTCTTCAATTTTGAAAGAATAATTTGGAAAATAGAAGATTATTTTTCATAAATGCTTAATGTGAAATTTTTTCTCACTCAGAATTTATAAAGGCCAATTAAAAAAAATGTGTAGAACAGTCCTTTAAAGGACTGATTTTATATTCAAGTTTTTTTGTAATCAACATTGTAACACGGTGTAACCCAATGATAGTCATTGAAAATAATATAATTTTAATAGATTTTTCAATTTTGAAAGAATATTTTGGAAAATTGAAGATTATTTTTCGTAAATTCTTAATATGAAATTTTTCTCACTCGGACTTTATGAAGGGCAATTTAAAGAAAATGTGTAGAGCTGAGTAGAGCTAGAGTACATTTATTAACTTTTTTTTTCTACGAAAGTGTTGAAAGACACGTTTTCTGTCATAAAATTTAACCTTGAAAGTTGGTATTTGTTACAAGGAGTGCAGAATAGTAGTTTGTACAACTAGAGTGGATACGATGCCCATATCGCACGAGGTGGAGTTTGGCGCACGACGCCGCAGGCGGAGTGCGCCAAATCTCCGAGTGCGATATGGGCAATCCACTCGAGTTGTACACACTACTTTTTCTACGACAAAAACGAATAACAATGTTATGTAAATGATATTTACTAATAAATGTCAGTGTGACACATTTGAATGTCATTCATCATTCAATACATTTAATATATTAGAATTAATATCTTTTACAAAAACATAAGCATGTTGCTCTGCAATTTTCCATCTCTCTGATTAGTGGATATCATATCCGCACACGTGTGTGGGAATGAAAATATATCCACATTGTTCATTGCAATAGGCCACATATATGTATAGTAGTCCATGAAAGAATATGCTAATATACATATAGGAGTAGAAAAAGTACTTTCCGCACTTATCTTTCGAATTTCTATTGCATCCACTCACTTTCCGCACTCCAATACCTCTCTTTTGATTTTTGAGGCAATAAATCGGACGAAACTGTGGATGCAATGGCCGCAAGTTCCGGCGGAGTGTTTGTTATATCGTCACTATCGGAATCCATTATTGATATTCTTCTACTTCCAGTATTAATGTATAAATTTCGAGTCTCGATTTGGTGACAAGCGATTTATAAATTTTCTGACGTTTAAATTAATGACAATGACATTTATTTTAAATTAATGATTAAATTTACATTAATCTTTAGTTTTCTACACTTTCGTAGAAAAAATAGTATGTAACACTCTTGCGGAAATGGCCATTGCAAAACTCGTATGAATTTTCATACTCGTTTTGCAATGAAGCCCTTTCCGCACTCTTATTACAATATACTATTGTAATTGTTAGTAATATTTTGATGAATAATTGTTTTCGCAAAGTTCAACTGAAACTTTTTTTTATATACAGGGTGTCCCAGTTATCATGCTCAACATGGTGATCTCGTAAACGGTAAGAGATAGAGAGTTAGTTAAATGAGACACAGTAATCTTGGTATTTAAGCCCTACTTGCCAGGGTTTTTTTTTTTTAGTTTTTAGAAATTTAATGTCACATCCACTAGCAGATGTAAATAATGTAAATACACTGTACACTTAGCGATGTGATTACGGGATTATTGTTATCATTGTGATTATAAATGTTTCAAAAATTGAATGGTTTAGCTGCTACTGGCGAAAAACTACAAAACATGCATTTTTCTACTCCTACTCTTGAAAAAAGCCATGCCAATGACAGATATAAAATTAATTAGTATTGACAGCTGTGCATGGGGAATTGGTTATTCGTATTCTTAATAAATTGTTGTTTTTTAAATAAAATCATTAAACATATTGAATAGTGATAGTGATATGGAAAATTTAACGCCACCGGACATTGTGGAGCAAGCCACAAGGGCCACAAACAATTTATTACCAGTGAAATCGTTGAAAACTTACGAGAAATTTTACTCTAATTTTATGGATTGGAGAAACACAAATAAGGTCAGCAGCTTTTCCGAAAACGTCTTACTTATTTATTTTAATGAATTATCTAAATATTGAAATCTCCAACTTTATGGACACATTATTCAATTTTGAAATCTATGTTGGGTATCAAACAAATAATGTGGACATATCCAAATATTCCAAATTACATGCTTTATTAAAAAGAAAATCTGAAGGATATAAACCTAAAAAAGCGAAAACGTTTGCGACCAACGGAATCAAGCAATTTATTACAGACGCCCCAGATATTAAATATTTATTATTAATTTTTATGCTGTGTCGTAGAAAACATTGTTAAATATATTAAAATTATTGTGTGTGTATATTTACTTTTAATAAATTTTGACAATTCTCACTTTTCATGCTTTGTCGTAGAAAAAATAGTGTATGCAACTCGCATTTAATGGTTATTAAATGCTCGTTGCATAATATACTATTTCAATTTTTCGTTGTATCTCGTTTAATCGAATTTCTATTGAAATGGTATATTGACATTATTGAGGCACTTTGTTGAAAAGTATTCACATATGTTATAAAACCTCTTGTATGGACAATGGACAGGGATGAAACACGGATATTGAGATATTGACACAAAGTTTCTTAATTCAAATTCAACTCATAAGTCATGTATTCATGTCGCCCACCATTTTCGGAATGAGCGTTTTTTCGCCAGATTCATTGGTGTGCAACATGTTTATTATAGGTTTATTATAATTATAAATCATGAACAACAATAAGAAATATGGTCAGAAGGGATATAAAATTAATAGTACAATTAAATTTCTTGTAGAAAATCTCGCAGTTTTTTTTCTTTAATAAAATTAATTTCAAAAATAAGAAAAATGTTCTTCTTTGCGTGCCTATCCGTTACCGGATGTTGGCAATCCACACGGCAATCCTGACTTTGTTCACTGCTGTTCTGAACAGTTCGGTGGTTGTAGTATTGTACCATGTTCTTAAGTTCTTCAGCCAGGATATTCGTCTTCTTCCGGGTCCCCTTTGACCTTCTACCTTGCCTTGCAATATTAGTTGAAGAATTGCATATTTCTCAGGATGACGCATAACGTGTCCGAAATACTCTAAGAAGAATAAGTTTTTTAAATAAGAAGTTTTTTGTATATCAAATTGTTCCCAAATAAAAGAAGAAGAATAAGAGATTGATTAATAAATATAAATATTTATAACCCTGGGAATATTTAAATTATAAGAAACTTCATCATAAAATTTATTATGAAATCTGAATGTGTAAAAATTACACTGCCACTATTGTGTGCAAATATGATCATCCCCTAAATTCTGCGTGTCAGGTTTAATTGTATAAATAATAGTTATTTATGGGCTATAAAAGCAAGTTACGCCCGTGGTACATACACAACTTTGTGCCCGGATGAATATTTTTTAATTTAAAAATATTTCTAAAATACATTGAATTTTCTACCCATATCTAGCGTTGCTTTGATTTGAAGATTTAAAGCGTAACTATGGTAGCGTAAAATCTCAGTTTCTTTTTGTCCGGTAATTGTGGAATCTGTAAAAGGTGGAAAATGAACGAAGTTGATGCCTGATGATGCTGCATAAGAAACAAGAAACAGTAGCTTAGTTCCCGAAAAATCCAAGGAGGTGTACGGAAAAACGTATAATGAATAAGCGTTTAAACTGTTTCTATTTATGATATCGTTATTTGACGTTTCTTTATAACCCACGGCCAATAACGAGGCCCTTGGGCTATAAAAATACGTAAAACAAATTTTAATCATCTTGTTTATTCATGATTTCCAATCAATTATGTGATCATTCCTACTGTTGTGGGATCAATTTAGAGGATAATTATATTGTGCACACCCACTCACCCTTCAATCTAATTTTCCTGCAATGTAAAGTGTTGGAACTACAATTTCTTAAAATCACTAAAAATTTAGATTGATGTTCATTTATTATTTATCATCTGCATCTCTAATCATTTTTTGTTTTATGCAATTTGTTCTAATTTTTGTTATTCGTAAAGAGAAACAAAAATTATATCAAATTTATTCATCACCAAAATTTCATTGCGTTCTGTTTCTGTTAAACGTACTATAATTATTGAGAATAGTTATTTATGATACAAGTTCGTAAAGTAGTGATTTTTTGTACGAGCTTATGTTGAGCTACGAGAATGTTGTGTTAGAGTTCAATAAACACGCAAGTGCAAAAATGCTCTTTACGAAAGTGTATATACAAAGTTTTTTTCTGCGACAGCTATTATGAAAAAAATATATCTCAGATTGTACCAATTGTATCATTAACTTGAATGTTTGAAGTTTTGAACTTATTTCGTATTATTGAATGTTCACTTGTATAACGTAAAAATTAATGCAAAATTAATTGTTTTAATCGGTGAATGTATAAATTGTGTGCAAAACTTATTTTACACACAGTTGATGTTTTTGCGCACAGGTGTTTTTTTTCGCGCTTCTGCTAAAAAGTATCATTTGCGCACTGTAAACAGTGCGGATATACTTAGTTTACGCACTGTCGAAGAAAAATACTTTAATTCCACTGAATTCCTAACGCGTTTACTAGTAATTTAATTAGCGCTAAATGGAACATATTAATATGTCGCTGGGACTATTTTAATCCCAGCCACTTTATGTTCCCTGCTTCTGACACGTTGTATTTCCACCACCGTATAAACATATCATTTGGGCAAAACCGACACAATGGGCCTTTGTGCGCTACTAATTAGTGAAAGCGTTCAGAAATCTCAGGCATTTTGCATTCAATGTGAATTGTGCATCACGGATTTTAATTCCGCGATGATGAAATGCGACTTTAATTTCGTGTATGAATTGTTGGCATACTCTTTATCTCGAATTATACATATTTAGGCGCAAAAATACGAAGTTATTTTTAATTTTAAACGCTTTAGTTCGACGAGTCATTTTATGGGCAATTCCACGTCAAATGAACAGTCTATTTCACGCGACCAGCGATAATGCTTTTGCCATATTTGTAAATTTTTGTTATATTTACGAAATTAAAAAAATCATCATCCGTGCATTAAGTTGTGTATGTACTTGCTTTTATGGCCGTTAATAAAACTTATTTTAAAATTACGTCCTACGCTATAAAAACCTCTTTACGCCCTTGCGTGGTTTACTAACTGACTAACTAATTCTAAATAGCGTTCAATTTAAAAACGTAGTTTCTGAACAAATTGCATAATTCTGTGAGTTAATTCATATCTTCTTTTACAGCTCCTTCAAGCAACCTTCTTCACTGTGTGCTTCATAAATGATGTGCTCGGTCATAATAAAGATGATAACCTTACTAAGACGCCTCGCCTAAGGAAGCTGCAAGATATGGTAATTATGATTAATAATCTCTTCATTTTTGTCACATTAACCTAAAGTATGTTGATCATTAAAGAGCGGATTGTATGTTAAATTAAAAAACTATGTATAGTCATTTTTCCTAAATTTTAAGCCGCATTTGCTTTTGCCTATTTCAGCAGTTTTATAAACGTCATATTTACGTTTTTGTGCCTACATTCGCCTACTTTTGCCATATTTGTCAATTTTTGTCATATTTGCCTACTATCATTTGTATTTGTAATAAAGTTGTCTTTATTTAAGTATCTGTCACTTTCGAATGAAAAATTAAGTAACATCTAAAAGTATAAACTATGTTTCTCAAGAGTTACGCATTGCACTATAACTAAATTATACCATGTATTTACCAACATATCAAATAATATCAATGATAAATTGTATTAATATTGACCCGCTATTTTTTGAGATAGCTTTTGAGAATACTCAACAAATCACCTAAAAATCACATATCTAATCATATCATTAATCAAATAAGACTTATCTCAAGAACTATACATTGAATATGTATTCAATTAAGTACCATAAATGCCACTCAATATTAATTAATTTCATAAGTATTGATACGCTAGTTTGGAAATATCATTATTTTATTATTAGCAAAAACAATTGAAAAATTCACAGAATAAAAATTTGGCATTGATAATTAAAATATTGATGAAAGCAATTGAAAATTTGACAGAAGTCATTGAAATATGGACTGTTATAATTGAAATTTTGATAATACTCATTGAAGTATTTACAGAAACAACTGAAAACTTCATAGAAATAAATTTAATTTATGCAGTGATAAATGAAATATTCTTAGTAAAAATTTAAACATTTATAGTTTTATATTCCTGAACTAATTAACAAAGTTTTATAGTACAGACTAATTAACTTGGATATAACCCAACACATTATTATTAGGTACCGATAATTGATTATTGTATTATTATTATATTATTAATTGATTAAGTTTTTAAAATAATAATAGAAATTTTGACAATAATCATTAATATTTTTACGGAATAATTCAAATTTGGTTAGAAATAATACAAATATTGACAATTATCATTGAAATATTGACAAGAATAATAAAAAAATTGCCAATAATCATACAAATATCAACAATAATAATTGAAACATTGATAATGCTTTTGCAATATTTGTAAATTTTTATTATATTTGCCTACTTTTGCCACATTTGGCGGCACTTGCCTATTTTTGTCATAATTGCCTTTTTAAATATAAATTAATTAATATTTAAGTATAAATTGATTGAAAATAAGCTCTTACCGATTTTCTGTTTTATAATCCTGCACTAAGTAACAAAGTTTTATAGTACAGCCTAATTAACTTTGATATGACCCACACATTATTATTAGGTACTTATAATTGATTATTGTATTATTTTTATTATTTTATTAATTGATTAAGTTTTGAAAATAATAATAGAAATTTTGACAATATTAATTAATACTTTGAAGAAATTACTGAAATTTTGTTAGAAATAATACAAATATTGACAATAATAATTGAAACATTGATAATGCTTTTGCCACATTTAGCCACATTTGCCTATTTTTGTCATAATTGCCTTTTTAAATATAAATTATTTAATATTTAAGTATAAATTGATTGAAAATAAGCTCTTACCGATTTTCTGAAAGATTAAATAATTTTACCTAAAGTATTTCTTCTAAATTCTAATTACCGAGCCAATCGTTAACTTTGATTATTTTTCAATTTGGTTTACAGATAATGTCATGCCTGGCGTTCCCAATATCAATGTTTGTGGGCCTTACGTTCTGGGGCCTTTACTTCGTAGACAGGGAGCTGGTGCTGCCGAAGGCCATCGATCCGTACTTCCCCTGGTGGCTGAACCACTGCATGCACACCAACATAATGGTGTTCGTGCTGATCGAGATGGTCATGGTGAGGCGCGAGTACCCATCTCGGCGCGTCGGCCTCAGCGTCCTGATCAGCTTCATGCTGCTGTACCTGGTGTGGGTGCACGTGATCTTCTCGATGACTGGTGTGTGGGTGTACCCGGTTCTGGACGTGCTGAACCTGCCCATGCGGCTGGTCTTCTTCGGGGGCCTGCTTTCGCTGGCGGTGGTGCTGTACTGTGTCGGCGAGAAGCTGAACACGCGGCTGTGGGGCAAGGCGGTCGCCCGGAAAGACAACTCCATCGGCCTAGGCAAGTTGAAGTGAGGGCCGCACGGCCGAGCACAAGTTTGCGTAGGATTCCTAGCGTTACCTTTACATTTGTTCACTAGTTTAATTGAAGTATGTAATATTTTATACAGATGTGTGTTACGGTATGGCAGTGATGTTATATAGACTATTGTTGATTTATGCAGGGCACGGCGCCGAGTCATTTTAATTTAGAATTTGTATGTTAGCGTACTGGACTTTACTTTATCGAATTTTTATGTAAATTTGAAATAAAAATTTCCGAGTGATTTGTCACATAGCTTACATGCACTTTCTATAAACTTTTATTTTTACGTTTTGTTGATTTATTTTATTAATACATTAATCCTCTGCATATGTTTTTTTTTTCAGGAAATCGAAATATCAGAAGATTTTTATCTGGTACTTCTAGATGCAAATTAATATTTAAGCATATTAATGTTAAAATTGCCAAAATGTGTACGAAATTTGAGTTAAATTGACAATTAATCTTTTAAAAATGGTTTTAACCTGAAAACTGAAAATAGAAGCATGAAAGATAATAAGCGTTATTCATAAAAAATATGAGCACCAGTTTAACGGTGGTTTAATCTTAGTAACCTTCGCATCTCTTTGTAAAACACTGCTCAACCACGGTTTAAATTTTTATGAATAATGCTGCAAGAGTTTAAAGTCTCAATTTATGTGAAAATTGACGGTGTTTTGAATTTAATAAAAAAAAACAATTTTTGAATGAAAATTATATGCATGTTCTCAATTTCATAATATTCATATACACATTTTAAAGACTAATGACAGTATGTGCAATTTTAAGCAATAATATCGTCGGGTTACAAGTGAAATCATTTAAGTCAAAAACTATAAAATTTGAGAAACTGCAATTAAAGTTTTATATTCTGCTGTTACCTTTCCTACTCGGTCATTTAATGAGTTAAGAATTTGGAAGTTCGGCTACAGGGACCCTTTACTATACCCCTACTAAGCCTGAGATTTGTTACAATTTAGTAAACCATCAAAATAAAACAACCAAAAACAGCCACAAATTGACTTAGTGTATTTCATTTGTAAGCCGACGATATAGAAGTTTCTTGAAAATCGAATATTGTTTAATATACGTTGTTCAACCTGCACCACCGAACTGTATAAGATTAATGCAGAAATTGTCAAGAGTTTGACCAAATTTGATAGGATTTTTGCGAAAGTGACAATATCAATTTCAATGTTAACTCAATTTATTCAAAATTTGACAAATATTGAGCCATAGTTACACACTTACGCTCAATTTGAAAACATTAAGATTAAAATTTTCACAATAGAATAAGAAGAGAAAAGATTCTTATAGAATTTTGGAAATTTAAAGGATTAATGAAATTTCAAATTTCCTTTTGGTGCCACAAGGTTTCACGTATATTGCATTTATTGATAAATTACATTGCATTTCTTTTAATAATCAAAATCAAAATTTATTGTCGATTCAAAGTTTTTACCAATAATAACAGGACTAAACTTATAACTTCTGTTATTGATTAATAATAGCAGGACAAAATTTCTTAACTCATTTCAGGATCTGTCCAGTAAACACATGTCTGGAAGAACAACGGCCACTACTGGTCAATTGATTTGTCACAATGACAGCAATGTATCATAGCGTCTTTTTTAAAACGCACCATACAAGTAAATTTAGTTTTCTGTGAGGCAAATATTACAGTTTACGAAGTAAACAATGTTAAGCTGAGGTTTGCAGCATTATCCATTTGAATAACAGCTCTTTCTTCAGTTGTATACATTGTTCACTTCGTAAACTGTAATATTTGCCTCACAGAGAATTACTTGTATATTGCAATGGAACTATATATATTGTACAGGGTGGCCCAATTTGGATGTTTCTATAGGGGATCTCGGTAACTAAAAGAGATAGAGAAAATCGGATGGCGTATCCTCGATCTCTTTTTTTCAAACAAACTTGATGGTGAAAATAAATATTGGCTATCGTCTTTTGTTTTCAAATAATGGTCAAATATTCATTATTTTCCATTTCAGATTTTTATCAATATTTCATATATTTATCATTTTTTTAAGAGTTGTGTGTTCTTCAGGCACTTTTTATGGTGAATTCAATGAGTTTTACAGAATTTTTATATCTTCCTTAATAAACAAGATACAATACAAAGTAATGCTTTTTTAAATAGAAGTAATACTTTGCTTTGGCCTTAATAAACAGGTTTTTTTTCATATAAATATAATAAGGTTTTGTTGAATTTTATTCCAGGTCCATGATTTTTCCTTAAATTTGATTAAAATGTGAATAACTTGGCAATGTTGCATCTGATCTCAAATTTAAAAAAATGATTTGTGAAGCCCACATAAAGCAGATTCAAGAAAAGGATATAATATACAGGGTGGTCAATTTAAAATAGAGACCAAATTTTGTGTCCCGGATTTATGGTAAACTGTGTATAATCGAAATTAATTTTAAAACGTAGCACATCAAGTGTCCAATAACTTCCAATCAGATGTTTTCCTAAATTTTCATTAGTCTAGCACAGGGGTCGGCAACCTGCGGCTCTTTTGATGTCAAGGTGCGGCTCTCCAGTTCCATACGCAAATATTAATAAATTTAAAAAAAAAAATCAAAATCTTAACAAAATATTATACTGCAAAAAAATGCTGCAAACAGGATAAAAACACTCAACAGAGAACAGTGAGGATAGGTGGAGTAGAGAGCAGACGGACAGCTGACAGCCACTACTACCACCCACTAGTTACTAGTCACTACTGCCACTCAGCCAGCAACCCAGCGGATGGTAGTGTTCAGTACCCAGTGATGGTAGTGTGAATTTAATCGTCATTTCAAGAAGAAGACGATTTAGAAACGAATTATCTTCTCAAAGGTATGTACGCTTTAACGTTTAACGAAGTTGACTTTTTTTTAACAGATTAGCAATTAATGAAGTGAACTATTTAATTAACGATTTATTAACGCCGTTTCAGAGAGCTAAATAAAATTTACCAAATATTTATTTCAGCTCCGCCGCCAGAATGGCATCTGGTAAAAAGAGACGAACTAAAGAAGAAAATCGAGAATTTAATCAGGATTGGACGGAGTCCAATCATTTGCCATTTGCTAAGAAAAACTTGCACACAATAAGAAGTCAAATGTGGAGAGACACTTTACTAGAGAATATACCCTATTCGCTGCTAAATATCCAAGCTTCAAAAACAAAAACAACAGTCGAGTTCTATGCTAAGTAACTGGGCGAAATCTTCTAATATTGTAAATCTGGCAAGCTTTGTAATATCACTACAAATTGCAAAAAGAGGGAAACCATTCACATATGGTGAGTACGTCAAAGATTGTTGCATTCGTGAAGCTGAACAACTGTTTCGTGATTTCAAAAACAAAACAGGAATTATAATAAAATCAAAGATTTGCCATTATCTGCTAAAACAGTACAAGATAGAACAGCTAAAATGTCTTCAAATGTAACATATATGCAAGTGGAAAACATTCAACTAGCTTCTGCTTTATCACTTGCTATGGATGAGTCTTGCGACATAAAATACATGGCCCAAGTGACCCTTTTCGTCACTTTTCGTCACCCAATGCAACTATGTTGTACCAAGATCCAAAAGAAGAACTGCTACGATTGCTGCCGCTCTCAGGGCAAACTAGTGGAGAAGATATAGCAAATGCTGTGCAAAAATGAATGGAAGACTATGATATCGATATATATATATATATATATATATATATATAGTCAGAAGTTTCACCGGAATACATAAACGGGAAACCACGCTTCTTCGGCAAAAAATAAACGACGAAATTTTAACGTTTCACTGCATACTTCATTAAGAGGCGCTTTGTGCCCAAACATTTCCGGCCAAAACAGTTGAGGCTATGAACTTGGTAATTAAGATCATCAACAGCATTTGGCAAAAGCACTCTACCATCGCCAGTTTAAGGAATTTCTTGAAGAAATAGAAGGCCAGTATTCTGGCCTATTTTTGCACAATAAAGTACGATGGCTTTCCAGGGGTAACGTATTGAAACGTTTGCTTCTTGCTTGAGTGAAATAAAAACATTCTTCAATGAAAAAGGCATTGTAAATCCCGAATCGATACAAGACAAATGGCTGCAAAAATTAAACTGCATGGTGGATATCACAAAAAAAAATGAACTAATGTAAAACTGCAAGGAAAGGGTAACCCAGCCTATGCCTTGCTTCAAGAAGTGGTTTGTTTAAAAAAATATATATATTTGTCGAAGACATGGAGAGCGGTAAATTACTTCATTTCGAAAATCTGAAGCAATATCGCGATGAAACCAATGCAACTATTGACATGAATTACTTCAGCATGGCTATAAAAAAATGAAGGATGGATTCGCTGAGAGATTTGAGCAATTCAAAACAAACGCAAGTACTCTGGCGTTCATAATAAATCCTCTCAACACAAATACAAATGAGATCAACATTGAGCCATTTGGAATTGATGCTGGTTCGCTTCAAATGCAATTGCTGGAGTTGAAAACCAAACACTTGTGGAGTGGCAAGTTCACAGAACTGGAAAGCAATTTAGAAAAGTTGGAGGTCCAGAAAAGTATGCACGTCATGCTGTACAAGTGGACAGCTCAAAAAGAAATGCCGCGAGTTGTGGCACATATATTTGACGCATGGAAGAGTCTTCCAGAATGCTACAGTGACGTGAAGAAGTTGGCATTTGGAGTGCTGACAATCATCGGGTCAACATATTCGTGCGAGCAAGAATTCTCTTGCACGAATATAATAAAAAGTAAAGTAAGAAGCTAACTAACAAATAAAAATCTAGAGGCGTGCTTGTAACTGAAAACAACAAGTTATAAGCCATATTTAACCAAACTTTCAAAAGGCATGCAAGGCCAATGCTCCCATTGATGTAACTATTGTAACTATCTATTATTAAATAATTATAGTTATATTATTTGATTACTAATTTTATTATTCTAGCAGAGCTAGCTAAAATACTTTCATATGTTGTGTGCGAAACATGTGTATGTTTTCATATGAATAAATACTATTTCATATTTATAGCTATTTATTTTAAATTAAAAATCAAATTTATATACCTAATCCTAATTAAATACCATAATATTGAAACAAAAATGTTAGTGGCTCTTTAAAAACTGGGATTTTTTTAAATTGTAACTTTTGGCTCTTCCGTCTCAAAATATTGCCGACCCCTGGTCTAGCAGCAATGGTCCGAGCGAGGATACGTGGACCACCCTGTATATAATATTGTATTCATGTGGCATTTTATAATTTACAGATGGCAAATGTATGCGTTTGTCAATAAATAATTTGACTCTAAACAATACAAACCTACTATGTACCAGCATTGATTAACTAAATACATATAATTTCTATACGCACTGGTACCAGTCTACTATGCCTAATAAGAGAACATAAGACGTTTTGATAGAATTTTAATAGATTTCAACAAAAATGCAATTATAACATCTGCATATGATACAAAAATAACCTATCCAGTAAGGTCAAAGCCAACTATGACTTCTATTTAAAAAACAACTTTGTATTGTATCTTGTTTATTAACGAAGATTTAAAAATTCTGTAAAACTCGTTCAATACACCGTATAGAAGTGTCTGAAGAACGTGCCACTCTTATCTTAAGAAAATGATAAATAAATGAAATATTGATAAAAATTGAAAATGGAAAATAACGAGTTTTTTCCATAACTTGAAAACAAAAGACAATAGCCAATTTTTAATTTTACCATTGACTTTGTCTTGAAAAAGAGATCAAGGATACGCCATCCGATTGTCTCTATCTCTTCTAGTTACAGGTATCCCCTAAAAAACATCAAAATTTTGCCACCCTGTACATTTGGTTGCCTACTACGTAATATTACTATCAGCAATATAACGCACCAATCAATAATTATTAGTCCCATTATGTTTAAAATACATAGAAATACATATTGAGCCGTAACCTTGTTTTCCAGAAACACTAATGACCACAGCCCGGAAGTTAGGTACTAAAAAAAATTTATAAAGACAGTAAAAAAGGCAAAAAGGCAGCAAAGAAAGCAAAACGAAGTTGCAAACGAACGGCAGTGCTACAAAATTGATTGTGATTTTTCATTGGGAAATTTCCTGAAAGTTCTTGAAAAGAGGAGTTGTTCTTCCATGATCTTTGTTGGTGTGCACTGCAGATGTGTGCTTGTTGGTTGTCAAATGTTGAGTCGCAAAATATTTATTTTCACATTGCTAGTTTTACAAAATAATATTTCACCATCACTATTGAAAGATGCAGACATTTTTTAATCGTTAATTGGGTTGCCATCGTTGGTGCTACCATGTGATGTTTATCCATAATTTTCAAAATTCATCTTATGTTATTGGAGATTTTTTTAATCTAAATTTGTAAACCTGAACACATTTCATTATTTGAGACTCTCAAAATTGAAATATTAAGATTTAAAAAAAAAACAATTTTAAAAAGTGTATAAAAACGCGTACAAAATTTTGAACACTTTGGAATTTAAAATTTAAAAAAATTGAAGTTCTTTCATTCAACATTCTTGAAATACAAAACATGTTATATTTTAAGATTTTAATTTAGAAATTATATATTTTCAAAATTTCCAAGTTCCAAGACTAAAAAAATAATTAAAATAATAATTAATAATAATATAATAATATTTTTCCAATTTAAATTATTGCAATTCTCTTTATGTATATCGAATCTCATCATTAAAACAACACTTTAATCGAATAGGTGAATATAATGTTTACATTTTCACTTTATTCACTATAACCATTGACAACGTGAATAAAGTAAAAAAATAGGTAAATTCGCACTGTCCTTGAAATTTTGTTGTCACCTGACAATGTGACACTTCCCGCAAGATTTTAAATTCTGATAACGAATTTGATAAAATCTTGTATGATACACGTGAATAAAGCAGTTTTATTCACTTATACCATAAATAGCTATTTAATCATTATTATTTTAATAATAATTATTAAAATAATCAAATTATTTGATTAATTATAATTTGCTCAGATAATTTAGATATAATGAAAATTAATGATACAAAGATTTCAAGAATATCAGATGTTGCTGAATTAAATGGGCGCAATATAATAGTGCGCCATACCCACACCTATCCAAATTACAAGCAAAGTAAAGAATTTAATTTAGTTTGAATAATAGCAACTTTCGATTGGTTTGAGTGGGTTTGAGAAAATCAGATACAAAGCCCACAGTATGTTACTATTCGCGCAAGTGACATCTAGTGACTGAATAAGAAACTAAAATAAGACTGCTAGCGCCACCACGAGATTCCGCCACCATAGCAAACCCACAAACCTTACTTTCTCCGTCCATTCGCTTCGCCTTCGCTTGTCACGTGTATGTTATTATTTGTGTTTGGAGTTTCTTTTCGATTTCTGCGATATTCTGCCCCTCAAATCAGTCTTTCTCAATAGCTAGCTTACGGTAACGGCCGTACTGAAACGGCGATATAAAATCTGACATCTACAAGTATAATTTTTGCTGTTACCATATATTCAAACCGGTATTATAAGTTGCATACCTGCACTAGCCTAGCTAGTAGTGCCTGGTAGTCTATGCAGTGCAAAATGCAGTGTAAATCAGACTTCGACATAGGTCGATCTAAGCAACAAGAACACGCCTTCTTTATTTTATTGCTGCATCTGTTTGGCGACCCTACTATAATCGCTATTTTATCATCAATTTTGTCTGTTTAATAAAGTCTGTAATTAATTATTTTTATATATTTTAAATAATTGGTGACTAAGCTTCAATTGCAAACAGAATTGTTGATAATTTGATCATTAGCACTAACCGATCATTATTATTGCAATGATTGCAAGATATTCGACTTCAATGTGACAACTGTCAGTGTCAAATTATCATGTTATAACTTACAAATGTGACAGATATCAATGTCAATTTAATTGTATAATCTGAAACTGCGACAGCTGTCAATGTCAAATTTTCTTGTAACCTAAAAAAGTGACAGCTTTCAATGTCAAAATTAATTGTTATAACTGCAAAAAATAGTTTTTCTTCAAACGTCATAAAATTATGTCATTATTTAACTCACTTGGCAGTGGAAAAATGTCACATTTCCCCCGGCGGAAGTTTTACTGTTCCTTTCCCTGTCGGTGGAAGGGAAAGTGTTGCCATGGCAACATTAAATGAACAACGCCAAGCAATACTATACATGTCATCATATAACAATTAAATATATCAGTGTTTTGCAATTATTTTCTGGTAAATATAGTGCTTTCACTAATAATAAAGAATTCGGCATCAGTGTAGGTTAATACCGAATGCTTCAAAACGTGGTGAATGCATTTTATTACCGTTTGGGTACTGCCAGATGGTACAGGGTCATCAGTTTGAACATTTACAGTAATTGTCGAAGCCTTAATATTATTTTGTGTGTTTTAAACCCCGATAACTAGGATTAGTCTGTTAATTTCATGAATCTTTTTTAACCTTTAAGGCCGTTTTTCTTGATTTTTTTCTAATGTAACCTATTCAAAATGTTGTATGGTCGAAAACAGATTAAAAAGCTCTACCGAAATAAAAAAATTAGGTTGTCATTTAAAACAATGACGTCATAACTTTAAAAAAAATTCAAATCTGAAAAATATATTTTCATATGCGCAATAATTTACATCGCTATCTCCCTTTTAGATTTTTTCTCTCTCGTACACATTAACGGAGTTACCGAATTTACCCGCTACTTAATTTCCACACTGCATATCAAAATTAAGATTTTTCGTATTTTGCAATAGGTTTAAAGAAAAAATAGTATATTTCACTTGTAGGCGAAGTGACTTTTCATGGCTTGCCTTCTATTACGCGCCTCACTTCGTTGACGCACAAAGTCAGGCGCGCCATTAAAAGTCTCACTTCTCCTCCACGTAAAATAATATACTATTACTTTACATTTACGTTTAATTGGAGGGTATATTGGTAAGCACACTATAACCATCCTCGAATTTTATACGGCAGCAACATAAATCATATTTTTTTTAGAACGAAATTTTAATTCGGACGATGATAATAGTTGATAAAACAACTACCTATGCAAGAAAGAATGATTTGATAAATTATAATTCGGTAACAGAATGTAGAGATTATTTAAATTAATGATAGAAACATTTCGGGAATTTCTGTTGTTGCTGAATGAAGTTGTAAATTGAATATTGTAATGATAAAAATCTAAATGTTAAAATTTCTCAACATAAAAACCTCCCATCTTCTGTAGCTCAGTTACTAATTGAGTTAGGATTTTGATATTTTGCAGACTTTACTTGCATTCTGTGACGTATTTTAGGAAAATATTTTTTATTATACAGGGTGTCCCAAAAAAGTGTGACGTCATGATGATGTGTAGTTTTAAATTGCATGGTATATTTTTTGTTGTTTATTTGGGTGCCCTTTATGGATGCCTACATACCCATGAAATTTTATTAAAATCGCTTCAGTGATATTAACCCTGCTAATGTCACTAAACAGATTTCAATCAAATTTTATAGGTATGTAGGCATCTATAAGAGGCACCCAAATAAGTAACAAAAAATATACCACGCAATCTAAAAATATACATCATGATGACGTCATACTTTTTTGGGACACCCTGTATAATCAAAAATATTTTCCTGAAATACACCCTAGAAAGCAACTGAAGTCTGCAAAATATCAAAATCCTAACTCAATTAGTAACTGAGCTATTGAAGACGGGAGGTGAAATGACGGACCCTGTATACAGGGTTATACAAATTCGGTTACCAACATAGGGATATCGGAAACGGTGAGAGATACGAAGTCAGTTAAATTGGGTCAAAGTTGCGTAATCATATGAGGAACAATATTCAATAAAGATAATTAAAAAAAAACAATGATTGCTGAGATTTACAAAAAAATTGATATTTTGCAAAATCTGATTTATTTTTTCCTGTCGTTTCTTGAAGATATTCTTAACAGGTTCAAAAGTAACAAAAAAAAGATAACATGAATTCTATAAATTCATTTTTTCCAAAATTTTATAAATCAAAAATATATAATTCAAAAATCTTGTAAGTTGAAAATAAGAAAATATAAATGCTGGAATAGATCTGGGTAGTAAAATACATTATAACATCAAAGATTTTTTTTTACCAGGGTCACAATATAATAATGAACAAAATATTCCTAGACGAGTGTTTTGCTGGTCTACTCGCACTACAAACAAGTGAGTAAGTTTATGTGGTGCAAACTTCGAAAAGCTGGAGATCTAAGACGGCCGTACATACACATGGATGGCCTGTGAATGTGCTCTGTCGTGTATCATCAGTATGTATTCCGCATGACTGATTAACTGTATGAATGGATCGGGCAATTTCCTCTCCGCATTAGGGCACCCGCGATGCATATTTCATTAAACACCCGGAGGAGGCTCTACCAAGCCAGATCCGTCACGATAGGAGCTTATAAGCGAAGCAATCTGTAGACCACAAAGTCGCTTAGTACAAAACTTGATTTATTAACACATGGAAGTACAGCAAACCATTTTGAGCATTAAATATTTAAAATTTAGTAAAATAATTAGCATATTTCCGGTAAATATCACACCTGACTAGCAGATTTTGACAATTATATTCGTGATAAGTGATAAATTTGTTGACTCGGACCCAAAGCGCCTCTAGATACTATACACTGATTTTTCTCAACTGGCGTTCACGTCATCAAACAACTGTCTGATGAGGTTTTTTCGTACCAACGTGATTGTTTTCGAGAATATGCATAACCATAGTTTAAGAATCGAAATTAATCTGAGGATCATTTGTTACATAACATTGAAAACCGGTGGTTATAAATAGGTAATCGGTGTATTAACCGCGGACACAATTTTCGCCTGCCAATCATGTAATAAATCATGTTATGTTGGCAGCCGTGATATTTTTTCGGCGATGATGCCAAATCTTTTTCACTAACACATGCTCATACATGTGTGTATAACCAAACTTCTTTGACGTTTAACTTGTTACATTTGATCGATTAGTAGAATGCATATTTTGTACGATAAATGGCAGAGAAGTCGACGAATTTCATACGAACCGCGCATTGTCGCACAAGATTGTACGGGCGCAACAGCTGATTGCAGCCATTTTAAAATACCCAGGACAGCTGTCAACCTTGTAAAATTGTGTAATCATTATTATGATTATTATTTTGATGACGTGAACGCCAGTTTAGAAAAATAGAGTACATGGTCCAAAATTTTTCAATGCGTTATCCCAGTCAGTTCAAGATCTGAATTTTAGGGAGCTCAAAGTTCGAATGAAGACTGTAGTGACTGCTGCAGAATATTTTACATGGGAGGAGTATCTACCTAATATAAGTGATATCGTGAGCCATGTTCACCTTTTTACTATGTAACGTTTTTCATATTGTATTTCATTTTATTTGTGCTTCTGTACCATTTCATTTGTACATATATTTTTATACTTGTACTTTAATATATTATATGTACTTTATACTATGACTTATGTGACACTATCTCTGTGATGGCATCAATAAATATATTATTGTTATTATTATGTTAAAAATTACATCTCTAAAGGCCCATTCATAGATTACTTACACGACGCAACGCTACGCTGTGACAATGCTATCGCTATGGGCATTTTCAACAGCGTCAACAAGCTGTTGAAAATGCCTATACCGATAGCATTGTCATAGCGTAGCGTTGGTTCGCGTAAGAAATCTATGAGTCAGCCTTAAAGCTTTGTTCATGCTTTGTTCATGCGATTTGCGATTTGCAATTTTTGTTCCGATTGGTTAAATTTGAAAGCATTTTATGCGGGAACTTATACTATACCAATCAGAAAAAAAAATCGCAAATCGTAAATCGCCAGTACATGAACAAAGCTTTTCCCAGCACGCTGCATTCAAAACGTGAACAAAACGTGTGTTTTGTCGCTCTACCGGTCGTCGCAGTTGCTCGCCGCTCGTCGCAGTCGCTCACCGCTCATCGCAGTCGCTCGCCGCTCGTACCGTACCCGAGGCTTAAGTTCCAGTTTTACAATCGTGGATTATCTTTATTCGTAGAACATTTGTCTAGGACAGTGTTTCTCTTTTTTTTTACATGTGGCCCCCTTAAAAAAAATCGTCCATGGCCCCCTGGCCTCTTGTTAAGAGAAAACTGCAGTTTCTATTTATTTACCATTATTTATTAAAAAAAATAGTACACTTTTTAAAAATACATTATTTTTCGCATATGTAAGTGTGAACTAATTACTTTGTTAATTATCCAACATTATTAATAATAACTAGATTTCAATATTATAAAATTTGATTTCAATATTCAATAAATTAAAAAAGCTAAAACATGAATCTAATTTTGTGTTTTTAATGTCTTTTTTTTATTTAATGAGATCCTTGTGCCTGGTGCATACGAATAAGTTTTTTAATATCTGGTTGGACTGTTGTTAGTGACAATCGTAGATCGCCTCTGTTTTCAATATCAAGACTGTTCCGAGCTTTTGATAATAAATGAACAACTCGACTAAAACCAGATTCCACTAGATATGAAGTAGGAAATGCTACATAAAAAAGTCATTTCCCAAAGCGGAGGAAACTTATTAGCAATTTCACTGCACATCCAGAAATTGTGTTTGTTGGATTTGTGTTTAGCCTACGCTGTTAAATCACTCTGCAGCTCAATATGAGAATCTTGTAATGTGAAAGCTTGTGAAATATTAACACTTAAAGAAAAATAACAAATTATCCTTTTTCACAACGACATTTATTTCTCTAAATGTACATTTCAACCACTACGTGGTCATCTTCAGTCTTCAGTAGACATACCTCAGTACAAATATCTACTGAAGATGACCACGTAGTGGTTGAAATGTCATTTAGAGAAATAAATGTCGTTGTGAAAAAGGATAATTTGTTATTTTTCTTTAAATGTGATATCAACTTCAACGGCATCCACCAGAAATGAATCTACCACCCAGTTTGGTATAATCATTTCTAGCAGATTGTTTAATCAGAGTTGCATATCAATATGCAATTGTTTTAAATATTCTATGTACACAAAAAGGTCATCGTCTTGTAGTGCCGAGTTAGAATGATCAATGATGGAAACTGTATTCGAACATGTCGCCCGACATTATTCAATAAGCTTTCCCAATAAACGCAGTAATGGCTTTTTTTGAAAGATATAAGATTGCTATTTTTCCTTGTAGTTCTTTGTTCAATAAATTCAACTTTTCAACTATGTCCGACAGATAAAATGTGTCACATTTAGCAGCAATGATCTCTTCTCCAAGCGGTTTATCATTTAAAAATGATACAATACTGTCCCAAAGTATAACAAAACGGCGAAGACAATTTCCTATTGATAACCATCTAATATCTGTATGCATTAGTAACCGCTGAAAATCTTCCTCATTTTCCTCAAATAGTTGTCGAAATAGGCGATCTTGAAGTGTATTTGATTTTATGAAGTTGACAACTATTACTTGGGAATCAGATAACGTCCTCTCAATTTTTTTTTTTAAGTAAATGTTGGCTGTGTACTACGCAGTGTATACAAAAAACTTCAGGCACAGCATTTTTGAAATGAGCGATGAATCCTATGTATTTACCCACCATCAGTTGCACATGCAATAACATTTTTTAGAGGAATATTTTATTCCTCGAAATAACTATCGACTACTTTAAATATTGTTTCATCTTTGGTATCCGTCTTAAGCTTTCGGGCGAAAAGCATTTACTCATTGAACTGATCGTTATTGACATACCTCACATATGTCATCAGAAGGGCTCCATTGTCTGGTAAAGTCGATTCGTCAATTTACAAAAGAAACTTTTTAACTTGCAGTTGTCAAACCAGTTAATTTTGCATATCTTTTGTAGTAAGTTTTTCTAGTAATAAATATTTTTATTAAAAAAATATTAATTTTTATATATAATCGATCTTTATTGGGCTATCGACCCCAATAAAGATAAATTATAGATAAAAATTAATATTTTTTTTATAAAAATATTTATTAATTTTTTATTTTTACAAATTGTAGCTGTACAACTTTAATATTTGTAAAAATAAAAAATAAAAAATAAATTTAATAAAAATATTTTTTCGATAATTGTTGTTCCACGTTTTTTCAGTGTTATTTCTTATTTTTCTTTTAAAAAAATAATTAATTTTGGACAACTTTGTAAAAAATAACATGAGCACTACTGTATTACTGGCATAAAGACCTTTCAATATTCAAATCTGGCACCTGCCTCATTTATTCTCAGCACCCATAAATGAAAATTATAGCCCTCTTAACATATTTAATTTATTTAATTTTATCATATTTCATTATTTAATAATATTTATAATATTTTTTATTTCAGTAAATTTAATTTAAATATTTATAAATTTGCACAGCTAAATTACTGACATAAAGACCTTTCAAATGAGGTATCACAAGGTGGGTCACCCCATTCAATTTTCGAGAGGTGCTTATTGGAGGAGAGGGGGGAACTGACACACATGTCAACAGCACGTCAAAAGATGACGTTTTTTTTTAATTTTGCCGTTATTTTCTGAGAAATCCGGGGAAATCCAGATCCGAAAAATCTGGTTTTTTTCAATCTCCTTTAAAATAAAGATTTTTTTCAATACGTGGTTCAGCGAATATCCATGGCCCACTCAGAGATCTCTGTGGCCCCCCAATATTATATATTTTCTTTGTGGCCCCCTTGGGGGAGTGGGGGAGGCATCTGGCCCACGCTGGTCTAGGATACCATTGATGTTGGTACAATTGTATCTTAGGCAATTTTACCACGAATATAATCCTACGAGATAATCCACGATACTGGGCCGAAACTGGGCCTAAATGAAAATGATAAAATAAAAATCTACTTGTCCGAGCATTTTTTTACAATATTTTTCTCGGCTATTTTATTAAATTTTTCCGTTACTTTTGAACCTTCCTGTATATTGGAATAAAGAATAGAAAATAAGTCCAACATAATGTGGTGATCGTTTGTGTATCCTATACGCCCCTACATTTACATTATTATTGAGCAAAGACTTGGAATAAAGAGAAAAAAGTGACTTTTTTTAAAATTTCATTGCAATGTTCCAAAAGCCAAAAAAACATTCAAGCTACCACTATAGAAATCGAGGACTGGCAAGGACAACTATTACTATCAGCAGTGTACTGTACCCCATACAAAAGAATTAATGAAGCTCAACTTGAAACATTCTTCGATACTCTAGGCCACCGCTTTATTGCTGGAGGTGACTTCAACTCCAAACATATACATTGTGGTGCTAGACTCACAAATCCACGTGGTACAGTATTATTCCGAGCCATGCAAAACAAGAACCTACAATCGCTATCCACAGGAGAACCAGCATACTGGCCTTCGGATCCTCGTAAAACTCCAGACCTGCTGGACTTCTTCATAATCAAAAACATCGCCCGTAACTATATGTCGATTGCATCATCACTGGATCTTTCATCCGATCACACTCCTGTCCTAGCTACCTTGAATACAAATATATGCAAACTCCATAAACTGCCAACACTATCGAAGCACAATACGGACTGAGGTGCCTTCAGAACTGATCTCTTCATCTACTCCAATCAAAAATGCCACTAAAAACTGATGATGATATTGATGAGGCCATCGAACACCTAATGAAATCTATTCAGCATGCAGCATGGAGGGCCACTCCTGAAACTCAATCAGCAGACAGACCAGGGTACTGTCCAGATTACATAAAATCTGAAATAGAGGAGAAACGTAAACTACGGAAAAGATGGCATTGTACTCATGCTCTAAGTGACAAAGCCAAATTTAACCTGTAAAGAACTAAAAGAGATACTCCACGAACATAAAAACCGGGGAATCAGAAACTTCTTGGAAAACTTATCAGCTTGAGAAGACAAAAAGTACTCTCTGTGGTAAACAAAAACAAAAATAACAAATGCACACAAAATCAATCCTTCCATCAGGGAACTAAATGGTGATTGGTCCAAGAGCGACGAACAGAAAGTAAAATTATTTGCTGAACATCTACGAAACGTCTTCTAGCCGCAGCCCAGACAAGTCTCAGTAGAGGAGGAGAAACCTATCCTGGCAATCCTCGAAGCACCTTACCAAATGGATATTCCACTAAAATAGTTTAAAATATCAGAAATCAAAGATGCATTAGTAAACGGCATAAAGCCAAAATAAGCTCCAGGCTATGACCTGATTACAGGGAGAGTCCTGAAAGAATTACCAGGTGAGGGATTCTATTTTATCACTTGTATCTTCAACGCTATCACTAGACTAGGATACATCCCACCTCAATGGAAAGTCGTGCAGATCATAGTCATACGGAAACCTGATAAAGACCCCTCAGATGTAACGTCATATCGCTCTATCAGCCTTCTGCCCGTACTCCCCAAGGTATACGAGAAGGTCTTACGGAAAAAAAATAAACCAATCATCGAGGAAAAAAACCTAATTCCAGACTACCAATTTGGATTCCGCAATAAACACAGCACAGTTGAACAAATATATCGAGTATAAAAAAAAATAAAGACTTGGAAAGAAGGAGGTTTTGCTCAGCTGCCTTCCTGGATGTCTCCCAAGCCTTCGACAAGGTATGGCACGACGGCTTAATTAGCAAAATCAAAACCTACCTACCTCATCCGATTTCCAAGATCCTAGTATCCTATCTGAGGGATAAATATTTCCTTGTTAAATATGGAGAAGCACAACCCAACTTGCATCCCATAGAATCAGGAGTGCCACAAGGTAGCGTCCTCGGGCCCACCCTATACCCACTATATACAGAAGACTTACCAACAAACAACTTGACTGAAATATCTACCTTCGCGGACGATACTGTCATAATGGCCTCACACGACAACCCACTCATAGCACCTCGACACCTACAGAGGCACCGCGACATAATCGGAAAATGGTTCCAAAAATGGGGGATCAAAATATACAGCTGCAAATCGACCCATATTACATTCACCCTCAATAAATAAACATGTCCAACCGTTTCTCTAAATAGCAATACACTGCCCCAGAAAGACGAAGTCAAATATCTCGGCATACATTTAGACCGACGCCTTAACTGGGGAAAACATATCTGGTACAAACGCCTCCAATTAGGCCTGACTCTCAGGAAAATGTATTGGCTTATGGGTCGCAACTCCAACTTGTCCATGGAAAATAAACTGCTGCTTTACAAAGCAATATTAAAACCAATTTGGACTTATGGTATTCAGATAAGGGGATCTGCCAGCCACAGCAACATCATGAAAATTCAACGTTTCAAGTCAAAAACCCTACGGATTGTATGTAATGCACCATGGTACGTACAAAATCAAGCGATTCATCGGGACCTACGCATCTCCACCATCAATGAAGAAATAGACTCTTCCAGTCAAAGGTATCTCCATCGCCTCAGTCATCACCCCAACACCCTGGCCAAGGACCTCCTCATAATACCCAGTGTTAAAAGACTAAAGCGGCTCGACCCGTTGGACCTTCCTCAGCGTACAGTGTAGTGCTAATTTGATCCAAAATATCTACTCATGTAAATATATTTTCTGGAGTTGCCACTGGGCAACCTCCTTCTATGTCAATGTAATATAAAACTATTGTTTATTGTCATGTAAGACAGATTACAATAAATCATGGAGTTTAAAAAAAATGCAATGTTCTTCCATGGTTCATGTGAATATGCCACAAGAAGTTACTTGCAGAAGCAAAAGTTTTGTTTATGGTTTCCTGCCATACCGTTCATACAGAATTTTATTGTTTTTATTTACTATCGTACATCGTACCAAAGAAGATAATATCCTCTTTGGAGGATTGTATCTTCTTTGATCTTCATTGCTCAAGCTACACTCGACAAATATAATTATATTTTGTTTAACTTTGTGATGAGTTTATGAAAATCTTTTGGGAGTACAAAATCTTACTTAAGTGCATATTTATACGATCAAAAGACCACGTACATATTTTATCATTATCGGTATCTTCAGAAACATTCTAATTCCGCATCGTACATCATCTGTGTATTTCTAAATTTCCATAATGATTAATGGCTCCCGATTTGTCGACTTTATAATAATCACTAATAAAAATCGCTCCCATTAAATTTCGAAGCGGGCCGATTAGGTATTCCGTCCTAGTTCTTGATCATAACTCAGGAGCGCGCAGATCTGAGTGGCAGATACGACAAGACGTGGAGGACATTTGCATTTTGACTGTTATAATTTATGGCAGCTGCGCCCCGTAAATCGCCGCCTTTGTTTGCTATTCCCTGAGGTAACTGAAAAGAGGAACTGAAATGGCAAATTAATAATTGTATTCAGGATTGGATGGATGCTTTCACTAAAAACGTTTCGAATAGTTATCTGACGGTTTGACTGATTGTTATTGATCGGATAAAAAGCCCACAAGGTCAATTTCTGTAACATTTTTGTGGTTACTATTATATTCAATTCTTTCTGGCAATATTTCAATGATGTTGTAAAAATTTCAATTATTTCCGATATTTTTAATCTTAAGATTGCAATAAGTACTTTTTAAAATTTAATGATACTGAAATTTTACAACTTACTGCCAAATTTTCATTACCGTTAATTGTTTTAAGAATCGCATCAAAATTTCTGCAAAAATTGCAATATTTATTATCAAAACTTTAGTCCTACCAAAACTCCAAACATTGCAAGGATGCTTTCAATTTTTAAGAAAAATTACATTCAAAATTTCAAAAAATTTTGCAAAATTTACAACACTGAAATATTTTCCTGAAACTTAATTATTGTTTCTAAGTATATTTAAAGGGCTGATTACAAAAATAATGCCAGTTTTCTTGTGGCAGCTCTACGTTTTGAAATAATACATCATTTTTTTTATACAAGGTGTTCAAGATAAGGATCAACAGCATGGGGATCTCGGAAACTGTAAAAGTTACAAAGGCAGTTAAATTACAAAAAAGATGCACAATTTAGTGATCAGTAATATTCTGTTGAGAAAACCAGAAAAATCCGCTTACTTTCGGAGATATTCGACAAAATCAGAAATCTTGCAATTTCGTTTTTATTTTCTTCTGAAGTTATTTGAAAGGTATATAGAAAACCAAAGGCACTTTCTAATTGCCACAGTTGTATCTCTACAAGACATCGTAACTTTATTTTTTTATATGGCCCGTAAAAAATGTATACCCTGTATAAGATAGCATTTCCTATCATGAATTCAGAAAAAGGCTTCTTAATACATGTCGAACATTTCCTTGTAGTAGGCGTTGAAATGATGACGACGAAGAAACAAAATATTATCTAATTTTAACCCAGAATAGAACCAAAATAGGAAGTAAAAGTAATTTAGCAAGAATTCTTGTTAAACATTGAAACAGTATAGTTATTTAGAACCACACTTATAATTGTTTAATGTAATATAATAATTGTTCTCTTCATTTAATGGCGACGAAGACCATAATTATTACATCATTTTAACCCAGAATATGTACCAAAATAGTAACAAAAAGAATTTAGCAAGAATAGTTGAAACATTGAAACATTATACTTATTTAAAACCACTCTTATTATTTTTTAACTGTGGCATGAGAATTATTCAGTTCATTTAATGACGATGAAGACAACAATTATTACCTAATTTTTACCCAGAATAATTTTCCCTGAAAATTTACAAATGCTGTAGAACTAAAAAAGTAGCAATGAGAATGTGCCTTTTGTTTTTTTAATACCTTTTCCAATTAGAAAAACATAAAAACGATATCGCAAAATTTCGAATTTTGTCGAATAGCTCCGGAAGTACGCGGATTTTTTTGGTTTTCTGAACAGAATAATACTGACCCCTAAATTGCGCAACTTTTTTTGTATTTTAACCGTCTTTGTAACTTTTACGGTTTCTGAGATCCCCATGCTGTTAATCCTTATCTTGGACAACCTGAATAACTAAAAAAATTAACACAGTTTCTTTAAAAATATCATTCAAAATCACTACTAAACCGTCTTCTGTAGGATTTTCTCGAATGCATGGCTTGAGGTTGACTCTATATATACTCCAGCAATAATATGCCATCATATGGATGTACCACTGTCCCCTAATAACGTTCCTCCATTGTCCATATATCTTGGTGCATTCTTTCATCTACATTTATAATTGAGTTGAATGCAAACAACGAAGTTTAATAGTCATATTGCACCCAACATTTTTCAAATTGGGCAGCATACTAACAACTGAACAACAACTGGAAAAAGTCGTCCGAGTTATGGTTTCCCAGAAAATTTTGGTGATTTTGGTGAAGAAACTTGATGATTTTTAAGTTCCAGCCAAATCATCGGAGTTTTCGGAGAATTTTAGAACATTTATTTTTCCACTTGACACACTATACACTTCTGATATACAATATGGGGTACAACCCATGGCTTGTCTTGATTGCGCAACTTTATTCCGATTAAGATCAAATACAGGGTGGTCCACCTATCCTCGCTCGAACCATTGCGCTAGACTAATGAAAATTGAGGAAAAAATCTGATTGGAAGTTATTGGACACTTGCTGTTCTACTTTTTAAGAATATTTTTAAGTGTACAGAATGTACCATAAATCTGGGACACAAAATTTGGTCTCATTTTTTAAATGGATCGCCCTATATATTATTTCATTTTTAGAATCTGCTTTATGTGGGCTTCACAAATCATTTTTATTTTTTGGGATCAGATGCAATGTTATCAAGTTATTCACATTTCAATCAAATTTAACGAAAAATCATGGACGTGTAAAAAATTCATCAAAACCTTATTATAAGAGATCAATGAAAGAATCTGTGTATGCATGTACCCAAGCAATGTGCCAAAACATACACAATATGTTGAGTTACGTAGAATATACAAGGTATTCTGAAACAAAGATACAATTTTGCTATTTTCAAATGGCTCGTAAAGTATCGTCATTATAGTCAAAATTTCAAATATTACCGTAAAATTTTCAATTTTTACTATTTAGATATTATTTAAAAGTTTCAAATCTTGAATATGCAAATGTGGTGTTTGTCTATGGTTTTTGTAATGGGAGGGCTACAGCTGCTGTTGAAAGATATCGTCAACAGTTTCAACATCAGAAAACTCTGGATAAAAATGTATTTATCCGACTTTTCAACAAACTGTTCGAAACTATTACTTGAAAACAAATGAAAATCGGATAACAGCATTTGAGTTTTTTTATATCATATTTACGTGTACTGTACACCCCAGGAGTTTGGTCCGTTCCTCTCGCCTCTCCTCTGCCAGTATATCGGGTATCCCAACAAGAGCGCCAGATTTTGATTTGCCGCCATTTTGTTAATACGAGTTGTACGGTGATTTTTTGTTTACAGTTGTCACGTACAGACCACGCGATTTAAGAATATGGAGAAGTATTCAAACCAACAACGTTTAATTATTGTAAAAACACATTACAAAAATGGTGAAAGTTTTGCGAAAATAGTTCGCCAATTACGTCAAGTTTTTTACAAATTACAATTACAATTACAAAATTCGACACCAAATTTACGCTGATGGATCAGAAGCTCATTGTTCGTCGTCGTCCTTGTCGGTCACTCGAAAATATAGCCACAGTAAGGAAATCTGTGGCCGAGAATCCAGGAACTTACATTCGGCATCGTGGTCAAGAATTAAACATTTACAGAAGCACTATGCAACGAATTTTGGTAAAGGATCTGCATTTGCACGCTTACACGGTTCAATAAGTGCAAAAAAAAACAAGCTAAGGGACCATGTGCAGCGCCGTGAATTTGCTGATTGGGTGTTGGAACAACATCAAATTAATGCGGATTTTTGGAACAAAATCTGTTTTTCAAATGAGGCACATTTCTGCATCGGTTCTGAACACCGATCGACTTTTTTCTTTGGGGCTATGTGAAAGAAAATGTGTATGCGAATAAGCCTGAAACAGTTGGACATCTTAGAGAAGAAATACGGCGCGTTATTCGTGAAATACAGCAACATTTATGCGTAAACGTTATTCAAAATTTCAACAAAAGAATAACCCTGTGCCAGAGGTTTCGTGGTGGCCATTTGCCTGATGCTGTATTTCACGTTTAATCGGAACTATTTTTCTTTATGTTGAAATAAAAATGTTTGCTTAATTCAAAAATAAATGTGTTTTTCTTTAAAATTCAATCCGGCGCTCTTGTTGGGACACCCTTTACAAAGCATGCGTCGCATTATCGATGACTCATATGGGATTGCGTCACTTTGAGGCGAAAAGTAGATTTAGCATGAGGCCGTGGTAGAAGAGTAAAGATTAGGGAAGAGTATAAATATTACTGCTGAAATAAGCTGCTCTACAAGACTTAGATTTTGAGCAATGATTTATCAGGTGAATATATTACACAAGTGTATCAAATGTATCTCTACTAACAATTCCAAAGTAAATTTTCCATAATAATGTAACCTATGTAGTGACATTACCGCGCCCTGCCGCTGGTATTGAGCGAAGTTTAATAAAGGTATAAAATGTGGGTTCCTCGCGCCGAAAACTGCAGAGTTCTGAACTTAACTGCATTTTATACTTTGTCCTGATAATATTTTCGTACTGACAGGAGAATATTGTAACATGCCTTCCTTTCCTTCGTCGCAAAACATTTGATCAAACATATTTTCTACTAACAATTCTAAAGTAAATTATCCATAATAATGTAATCTATCTAGTGATATTACCGCGCCTTGCCGCTAGTAGTAAGCGAAGTTTAATAAAGGTATAAAATGTGGGTTCCTTGCGCCGAAAACTGCCGAGTTTCAGAACATAATTGCATTTTATACTTTGTCCTGACAATATTTTCGTACTGACAGGAGAATATTGTAACATGCCTTCCTTTCCTTCGTCGCAAAACATTTGACCAAAAACATATTTTCTACTAACAATTCTAAAGTAAATTATTCATAATAATGTAACCTATCTAGCGATATTACCGCGCCTTGCCGCTGGTAATGAGCGAAGTTTAATAAAGCTATAAAATGTGGGTTCCTTACTGCGAAAACTGCGGAGTTCTGAACTCAACTGCATTTTATACTTTGTCCTGGAAATATTTTCGTACTGACAGGTGAATATTGTAAATTGCCTTCCTTTCCTCGTCGCAAACATTTGATAAACATTGTGGCTTCATTAATCAAAGACGTAAAATAGAGTTTTGATTCGGGAAGTTTGATAATGATAACAAATGGTTTCTTAAAGCCAATTGCAGATTTATTTTCAATCAGTATTTAAATATAGAGTGGCGTCAACGGAACATGACTTAATTATTTCAATATAAATAATTCAATGATATTCTGGGTAAATAAATCGTATAAATTAACTTGCTCAGCGTTCCGGTATTCAACTAATTTCAGCATTATCAATGAATCAACTGAATGTATGCATCTGCTTAAGTAGTTAGAAAAGTAGAATTGAGCTCCGTCGTACTAAACTATAATCAATTTTGAATAACATTACCTCTTGAAGATTTTACCATCACATGGCTGATATTGTTGGTAGACACAAATACTAGTAATATCATGCGATGTGGACATACATTGGGGTGCGTCACTTGAAGTACTTTAATGTGTGAATTCATTTATGTGATTCGTTCCTATCCACAAGGTGGCGTTGAAATACATTGGTAGACACAAATCCTAGTGAATTTCTATGCAGTGATGACATATGTCAAATAACCTTATAGGCACAATTTGAAGATTTTGATACGTGAAGTCGCTAATGTAACTTTGTAATTCCAACAGTAGTATTAATAATTAAGTCTTAACTCAGTTTTGAAAATAAAATAAATCATTCAAAGTCAAAGAATATAATAAAGATTCAATAATTATTAAATTAAATCTATTCCAAATTTTGAATAAATATAATTAATTGGTTGTATGGTTGTGGTATGTTGTGTGCTTCCTCAACTTTTAAATGTTGAAGAATAATGTGCCGCAGCTGTGCAACCAATATATAAAATTAGAAACAATAAATAAATATTATTACATAAATAACGTCTCATTTGAGTAATAAAACTGTATTTTATTTACCTATCACTTGCATAATCTTTTAATATGAATAACACGTCAAATCCATATACCGGGCTTTTTTTGTTAATTACACATAACATTGACAATGTATAACTGGTTGCCTGCACCTATCCGCAAGGAATGTTCCTATGTGTAATTCTAAAAAAAACTCATTAGCGGCGTATAAGTAAGCAACCAGTTATACAGTGTAAATTTTGGCATATGTTACACAGAGAGGTTATGTTTTTATCAATAAAGAAATCACAAAATTCAGTTTTAACTGAAGAAATTAATTTAGCCAAACAATTTTAACGGTAAACAAAAAACATAAAAGGTAAAGTGTGGGTGAAGTCTAATGTCCCAGCAAGTTTTCAAAATGCCCTCCCTGTCGTTCAAGGCAATACGCGAGGCGGTCTTCGAAGCTACGCAGAGTATTCCTAATGTATTGTGGATTTATGCCATTACATGCAGTACGTATACGGCCTTTCAATTCATCTACGATATGTACTTGCACGTCATTATAAATTTTACTTTTCAGTTAACCCCAAAGAAAATAATCATTTGGTGACAAATCAGCTAATCGTGGGGGCCATACTATGGGGCCAAACCTGCCAATCCAGCGTCTTCCAAATGTTTTGTCAAATAAATTCCTGACGGCATTAGTAGAATGGGCTGGAGCCCCATCCATTTGGAACCAAGGTTTATCAACATTCAGCGTCTCAATTGATGGCATTATGTGGTCTCGCAACAAGTCCAGAAATTTTGCTGCACTGAGATTTCCATCAATAAAAAATGGGCCAAAAAGTCTCGTATTAATTATTCCAACCCAGAAATTTACATTTTGAGGGTACTGTGTGCGGGTTAGATTTTGGGCATGAGGATTTGTACGGGACCAATAACTACAGGATTAATGGAAAGCAAATTTAATATTCTTCAATGGATGAATGTACAAACCGAAAATTCTGAGAATTGACCTCGCCATTAATTGTAAATGTAGCTTCATCGGTGAAAACTATTTTATTCAAAATTTCTACATTTTTGTTTAACAAATTAAACATTGTTTCGCAAAAATCTGTCCTTTTTTCTTTGTCTTCCGCGAAAAGCACTTGGTGGTTTGATATTTTGTACTGCTTATAATTGAATTCTTTCAAGGTTTTGTACACCGAATTGTATGATATATCAAACCGTCTGGCTACATCTAAAAGCGATTCTATAGGCCGTTCCTCTATTCCTCTATTCTATTCTATTCCTATAACATAGGATATTTAGTTTCATCTCTTGTGTTAAGACATGATTGGTTTAACAAATCCTCATGCCCAAAATCTAACCGGCACACAGTACCCTCAAATAGTAAATATCTGGGTTGGAATAATTAATACAAGACTTATTGGCCCATTTTTTATTGATGGAAATCTCAGTGCAGCAAAATGTCTGGACTTGTTGCGAGACCACATAATGCCATCAATTGAGACGCTGAATGTTGATAAACCTTGGTTCCAAATGGATGGGGCTCCAGCCCATTCTACTAATGCCGTCAGGAATTTATTTGACAAAACATTTGGTAGACGCTGGATTGGCAGGTTTGGCCCCATAGTATGGCCCCCAAGATCAGCTGATTTGTCACCAAATGATTATTTTTTTTTTGGTTACCTGAAAAGTAAAATTTATAATGACGTGCAAATACATAACGTAGATGAATTGAAAGGCTGTATACGTACTGCATGTAATGGCATAAATCCAAAATACATTAGGAGTACTCTGCGTAGCTTCAAAGACCGCCTCGCGTATTGCCTTGAACGACAGGGAGGGCATTTTGAAAACTTGCTGGGACATTACACTTCACCCACACTTTACTGTTTATGTTGTTTTATTTACCGTTAGAATTGATTGACTAAATTAATGTCTTCATTTAAAACTGATTTTTTGTGATTTCTTTATTGATAATAACATAACCTCTCTGTGTAACATATGCCAAAATTGACAGTGTGTAACTGGTTGCCTACACCTACGCCGCTAATGTTTTTTTTTTTTTTTAATTACACATAGGAACATTCCTTGCGGGTAGGTGCAGGCAACCAATTATACATTCTCAATGTTATGTGTAATAAAGAAAAAAAAAGCCAGGTATATGTGCATCAAACATTAAACACGTAAATAACTACCAGTAAATCTGGAGCCAAACAAATATTACAAACTATAAGAATTTGTAAATCACGAGCCAAACAGATATTACAAATTATAAGAATTTGTAAATCACGAGCCAAGCAAAAATTACAAATTATGAGAATTTGTACAACAATGCTGTTCGTACCGTTACAATACCTGCACTCTAGGTTGTAATTTCTAATTATTTAATAAATTGTTTTGTCATTTGAAGACAAAATTGATTGATTTGAAGTTTTTGGATGGCATTACTATTATAATAATATTGGATAGGAACTACGAGCACCCACAATGATTTTCAAAAGTCTGGTATACACTGTGTATCAGACAAATGGAATAAATTCGATAATAAATAAATAGGGGCGTGTTCGAAAAAACGCTCGGACACGTCGATTGTTATTTTTAGTTGCGCATTTTTTTCAACAAAAACTTTTTATACAGGGTGTGTCATGTGACCGTGGCCAATACCAACTTTCTTATTTTAAATGCAATACCTGGTATATTATTCAATTTTTGGATTCTTCAGAAAATTCTAGACATATTTCATGTACAATGTCCTATACCTATCTTCAACTGTTTCGGAAATATTAAGTGTTTTCAGATTTATTGCAAAAATTAACATTAAAAAAAGAAAATTATTTGATTACAGAAATTCGCTACAACACACTCCAAGACTAATAAGTAATACTGTTTATTTCTTGATAATGTAAAAAAACAAAAAAAAACAATAAATTTCAATGGAGGAGATGTTCAAAATGCTCGCCGTGAACGTCTTGGCAACATCCTAATCTTAAATAGAAATTTCTTCTAACGTTACTCAACATCTCAGGCGTGACCGATCTAATCGCAAGCATTATTCGTCTTCTTAAAACACTTAATATTTCCGAAACAGTTGAAGATAGGTATAGGACATTGTACATGAAATATGTCTAGAATTTTCTGAAGAATCCAAAAATTGAATAATATACCAGGTGTTGCATTTAAAATAAGAAAGTTGGTATTGGCCACGGTCACATGACACACCCTGTATAAAAAGTTTTTGTTGAAAAAAATGCGCAACTAAAAATAATCGACGTGTCTGAGCGTTTTTTCGAACACGCCCCCATTTATTTATTAATGAATTTATTCCATTTGGCTGATACACCCTGTATATGTATTATACCATCCTACTCTTGGGATGAATTTCTGACCATCCGAAGAAGTCTTCGCTTTACTCGCCGTGTAAACGTATAATACCGGTTTTCCGACGGTCAGAGGGCCCCATGCCCACAAAGTGTCGGCATCTTGATGTGTAAAACTTTAATAGTTTGTAATTACCCTTCTGGTAAGCCCCGTCCTCGTCTGCAGCACGTTTCTTCCTCTCTCTTTCCGCGGACTAATCATCTCCCGTATCAAAACGGAACGCAATAAGAGAACGCCGCGTGAGAGAGAGAGAGAGGAGCAAAAAGCAGAAAAGAACCAGAGATACGTCGTAATAAAAGCCTTACAGTCCGCACCAAAAATTGTAATCTATTACATCTGCGGGCAATTGTTTAATGCCTACCGGTGCCGTGATTATACTTTCTCGCTCCTTTATTATTTCGATTCGTGTATTTTTTTTTAATATATTTTTATTAATTGCGGCCGCAGTAGTTTTAATTTATAATTTACAACGTCATTTCGGGCCGCTAATAATAAAGTATCGGATTTACGTCGGGACAATGCGCATTAATTATACACCGTCGATTAATTATTAATTACCGATAGGCGGGTCCCCCGGCCGTAATGGCTTTCCGCCCGTTCTGTACCAACATCTCGGAATTCTCGAAAACATGAAAAATTGCACCTATCGGCCGCTCGCTGACCACCGTCGCCTTATTGCGCCCCGCGGGCGCAATTACTTCCAATGTTCCAATAATCAATTAGTTCAATTGCCCGGACTAAACGGCCATTAATAAGGCGGCGGCGGCTTTCATTTTTTTTTTACAGAAATCCGTTCCGTGCCTCGGCGTGGAAAAATTAATGCCGATTCGATTTACATAAGTGCGTGGACGAGTACATCACACAGGTTTCTCACAAACGCCGCTCGACGTGTGGCGGACGCGCATTGAAGACCACGTTTCCGGTTCAGGCTTTTTCGAATCGAGCTTCCGGCGTGGGGAATTCGACACCGATTAACACCACAATTATAAATAAACGAGTTAAGTTAATAGAACGTACAATATTTGGTCCAGGAAGAGTTCATATTGTTTTTCACCACATTCATTAAATATGGATCTATATAAATTGGGATATCGCCAATTTTTTTTTTGTAGTTTTCATTGGAATATTAACAGAATAATTAAAGCTTTGATCGAATAATAAATTGTTGGTGTAAATAATTAAAAATTTGACATTATAGTAAAAAATTTGGCAATAAATAATGAAGTTTTGGCAGAATAATTGATTTAAATTTGCCAGAATTGAAAATTTTTCACTTCGTAAAAATTCAACAAAATTGTTTGGAGTCTTCTTGATTGCATTGTTCCTGACGTTCCTACGGGTTTTTCATTTACTTATTTTAGAAGTTGTTATTTTCCTGGAATCGAGGTCCTGTCTTCTCGAAATAGAAAAGCCTAGAAACACGTCAGAGGGATATAAAAAGGAATGGTTATTGCGAATAATTATATATATATATATATATATATATATATATATATATATATATATATATATATATATATATATAATAATATCTAGACGTAACGACTTTACTTGAATTGCATAGAGGTTAACGGGTTAAAGTCAAAAAATAGGAAGCTGAAGATAGTAGGTAGCTAATTGCACAGTTTAAAGTTTATTTAGCAAACTGTGCAATTAGCTACCTACTATCTTCAGCTTCCCATTTTTTGACTTTAACCTATATATATATATATATATATATATATCCTTTCTACCATATAATGGTGTAGGGTGTCTAATACAGTTTTTTTTTACATATATACAAATTTTGGCCACTCCTTTTTGTTTTTCGCCATTGTTCTTGCCTCTGCCAATGATTTTCCTCTGTTTTTCAGAATCTCGTTTATAGAGTTGTTCCATGTTTGTCTTGGTATTCCTCTGCTTCTTCGTTTTCCTGGTCTGGCTTCCCATATTCTCTTAACTGGCCTTGTGTTTCTCATTCTTTGTTGATGACCCCACCAGCTCAGTTTTCTTCTTGCCATAAATTCCTCTAACGATTCTACTTCCAACTCTTCTCTGAATTGGGTGTTTCTGATTTTGTCCCTCCTTGTAACGCCTCTTACTCTTCTGAGGTATTTCATCTCAGTTGCCTGTAATTTGCTCTTTTCTTTATTGGTTAGTGTCCATGATTCGCAGATATATTTTAATATCGGTCTAAAAACCGATTTGAATACTTTTATTTTTGTCTAACGGGATATTTCGTGTTTATTTACGAACATCTTGTTCAGCGCGTAGTAAGTTTTCATTGTCTTTTCTATTCTGCTGTTTATCTCCGTTTCTTGCTTGCCATCCTTATGTATTTCTACTCCCAGATATCTCATGGTTTCCATTTGTTCTATGTTTGTGTTGTCTATTCTAATGTTTATTTTTGTAGGTTCCCCGATTACCAATACTTTTGTTTTGTTTTTATTCATCTTCATACCATATTCTATTAGTACCTTATTCCATATGTTTAGGTTGTATTGTAGATCGTCTTCCCCTTTCGCTATTATTATCATCCGCCAATACCCCTTCCGAGATTTCCACTCTCTGCATATTTTTGTATCCAAGCAGTATTTTTTTTGTTTTCTGGGTGCATTTTTTTAACATCTCGTCCATGTAGAGGTAGACGATGAATAATGTTGGTCTCAAGCCTCCCCCTTGCCTTAATCCCTCTTTCGTTTTAAACGGTTTTGATTGCTGATTACCATGTATTATCACGTTTGTATTTGTGTTGTAGATTTGTTTAGTTATTCTGATTAGTTTGGGGTTGACTCCTCGTTCTTTAAGTATATCCCATAGCTTATCTCTGTTCACCAAGTCAAAGACTTTTTCCATATCTATAAAACCCAAGTAGACGTTTTTTTTTTGTTTTATTGATTTCTCTATTATTTGCTGAATCGTGAAAATGTGATCTTGCGGGCTATGTCCCTTTCTAAAGTTACTTTGTGATTCATCTAATGTTGGTTCTATCTTTGTTCTTAGTTTTTTGTCAAGGTTTGTTCATACATTTTCATAGTTGTGTTTAGTAATGTTATTCCCCGGTAGTTTTGGCACTCTTTTCTGTCCCCTTTTTTATATACTGGAACTATTTGCGCAATTTGCCAGTCTTTCGGAATTTGTACTTTTTGCCACACTGAGTTGTACAGTTCCAAAAGTAGTTCTGATCCTTTACTCCTCAGAAGCTAAGAATATAGCTTTATCATTTCAGCCGTGATTTTGTCCGATCCGGGTGCTTTTACATTTTTCATTTTCTTTATTACCTCTTATAGTTCTTCCATAGTTATTTCTTCATTTGATTTTTCCTCGTGTCTGGTTGTTTCCTCGTGCTCTGATGTTTCTCCAACCGTGCCATTGCCTAGAAGCTTTTCAAAATACTCTTTCCACCTTTCCATAATTTCTTTTCCATCTGTTATTTGCTTTCCTTCTATGTTCTTTATTTGTCTGGTGTTGAATATCTTCTCTTTTCGGCAATTTTTGAGTACTCTACAGAAGAGTTTCTAGTTCCCTTTACTATCCTGCTCCATTTTTGCGCCAAACACTTTCCATGTTTCCTTTTTTGATTCTATTATTAATTCTTTGACTTTTCTTCTTTTTTCTTTATATTTATTATAACTGCCTTCTGTCTTTTGTGATAGGTAGTCTTTCCACCTTTTTTTCTTTTCTCTAACTTCTTTTTGATTTCCTCCGTCCACCATGCAGTTTGCTTTTTGTTATTGCTACTTTTGTTTGAGCCGCAAATTGTTTTCGCTGTGTTTAGTATAAGATTTTTCAAATACTTCCACTTCCCTTCTATACCTCCATATCTGTGAATTTCTTTACAATTCTCAACATTGCTGGTAATTGCTTCAGTGAACTTCTTACTTATTTCTTCTTCTCTCAATTTGTATGTTTTTATATGTTCGTACTGTTGTTTTTCTTGGGGAATTTTCTGTTTCTCTTTCAATATCTTTTAGTTTTAATTTTGCCACTACTTGGTAATGGTCGCTTTCAATCTATGGTCCTCTTTTCACTTTTGTATCTGTTACTGTTTCTCTGTTTTGTTGTTCAACCAGTAAATAATCAATTATTGATTTTTTCTTCCTGCTCTTAACTTATCTGGTGTATTTGTTAATGTCTTTGTGTGTGAAGAAAGTGTTGGTTATGATCATGTTTTGTAGTGTACAGAAGTCTAGAAGTATTCTCCCATTTCCATTTATCTTTTCTTATCCGTGTGGTCCTATCGATTTCTGGTACATCTTGTCCCTTTTCCCTACTCGTCCATTAAAATCACCGGCTATACACTGTGTATCAGCCTAATGGAATAAATTCGATAATAAATAAATGGGGACATGTTCGAAAAAACGCTCGGACACGTCGATTGTTATTTTTAGTTGCGCATTTTTTTCAACAAAAACTTTTTATACAGGGTGTGTCATGTGACCGTGGCCAATACCAACTTTCTTATTTTAAATGCAACACCTGATATATTATTCAATTTTTGGATTCTTCAGAAAATTCTAGATATATTTCATGTACAATGTCCTATACCTATCTTCAACTGTTTCGGAAATATTAATAAATATGACGAAGAGCTACATGATAATGACAAAACCAATTCATTTCATTTTACTCGTTTCGATGTTGCTACTTGGACAACACCAGTGCCTGATGATTTGGGAGTTGAAATTGTTAAAACGAGAAGTGCCCATTTTTAGATACTGCCCAAAGATCTGGAGATCAAATAAAAGGAAAGAGCCTTCATTTAAATTCAGAATGGTTTTATAAAGCGTTGCCAAATGGAGAAAAAGTACTCACAAAATGGATGGTATTCTCTCCAACAAAAAACAGTTTATACTGTTTTTGCTGCAAACTGTTTACGCACCATGAAACAAAACATCAGAGTTTTACCAACGGGTTTAATTCATGGTGGAAGCTAAGTCCTAAAGTGTCTGAACACAAGAATTCTGACAACCATCTCTCCTGTTTTGAAAGTGGAATCTTGGAAAATGGATTGACGCTGCAAAAAACTTTTGACCATGAACATCAAATGGTCTTTGACCAAGAAAATATAAAGGCGTGACATTTTAAGTCGCCTTTTAAATGTTATTCTTTTCCTGGCACGCCAATATCTTCCTCTTAGGGGGCATAGAGAGGGGGTTTCATTAGACAATACGGGGAAATTTCTTAGAATCGGTTAATCTATTGTCGAAATATGATCCACTGCTAAAAGAACATATGCTAAGAATTGAACATGCTATCGCCTATACAAAACGGAAACCTGTAGATTCTTATTTGTCCAAAGACATTCAAAATGAATTCATCGTCCTCTTGGGAAAAGAGGTGAAAAATAACATTGTGGACGACATAAAAAAAGCTAAATATTTCGGAATTATTTTCGATCGCACTCCAGACGTATCACATCACATGTTGATCAGATGAGTTATGTAATCAGATATGTACATATTGAAAGCGATCAAGTTGAAGTGAAGGAATCATTTCTAGGTTTCTTCCTTATAGCCGGAAAGACTGCAGTCGAACTTAATGAAAATATTCTTACGCAACTGGAGTGAAAACTTGGATATACATCTATGTCGGGCTCAAGGATATGATAACGCTGCAACCATGGCAGGAGTTTATGGTGGTGTACAAGCAAAAATCAAAGAACACAATACTAAAGCGTTGTGTATGCCTTGTGCTAATCATTCGCTAAATCTATGTGGAGTGCACTCTTTCGGGAGTGGTCGTTCAAGTGTAACTTTTTTCGGAACATTAGAAAGAGTTTCCACGTTCTTTTCGTCATCCACACATCGATGGGAAATTTTAATGAAAAGTGTAGGTGTATCGGTCAAAAGACTAGTAGAGACAATATGGAGTGCTCATCGCGACGCTGTTAAACCACTGAAGAATAATTTTGAGAAACTTGTATCAATACTCGAAGACATGTGTGATCCCAGCAGAGAAAACGTCGATACAAGAGAAGCAGCATCCACACTCTTACCAGCTTGGTGTGACGTCAGTTTTTTCCTAGAGTCCTAGAAGAAGTTAACTAGACACAAAAGTATATACAATCATCTGGGGTATCGCTGAATTAGTGTCTCATAAAAATCAAAGCCCTAAAAAATTTTCTTCGAAGCCAACGTATCCAAATTGTGGAAGGAGCTATTTCCTATACAACTGAAAAATATGAGGACCTGGATATTTCGATTGAAACAAGAGGAAGGAGGAGATTCGGAAACGTGTGCCCAGGACTAACATTGCCAGAAGAGCTGCAACGAGCTATGTTACAATGTCTTGATAGATTTTATGAAGAACTAGACCATCGTTATAGGTAAGGTGACCAGATCCTAAAGATAGAAAAGCGGGACAGCTGGTCGGGTAGGGGGGGAGGAGGGTTGATTTTTAAATTAATTGACAAAGATAAGATCTCCTAATAAACGCCGCTGGCCAATAACTCCATAACTCCCTAACTATTTATTGCCCGATTTCAATAAAACAAAAACAAAATTAAATGTTTCCACCTGTTCAGGGCTCCTTTGTAGACATGTGGAGCCATTTAGTTTTGTTTTCATTTTATTGAAATCGGCCAATAAATAAAGGAGTTATCGCTTGCGGCGTTTTTTAGGAGACACCCTGTATAATATTATATTACAATTTTTTTAACAACATGAAACATATCAAACGTCGCGGGACGCGGGACAAATTTCTAAAAATCGGGACTGTCCCGCCAAAATCGGGACGTCCGGTCACCTTAGTTATAGGGCAATGGATGGCATTCTCATAACATTTGGTGTTGTTCAGCCTAAGACTCTGCTTACGTCAACTGAACAAGAACTTCGTGGTATAGTTCCAAATCTGACAAAAATCAATGATGGATTTTCTGCAGAGGACACTATTTTGGAGATTTTAAGACTGAAGCGCCACTTGGAAGCCGCCAGCATTTCTTTCCAAGAAGCGGTCCAATGGAGACTACCTTGGAGCTTCTGAAATTCATTGTAAAATGTGACTATTCTGAGTCTGTACCGAGTCTAGCGCTGTGTCTAAGATTTTTTTAACTGTTTATGTTTCGGTGGCTTCTTGTGAAAGAAGTTTCTCAAAATTAAATTTGACGAAATCTTACTTAAGATCAACAATGAGTCAACCGCGACTTACCAATCTTTCCATGTTGTCCATTGAAAAGGAGAGTGAAGTAAATTTTGATAATGTGATCAAATATTTTAGCAAACTAAAGTCACGTAAGCACGTTTAGTATTTGTTGTTTTATTTTAGGGGTGCTCAATAGAAAACAGCCCCGGGTGCCAACCCATGCTACGCCGCCACTGCCTGATTATTTTGTTATTCGACAGCAATATGGTTTTGAAATAATAAACACATATGGCTCATATTTCCACTATTGTGCCACAAATGTGATTAACTTGAAGCGACGGCTTGGTTAATATTTATTTAATCGCTGCGCGTTACTCAATAACAAAACACAATCGGCGACATCAAAAGCTCACCAATTCGCTAATGCACCGATGCGTATCGTCGATAAGCCGCCTTATCTCCCATCCTGCCGCCTTATCAATGGGCGTTTAACGGAGCGCGCCGCCGAACGAGAACAATTGCCGCCACAAAAATGTTAATTAGCCGCCCGTGATAAAGCCGCCGATCCGCCGTTTAGCCGTCGTAACGCACTAATTACTAATTAGTAAGCGCGATAATGGCGGATGCTTATACGGGGCCAATTACAAAGGAGCCGGCAGATTTTACGGTAGCATGGTTATTAATCAGGAGCCGTAAAAATGGGAGTCTATTAATTGGATCAGGAATAGTAACAGTTGACGATAAGCCATCGGTGCGTGAAAATATTATGCCACTGGAAACTCACAATGTATTTCGTTGGGCCACGTTAAATAAAAACTCAGCTAGAGATGAACGAAAATATATGTTTAAGTAACAGCAATATTTGGCCTTTAAATGTAAAACATTTGTTAAACATAAATTTTCATAGAATATATCCATTGTAACTGAGTAAATACCAAATATCTTATTTTAGAGTCAAGTAAATATTAAATATCAAATTAATTCAAATTAATCTGAAATCAATTATTAAATTTTAATTTTGAACCATCCACTTTAAATTCAGAGGGTGTATTTCTGCAAAAGCTGCTAAACAAAGAAATTATAGTTGCTTGTTTTGTTAGGACCACCCTGTATGAAAAACGATTCGTTTTATTCGCCATTTGCCGAAATATATTGCAAAATAAATTGTTGCCTGTAAATGTTTGTGTATTTTACAAAGATGAAATGACCGCAGGCGATTTGAAATTATGGGCTACTACAATGAGATTCGGTGGTTGCTCGGTTGCTCGGTGATTGAAGAGATGGTGGAGGAACCGATTAATCTAAAATGACTTAAGGCGATCTGAAATTATATGGGATTCACCAGCGACAAGATTTAATGTGTTTAATTCGCTTGGCTTTTCTTCTAAATAACCAGAGGCGATCTGAAATAATGAACTACTAGTATGGGATTCGCCAACGACTTCGAGTTGGACGTCATATTCTCTAAGCTACCTTAAAAATGTTTGATCAATTACATCAAATGGATTTGAAATTTTTGAAAGTAGTATTAGGTTTGACATTAGGCCTTCTTGGTATGCACATTGCATGAGTTTTCACAAAATTCCTTGAGAGTATACGCTACAGGCCCAGCAAATCCTGCGAGTATACAGCGTATATGGAGTATACCTAACCCATTTCTTTTTTGACTCAAAACGGGACATCGGTTTATTTATGTCAATTATGGCTCTTAATGAAAAAAAAAACCTTTTTTTTTAATACTTTTTATTGTATTTATCAAAAAATATGTATACTCTCATTTTTCTAAACTGGCGTTCACGTCATCATACAGCTGTGTGATGAGGTTTTTTGGTACCAACGTGATTGTTTTCGAGGATATGTATAACAATAGTTTAAGAATCGAAATTAATCTGAGGATCATTTGTTACATAACACTGATCACCGGTAGTTATAAATTGGTTATCGGGGTATTAACCGCGGACACAATTTTCGCCTGCCATCATGTAATAAATCATGTTATGTTGGCATCCGTGATATTTTTTCGGCGACGATGCCACATCTTTTTCACTAACCCATGGTCATACATGTGTGTATAACCAAACTTCTTTGACGTTTAACTTGTTACATTTGATCGATTATTACAATGCATATTTTGCCATTGTAGATGTTAAACCATAACCACAAGATTGATATCTGTACGAAAAACGGCAGAGAAGTCGACGAATTTGATACGAACCGCGCACTGTCGCACAAGATTGCACGGGCGCAACAGCTGATTGCAGCCATTTTTAAATACCCAGGACAGCTGGCAACCCTGTAAAATTGTGTCATCATTATTATGATTATTATTTTGATGACGTGAACGCCAGTTTAGAAAAATCAGAGCATACTCTCATTTTTCTAAACTGGCGTTCACGTCATCATACAGCTGTGTGATGAGGTTTTTTCGTACCAACGTGATTGTTTTCGAGAATATGCATAACAATAGTTTAAGAATCGAAATTAATCTGAGGATCATTTGTTACATAACACTGATCACCGGTGGCGGACACAATTTTCGCCTGCCAAACATGTAATAAATCATGTTATGTTGGCAGTCGTGTTATTTTTTCGGCGACGATGCCACATCTTTTTCACTTAAACATGCTCATACATGTGTGTATAACCAAACTTCTTTCACGTCTAACTTGTTACATTTGCTCGATTATTACAATGCATATTTTGCCATTGTAGATGTTAAACCATAACCACAAGATTGATATATGTACGATAAACGGCAGAGAAATCGACGAATTTGATGCGAATCGCGCACTGTCGCACAAGATTGCACGGGCGCAACAGCTGATTGCAGCCATTTTTAAATACCCAGGACAGCTGGCAACCTTGTAAAATTGTGCCATCATTATTATGAATATTATTTTGATGACGTGAACACCAGTTTAGAAAAATCAGAGTATATTACAAATTAAAAAAAATATGTTACATAAATGTTCAGTTATTTTTATATTTGTAGGAGGAACAACTTTGTTTTAATATAGCTGATGACTTTAAGTAAGAATAAAATTCTTGGCACGTTTTTATTATTACTTTTATTAATATTCAGTTTAGTTATCAACATCGCCATAAGGAACCGAACCTGTAACTGGGTTTTTTCAGATGTCCACATTTTTTTCATTAAAGAAAAGACTCTTTCTACAGGTGCATTGGTGCCGGGCAGACATAAAATACAGGGTGTCTCTAAATGACATGGACATGCAGATTACTGGGATCAAAAAAAGACGATTTAACAAAACTTATCTATATACAAATGCGTTTGGTTTAGCCAGTATTCAGCTTCAAAATTTTCTTATAACAAGGAACCATTGCATTGATTTGGATGTTGTTTGGTATGACACTCTATATGGTTGGATGTTGTTTGGTATGACACTCTATATGGGTATAACTCATATTTTGACATAATATTGTTATTATCAGTAGACTGGTTGTGTACAAAACAAGGGTGGCCCAACATTAATATATTCATATTTTTTAATGACACAGCAAATAACTTCAATGTAAACGTTCTCTTTTTATAAGCCTTTTTTTAAATTAACTTTGAAGCTGAATACTGGCTAAACCAAACGCATTTGTATATAGATAAGTTTTGTTAAATCGTCTTCTTTTGATCCCAGTAATCTGTGGTTAAGCAATGTCCACATCATTTAGAGGCACCCTGTATATTCAATTAAAATACAAAAGGTTTCGTGTTTAAGATTGTTGGTGTGACAGGTTTGAAAACTTCCACCAAACGACTTTCCGTCGAAACATATAGATTATTCCATTCGGTTACATTTTGCGACATGATGTAGTTAGAAATTAATGAATATTTGTCAAATATGTCTGTATCTTTATTACAATCAATATATCCCTTTTCGATCAATACATCCAATGCTTTTTGAATGTCTTCCCATGCAGGCACTTTTTTTAAATCTGCCCAATAAAATATCTCCAATTCTTTAGTAAAAAAAACCCAGTCCACGTTCCAAATATTCACGACTTATTTTATAAAATTCTGTAGCCGTACTTTTCACACACTCTTCGTTTATATCAGTGCCACTATCTTTTAATTTCATCATTAAACTACGGACTGTAAATGGAAGAAATTGATTAGTCTGTTTTTAAGCCAAATTATGTTTCATTTGGTTATTATCTTTTGCAGCTTCAATTGCTCTAGCCGTACTTTTCACACACTCTTCGTTAATATCAGTGGCACTATCTTTCAATGTCATCAATAAACTATGGAGTGTAAATGGAAGAAATTGATTAGTCTGTTTTTAAGCCAAATTATGTTTCATTTGGTTATTATCTTTTGCAGCTTCAGCTTCATAAAGTCTGACCTTCAACCTTCAATACAGCTTGATGAAAACTTGCTGACGGAGAGTGTAAAAACGAAGTCACAATTCTGATGTGGGGTCTTCAAAAAAGTTTTTTTAATATTTGGGGACATTTTTCAATGCTCAAAAAGGAGTGCTATAATGGCTGGTACATTTTTAAAACTCTTTCCACTGCAGGCATAAGAGCAAGTCACCTGGTTTTGCTATAGCCCAACATTTTATTTATATTCTGTATCAATTTAGGTGCAAAACTCGTTTAAAAATCATTTGATTAACGAAATTACATGAGTTAAAAGGAATTTCAAAATTTTGATTAAAAAACTATCAGCTTTAAACTGAAGATTTGTCAAAATCCGTCGTAATCTCTCAATATTTAATCCAAAGAGTTTTTAAATCAAATTAGCAAATATTAAAAATACATGTTTAAGTAACAGCAATATTTGGATTTTAAAAGGAAAATATTTGCAAAAAATCAATGTTCGTAGAATATATCCGTACAAATTATCAAAATAATCAAAGTTAATAATTCGATTATTTTCGACGCAGACTTAAAATTAAAAAGTAAATTGAATCAGATTTAATAAAATGTGTTAAAGCATAGTTCGACAATTAATACAGTTCTTCGATTATGGAGACTGACTAAAATTTCATTACAGAGATATTTGTTTCAATTAATTTTCATATCAAATTTTCAACTTTCTTGAGTATTAATTTTTAAATCTAAACCATGTTTTCTAAATTGTCATGACAGCTAGATGATTTTTGTAATTGGTAAATTATTATTACCATAAGGCGGGAAGACCGCAGGTCGATAGCTAGTAAAATATTGTTACTACTACTATTATGATCAACAATATTTTTGGTGCAGAAATATTTTCTCGGTAGAGAAACATTCTTTATTTTGCAATCGACTCCTTATATGGTCATGCCGCCTAGTTTCTCGGTATTTTGATAAATCTCTGTAAAAGCGCAATTTTGAAAGTTTGCTTTAATAACATTGTGGGAGTTATTACGAATGAAAAAAAATATTCAGGAGCTGAAGATTAATCAAGTACTGAGAGAAAAATTCGTGATATAGTTATTCTCAATTTTATATTTTACTTGGAAATATTTAATTTTTTGGCAAAATATTTCGGAAGTAGAACGAAGATATTTTTTAAAATCAATTATCATGTTAAATATTCGATTTTATTTACTAGTAATTTCGAAATAAAAACCATGTTCTTTCAACCTCAAACGTTTTTTGAATTTACAAGGTATTATCTTTTACAATTTTTGTATCTTCAGCTGTATTTTATGCTGCAGAAGTATCTTCTCGGTGTTTAAATAAAATCATCAGCTTTTTAACCAACATTTTACAATTTTATTTTAATACGGAAATACAAGATTTAAATTTTTAAATGATAACAAAGCTACAGTTATCAAAAACTGAACAAAAATCATCACCTGGAGAGTGGCGGCGTAAAGGGATGGCGGTGGGGGCGGTCCGCCCCGGGTTGTCCGTTACAATATGTAATAATGGAGTGAGTGAGACGGATAGTAGATATAGCCTAGAGGTCAAGAGGTGAGTTTGATATGAACTACATTTCTATTTTACCACAAAAGTCAATCTAGTTAAATTATCGGTTTTGGCCGATCTGAATTTAACTTCCGGTCGATATTAAAATTGTATAATGCAAAATTAAGCCAGAAAAAGTACTGTCAAAATTAACGAGTATTTATTTATCGATCTTTACGGAATAAAACTTCAATATGAAGCGAAATAGACCTAGTGGATTCCAGCAAAGAAAAATCAAGAAAACCAAATAACTTGAGCGCGAATCGTTATCTGTGTCCATTTTTAAGTATGTAATACCTTCGGCTTCATTGGTATCAAATACAACATATCAAATTGTTGAAAGTGACCTTCTTGATGAAACAGACGATGTAGAAAGACAGTGCCAAAATAAATTGGATGGAGGGACAGGGACGCTGGGAAGAGAGCCTGACATACAAAACGAAAGACAAGGTGGAGAAGATCAACATCAAGAAATATATGACCAAGAAAAGGACGGAATAGCGAAAATGAAGAAGAATCAGAGCAAATTGAAAACGATGAAGAGCTACATGATACTGACAAAATAAATTCATCTTATTTAAATCGTTTCTAAGTTGCTACGTGGCCAACACCAATGCCAGATGATTTGAGAGTTAAAATTGTTAAAACGAGAAGTGAACCCTATCGAAATAGAGATGGCCCATTTTAAGATACTGTTCAAAGATCTGGAGATAAAATAAAAGGAAACAGCCGACAGTTCAATTCAGAATGGTTTTATAAAGCGTTACCAAATGGAGTAAAGGTACTCAGAAAATGGATGGAATAATCTCAAACAAAAAACAGTGTATACTGTTTTTTGCTACAAACTGTTTACGCACCATGAAACAAATTATCAGAGTTTTACCAACGGAGTTAATTCATGGTGGAAATTAAATCCAAAAGTATCTGAACATGAGAATTCTGAGAACCATCTCTCCTGTTTTGAAAAAATGGAAAATCTTGGAAAATGGATTGAGGCTGGAAAAAACCATTGACCATGAACATCACATGGTCTTTGACCAAGAAAAAAAGAAGTGACGTGACATTTTGAGTCACCTTTTAGATGTTATTCTTTTCCTGGCACGACAAAATCTTCCTCTTAAGGGGCATAGAGACTGGGTTTCATCACACAATAAGGGGAATATCTTAGAATTAGTTAATCGATTGTCGAAATTTGACCCAGTGCTAAAAGAGCATATGCTAAGAATTGAACATGCTATCGCATGTACAACACGAATACGGATAGATTTTTATTTGTCCAAAGACATTCAAAATGAGTTCATCCGCCTTTTGGGTAAAGAGGTAAAAAATAACATTGTGGACGACATAAAAAAGCTATATATTTCGGAATTAATTTCGATAGCACTCCAAACATATCACATGTTGATCAGATGAGTTATGTAATCAGATATGTTCGTATTGAAGTGAAGGAATCATTTCTAGGTTTCTTCCCTGTAGCAGGAAAGACTGCAGTCGAACTCACTGAAAATATCCTTACGCTGCTGTAGAGTAACAACTTGAACATATATCTATGTCGGGCTCAAGGATATGATAACGCTGCAACCATGGCAGGAGTTCTTGGTTCTGTACAAGCAAAAATCAAAGAACACAATCCTAAAGCGTTGTTTATGCCTTGTGCTAATCATTCGCTAAATCTCTGTGAAGTGCACTCTTTCAGAGGAGTGTTAGTTCAAGTATAACTTTTTTCGGAACAGTTGAAAGAGTTTACACGTTTTTTTCGTTATCCACACATCGATGGGAAATATTAATAAAAAGTGTAAGCGTGTCGGTCAAAAGACTACTAGAGACCAGATGCGATGCTCATCACGACGCTGTTAAACCATTAAAGAATAATTTTTAGAAACTTGTATCAACACTCAAAGACATGTGTGATCCCAGCAGAGAAAACGTCGATACAAGAGAAGCAGCACCCACACTCTTACCAGCTTTGTGTGACTTCATTTTTTTGTTATGCTACCTATCTTTTTGGTATGAATTCCTAGAAGAAGTTAACCAGACACAAAAGTATATACAAACATCTGGGCTATCGCTGGAAAAGTGTGTCATAAATATCAAAGCCCTAAACATTTTTCTTCAAATTCAAAGCCAACGTATCCAAATAGTGGAAAGAGCGGAAAAGAGGAAAGAGTGGAAAGAGAAAGTTGCATTTCCTATGCAACTGAAAATGTGAGGACTTGGATATTTCGATTGAAAGAAAATCAAGGAGTAGATTCCGAAAACGTATGCCAGGAGAAATAGCCCAAGACGCTGGACTAACATTGCCAGAAGAGTTGCAGAGAGCTATGTTAGAATGTCTTCATCGATTTTATGGAGAACTAGACCATCGTTACAGGGCAATGGATAACATTCTCATAACATTTGGTGTTGTTCAGCCTAAAACTCTGCTTACGTCAACAGAAGAACTTCGTGGTATAGTTCCAAATGTGACAAAAATCTATGATGAATTTTCTGCAGAGCACTTTATTTTGGAGATTTTACGACTGAGGCGCTACTTGGAAGCCGCCAGCATTTCTTTCCAAGAAGCGGTCAAATGGACTACCTTGGAGCTTCTGAAATTCATTGTAAAATGACATAATATTGATAGTCAGGGATAAATGAAAAAATTTTAGCATTGAAATTTTATTAATTTTAATATTGATACGCACTTGTTGCGTTATTGATGAAAATGCGTGCGGCTGCTTGTGGTAGACGGGCTGTGAGTTTGTAGGTAGCCGCGCTTTGTCGGCGGCCGGCTTTGATCTCGCGGTTACATTCCTCATGAGCCTGCCACTTAAATAGCTCGGCCGTTTCAATTAAATAATGGGCGCGGATTAAAGGCGGCTTTGATGGCGAGAGGGGAAGGGCAATTTGCCCCGCATGGGTCTGCACGTCCGATCCGGTCCAATTTACGCACCGACGAGTCCTGTCATTTCACGAAATTGCACCGAAATTATCCTGGCGCGTAAACATCCTGTTTTGTTCTCCGCGCTCGTCCTTGGGGCCCACAGACAGATGCATAAAGGAAAGCTTTGCGTCTGCAAACGGCGAGGGTCGCGGCGATTTGTCGCCCGAAGAGAATAACGCAGGTGGTGCAGAGGATAATTAGTGGGTACGGGACAATTTGCCGGCGCCTTGTCGCCAAAACCTCGATTCACCGTTTGCTGTATTTTATTCCTGATCAGCGGAAGGAAAGCCTCTTCGAAGAATTGCCTCTTTTTGGAAAACGATGATAAATAGAAAACATCGTTTTGAACTTACCAAATTGGATAGAAAGTGGAGTAAAACTGTATTTTGGTTTCGTCCCACACAGTTGTCAGTAAACAAATTAAGGGCCGTCACATCAGAGTTAACACAGTTATCTCTAAATCACTCGTGTAAAACAGTGTATACCAGTGCCACTGGTACTTGCCTTGGAGCGATAAAACACTATTTGGTCAGCAGCTGTCCACTCCGTGCCACGTTATAATATTCGTGCTGTATGTAGTACTTGAGGAAGTAAATAGTTGCATTTGCACATTTTTCTGACATTGGATTTTCCAGTTTTGCCAGAAACAAACCATTGATTAAATTCTCAAATATTCCTATTATAAAATATATCGCCAATAGGTAAAACTAAAATAGGAATATTCTGCTGATGTTCAAAGGTCAAATTCATCAAAGTCTCAATAACTTGTTAAGTTTCATCTGATTTGGCAGCTTCGGTCATAGTATTCAGATCTGAATTACAAACTTCGGCTCTTGCATGGTGAAGCGCAAGGTCGGTTGTTGTTGTTTTTTTCTTTCGGAATCTTCGGCATCTATTTTATTTTCGCCATCTCACATTTTCCGCAGCTATTTTAGATCATTTGATATATGTTGTAAAATTTAAGAAATTTTTATATTTCTGGATAAAATCTCTACGATTTGTGGAACATAATTCCAGGTAAGTATTTAACTCAACGAACCATAAAATATTTTCTGAAATTATACTTTTGTTTTCAACTTTGGAAAATAATTTTATTTACTAAGTAATAACTTTTTTATTTTCTTGCATATATTTTTATATTTCTGAATAAAATCTCTACAATTTAATAACTTGAAATAGATTTTTCTTGGATGAATGAGATTCCATATTTTTGCATTGAAATTTGTTCCTAAATTTAAAAATCCTAAAAACTTACCTCAGGCGCAAATGTGTAAACGATGTTATTCGCAACGCAAAGTGGTACAAAAAATCTGAATGGTTTCAAGAGGATTTGGATAAAAAATCGACACAAGTCTTTACATATTTTTCTTACGTTGTTTTTGTTTTTGTTACTGTTTCTGTTATTATTCTGTTATAGTTTGCTATATATTTGTTTACGATGTTATTCGCAACGCAAACTGGTACAAAAAATCTTAACGGTTTCAAGAGGATTTGGATAAAAAAATTGACAGAAGTTGGCCGCCATGGACACTAGGGTGTCCGTTATTTCCTAAATCGCAAATTTTTTTGAGAGGACTAGTTAAATGTCTTCTTTTCATGCTAAATAACTACTTTGAAATTAAAAAACAAAACATTAGTAACCGTATTTTCGCGTGCCTGCAGGCAAATGAAATTTCCCATTTGATTAACATGGGAAAATCGTCTTCACACGCTCAATTTTTTTTTTCAAATTGTAGGTCTTCATATATGTCAACATACCGTCGCAAAACTACAAAAACCGTGTATTGAATACAGGATTTATTTCAGCAAGAAAAGCATTTCTAATAACACTAATATTTCAATTTTGCTAGTACATAGTTCTAGGCATTTAACTAGTCCTCTTAAAAAAAATCGCGATTTGGAAAATAACGGACACGCGGGAACAATATGCTACTAAAGCGTTTTACGGAAATTTATTATAATTTTATTATTATCATTATTGTGATGATTTATTAATTTTAGTTTGTTATGTGTATTTTAAACATTGACGATCATATCCACGAGATGACTGTTCTATTAGTATTATTGTAATATTGCCAAAATGATAAATAAATATCTATCTATCTATCTATCTAACAAACTTCTAAACACGGAGTTCAAATTGATTTCATTTTTTTTTTTGTGGAACATAATTCCATGTAAGTATTTAAGATTTTTTTTTTTTTCAAATCTCAAATTACAAAATTTTGTATAACTTTAACATTCATACTGCCTTTCAAAATAAAAAAACCGAACACCAATTATTTATTGGACGATTTGATTAAAATTAACGGAATTTTACGCCACAACAAACCATAAAATATTTTCTGAAGTTATACTTTTAGTTTCAACTCTAGAAAATATTTTAAATTATGTTATATTTTATGACCTAAACGCATCTTTATTTGTTTCTTATTACTTTGATAATTCCCGAAGCACGTGTCAGTAAAATTATTAATAAAAATGGAATAAACAAGAGTAATTAATTACATTAAAAAATATATTATATCCACGAAGAATGTAGCAGCGAAAATATTAATTATATGTTTATGTTATCACTTTGATTTTGGCATATTTATTACTTTTTTTGTTATTTCTGGTACTGTTTATATCATTATAATATTGCTGTTTTTCGTTTTTATTTTAATTCGTATATTTTTCTTACGTTGTATTTGTTTTTGTTGCTTAAAGGTGTAGGAATTATTTATATTTGAATATTTTTACAATCATTTATGTAAAACATTGTACGTCCTTAATTTTGTAAGATGAAAGAAACCTGAAGATGACCCCATATAGGGATCGAAACCGGTCGTGTTACTGCTAATATAAAATAAAGAAATTTATCAAAATTAAGGACGTACAATTTCTTACATAAATGATTGAAATAATTAAACTTAATATGAGAAATATTACAGAAAGAACATTTTTATACCAGATACCAGCACAAGACCTCATTCTTCTGCTTCCCAAAAATGTATAGTTTTCTGAAAGAATTGGGAATTCTGTGTCTGAATTTAAGCAGAACCCTGATTTTGATTATTATTATAGATTCGTCCATCCCTTGTCGTTAACACACCCCATAAAATAATAATAGAAACTGCAAAATAACTACATTCAAAAATGAACATATCTGAGAGTACAAAAATGTTGAGCCAGATTTAGGGCCGGTTCCACAATATCACAGAAGAGTCTGCTTTATGTAAACCTTACTTACGACCGGTTCCATAATGGTATTAAAGTTTCCTTTAAACCGAAAACGTGCCTTAAAGTACTGTAACGTGTTCCATAATTGATTTTTAAACGTCACTTTACGAAAAAGTGGCTTTTATTATATGGAATAGAAGCAGACTTTAAAGTCGACTTTTCTATTAAGTAAGTTTTACATAAAGGAGACTTTCTGTGATATTATGGAACCGGCCCTTAATAGAAAAGTCGACTTTAAAGTCTGCTTCTATTCCATATGATAAAAGACACTTTTTCGTAAAGTGACGTTTAAAAATAAATTATGGAACACGTTACAGTACTTTAGGGCGCCTTTTCGGTTTAAAGGAAACATTAATACCATTATGGAACCGGTCGTTAGATTTCTTTCTAACACAGTAATAATTACCCATTGGGTTCTAGTGTAGCATCGTAGAACGTGGATTAGGAGTACCTCATTGAGACCAATTGGGAGTACCTTGTTGAACCCAATTGAGAGTTCTCTGTTGCATATCACAATTGAATTCCTTGTTGCAGTGATTTTATTTTTACGTAAACTGAACTTGATTATTTTATAAATTCAGGCAACAGCGCAAAGAAATCTTCTAGGTGAATCATGAGCTATTATAAGTTCATGTCAAATGTGTTGTCACTTTTGCAGTAAAATTATGCCCAGCCTTCTCGTTTGTGAACTTCCTGGCGGTCTGTTGTCGCGCGGGCAAGCAAGAAAATACGCTTGAAACAATAATGTGCTTTAAGGCGAGGAGTGGTATAGCCGCAAATCGATGTCTATTACAATTCAATAGAAAATAGGCGCAGTAGAATGGGGATGAAAGTACTCACGGGCCGGATGGGCCGCATGCGACCTAATAGCGCCTTTACTGCTCATGCCATAAAGCTCATAATAGTTTAAAGACCCTCCTTGCCTGGACATTTAGGAAGGGTCGGTCCGTATTTTACTGTAAAACTGACAACACATTTGACATAGAGTATAATATCTTCCGCTAGATTTCCCGCCTCTTCGGGGACTCGTGCCGCATTTGGTGGGAGCTTTATTGATATTTTGTGTGCTCGCTAATTTTGAATTCTCTTTCAGGAAGTGTTTACCTTCGCGATAACACCTTGGGATTGCCTTCCCAGGTCAAATGTGTAATACCTAATTTATCGGCAATCCGTGCGTCTCGAATTTCGCGAGAACTACCTGTTTTTGTGCGTTAAAATAATTAGCTCAAGTATTTGTCAACGTTCAGATCATCTTCTGGCGTCAAAATATATAGTCGTGTAAGTAATTTCGTAAATGAGCCTCTTTCTTGTTTTGACTTGAGATGCCCCAACTAAACCAATAGTGCGTAGTGATGGCGTCTGTTTGCGTTATGGTCGATTTGGACGTCTTTAGGGGATTGATCCGCCCGGGCAGAATCTCCCCATCCACGTAGTGGTGCCTCAGTTCGCGTTTTTGTCGATTTGTACGTCTTCAGGGGATGGATCCTAAGGCTGCTCTGAAAAGGTACGTCCAATTACTGGATCTTCGCCAATACAACTTTAAACGTAAATTCAAAGGTAGGTCATTTTTTGAGAAGAGGTCCTTGAGGGGTGCCTCACAGTGAGTAGCCTTTTTGATTACTTTCTCGCAACAAGGTTTGTAGGTCTCCACTGATTGCGCCTCAAAATATTTTTGTCGCGGTTTTTCTTATTGTTATAACGGTATTAGAGCGGCGCCTTTAGTACGCTTATATTGTTTTTTATATGCGCACAAACATTGTGATCGTGTTTTTTTTTTGTTTGCGCCACCGAAAAAGCAAACTTGAGTAGTCCTCAATGTTTCTCGTTCTGTTGAGAAGTTATGACAAATTTACATTTAAAAAAAACGAAATCTCTGGCGTTCGTCGTAGTTTCGTTATCTGTTTGTGCTTGTAGATTTAATCTGCGTGCACGAGTTTTAAAGCTTGCGGCTTAGTCGAAGCGGTGGTGCTATGCGAGGCACTTAGGCCAGGTTTTGTATCTTTGAGGAGCGACCGCCTCGCCGCCCGACGTCCGTTCTTCATTTACCAGCAGACCATCGAGGTGTGCGTGTCGGTCGTACTCAGAAAACCATCAGCCTGCGAGACGTACACCTATAACGTGATCGCTTTCATTAGCCCGATTAGTACCGGTGCACGGAGCAAATTACGAAACGAGTTCTCGTGCGTTCGCTCCTCGCAGGAAGGCCGAAAAAGTTCTGAAGATTTTTTGTGCGCGCGTGTGTGCCCTTGTGTAAAAGATGTGCCTAATTAAAGCGGCGTTTTGTTAAGTAATGTTAACCTCGGAACTGTAAAAGACGCGCTCGGCTGCTTCAAGTGCTAAAAATAAACCCCTTTTGATCGTTAAATCCCCGCTGTAAACATCGGGGGCTTCAAAGTGTGCCCCGAAATAACATCAAATAGCGTCTTCACGCTGACGCGAAAAACATTAAAGGCTGCGATTGAAAGCCCCTCCGAGGATAATTTACAGCGCGCCTCGTTATCCTCCCGACAAAAGATTTTCTTTTGGTAACATGAGACGCACCTGAGCCGCTCTTCGTGGAAACATGGGTGGCTCACGGCTGCTAATCTGCACGCTGTTAACAACAATAGCCGGGGATGTTTGCGCCCAGCACCCCCATTGTGAGAGGATCACTGCCCCGATGTGCAAGGGTTTGGGATATAATGTCACCAGGATGCCCAACTTCGTAGGCCACGTCGACCAGAAGGAGGCTGTTTTGGGGGTAAGAACAGCTTCCTGTACTCATTAGGATTAACAACGGAAAAATTATAATGAGGCTCTTTGTTGGGTACTATAACTCGTTTTGAATCGAAGTGCGTCTCGTGAGCCTCGTGTTTCGTAATCGGATATTTAAGAGCTCCGCAGACTCCCTGGTTATGCAACGATTAGCTAATTGCCCAGGCTCCAGTTTTATAATTGTTCATGTGGCTGTGACTGCAGACAATGGGAATCGAGTGACGGTTTTATTGCCGTCTGCGGTTTTTGTTTGCATCCTTATCTCGGTCATGATGGATTTCCTTGTGTTTACACTACATCCGATATTGTTTTTATCTCCTAGAACACACAAAAATAAAAACTTTATTCAGATTTGTTCTATTGAAGCTAAACTAAATGATCATTTTATATACAGGGTTATTCAAATTCGATTACCACTATAGGGATATCGGAAACGGTAAGAGATACGAAGTCGGTTAAATTGGGGCAAAGTTGCGTAATCATATGGGAAACAATATTCAATAAAGGTAATTAAAAAATTTCAATGATTGCAGAGATTTAAAAAAAATTGAATTTTGCAAAATCTTATTTATTTTTTCCTGTCGTTACTTGAAGAGATATCAAAAAAATATAAATACATCTGCGTTGCCACTTTTTCCCATCTACAACATGGGAATTTTAGATTTTGGATCAGACGTTTCACGTGAGTGCAACCGTCATCAAGTTAAAATTTTTAAATACGGATCTGATTTTTATTTTTATTTTGAGTTATACTCGTCTATACTGTTACAATGATGTGCAACACTGAGGTTTTAATAACGTTTTAATATGAAAATAAATCAAAATCTACAATTAGCACTAAACTGGATTTAAAAAATAAATATATAAACTAGAGTGCCATGAAAACAGTTTAAAATCGGAAACATTAGTATAAACGTTAAATTGCATCTTATGCAACACTATTTTTTTAACAAGAAATGCATACATTTATATTTACAGTGCATTTAATACTAATATTATTACTAAATACAATTTAACAATTGAATACGAATTTTAGGTGTTATTATAATGAATAATATTTTTATAATAAATGTTCAAATATAGTGCCATTCTCTCTAATGCAAAGGGCTGCTCTGCGTCGAATATTATTCACTGCTCGTTGTATATCACACTGCCTTACACTCATAAACTTTCTAAAATGTTTTGCCCGAAGTTCATCAATATTATTTGGCACTCTGCGATAAACTTTATTTTTTTAACATTCCAAAAAAAAAAAGTCTGGCGACCTAGCTGGCCATTCGATAGGTCCAGGGTTACCTATCCACCTATTTTGAAATTGCTCATTTAGATACTCCCTAACTGCCCTAGAATTATGTGGAGGAGCTCCGTCTTGCTGCAACCATATTAAATTTAGTCGACGGAGAGGTATTTCCATGATAAATTATTCTGATTCCTCCCTGAAAAGCGTCAAATATCTCTCTTCATTGAGGTTTTCCTGATACAGGAATGGTCCTATAATTCTGCCTCCCAACAGACCAGCCCAAACATTAATACCAAATCTAACTTGGTTTCTAACTTCGGTATTTGTTCGTGGATTGACTGTTGACCAGATGTGTTCATTTTTTCTATTGAAAAGTCCACAATTCATGAACTTACATTCATCTAACCAAATTATAGTGTTTAAAACATTATCATCATTTTCAATACGCTCACAAATCCAATTACTAAACTGCAACCTCCGTTCACCATCACCAGGAAATATACTCTAGGAAATGTGAATTTTGTAGGGTTTAAAATGTTGTTTTCTAATAATCCGCCAGACTTTTGTTTGTGGCAAATTCAAAGTAACCGCTACTTAATTTTTCGACTTTGATGGATCGTTTGTTATATACAATAACATATTTACAATTTTCTAGCTACCTCTTGCAGAATCATCTCCATTTCATCTTCCAAAACACGGTTTCCATAAGGCACGCACTCTGGGTTTCTTAAAAGATCCATACTGCCCTAAATTGTAATCCAAATTTTTAAACAACGTTTTGGATGAGTGGGGTTTTTCGGTATACACTTGTAAATAGTTTTCACTTGCTCGAGCAGAGTTTCTCTTAGAATGATAGTAAATTCTTAACATATCTCTTTTGTGTTTGTTAGAAAACATTTTTAAGAAGTAACTAAACACCTTTGACAGTAAACAATGTCCAGTTTTATTGTTGTGTAACAATGTCTCCAATTTTGAACTGTTTTCATGGCACTCTAGTTTATATTTTTATTTTTTTAATCCAGTTTAGTGCTAATTGTAGATTATGATTTATTTTCATATTAAAACGTTATTGAAACCTCAAGTGTTGCACATCATTGTAACAGTATAGACGAGTATAACTAAAAATAAATATAAAAATTGCAGGTCCGTATTTAAAAACTTAAACTTGATGACGGTTGCTCTCACACGAAACGTCTGATCCAAAATCTAAAATTCCCATGTTGTAGATGAGAAAAAGTGGCAATGAAGATGTATTTATATTTTTTTAATATCTCTTCAAGTAACGACAGGAAAAAATTAGTAAGATTTTGCAAAATTTCAATTTTTTAAAAAAATCTAAGCAATTATTGAATTTTTTTAAATTATCTTTATTGAATATTGTTCCCCATTTGATCACGCAACTTTGCCCCAATTTAACCGACTTCGTATCTCTTACCGTTTTCGATATCTCCATAGTGGTAATCGAGAATAACCCTGTATAAATAAAACACTATTGGTGTGAGTTTCACAGAATATTTAATGTTGTACTACGACAATTGTTTGACAACATTAAATATTCTGTGAAACTCGCACCAATCGTGTTTTATTTATATATTAACATGGAGTTTCATCATGTATCAGCCTCATCAATCCAATATTTAAATGACCATTTGTCAAAAAAAATAAATTGATAACTGCTTTGATTTCATTATATTTGTACCGAAATGTTGATCTATAAAATTGATCATTGTACAACTCGGCAAGCCTTTTGTTACAAGTATTACAAATGTTACAATTCGTTATAAAACACTTACATTTCGCAACTTATTGTATAAATTACTCATTACAAATATTGTTTTTTTTTCTTATAAAAAATAATTCTATATCAACAATGTGTTTGCATTATATGGAAACATGAAGTGTTGAAATGCCACCCAAAAAACAATATTTATTTATTATTGTTGCGCTGCTCTTCAAACGGTGGTGTATCTGGTTACTGGTAACATATTAATTGCATAAAAATACACATTCTAAAGCCTGCAACATAAAAAAAACATGGTGATTACAAAATTAGCAATCAAATGTGCAGAAAAAACATCGTTTACAAAAATTATATTAACTTATAAATTAATATTATTGTTACGACCAACTTGAGGTTAATAACTCCCCACATTTGAATTTATAAATGAACCCCATTGTCATTATGTAACCCCGCCCCCATTTTTTAATACTTAAGTATCAACTGTAGTTGCAGAATATCAGTTTTCATCTGCCTAATGAAGCCATGAAACAATTGTCGCAGTACAACATTAAATATCTTGTGAAACTCACACCAATTGTGTTTATTTTATATTTTACTTATAAATGGTTTTGCCTACAAATTTCATGAAAACTTCGAAACATTTTATTAAATTTCACAAATATTCACTAATTTTCTTCCTCTAAATGACGACGAATATAAATGTGTGTTGAAATACTATAAAATGCAGAGAATAAGGTAATTAGCAACTATACATATATTTTTTTAATTCCTATGCAAAAATTATTTACTGAAAAGGATTCTCAAACAGTTGTAAAGTGTAATTTTAAGAGATGCATATTTGTTACTGCATAATTATAATCAAGGATTTAATTACATGCACATTAGTGTCTTAGATTTCGATTATGCAACGAACAATAAACTGGTAATTTACGACCAATACGTACGTTGAAATTACATTAATTTATGTCGTAAGTGTGTAGAAGCAGTAGGATTATTATTATTAATAAATAAATAATGTAATTAATAACACATGTTTTATCCAATTGTTAATAAGAAGTAAAAAAATATCTCCAATTAAATTTTACGTTTTAATTAAGTTCCCTGAGAATAAAGGAAATTAAATGAAAATCAACACGAATTCCAACATTTAGCAAATTTTTGCAACATTTAGCACATTTGCACCTTGAAATAAAATAAGCATTTTACTAATCAAATAAACTTCGATCCAGAACAAAAAAAACCTTTTTTAATAATCGTTTTGTGCATATTTACAAGTACATAGGTAATAAAGACATCCTTTACAAAAATTATATTAACTTATAAATTGTTTTGCCTACAAATTTCATGAAAACCAAGATAATTTTATTAAATTTCAATAATATTCACTAATTTTCTTCCTGTAAATGACGACTAATATAAATGTATGTTGAAGTACTATAAAATGCACAGAATCAGGTAATTAGCAACTATACAATATTTTTTCTTTTAATACCTATGCATAAAATATTTCTGAAAAAGAATCACAAGCAGTTGTAAAGTGTAAGTATAAGAGATTCATATTTGTTAGTGCATAATTATAATCAAGGATATAATTACATACACATTAGTGTCTTAGATTTCGATTTTGCAACGAACAATAAACTGGTAATTTACGACCAATATGTACATATTGAAATTACATTAATTTTATGTTGTACATGTGTAGAAGCAGTAGGATTATTATTATTATTAATTAATTATGTAATTTACAACACATGTTTTATCCAATTGTTAGTAAGAAGTAAAAAAAATATCTACAATTAAAATTTACGTTTTAAATGAGTTCCCTGAGAATAAATGAAATTCAATGAAAATAATATTAATTCCAACATTTAGCAAATTTTAGCAACATTTAGCACATTTGCACCTTGAAATAAAATAAGCACTTGTACTAATCAGTAAACTAGCACTTGTACCGAACTTCGATCCAGAACAAAAAAAACCTTTTTTTTTTATAATCGTTTTGTCCATATATACAACAAGTATACAAGTAATAATAATAATAATAACAATATTTATTATTCTTTTCTTCCTTCTTTATTGGAGCACTTACTGGTAGTTTATATGTTTAGATATAAAGATTTTTATTGTTTATTGTTATTTGTTTTATTGTTTTTATTATTTTTATTATTTCTTCTTCACCTTACTAGACCAGTTTCGGCTATCTTTCAGCCATCTTCAGAGGTGTTAATTATTTATTTATTTTTAAATAAATAATTAAAAGTCAAAACATTTATAAAATTTTATCGAATATCATATACAGTATGTCCCCGGATTGAGTTTACAAGAGGGATTTAAAAAAAATTACTTTCAAGTAAAAATGTTATAGGAATTAAAATTCCTGCTTGGTCTGAAACTACCATTTCAGTTATTAAAACATTGATTTATTTATGCAGGGTGTTGGCTAAATTAAAAAAAATCCAATTTTGACACTTAAAATAAATAATTATGAAAAATAACATCATTTAAACAATCCCCACCATTTCTTCACACAATTTTCAGTATCATTTTCTGCATTTGGGGGATTGTTTGTATGATTTTATTTTTGTTTAATGGTGTTTAATGAAATTTTAAATTTCTTTGACAAATAGTAATTAGAAAAGTGTCAAAATAAGATAAATATTAAATAAAAATATATTTTGCGAACACCCTGTATAAATAAATCAAAGTTTCCATAACTGAACTGGTAGTTTCAGACCAAGCAGGAATTATAATTCCTATAACATTTTTACTTAAAAGTAAAAATTAAAAATATATACCTATTGTAAACTCAATCCGGGAACATACTAAATATTAAACTCAAAAAAAAAATTAACACCTCTGCATATGGCTAAAAGATAGCCGAAGGAAGGTAAAGAATAAATAATAAAAAAAAAAAAACATCTTTAAATCTGAACATATAAACTAGTAAGTACTCCAATAAAGAAGGAAGAAAACAATAATAATAATAATAATAATAACTTTTATCCAAAATGGATGAAACTATAATACAATAATAACAATAATACCTTCAGTTATTTTACTTTTTACTTTTCAATTATTAGTGATCATGAGAAAGTCTTGTAGAGGTCAAATAAACTATGAAATACAAATAAAAACCATAAGTATGGGAAGGTCGTTGACATTACTTTGTCATTACAAACAAAATAATATAATTTGAAAGTTTATAATTTTTATGTTGTGGGTTCTATTTGAGAGTACTTACTGGTACATTTGTTTATACCCAAACTCTGTTTATAGTTATTGTATTGTTTTATTTATTAAAATAGTTGTCTTTACTAGATTCGGCTTGTTTCAACAAAAACTAAAATATAACTGACTATATCGATGGTGTAGTGCACATATGTTGAATGTAGACTTTTAATTTGTTTAATAAACAACAATTCTAACAAACAAACAATAATATATCATTTTTTTAATAAAAATAAGTTCTCAGATTTATTGTATTTGCATTCTAAAATTATTACAGGTGTTATGGTGTGAACAACTCCATGTTTTTCATAATTATAATTGCATTAGCATTGTTTCAACACAAACTGTAACATAACTGACTATATCGATGGTGTAGTGCACAAATGTTGTAAGTAGACTGTTAATTTGTTTAATAAACAATTCTAACAAACAAACAATAATAGATCATTTTTTAAATAAAAATAAGTTCTCAGATTTATTGTATTTGTTACATGTTTTTCATAATTTTAATTGTATTGGCCCGGCGCATCCACCATCTGAAAAAATATTAATTAAAATTATGATAATTTAATTATTTTGTTTAGTGTTGAAAATAAGTTAGTTTGTGATTATTTTATTGTATTAGCATACAATAAAATATTAAACACATGAAATATGAAAAAAAAGATAAGACTAAAAAAGAAAAACTTACCAATATCAATGGTAGTTTTTTTTTTGTTGGGATGAGAGTATCGCCATCTACAGCCATTAGCAGTGTTATTCATACACTTCTGATGGCGATAGATATAAAAATATATAAAATAATTTAAATTTAGTAAATAAACAAATATCCTATCAAAAATAATTTAAAAAATAATATATTTTCTAAAAGCAAGTTCTTGTTTATCTCTTTTTCGATATAATTTTTTTTATAAAAACAAGTTCTTAGATTTAATTTATTTGCATTTTAAAATTATTACAGTTATGTTTATGGTGTGCTCAACTCGCACGTTTTTCAATACAAATGTATACGCCCGGCGCATCCACCATGTTAAAAAATATAAATAAAAATAAATTATTTATTTTGTTTAGTGTTGAAAATAAGGTAATTTGTGATTATTTTATTGTATTAATATACAACAAAATATTAAACACATATTAAATGTGAAAAAAATGTCAATATATTTTATCCTGTTATTACATATTTTTATTAGAGCGTATCGCCATCTACGGGAATTAGCGGCATATGAATTATATTGAAGATTTATAAAATTTGACAATTTAAAAAATACACATTTAGGAATTTGGGATTATTGGGACATTTTGGAATTATTTTAAAAATATTTCGTAAAACTTGGCAAATACCTCTAGAATGTTGATATTTTTATAAAGATAAAAGTGACAATTATCAATTTAAACTTTTTGTAATATTTTTACAGTGATACTTTTCTCCTGCAAATTGAGTTATCCCGAAAACACTGATTTTGACTTTGCAATATTGTCGTTTATATTGGTAAAAAAATCAACAATCTGCTGACATAATACTGGTGGTTATTGGTTATTATAATAAAGCCGATCTTGTAGAATACCTTCTAGAGATTATGTGACAAAAAAAATGTGATAACTTTGACTGCATGAATAAATATGTTTGTTGAGACTATCTCAATATACACTTATTATCGACTCGAACGATTTACTCACTCCACTTGCCTTACGGCTCGCTCCATAAACGTCGTTCTCGTGATTAGTAGTCATTATTATACGCTCATTGTATAATATACTATTTAATACTTAACAGAGGTTTAATGTAAGAAGAAAGTGAGAAGAATATAAGAAGTGTAGGGAAAACATAAATCGCAAAATTCCTGTTAAAACGATAAAAGATGTTTAGAAATCAAAAATATGTAAGGTATGATTATTGGGTACTTACTGGTAGAGTTATTTTTATTTTGTTTTATTATTTATTTATTTTATTTTGCCTGACTAGTTTCAGTTTCTAACAAACCATCGTCAGAGGCATGATGTGTGTACTTTGCTATGTATATATTTTGATCTTATTTTTACCATAAATATTTGTAATTAATTTGAATTTTGAAAGATGTATGTTTCAAGTTTAAGTTAATTTAATATTACCCAATAATAATACCTTTAATAAATAACTAGTAACTTATGGATAACACCTTAAACTTAATCAAAAATATGTGTTGTGAAAAACGATGTAGAGAGGCAAAATTATACGTTGGACTTACCATACGTTGGATTAAATTTTATTAAAAAAAACCAACGTGGTTTTTCGTTTTCAAAATTCCAGACTATCTTTTATATATTTAACCAGAATTTTGCGTGAGGTATTAACGCACGAGTATGTTTTAGTGCTCGAATTTCTGACCTATTTACGTTGATTGATTGCACATTTTGATAGGCAGGCGACTCGAGTATATCCCTTTATCCATACACTTAATTTTTATCAATTAATAAATATTATCTCCTGACGATGAAATTACGAGCGGATAATCCTGCCATAAATATGCCGGTGTACGATAATATATAATATTCAAATTAATGATTATTTGTTAATGTGTAATGTAATTGAACATTTGAACATATGTGATTTGAACACAGGTGCGTTATTCGTGTTTTTTCAGAAATGTATTACTCTTGAAGTTCATAGAAAAGTATTAACTGTCACTAAATATCACAAAATACTAAAATTTCCAAATTCGCTATTTGTTTGATATAATTAGTAAATAATATTAAATTAAAGTTGAAAAAGTAACAAATAGGACGTAAATGTTACATTTCCTCAATATTTCAGAAATTTTGCAACAAGTCTATAATTTCGTATCCTCAACAACTTTTCTTAATACAATTTTAGTGTATCTTAGATATAAAAGGTACTTTGCCTCAAATAAATGTTTGTCCCTTCCAAAGCCCTCTTGTGTTATTAAAAAATCAAAATGATGCTAAAAATTAGTTTCAAATGACAAAGTTGGCCTATCAAATATGAGTCTCTAAATCGTCAAAAATGTCTTCCAACATTTTTCATCCCCTATACCATCGTTAACTAGATTCTGTGACACTCTGCATATAACCAGAAAGTTTGCAACTAATAGAAAACTTTTTTATTATTCATTATTAAAAAAAACTGTACAAAAAGTCGTGCATATTTTCAAACTCCCACAAATGACGTCATATATTTTATATATGCAACGGCTGACAGCAAAATGATAGTATAATAAAAATTGGTGAACATTTATAGTCTTTATAATAGTTTGTATAATAGTTTTATCTATATATCGTATTATATAGTTTTATCTATTATCTATATAATAGTTTTAGTATATTTTGGCGAAAAACTGAAAATATGATAGAAAACGTCATCAGTGACTTTTTGTAAAGCGTAGTTTTTTTTTTTTAGAAATGAATAATAAAAAAGCATTTACTGCAAACTTTCTGAGACATCGACGAGGTATTCCTGCTAAACCCAAGAAATGGCGAGGGAAGAAAGTTAAATTTACTTCTATAAATATTGGTAAAAACATTTATAATTAAATTCATTATTACATTATTATTAAAAAAATAATTATTATTTGAATAATGAATTAATTGAATTTTCAGGAATTTATTATTTAATGTTAATCAGGATCTGGTATATGTATCCACGAGAGTGACAATTAGGTGGAGAATTAACAGGAATTATTGTCATTGTTTTTAATTACAAATTGAATATAACTAATGACTCGCATTATTATTATTATTAATCCAGTTGAATAAGTGCAAAAAATGGTGTTCTCTTTGAAGAGGACAAGAGGAGTTATTAATAATAATATTATTACTATTATTATTATTTTTTTAATTATTTTGATTACTATTAATATTATTCGTATTATTATTATTGCTTACTGTATGTTTTCCCCATACTTACATGTGCCCGTTAATAAGCTATTGCAAAAAACAAACATTACTTTCTAAGATTGCAATCTTCTGTAATGAAGATAATTAAGGCTGCTCACTTCCCGATTTCATAACTAACTCCCAACAAGCGGACGACACACATCGCTAATTGAAGCATTATTTTTAATTGCGGCCCGGTTATTAACACCAACGTCATCCCTAATTAATCGGACTCTCGATTATCATTAATCTCTTTGGTTCCAGCCAGACATTAATAAATATATTGACAGAAATAGGAACAAATTTGTAGTTAACCGACGCATCATCATCTCAGATATGACAAGGTTTATCTACAGAAATTAATAGCGCAGAATGCAGAATAGTTGTTTTAATGGCGCACTAAAGGAGTTGGGTTACATTAGGTTAGGTTGGTCCTAAACCGAGGTGAAGCCTCGCGGTTCGCTAAGGTGTTCAGTGAACACGTTCACACAAAGAAATATCACATTTAAGAGTGATTTAAAACATTAAGTGTTGGACCTGGGTTCATTAGAATTTGTTTTTTGTTTCGATCACTATCACCTGCGTAACCGTGGATTTTTTTTATTACCATCCTGTAAAATATAAAATAGTGTGTGAATTTTCTTAAAACCGAGATGATTTCCACGAAAAATGGTTAATACCGTCCAAATTGAATTAATTTTCTGGAAAATTACTTTAATTCGTGAAAATTTGATTGGTTTAAATAAAAATTTATTGAATATCTATTGACATTTCTTGAAGATTGGAAAGAAACTAGGGAGGTTTTTGTTGAGTATTTCAAAATTGCTCATAATTTCAATTCCTTGTATCAAATTCTTAACATTTTAAAGAAAAGCTGTACAAAACTTTAAAAATCTTCATAGTAAATACAAAACCATGGATTTGTATGATTATTTTCTTCAATTAAAAAAAGAAAGAAGATAATAATAAAAATTACATTATTATTTACGTTAAGGGTGCTGCAGGTCTGTCGAATTATGTTTTTAGATATAAAAAAATCTTTAAAAATTAATTTTGAAAACAGTTTCTTGGAAGCTGGAGAAAACATTCAAAAATTTAAGAGAAAATACAAAAACTGTATATTAATATTATTATTTACGTTAATATCGTCCAAAATCAATAGATTTTCAATGAAATAGCATATTACACTATTAGGTTGGTAAGTGCGTTATAAAAGAATCAAGAAAAGTTTGAAAAATCGAGACGAAGTCGAGAAAAAATTGCTCATTTTTTAAATTTCTTGTTTAAAGCTCCTCGCATTTTAAAGGAAAGCTGCAAAAACTTTGATAAATTTCATAGATAATACCAAAACTGTAGATCAATATTATTATTTACAGTAATATCGTCCAAAATCAATTGCGTTTTAAAGGAAATTAGTTTGATTCGTTAAAAATTGGCTGGTTTTCATGAAAATTAATAGAATATCTATTGCTATTCCTACAAATCTGTTAGTTTATTTATTTTAAATCGTTTAATTTTCTCGAAATTCACATGGTGTTTTCAAATTTTCTTGAAATCACCGTTAATATCGTTCAAATTCAATTGATTTTCAATGAAAATAAGGTTAATTCGTTGAAAATTCATTGGTTGTCATGATCATTTATTGAATATCTATTGATATTACTTGAACTTTGAAAAGAAACTAAAAAAGTTTGTTTGGAGTAAGAATATCTATTGATATTACTTGAAGTTTAAAAAGAAACTAGAAAAGTTTGTGTGGAGTATTTAAAAATTGCTCGTTTTTTTAATTCCTTGTTTAAAGCTCTTAGCATTTTAAAGGAAAGCTGCAAAAACTTTCATAAATTTTATAGATAGTACAAAAACTGTACATCAATATTATTGGCAGTTCTCGAATTGCGCGCAAATTACCTGCTAAGGTTAATCCCCAAGCTGAATTCCGCGCAAACCTTCTTGAAGATCGCTAATCCTACCATTACATTGCGCGCAACTAGATAATAATCTCTAATGAGTTCAGGTATTCGACGTTATAAACGCATTGACTTTGGTAGTTCTTAGGCGGTGATTGGACGGTAACCGAGGTACTGTGGTTACAACCCCTAAAAGTATTATTATAAAATGAAGTCATTTATTTCATATTTCATAGTTCGATCTGTAGTAGTCGCAGTAACATCAGTATTTAAAAATGGCAGAAATGCAAGTAACGTTCAGTGAACGAGGAAAATCTTTGTTGGTACTCAACAATTTCAAATATTATAAATCTCGTGTACTTAGTTCTTCGGAAATTTATTGGCGATGCACAGTCAAATATTGTAGTGCAAAAATATATACAATTGGTGAAACCAACGTGATTTCGCGGAAATCTGAAAATCACAATCATGAAGCAGATGTAAGAAAAGTGCAAACACAATACGTATCGAACGTATTAAAAAGAAAGGCTACAGAAGATCTGACTCAAAAGCCGTCGAAATTAATTCATTCTGAATTAAAATTACTTTCAAATGCTGAATTTGATAGTTTCACGACCACGGATATATCCAACATCCGAAATAACATGAATTGTGCAAGAAAAAAAAAATACCCTAAACTACCGACATCAACAGAAGAAGTTCAAAATATTTTAAACAGTTTGGATATAAAAACAAATAAAAACGAAAACTTCCTTCAATGCAACGACTTGGACAACCAAATTGTGGTGTTTTCGTGCAAAACAAATATTAGTTACATGTGCAAGAGAGATATTTTATTCATGGACGGTACATTTGATTATGCTGCAAAATATTTCAGTCAACTCTTTACCATCCATACTGTGGAAAATGGATATTTTATACCTGTGGTGTTTATATTATTAAAAAATAAAGAAGCAGTTTCCTACCAGCGCGCATTGTCTTTATTAAAAAATAAATGCGAAGAAATGCGATTCATACTCCAGCCAAAAGAAGTGGTTGTCGACTTTGAGAGAGCTATCCATATAGCAATCAAAAACATCTGGCCATCTACTAACATCGTAGGCTGCCGGTTCCATCTATCACAAGCTTGGTAGGTTTTTTTACATTAAAACGTATTGCGTTACATACATATAAAACGTATATAATATAATTTTCTTAATTTTAATTATAGGTGGCGTCAAATACAGAAGCAGGGCTTGGCCAAGGAATACAAGGCAAAAGATTCTGAAATTGGAAAATGGCTTAAAAATTTATTCGGGTTAACCTTCCTACCAGCAGAAGAAGTAGGCAATTGCTTCGCCTTCGATTTTGAAGCTGATAAACCGACAGATAATAGAGTGACAAAGATCGCGGATTATTTAGTAGAGTCCTATATAAGCGAAGAGGCCCAATTCCCCCCCGAAATTTGGGCACAAAATAGTGTTTCACTATGTAGAACTACAAATAGTTGTGAAGCATTTCATTCAAAATTAAATGGATGTTTCTATTCAGCACATCCCCATATTTTTTTGTTTGTAGATGTGTTGATAAATTTTCAAATTGATACATACATTAAAATAAATTCAAAAAAAACTAATATATGTAGGAGAACCCCTCAAATAAAGCGTGAAAAACTTGTTTCCAATTTATTGTTAAAATATAAGGACAATCAGTTAACTAGATATGATTTTGTAAAATGCTGTTCCCATCAATATAATGACAAATAAATTAATTTGATTTCATGTGACAATGTTTTAATTGAAAGTAACTCCTTACTTTAGTATTTCCTGCTCCGTTTTAAGAAATAAACATTATTGTGTCCTGTTTGCGATAATCCGCTACCTGGAGGTGAAGGGTAAGTTGCGCGCAATCCAGTGATGGTATGAAAGGAGATTAAAACTACACCGGATTATAAAGGTACTTTGCGCGCAATTCGAGTGCAGCCATATTATTATTTACATTAATATCGTCTAAAATCAATTGCGTTTAAATGAAAATTAGTTTGATTCGTTGAAAATTGGCTGGTTTTCATAAAAAATAATTGAATATCTATTGCTATTCCTACAAATCTGTTTGTTTATTTATTTTAAATGGGTTAATTTTCTCCAAATTCACAGGGTGTTTTCAAATTTTTTTGAAAAACGCTATTAATATAGTTCAAATTCAATTGATTTTCAATGAAAATAAGGTTAATTCGTTGAAAATTCATTGGTTGTCATGAAAATGTATTGAATATCTATTGATATGACTTTAAGTTTAAAAAGAAACTAGAAAAGTCTGTGGAGTTTTTAAAAATTGCTCATTTTTTTTAATTTCTTGTTTAAAGCTCATAACATTTTACAGGAAAGCTGCAAAAACTTTCATAAATTTCATAAATAATACAAAACTGTAGATCAATATTATTATTTACATTAATATCGTCCAAAATCAATTTCGTTTTAATGAAAATTAGTTTAATTCGTTGAAAGTTGGCTGGTTTTCATGAAAATTAATTGAATATCTATTGCTCCTGCAAATCTGTTAGTTTATTTATTTTAAATGGGTTAATTTTCTCGAAATTCCCATGGTGTTTTCAAATTTCCTTGAAAAACACGGTTAATATCGTTCAAATTCATTTGATTTTCAATGGAAATAAGGTTAATTCGTTGGAAATTCATTGGTTGTCATGAAAATGTATTGAATATCTATTGATATGGCTTTAAGTTTAAAAAGAAACTAGAAAAGTCTGTGTGGGGTTTTTAAAAATTGCTCATTTTTTTAATTTCTTGTTTAAAGCTCTTAGCATTTTAAAGGAAAGCTGCAAAAACGTTCATAAATTTCATAGATAGTACAAAAACTGCATATCAATTATTATTTACATTAATATCGTCTAAAATCAATTGCGTTTTAATGAAAATTAGTTTGATTCGTTGAAAATTGGCTGGTTTTCATGAAAATTAATTGAATATCTATTGCACCTGCAAATATGTTTGTTTATTTATTTTAAATGGGTTAATTTCTCGAAATTCACATGGAGTTTTCAAATTTTCTTCGAGAAACACCGTTAATATCGTTCAAATTCAAATGATTTTCAATGAAAATAAGGTTAATTCGTTGAAAATTTATTGGTTGTCATGGAAATTTATTGAATATCTATTGATATTACTTTAAGTATAAGAAGAAACTAAAAAAGTTTGTGCGGAGTATTTAAAAATTGCTCATTTTTTAATTTCTTGTTTAAAGCTCTTGGCATGTTAGAGGAAAGCTGCAAGAACTTTAATAAATTTTATAGATAGTACAAAAACTGTATATCAAAATAATTATTTACATTAATATCGTTTAAAATCAATTGCGTTTTAATGAAACTTAGTTTGATTCGTTGAAAATTGGCTGGTTTTCATGAAAATTAATTACATATATATTGCTATTCCTGCAAACCTGTTAGTTTATTTATTTTAAATGGGTTCATTTTGTTGAAATTCACATGGTGTTTTCAAATTTCCTCGAGAAACACCGTTAATATCGTTCAAATTCAATTGATTTTCAATGAAAATAAGGTTCATTCATTGAAAATTCATTGGTTGTCATGGAAATTTATTGAATATCTACTGATATTACTTGAACTTTAAAAAGAAACAAAAAAAGTTTGTGTGGAGTATTTAAAAATTGCTCATTTTATTATTTTTATTGTTCTAAACTCTTAGCATTTTAAAGGAAAGCTACAAAAACTTTCATAAATTTCATAGATAATACAAAAACTGTATATAAATATTATTATTTACAGTAATATCGTCCAAACTCAATTGCGTTTTAATAGAAATTAGTTTGATTCGTTGAAAATTGGCTGGTTTTCATGAAAATTAATTGAATATCTATTGCTCCTGCAAATATGTTAGTTTATTTATTTTAAATGGGTTAATTTTCTCGAAATTCACACGGTGTTTTAAAATTTCCTCACAACACACCGTTGATATCGTTCAAATTGAAATGATTTTCTTGAAAATGATTTCCTCAAAACTAAGTCTTCAAGAAAATTAAAGAAACAACTTGAATATCTATTGATATTCCAGCAATTCAATTGATTTATTTTAAACAGATTGATTTTCATGAAATTCTGATGATGTTTTGAAAAGTTTTCTTGAAAAACTGTTAGTATTATGTGTATTAAAATTAAAGAAACAACTTGAATATCTATTGATATTCCAGCAATTCAATTGAATTATTTTAAACAGATTGATTTTCATGAAATTCTGATATTTTGAAAAGTTTTCTTGAAAAACTTAGTATTGTAGTTAGTATTGTGAAATGCAATTGTTTTCTTGTAAATAAATCGATTTTCTTGAACATTAGTTTAATCATTTGGAAATTAATTAGTTTTCTTGAAAATCATTTGAATTCCCATTCATATTCGTGCAATTCTAATGTTTTCTTTTAAATGGGCTGGTTTGCTTGAAATTCCAATGTTTCCAAATTTTCTCGAAAAATACCGTGATAATCTTTCAAATTCAGTTGACTTTCTTGATTTTTTTTAATTCGTTGAAAATTAATTGGTTTTCAAGAAAATTAAATGAACTGCTTGAATATTGATATTCCTGAAGTTAATATCGTTAAACTGGTCTACAAATTAAAATTTAAAAAAATTACTGGAAAAGAGGAGGATGTTTTCCAAGTAATTTGGGTGCGTAGAATTCAAATTTACCACCAGAATTGCGCTATCAGGTCTAGTTCTTGTTATGTCGCATGGATGGCGCTACTGTAATTTGACGGAAACCCACATTTATTCTCTATCTTCATAATAATAGTGCTTAAATATGTCAAGCAGATCGTGTGTTACTAATTAAAGCTATATCTGCTTTGTTTGTGGTAAATATATGGTTGAAAAAAAAAAGGATATGCAATAAGAGAACCTGTAAAATATGCATATTTACATTACTTTGGGTTTGCTGTCAGTAATTTAGACAAAACGTGGACACCGACATTGTTTTACAATAGTTGTAGAGCTATTTTATAGATGTGGTCGAATGGCGAGAGGAAATATTTCGACTTTTCATTTCCAGTAATATGGCGAGAGCAAAGTAATCACCAAACCGATTGTTATTTTTGTTTATCAAAAGTTGTTGGGATCAATATGAAAAATAGAACAAGTGTGCAATACGCAAATGTTCCATCTGTTTCAAAACCAGTGCAACGTTTGCCAAATGATCCATTGCCAGTTGTTCCTGGTACTGCAAGCAGTAATTCGGAATAATCTTTCAATGACATTGTCCCCAGCAGTGGTAGTTTGTACGAGTCTAATGAACGCCATTTAGTGACTCCAGCCGAACTCGATGATTTAGTCCGTGATTTACATTTATCAAAGCAAGGCGCAGAATTATTGGCTTCACGTATGCAACAATGGAAACATCTTGTAGTTGGGACAAAAGTAACAGTTTATAGAGAAAGAAGCTTGGAATTGGCTGCATATTTTGAGAAGAAAAACACTATTCTCTACTGTAGCGACATTCAAGGTTTATTTCAAAAAATTAACCAACCAACCAATGAACCAATTATGAAAAAAATGAATGTAGGTTATTCATTGGCGACTCTAAGTACAGTTTAAAAGCTCTTCTTTTATACACTGGGAATAAAATACCATCCGTACCAATTGCTCATGCTGTTAATACTAAGGAAAATTACAAATCAATGACTCAAATTTTATCTTTACTCAAATACGAAGATCACAAATAGAATATATGTGATGATTTAAAGGTATGTGATTGAATGTTCTATGTATATCGTAAATTCCAAGTTTTAATTAAATCAAATTTATTATAGTCATTGGTTTTGTCATTGGTCAAAATTTTGTTGTTTCCTTTGTTTATCGGAGAGTCGAGCTATAAGTCATCATTACACCAGAACAGATTGGCCACAAAGAACAGAGTATTCTCCTGGAAAACAAAACATTTCAAATAATCCATTAATTGATCCAAATGACGTTCTACTTAGACCGCTGCATATAAAACTAGGTCTTTTCAAAAACTTTGTCAAGGCTCTGAATAAAGATGGTGCTGCTTTTAAACAATTGTTGAGAGTTTTTCCTACAATTTCATATGCTAAAATTAAAGAAGGCATATTTGTTGGTCCTCAGATCAGGAAGTTATTGAATGATGATTATTTCTCACAATATTTATCAGAGAAAATATCTGCAGCCTATATTTCAAAAGCATCGTAGATGGTTTCCTTGGAAACAAGAAAAGTGATAACTACAGACAAATTGTTACTGAATTATTGTAAAATTATTGTGAATTAGGTGCACGGATTTGTAGATTTGAAAAATGTAATTAGCCATAAAATTCAAAGAATGTTGGTATCATTATTTCTTCAATTAAGCGTGTAATTTGTTCTTGGTCTTATTTGGAAATATCTGTCTACGCATTGAAGCTGTGTATTACATTCTGGATTCTTTATGAACGAGCTAATGATGCGTGTATTGGCTGCAATCTCGGCACAAATTGCCGACCATGTGCGCGTTGAAATCGTCGCAATATCTGAAACATTTCGAGAATCTCAATCACTCCGGGATGCCTTGAAAAACGGACTCGCATTCCACGTTCCACGTCTTTGAATCGAATCTGATCTCGGCGCACCTCGGAGCGTCGTGCTTTTTTCGCGTCGCGACTTCTAGAAACGACGACCAGTTTTTGCCCTTTTCGCGAAGAATACCCGCAGAATTCGCCTCACGTCCGTCTCTCTCGCGCTCCTTCCCCTCTAGTTTTTCTAGCTCCTGACGAGGCCATCTGTAGGCATCAGCCGTTGCGTAAGAAGTAGATGCCCGCGATTAGGTCTTCGTTCTTTCGGCCGAGGAGTTCTTGAGCGAGGGCCACGTAAAAGTCGGCTGCTTTGAAATCTGTCAGTCAATCCTTTCGACCTTGGCTCTCCGGAGTTTACGATCCTGCTCAGGTCTGTCCGGAGTAAAAATAACAGGGTCCTCTCCGTTTCTCTTTTGCGGATCGCTTTCTGTGTGTATTTGTGTAGGTAGATACACATTTGTGTGAGCGAGCCGGCGGGTTTATGACGGACCGAGACCGATGACAGGCATTCCGGCTCCTTTCATTTATGCCGACCTATCTGGACGTGGAAGTCCTGAAAAACTGCCTAAGCGGCGTTTCTGGTTGGCAAAAATCCGCCACGACGAATTATCATTAGTTTAAATACTAGCCGTGGTTTTTTTTCCGTTTTCTGACTGCCGGCGTCTCGTACAAAGGATGCTTAATTATATCAAAAAATCCGGCTGTTTTTCAGGTGGTTATCGACGAGACCGCGGCGAATTTCAATCAGAACCGAGTATCAATCATTATTATGTGACCTTTTAATTTGAAAACTTCTGCCCCATCGCTCTATTTGTTCTCAGGTATCGCAAAACTATGGAACGCCGTTTTACTATTTGTTCAACAAAATCTTATGTGTAAAATTAAAGAAGTGTCATTTAAATTACACACGCAATAATTTATAAACCAACTTTCCAATTATCTAAAATGCAATTTAAATAACTTTCAATTTAAATTGCATTGTATTTAATTATAAATAGGCTTCTTATGTTGTAAACCGGACATGTTGTGAAGAATGTTCATATTATTATTTTTATTTCTTTCATTGGAACATGCAGTTTTCTATACTCATGTTCAAAGCGCGGATTTATGAGCATAACAAAATTATAAAATAAGCGCTTAAAAATGCATAAAAGTCTTAGAAAATAAGCATATAGAATGGCATAAAGATTAGAATAAACACAAAAACGCAGAAAATGCATAAAAAGGCATATTTTATTTTTCATGAAAATACAGAAAAACAAAACAAAACATAATTTTATTAACAAGAATGCACTATAGGTAGATAAAAGTAATATTTTAATAACATAGATTTTGGTGATTAATATTAATAACAATAATAATTAATAACAAATAATGATTACTGCTCATTTTTAAATGAACTAATAATTAAATGTTTTTCTAAATTTTCAACGGAAAATCCCATTCTCCTATCACTGAGCACATTTTTTAAGTGTGAAAAGCTTCTCTCCACATCCACACTTGTAATCGGTGCATATTTAAATTTGGGAACAATTGTAATATTTATCAGCAAATCTTCCACGAAATCTCCTTTTAAATCTGTTGATATTTTTTGTAACTCGCCAAACCCTTAATTTTTGGACAAAACTGCATCACATTTTTTTTTAATAATCTCCTATAGATCTCCGTACGTTTGAGATGTCGTTCCTAAAATATTCAACTATTTCAACCGCATCTACCAAAGTTGTGTCCTTTGCTTGGAGTTTATCAATCGCTTTGCTTACGAAAGTGTAGTTGGTTTTTAGGAATGCTAAATTTTGTACAACCCTCCTATCTTTAAGAATTTTGTGGCATTCTTTAATTGCCTCTGACACATTTTCGGGGAACTCAACACAAGCTTCTTAAATGAATCGAAATGGTCGGCATAATAGTAGGCAGCATCTAGCCACGTACCCCATCTAGTTATAACCGGTGCCAGAGGAAGAGATACATTTGGCATTCTTTCCCTAAACATTTCAACCCTCAGTGGAGCTTTTAGGAAAATTTTCTTCCCGGTTTTTATCAAATCATTGACCAGGGGAAATTGCAGTCTAATCATTTCAGCAACTCGATTAAAAGCATGTGCCAAACAGGTGTAATGCATTAATTGCTCATAAAATACTTTTAAATTAGAATAAGCCTTCAACATATATGCAGCGGCATCAGAAAGCATCAATAATAATTTATCATTTGGTACGGGGTTTGGCAAAAAAAAAGTGTTAATCCATCGTGAACGAATTTGGCAACGATATTGCTATTTGTTTTTTCTAACTGCTTGGAACTAATTAAAAATGCATTGGTCTTCGTTTAATATTCCAATCATTAAATGGGCGATGTGCCGACCACATGAATCAGTAGTTTCATCTACACAGAACCATATGTAATTGTTGCTAATTATCTTTTTAAATTCCTCAATAGTGTGTTTATATACTTGCTCGACATAGTTTTTGCGAATGGTTGATTCGGCAGGAATATGTCTACCGGTGTATTTTTGTAAAAAAGGTTTAAACATACTATTATCTAGTTGTTTTAACGGAATGTTAGAAGATACCATCGCATTGCATAAATCAAAGTAAAATTCATTTTCATTCTGTGTAGAAGAACTCGCAAAAGACTCGGAAATAGTTTGCTGGGTACTCAGGGTACTGCTTGCAGATTTGTGTTTTTTTAAATTTTCCAGGTGAACTGTTGTTTTGATGTGTTGTGTTACAACATAATATATGCTTGTACCTAGGCCAATAGCAACACAAAATAAAACTTACCTGTTTGATACAAGCCCTGCAAATTAATTTGCCGTTCTCATATTTTAATTCCGAATGTCCACGTATCCATTCACTGACGGAAGGTTTTACTTCCGGCATTTTATACAAGAAAACTTAAAACACGTAATACACACAAGGCACAAGCACAACGCACTGAAGATTGAGATAAATTGGACTGAATTGATAGCACACTTGCCCCAGATGCGTTCTGTTCACGTAAAAATAGGGTAATCCCCGAAATAATCAAGCTTTGTTTACCAAATATCACGTACGCACGCTCGCTTTGTTGATGATTTTGTGATAACCAAGCACTCTAGACGTAACGGAGTAATATTAATACTGAATTCTCATTACAATAACGTGCAACAAAATATATTCCTAGCTAATATAAATAATATGCTATAAAGTTGAGAAAAAAGCAAATAAGCACATAAAATAAGGAAATATGCACAAAAATGCATTAAAGCAATTATAAGCTTAAAAACTGAAAATATACATAAAAGCACAAAAAAAAATGTCACGTTACTTCATTTGCTGAAATTCGTATAGATACGAGGTCATTTTGGTCTGCTATTTAAACTGATGTATAGCATAATACCTAGAAATCAAAATGATCTCGCTCAAATTCCGAGGCAGTCGCGTATCAACTGGAATTTCTCTACATATGTGCCAAACGTGACCAATAGACGGCGATGATCAGCGCACTCGGTTTTATTGACACAACTATCCAAACAGTGCTCGATTATCCGACATGGAATACGTTTTATTCCCTGTGAGCCCTCTACAAATACCGCCGCTATCTGCCGACAAAGGCGCCGATATCGGCGGAATACAGGTAAACTCGGCCGTGATAAAAACGCCAATTCTGCTCTCCCGTATGTTGGTTCGAGTATATCTGTGTCGGTGCGCGGCTCGTCAAAGCCGGCAGTCAATATCGAAATCCAAATAATCCTCCGGCCCCCTCCAACAGCGTCGGGCAATACCCGATCCATTAACCGAATGTGCCATAAAATTTATGTTCACGATCGCGTTTACCTGACATGAAACGCGGCCGTCCGCTGAAATGGAATTTATGGCCGTTATAAGTATTTTCCTTTTAATTCTCCGCCAGGTCGCAGTTAACGTTCGAATTAGTAGGGGTATAAAGTTCCCCGGTTAATTCACCGGCCGTTAAAACTTTAATGCGAGTAACAGTTAATGGACAAAAACAAGATTCGAGGTTTAAGATTTCACGTGTTTTTCCATCCACTGCTTATGTTGTGAATAGTTATCTGGTAGTCTAATGACCACCAAGTATTAGAAACGCCCAGGCAGTCAATTGTATTGTCGCACATCTAAAAAGAAAAGATGATGCAAGGCCAATCAATAGATTTGATTGACATTTCTTATTTTTCTTTGAAATATTACAAAAGTTGATTGACAGTTAATTATTATGTATGACAATTTAATTGTTCTTTTTAAATGATATTAATTATCTAGGATTATCCATGATTATCTAGATATGCAGATTATAATATGATATTGATGTCCAAACATTTATAATTAGTTCAACTTGAAATAGTTTTCATTTACTTAGGCAATACTTTTTGTCAATATTAACACAAAATCGTAGAAAGAGGATATATGTTCTAATTGACGTTATATTATTATAATCTAATTAAAAGAAAATTATAAACTTCGTAAGTTCAAATATTTTCATACAATAATTTTAGTAGGGAGGAATTAATTATCGAACCCAGATACAGGTTTAATTTTGTATATGCAAAAATATGACGACAACTCAAGATTGCTAAATATGTAAGTTATTAATTTTTATTAAATAACATTGTTTAAAAAAAAACTATTTAAAATATTTATTGGATAATTTATTACTAATTACAATTTAAATAATGACCGTACAAGGTGAAGGCAGAATTTATATCTATCTACCGCAAAATAATCCGGCAAAAATATATACCTGCTTTCTCTAACAGTGGCACGGGCAGTAAAGTGACCAATGCCGACCAATTTCAGAAGAGAAATACGTATAAACAGTACTTACCCCCGAGAGAGCTGAGCATATCGGAAAAGAAAGATCCTTCTCGCACGGGTACTGTCAAAAAAAAATCGATTCAGTGTATGTACATACATAGGTACCTAAGTAGGTAGGTAATTGTGTCACAAGGCTGCCTGTCCAATAACTGTATTAATATCAAAATGAATGAATTGTGTTATTGGACACCCCCGTCCAATAACTGTCTAGGGTAGAGTTATTAAAATATTAAAAATATATCCTTTTACAGCTTTTAATGTGCAAGAAGAAAATGGATAGAGTACATCATTTATTTGAAACACAGTTAGTGGACATATTGGACAATTTTGTTCAATAGGGTAGACATTTTTTAATAAACACCTTTACTTTCCTTAACTAAACTATTTACGTAAGCTGCAAAAATGGCGGGAAGAAGAATGCAAATTCAGAGAGTTACACAAACCTGTACCATATTCAAAGTTTATTGCCACGTTCCACAAGCATATGTGTCTTTTTGGTACACGGCAATATTGCCTAATTCGCACAGAAACCTTATTTTTAAAATAAAGAGTCACATTGTCCAATAACTGTAGGTGCCCAATAACTATAGGGTTTACCCTACATACCTACTAGCAAAAAGATAATAAATTGGTAACTAGAAATATTGATGTATCGTCTGGAGGACAATGTATGTGCTGTATGTAAACCTGAGGTTTGCAAAAAATGCGTTTTTTATTCGAGTAAGTATAACTCTACCACCAGAAACTGTATTGTAGCTGAAATACGGATTGCATTTTTGTCTGGGATGTAATTATCATAACTTGAATCATTTTGTTTATCAGTGCAGTAGTTAGTTTCGTTTATATGCAGATACTGCTTCATCTCGGAGATTAGCTCTGGGGTCCAGGACGACCCGCAAGCTTAAAATCTTTTGCAATACTTCACGCTTTGGTGTTTGGTATGTAATTAACGTGTCTATGATGATCGGCCGAGCAGGAAACTGTGTTAACTTGAGTGGCAAGTGTCTTCTTGGGCTTTAGTTCCCACCTGCCCTCTTCCAACTGTCCCCGGTGGTCATTCTTACAGTGTAACGATAATTCGGTAGGTGCATTAAGTTAATATAGCCATAGACACCCATCGGTGATGTCCGAGGCGATCCGCGGCTGAAGACTCCTCTCATCCTCCTTCCTCCATCACCTGTGTGCGTGCGTCTGCATTATATACCTGTGTGTACGTGTGTGCGTGTGTATGGGATGTAATACAAGACCCCCGAGGGGGGCAATCATAAAGGCCCAGGCGCCTTCACCGGGGCCGCTCTGTTATTAGCCTCCCTCCGCACCTCTCGCCTCCTCCGAAGACCAATCGTCCATGGTTGGGCATCATAAAGCCCACCATTATGCGTCTTCCTAGAAGTGACCGCCAGGCCGAAGTTATGCCATATAATCATTATTAGATCCACACACACACACACACACAACGCATGCACACACCGGCATACTGTTCAAGAAGAGGATGCCGAGGGGCCGAAAAAGGGACGCAGCCGTTGGGGCGCGGCGAGGGGGACGGAGAGGGCGACAAAGGGCCCGAAGCCGGATTTCTGGACGTGGTTTCATGAATTTCGGAATTTGATGCGGCAGTAGATTTATGGACGGCTGGAACTAATTACGAGTCATAAAGGCGCGGAGAATCGAGTGTGGATGCCGGAGACCGTGATAATTCTCTTTCCTCTCCTCCCCCTTCTTCGGCGGTGGAACGAATCCGAATTAATGGGCGCCCACTGGAGAGTTAATTCGTTTCCCTTTTGTGCTGCCCAACGCGACATCCACGACCATCACGACCACTGAGGAGTTCTCATTGTTCCTTTGATTACCAGGTGCGAAAATGTGCCATTTATGTTATTGTTACAACTAAAACATTTTGAAATCTCACGCATCCAATTGCGAAGAGTCCAATTTAGACCCGAGCTTCCGCACTCTGGTAAAGTGTCATATTCGATCGTATAGAGACAGCATATTGGTTATTCAAAAGCGAATCAATCGTAATGTATTCGAAGAAATTTCTCGAATAGATGTTTTCTAAAGGAAATTCAATTTAGGGTCATTAATTCCAACTGAAATATAAAAGGAAGAAGTGGGCAATTTTATGGAACTCCCTATGGAAAGCTCGGCCTTAATATCCATAATTGCACGTAATAGGGCTAAAATGTGTTTTTCAGCTGCAAGCGTTTAGCTCGAAGCCCACACGTCTTCCTTGCAATTACCTCACTTTTATAACAGTGCGAGTATCTCCTCCAATTGTACCAACCCCTGGGGGGTTCGAAAGCGCGAGCCTCACACCCACTCCATGTCAGCCAAGATGCGGTTGAGCAGTTTAGAATCCATTCTGTTAATGATATCTTTTAAAGCGATTTTTAATAAAGGCTTAGAAACATACAGTGATAAATTAAAACTATTGTTTTGTAAATCGTTTCTTTGTTGCCACAAAAAAAGAGTAATGCAATGTGAATAGTTTCAAATACATATATTTTTCGGTAGCGCAATAAAGATTGTAATGGTTCGCACCCGAATGGTGTTGTATGGTGTATGGCGTGAATCGTTCGAATGGTGTTGTACAAATTCTCATCATTTGTAATATTTGCTTGGCTCATGGTTTACAAATTCTCATAATTTGTAATAGGTATATGTTTTGTGATTAGCAAATTCTTATAATTTGTAACATTTATTTGGCTCGTAATTTACAAATTCTTATAATTTGTAATATTTGTTTGCCTCATGATTTTGGGGTAGTAATTTACTTTATGTTTGATTTTTAAATCAAAATCGTGACAAATCAATTTTGGTTAGTGTTGTGAGTAACGTGTCTGTTAGTAATTTTTGTTAGTAAATAAAACACAGATATATGGATTTCATGTGTTTATTCATTTTAAAATATTATGCAAGCGACAGGTAAATAAAAGACAGATTTTTTATTCAATTTGTTATTTATTTAATTATATTTATTTAATGTTTCTCATTTTAAGTATTGGTTGTACAGCTGCGGTACATTACGCACTTTTCCAACATTTAAAAGTTAAGGAAGCACACAACATACCACAACAGTACAACCAATTAATTATATTTATACAACATTTGGAATAGATTTAATTTAATAATTATTGAATCTTTATAATATTCTTTGACTTTGAATGATTTATTTTATTTTCAAAACTTAGTTACGAGTTAATTATTAATACTACTGTTGGAATTTCAAACTGATATTAGCAACTTCACGTACCAACATCTTCAAATTGTGGCGAGGAGGTTATTTGATACATGTCATCACTGCATAGAAATTCAATAGCATTTGTGTCTACCAATGCATATCAACGCCACCTTGTGGATAGGAACGAATCACATAAATTAATTCACACATTAAAGTACTTCAAATGATGCACCCGAATGTATGTCCTCATCGCGTGATATTATTAGTATTTGTGTCTACCAATGCATTTCAACGCCACCTTGTGGATAGGAACGAATCACTTAAATTCACACATTAAAGTAGGTACTTCAAATGATGCACCAGAATATATGTCCTCATCGCGTGATATTACTAGTATTTGTGTCTACCAACAATATCAACCATGTGATCGTAAAAACTTTCAAGAGATAATGTTATTCAAAATTGGTTATAGTTTAGTATGATAAAGCTCTATTCTACTTCTAATTTTGTAACTACTTAAGCACATGCATACATTCAGGGGATTCATTCATAATGCTGAGATTACTTGAATACCGGAACGCCCAGCAGGTTTATTTATACGATCTAATTACCCAGAATATCATTGAATTATTTATATTGAAATAATTATGTTATGTTCCCCTGGCGCAACTCTTTATTTTAAATACTGATTAAAATTAAATTTGAAATCGGCTTTAATAAACCATATGTTATCATAATAAAACTTCCCGAATCAAAACTATACTTTACGTCTTTTTGATTAATGAAGTCACAATGTTTATTACATGTTTGTGACGAGGAAAGGAAGGTATTTTACAATATTCGCCTGTCAGTACGAAAATATTGTCAGGACAAAGTATAAAATCCAGTTATGTTCAGAACTCCACAGTTTTCGGCGTAAGGAACCCACATTTTATATCGTTATTAAACTTCGCTCATTGCCAGCGGCAAGGCGCGGTGGTATCACTAGAAAGGTTACATTATTATGGATAATTTACTTAGAATTGTTACTAGAAAATATGTTTGATCAAATGTTTTGCGACGAAGCAAAGGGAGGCATGTTACAAGATTCTCCTGTCAGTACAAAAATATTGTCAGGACAAAGGATAAAATGCAGTTAAGTTCAGAACGTCGCAGTTTTCGGCGTGACGAACCCTCATTTTATACCTTTATTAAACTTCGCTCATTACCAGCGGCAAGCCGCGGTAATATCACTAGATAGGTTACATTATTAGTAAGGAATTGACTTTAGAATTGTTATTTGATTTCATTTGTATATAATTACCCAAGAAATTAATGCTCAAAAGCAAGGCCTTCGTAAAGCAGCGTAACGAGCTCCGGCGCTTGGAAATTTTAACTGGTTTTATTTAATTTCGGCAGTAATATTTATACTGTCCCCTAATCTTCAGTCTTCTACCCGGCCTCATGTTAAATCTGTTTTCCACCGCAAAGTGACGCAATCCCATATGAATCATCGATAAAAATTATAAGTCCACATAATCTCAATATGTGCGCGCCCGAAATGTGTGACCTAATGCATTGAAGGATTATTTGTGGCTCTCGATAAATGTACCCGAGCTCCCTTTTCATTTTTGTACTATTATATTTAAAAAAAATATTATCGTTCCGTATGTGTTTCAAAATGTCTTTTAAATTACTGACAACAAATATGATAGGCTAAGTACAACGTTGTAACAAATTTCATTTCCGTCCAAGTTAAGATGATATGACTCTTCGAAAACTGCGCGAACGAACATAAACAGTGGCGTAATCGTCCGTAATCGACTGACTCCAGACCGATGTTGAATTTGCAAACTTTCATTGCATCGGACAGTTGACATTGTGCTCTGGAGGAAACAATTTGTATCACTCTTGCTACGGATATAATTTGTAATCTGGAATTTTTGGAAAGTTAACTGAATTTGTTTCGTAGTATGTAACACGTGTTGTTACTGTTTTAATAACACAAAACTTTTATATTCTAAATTTCTTTATTGATTTCTAGTAATTTTAAAAATATGACGACAGAGAACGAAAATAAAATAAGAAAATACGAGCTAAATATAGAAATAGAAGTTTTAATAATGAGTGGGAGGAAGATTTCTTTTTTACTGACAATAACGGAAAAGCATTATGTGTTATTTGTAATTCTACGATCAAAAATTATAAAGCTAGCAATTTACGTCGACATTATGAAACCAATCATCCTCAGTTTTCTAATTAGTATCCACCAAATTCTAAATTAAGATCAGATAAACTTGCTTCTTTAAAATCAAATTTAAATAAACAACAGTTAATTTTGATTACCTTTAGCAATCAAGCTAATTATGTGGCTGAAGCCAGTTTTGTTATTGCCTGGAATATTGCTCGTGCAAAACCCCCGTATAGAGAGGGAGAGTTTATTAAAAAAAACTTGGAAGATGTACTTAAAGTTTTAGATCCAAATAATGCAGCATTGCACAAAATGGTTTGGCAAATTCTCATCTCGAGACACAACCGAACGACGCATAACTGCAATTAATACATCTCTTAAATATAATTTTAAAAATGATTTGAAGAACTGTATTGCATTCAGCTTAGCCATTGACAAATCGACAGATATCACAGATCTTCCGCAATTGGCAGTTTTCATACGTTTTGTTTCACCTAACTTCATTGTTAAAGAAGAATAATTAGATTTAGTAGTATTCAAGTCAAGCCGCGGTATCGATATTAAAAATGCATTAGATTTCATAATGAAAACTTTTGATGTGCCTCTTAATAAACTTATAAGCATTGCAAGTAATGGAGCTCCGGAAAAGATGCGTAAAAAAATCGGTCTTATTGAGCTTTTAAAAGATGATTCTCAAATTCCACAATTCATACCGATTCAATGCATCACCGAGAACATCTCGTTACAGAATATTTAAAACATCCTGATGTTATGAAAACAATGTTAAAAATTGTAAATTACATCGCACCAATGCCAAAACTCATCGACAATTCGAAAATTTCCTTGAAGAATTAAAGGATGAAGAACTTCCAAATTACATTAATTTATTTTGCATTGTTAGATAGTTATCTAGCTACAACGTATTAAATTAATTTGTAGATTTGTTTGATCCGATAACTGCATTTCTAAAAGAAAAGATAATAACCTATTCAGAATTAGACGATGAGTGGTTACAAGACTTAATGTTTTTCACTGATGTCATGGAACATTTGGAAACACTGAATTTAAAATTGCAGGGGAAAGATAAAATAATATCTGACCTCTCACAGTATATATTTAGTTTTCAAACTAAATTACAACTTTTTCAAAAGGATATTAAAAATAAAACATATTGTAATTTTCCTCGAATTAAAAAGAAAGTTCCAAAATTAAACAAAAAAAAGCCAACGAGTATATAAAAAAGCTAGAAGGAATATTGACGGAATTCCAAAATAGATTACAAGACTTGAAATATTTTAAATCGTCTCTTGATTGTTTTCTGAATCCATTTGAAATTAACATAATTCAAGGTGACTTTTCCATTTCAAATATAATTATGACCCAAAGAGCGAAGCCAAAAGGAGAATTAGAATTAATAGAGATGCAAGAAGATCAAGCTCTACAATTAAAATATAAGTAGACGTCGATTACTGAATTTTGGAAATTTGTACCAGAATCGAAGTATCCTGAATTAAAAAAGGCTTGTCGAATTATTTCAATATTCGGAACAACGTACTTATGTGAATCATTTACCACTTTAAAATTCGTGAAATCCAAACACCGATCAGTATTACTAACACTATCCAGCATCTCAAAGAATTACTGAGAAGTGCTGTCACCAATTATTAACCAAATTTTAAAGAATTATCAAGAGAAGTAAAATAAATGTGTTTAATTTTTATTATTTAAATTCAATACACATATTTTGTACTTTTATTTGTTTTCAATAAATGTAATTTCAGTAAAAAAAAAAAATAATACCTTTTTTGCATAGCTTTTAAATACGTATATAACTGCGGCTCGCGAAAAATTTAAAATTTTGAAAAATGGCTCGGACTATTAAGGAGCTCGGCCCCTGGTATATACAAACGTGTTACCAGTGTTTATAAAATTATAGGTCAACATAATCTCACGCCTTCCGAAATGGGTGAGCTCGTCCGGGTCGCATGATCTGTATTCACGCCCGCCGACGGCATGAGACAAGTATTTACGCCTTTTTGTTTCGACTCGTCCAATTATGAAATTTAATATTAACTATGGATTTGGTCCTTACAAGGTTGTCTATGAATCCATGTGATTTGCACGCTTCAGGTCTATTAATTTAGTGAGCTACTTCAGCATCTCCATTAGACACTATCTGTTTCTATTTGGTATAATCTGTATCATAATTTTGCACGTGCTATATATCTTCAGATTCAGAGAGATCAAACCAAATTAATGTCGTATGCTTAAATTTTTCCCGAGCAATATTTGTTAAAAAAATAGTGAACTATAAATTCCTAAGCGTTACACTTTTATTCGAGGCGTCCAACCAAAAGGTTTACATAACCATACATAACCAAGTTTTGTCTACCTGTGAGCTAGTTTAATAACTTTAATAATAATTTTTCTAGCAAGATTTTTAAGAGTTAATTCTACGATGTTTCTACTTTGTGTCAGTTATACTTCAAAAGAGAGCCGAAAACGTATAGAAAATATATAGAATGATGAAAATATTGTGTGCCATTTGGACACTACCTCCGTGGACAACTGGAGACCGGTTTCGACTTACTGGGTCTCATTTGCAGTAATTTCACCACGAGATGACATCTACGTGATTCTCTCATTAATGTATTATATAGAATGGTCCATCTGAAAGTTTCAAATATCAAAATTCAACGGACATCTAGTAAAATGACTTTTGGAGCTCTCACATCAAACATACTACCATGGGGTACTTTCAAGGTTGGGTTGAGAGATGAGACGATTTCGTACCTTGTGCCCCATGCTCTGCGTACTCGTATCTTGAGCAACAAGCATTTTTGTATAAATAACAATGATTGACTATTCGGCATATCTCTATCGATGGCAAAGATTATGATTTTAGCCACAAGGGATGAAAATCTTAAAAAATAAGCCCCAGAATAAGATTTCTCGAATATACTTTGAGCAAATCTTATTCACTACAGTTCCTGATTCGCAAGTATCAATCATAAGTGAAAATACGGGAGTAGAAAGGTGCAATTTGATTAGTGCAGTGAGCGTTTCCTCTTCGGAATAGCAGCTGAGGCAATCATAACTGCGCTGGGTCATTCTGCGGATCGGCGATCCCATCAGATTTATTATTGAGACGTCGCGGAAATTGCTCGGTCGTGTGTGTGCCGTTAGCAATTATGGACCTCTTGTTGTGCCGTTACTAACGTCGGCTCCGGCCCAAAGTTCACTCATTCAATGGTGCTCTTAGGTCTGACGTGCATCTAACGGTTGAGCCAGCGAAAATATGCGATCTTTTGCCAATTAAGTCTAATTGCCGCCGCGCATTCTTTGTTATCTTGCCGAAAGGTTAATGCGGTCGTGCAGATTTCTTCCCCATGTAACGTGTTCTGGTTTGCGTGCATGTTGTGTTTGCAGTTTTTTTCAATCGACATTTCCTAATAAAGCCAGTTTCGTAATTTCATCCAGGCAATCATTGCATAATGTAAATACTAACTTTCCCAGATTGCTTTCATAATTGCCAGACTGTTATTAATTAATTCAATAATTAAGGTAATAATTTTGATTAAAGGATAATTAATTTAATGATTTTGTAGTATTGATATGAAATCATACGTTTTGTTGTAGATAAATAAGTTATATATTTATTGAAGTTAAAATTGAAATTGTTAGGTACTATCGTGATCATAGAAAACGAAAACACTTCCATTTAAAGAAAAATTAGTTGTGTAATTTAATATTAACAGTATTTGTCAACCTAAAAACGAACGGTTTCACGAATTTTGTTCTTAGCTCGTAAGACTGTTCTGGGTACTAATACATACTTCAGTCGCAATTGCTCGAATCGTGATTCCATATTGCAATCGCGTTTGAATTATTGCCTTCTGAATTGCATTTAATTGTCGCATTTTTATTTGATTTTATCAAAATGACATTAATGTAAAAATGAGTGTTCATTTTGAAGCACGCTTCATCCAACTTGAAATATTATCACAAATTATTTATCACATTTTTTTCTATAGCAATTAATTTCTTCAAAGCACGCTATCAAAATCACGCTACATTTAATGTCTTGTTTCTTTCATGAATCGTTCATGAATCCTTGCAATATATCCCAAATACCGGAGGATAGTAATTAGCAAGTTATGGTATACTTAAAAACTATGTCATACGATAAATATAAAGTTTGTTAAGTTTAAGGTTTTATCCAGTTCACTTACCAGTTATTTATTTAAGGTATACTCTGATTTTTCTAAACTGGCGTCACGTCATCAAACAGCTGTGTGATGAGGTTTTTTCGTACCAACGTGATTGTTTTCGAGAATATGCATAACAATAGTTTAAAAATCGAAATTAATCTGAGGATCATGTTACATAACACTGATCACCGGTGGTTATAAATAGGTAATCGGTGTATTAACCGCGAACACAATTTTCGCCCGCCAATCATGTAATAAATCATGTTATATTGGCGGCCGTGATCTTTTTTCGGCGACGATGCCACATCTTTTTCACTAACACATGCTCATACATCTGTGTATAACCAAACTTCTTTGACGTTTAACTTGTTACATTTGATCAATTATTACAATGCATTTTTTGCCATTGTAGATGTTAAACCATAACCACAAGATTGATATCTGTACGAAAAACGGCAGAGAAGTCGACGAGTTTGATGCGAACCGCGCACTGTCGCACAAGATTGCATGGGAGCAACAGCTGATTGCAGCCATTTTTAAATACCCAGGATAGCAGGCAACCATGTAAAATTGTGCCATCATTATTATGATTATTATTTTGATGCCGTGAACACCAGTTTAGAAAAAAATCAGAGTATATTATTATTTTGTACTTACTGGTAGAGTAATTTTTATTTTATTTTATTATTTATTTATTTTATTTTCCCTGACTAGTTTCAGTTTCTAACAAACCATTATCAGACGCGTGATATGTGTATTTTGCTATGTATATATCTTGATCTTATTTTTGTTAGATGGTTTGTTTGAAACTGAAACTAGTCAGGCAAAATAAAATAAACAAATAATAAAATGAAATAAAAATAACAGTACCAGTAAGTATAAAATAATAATACCTTAAATAAAGTTTGTTGTCGTACAGAATTCATCTCAGAATGTTTGTAACTTGGTTTCTCTATATATAATCCGAAATAACGATTATTTGATTTTTAATGATTTTTCTTCCACGTTTACGATTTCCTGACAAACGTGGAGAGGTCTTCGTTGTGAGTTATTTGTAGTATTGTAGTGAGATCTTCTATATTCCATTAGTGAACCTTAGTAAAACTCTATCCATAGACAAATTTTGTCAAAATTCTGTACAGTTTCATGAAAATTCCATAAGATACAATATTATTTTTATTCAGAATTTCATAATATATTCGTAATATTCCGTTCCTCCTCTACATATTCTTTAAAATTTGATAGAATTGTATAAATTTCATGTTTCATAAAACTGTAACAATTTCATTAAAACTGAAACAAAATTCAAATAAAATTAACAGTAAACCCAAAATTCCACAAAAAAATACCAATTTCATTAAAATTTCATTTTCATAAAAACCTTAAATCAAAATTCAATTCATTTTTATAGAATTTCATGACGATTTCATACAACGTTATCAAAATGTGTATCAATTCCATGGAATTCTATAAAGAAAAGACTAGACTGTCATGAAAATTCTGCAGAACTTCATTGCATTTTTCCGAAAACCATGATATTTGTATAGAATTTAGATTCAATTATTTCTATTTTAACGAAATTGCTTTAAAAACTTTTGAACGTTTTATAACCAGATTCTCGCCGAATTTCAATGGAATGAAAATTTGGCGAAAATCTGTTAATAAAACATTCAAACGTTTTTAGAGCAATTTCATTAATGTGTAAATAAATGAATCAAAATTCCGTACAATATCATAGAGATCTATAAAATACGATCAGTTTTGTTAGAATTTTATGATAATTTCATTAAATTATTGGAAATGCTTATAAATGTATTCAAATTCAATGGAATTGAACTAAATTGCATAGAATTGCATGGAAAATTGCATTAAATTGATTCTAAACTCCCTTGAAATGCCTACAAATTTGAATCCAGTTAACTCAAAATTCTACAGAATACAAAAAGTTTTAGAATTTTCATCAATATTTTATACAGGGTGGCCCACCTATCATCGCTCGGTCAATTGCTGCTAGACTAATGGAAATTAAGGAAAAAATCTGATTGGACACTTGATGTACTACTTTGTGAAATTATTTTCTAGTGTACAGAGTGTACCATAAATCCGGGACACAATATTTGGTCTCATTTTTAAATAGAACGCACTGTATATTCTTTTATTTTTGGAATCTGCTTCATGTCGGTTTCACAAAACGTTTTTATTTTTATCGATCAGATGCAACGTTGCCAAGTTATTCACACTTTAATAAAATTTAACGAAAAATCATGGACTTGGAAAAAATTCAAAAAAACTTTATTATAAGAGATCAATGCACGAATCTGGATATGCAAGTATTCAAGCCATGTGCCAAAACATACACAATATTTGGAGTCACGTTGAATACACAGGGTGTTCGGAAACAACAATCGAATTTTGCTATTTTCAAATGGCTAAAACTTATTGAGATTAATCGTTATTTACCTATTAAAAAGTATTACTAGCTATTTTCAAATGGCTAAAACTTATTGAGATTGATCGTTATTTACCTATTAAAAAGTATTATTAGATTACAGTCCATATGCTGCCATTTAATAGGTCATTAGATGAGCACTCAGAATATGATGCTTTATACAGGATGTTCCATTTGAAAAAAATCAGTTTTAGCCATTTGAAAATAGCAAAATTCTATCGTTGTTCCAGAACACCATGTGTATTCTACATGACTCAAACTATTGTGTATGTTTTGACACATTGCTTGGGTAGTTGCATACGCTGATTCTTTTATTGATCTCTTATAATAAGGTTTTGTTGAATTTTTTCCACGTTCATGATTTTTCGATAAATTTGATTAAAAAATTTGAATAACTTGGCAACGTTGCATCTGATCTCAAAAAATAAAAATAATTTGTGAAGCCCACATTAAGCAGATTCAAAAAGATTTAAAAAAGAAAAAAAATGTGTCCCGGATTTAAGGTACACTCTGTATAGTCGAAAATAATTTTAAAAAGTAGCACCTCAAATGTCCAAATGGCTTACAATCAGATGTTTTCCTCAATTTTCATTAGTCTAGCAGCAATTGACTGAGCGAGGATAGGTGGGCCACCTTGTATATAACTAGGGTCCGGATAAATAAGTACTAAACATTTCAAAAATTTAAGAAATACCATTAAGAAAAATAAGCAACAAAACACTAGAAAAAGCTTCAATAAAGCAAAAAAAAGCAAAGAAAGCATTTATTTTCAAATAACAATTACATTAAAAAAACAGTAATATAAACAAATATACAGGGTGACTCAGGGTGACAAAAAATGAAATTTCTTTGTTAACATTGGTTATCACATGACGAAAAACAAGCATATTTCGCAAACTGCATGTACATGTTTAAATAGGATATTCGAAATTACATCATGCAGAAATTCGAACTTTCAAAATATTTAAAAAACTACTTATTTTGGGAATATGGTTGTATAATACTATTTTGTAACAAATTGTCATGCCAATTGCTCCATGAGATAAAAAGTATGTCATTTCATTTAAAAATAAATTTAAATTCGGTTAAATTTAGTGGGCACTTAACTAATGATATTTTTGAAATTTTCAGCTGTAATATATACCAGTAATAGAGGTACCAATCAGGTACAATTCTAGATAAATTTTCCGTTTTTGTCTTATTTGTAAGAGAAATTGAAGGTCTTTTTGAGCTCAATATTTTGGAATTTAATTTTCATCTCAGAAAGTAATAAGATAGGTGATCTCTACAAGAGATGTTTTAAAATAATCGCGAAATCCAAAACCATAAACATAATAATATATAGGTGTTCCATTTAAAAAACAAAAGTTGATGGCTACTTCCGGTTTTACCGCTATAAGGTTGAAAGTATTTCACCTGAGGAAACGCAATCATGTTTGGATAATTTTTATTTTATTTATAACTTATCCCATAAGCCATAATCCCCATAAGCTTTTAATAGTCCATGAGCGTGGGGCACCGTGTATAACGCTTCTAATTGTTCATTGTAACTTAGCAGGTATTTCATAATTTTCACAAATTTCTTTTGCAATGTCATTGAAAGGCCGTGGATTTTATAAAGTTTCCATAGAATTGAAACAGAAATTGAAAAATACAAGAAAATTCTGTAATAATAATAACTAATAACCTCCGAAAAATCGAATTTGAAATTTAATTGATTTGTCCCGAAAGCTTCTAAAATTTGATTAAAATCACATAACACTCGTTCCATGCAAAGAAATGCAACAAAGAATTGAATTAAAATTCAACACAATATGATCGAATTTGGCAGAATTAACTAAATGTATTCACTATTTTATAAGTAAATGGAAGAGTTCTTAGCTTGCAAACTTTGCAAGTTTTGGTAGAGTCGAGGATACGTTTTCTGTTCGATAGATATATACACAAGGAATTGCAAGCTCTGGTCATTTCTGATCACCTTTTGGGTGTCTTATACCTTCAGATAACTATTTTCAACTTTATCAGTAGATGGTAATATCGGCCTGAATTCGTTTTATAGTTTTTTTTCTTCAGTACTTTCTGGTATGATATTTAACGTTGTGTTATTATTTTATTATATTTATTATTGCCTAAATAGTTTCGGTTTTCTGGCCATCTTCAGAGGCATAGTTTCTACAAAAGGTATAAATAATTAGTTTAAATGAAACCCTAATCAATGTGTTTTTAGTTCTAATGACACGATGATATATGATATAGATATGATTATGCATGATATGGTATGATAATGATATTTGACAGAATAATTAAAATTTAATTCAGAAATAATTGAAAAATTGACAATTGATCAATGATATTTGACAGAACAAGTGAAATTTTGATGTTTAGTCTACATTATTTGAAAGTATAAGTGTAATTTTGACACTTACTTAATGATATTTGACGGAATAATTAAAAGTTTCACTTAGAAATAATTGAAAAATTAACAATTAATCAATGATATTTGACAGAACAATTGAAATTTTGATATTTGGTCTACATTATTTATCATGACAAGTGTAATTTTGACAGTTACTTAATTATATTTGACAGAATAAATAAAATTTCTCTCGGAGCATTGGGAAATTGGCAGTTGATAGGTGATTTTTGACAGAACAATTGAAATTTTGATATTGAGTCAACGTTACGTGACATAATAAGTGTAATTTTGACAGTTTATATTTGACGGAATAATTAAAATTTGACGCAGGAACATTTGAAAAAATATATATCCACTAATAACTGCGAGGAGTTTCACTGAGTTCAAGATGTGATAGTTAACCGGCGCCTCGGATTTGCACATTAGGTCTTCTATCAATTAAGTTCCAAGTCTTGATGTACTTTTAAAAGCATACGAAAAGGCGGGAACGTCATCGTTATGAAAGTCCCAGGCCATATTAGTCACTTCCACTCTCCACGTTCCTCGCCTTGTCTATAATTTCATCGGGTCACTGCCTAATTTGACTGTGGCGCCTTGGATAACTGCTCCTCGGCATCGTCACGACCTCACGAAATACTAACACTGCCTCTCACAGCACAAGTTTTATCGAATCATTAATTTCTGTAAAACTACAGCATTAAAGCATCGAGTATTTGAGATCAATCAAATCTAGTTAATTACCTGCAGACAGTATTTCTTCGCTTTTCTACTTTTTAACTTCAATTCTGTATATGAAACTTCTTAGTAGTAGATGTATTTCTTAGGGATATTATCCCTAACTCGCTATTGGGCTTTCGAACGATTGCTGTATGTTTTGTACAACTGTGTGAATTGAGTTAGTTTTTTTGTTATTCAGTCCAAACTATAGAGCGCCTTATGAGATCCTAACGAATAGTGCCATTTTCTAAGTACAGATATGTGCCCCTCTATACCAGTTTTACTTGCGTACTCGGCAAGCAATTTAACCCGTCATTCAAAAGTATCACCTGAAATTGGTTGTTTAAGTGTATGAATGTATAAATTATATTCTGTATGCACTGGTACTACAAGGTGTATCTAAATGCTTGTAAATGCCTGTACGTCACCATGTAAAATATTTTTGTTCCGCTCCAGTAAAAATAGTTCTATTTTTGACATAGGCAACTTTATTTACACTCATTAGACATGAATATGGCAATAAAAGTTATCTTCATGCTATTCTAATTTGTATTGTGAAATTTCATATTTGACTGCTCAAATACTAAATTATTATTAGTTTCAGCAATATTTGTGGCTTCCAAGCACACGAAATGACCACAATGAAGAATTACTTAACGGCCCACGAGTTTAAATGTACATTATTTACATAACCTTACTTTTAAAATCGAGGGCATTCTTAAATTGTGTATACATAAAAACAACCGGATATGCATGAAAATGAAGTCCTCACAGGCAACATCCCCAGGTGGGGCAGATTACTCTACTGCACAAACAAGCTGTAAACTGAAAATAATGCAGGAATTAATGAAATAAACGAACTGCGACAAATCTAATAATTACTCCGCTTTAAATCTAACAATGTTACAAAATGTTTTACTATTGCAAATTGAGGACTAGTCGACAATAAAACAATCACATAAAGTTATTAAAGTAATCAAAGTAAATTATTTAATAAACAAAAACATAAAAAGAAGTCAAGATTTAGAAAACATAATTAATAAATAAAATATATAAGCAAAGCAGAAAATGTGTACCATTTGCTTGTAAACACATTTGCACTCGTGTTCTTTTATTGTTAAATTTTTTATTAGCATTTGAGGAGTTATTGTTCGGCAAACATTTACGATTTCTGCCATTAACTCTTCCAACGTATGCAGTCTTCTTTGGAAAACCCTATCTTTTAAATATCCAAAAATTGAGTAGTCCAGTGGAGTTAGATCTGGAGAGCGTGGCGGCCATAGTCCTTGACTAAGTAGTCTATTATAAAAAAAATCTTGCAGATAGGCTAACGTTGCTCAGGGTGTATGAGCTGTTGTGCCATCTTGTTGGAAATATCCGTTCTGCAATTCTTCATCATCTAATTGGTCTATGAAAGACTGGACAATTTGTTGCCGATATCCATCACCGTTCATTGTGTCATGATAGGCCCATTTTTTCTCCGGAGAGACACAGCCGACCGAATTCCAACCTTCTGAGGATGTAGTGGTGCTTGCACAAAAGATGAGGGTTTCGGCATGCCAGCACCTATAGTTTTGTGAACTAACATATCTAGATAGATGGAACCAAGCCTCATCACTGAAAAATGTTAAATGGAGCAATCGATCGTCATTTAAATTTTCCATAAACCATCGGCAATAACTCAATCGGCGTTGAGAATCCACTGGCAACAATTCTTGCACCACTGAGACCCTATGGGTGTCTAATCTCTTTCTAACAATTCTATGGCAGGTGCTCGAGGGAATTCCAGGTTGCATAGTACGAATTTACGAATTGATTTTTGAGGGCTTACTTCAAGCCGTTCACGAACATCTGCAACAACCTCTCCTAATACTGAGGGTCTGCCTGAGTATTTCCCTTTCTGAACAGAGCGAGTTTCCCTAAAACGGGCACTATTCGTGAAATATGTATTGACAAAACCGAGTATTCAAATTGGTGGTCATAGAACTTTTGTTGAAATTCCCGAACGCACTATGGAATTGAATAAACTTTTCCCATCTTCTTCGCTATACCTAAACTTCGACGGACCCCAGAAATTACGTGCGCCCACAGTGTTCAACTGCCCCTTAGACGGAATATAATTTCGCTTGCGAACCAGGATAATTATGTATTTTGCGTGAAGCTTGCCTAAAAACAAATCCCTACAAATCCTAATTGTTACGTCTATTTGAAGGTTGAAATTTGATGCTAATAAGGATCTGAAATTCTACTTAAATTTAATTTTCGCCTGTGTATATCTGAAAATATTGTTAAACTTCTGCAAGACACTTGTGCAGAAGTACTTTTGCCGTTATACATTTTACTGCATCAAACACCCAAACTACCATTCTTTCGTGGCTCGATTATCTCTGTTACTAATCGCCGTTAATTTCCCTTCCAGCTGCAGGAGTTCACGGGCCTGCTCACGCACAAGTGCTCGCCGTTCCTCAGGCTCTTCGTGTGCTCAGTCTACATACCATTGTGCTCGGAGCAAGTGCCGGGAGCGGTGCCGGCGTGCAGGGGCCTCTGCGACGAGGTCAGGAGGGACTGCCTGCCCGCCCTGCAGGCCGCCGGCTTCGAGTGGCCGTCGCAACTTAATTGCTCCAGGTAATTGCTGGTAATTGGTGGGGAAACGTCCACCTGCTAATCGCCTAATCTGTTGCAGGTTCCCCGAACCGCCGGACCTCTGCATGCAGCAGCCGCCGGACGACGAGCTCGGCCATGCCCAGGGGAACGAGCTGATACCCTCACATCATCTCCAAGAGCTGAAGAACGACAGGGACACGGGCTTGCACAGGTGCCCGCCGAACACGGTACTTCTGGGGTACAAGTGCATGAAGCTGTGCGGCTCCGATGTGAAGTACACTGAGGAGGAAAGGGTCATCCTAGAAGTGAGTCTTCATTTATCTTTCAAACTTTAGAAATCCATAAGAATCATTCTTCTTTTTCTATTCGTAACTACCATCACCTTTTTTAGAACTCAGTACATACCTGAGAAGCACGTTTCTTCTTCATTTTTATTCTCAACTTCCAAACAATTTTATCATACGAATTTGAACAATACACATCTTTCTAAATCTACTTACTTGATTCTTGATCGTATACCTCTTACATATACTGATGTCAGAAGGGTCATACTATAGGTGCGTCTACCTTTATTGCTTTGATCATCACTGAAACATAAGCAATCCATACATGAGAATCACATTTCTTCTTCATTCTTATTCCCAACTTACTATCTCTTTTTTAACACAAGCCATACCTGAGAATCCCCTTTCTTCTTGATCTTCCAAACAATCTCGTCATACGAATTTAAGCCATACACAAGAGTCGTCTTTAATCTTAATCTACTTACTTGATTCTTGATCTAATTTTTCATCTCCATCCATAGGTACTTCTCAAACAAAAAGACAAATGAAATAAGACTAAAAATATTATAAGGTGTGTCCCGTTTAATTGATTTTTAAGTTACCTTCAAGGTCCGACGATTGCCAACTTTAATTTTGAAATGGCACCTTATATATTTGTTATCGTATCTGGCAGACATTTTTTTTATTTATCCAATAATGTGCAACACTGGCGTTTAGAAAACATTTTTCGTAAAAAAAAAACTGGACTAGTCTATTACGCAAAGCGTAATTGAGTTTCTATGAATAGAGTTTCTATGAAATATGACTGAGAAATATCATTTTTGGGAAAACCGTTATAATTTTTAACTAAAAACTCGCAGGTTCCATTAATATTTATAATTTATGAAAATTTTGGTATTTACAATAAATTATTCTGATGAAAGTTTTATAATTTTCAATAGAAATGCAATATTCATTGTAATTTACAATCGAATGATATAATTTCAATAAGAATTCTGTGATTTTATGAACTTTTTGCATTGTGTACATTTTTTTTCGTAATTTGAGGGAACCCAAAAACTAAAAACAATTTAGCAAGAATAGTTGTTAAACATTGAAACATTATAGTTATTGAGAACCACAAATAATGATTTCTTGACTGTGGTATTATGAGAATTGTTATGTTCATTTAATTATCTTCACATCTCAAAATTAGGTGATAAATTTTAAATCGTCATTCATTTCAACGCCTACTATACCAAAATGTTCGAAATGTATTAACAAGCCTTTTTGCTGAATAAAAACATAAGAACCCATACTGTGATATAAATCGTTGAATTCGTAATAGAAAATTCTATTTAATACAGGGTGTACTTTATGTACGGGCCATATAAAAATATAAAGTTGATGATGGTTTATTTGAAACAAAACGTTGTACTGAAAATTTACAAACTCTGTCTTGTACAGATAAAAAAGTGGCAATGGGAAAGTGCCTTACGTTTTTTGATACCTTTTCAAATAACTTCAGAAAAACATAAAAACAATATCGCAAAATCTGGGATTTGTCGAATATCTTCGGAAGTAAGCAGCATTTTTTTTGTTTTCTCAACTGAATATTACTGACCTCTAAATTGTGCAACTTTTTTTTAATTTAACAGCCTTTCTAACTTTTACGGTTTCCGAGATCCGCTGTTGATCCTTATCTTGGACAATGGACACCCTGTATACAGTATGTCCCCGGATTGAGTTTACAAAAGGGAATTAATTTTTACTTTTACTTATAAGTAAAACTGTTATAGGATTTATAATTCCTGCTTCGTCTCAAACTATCAGTTCAGTTATTGAAACTTTGATTTATTTATACAGTGTTGGCAAAATCTAAATTTTTTAATCTTATTTTGACACTTATTTATTTGCAAAAAAGAATGTAAAATTACATCTAACAACATTATAGAAAAATATAATCATTCAAACAATCCCCCAAATGCAGAAAATAATACTGAAAATTATTTTGCATCGATAACTATTGAAGATATACAAAACAGTTTTCAGGAGTTCCGCGCCAGGCTTGAACTGTGTGAAGAAAATGGTGGGGGATTGTTTAAATTATGTTATTTTTCTAAAGTGTCAAAATTAGATTCAATTTATTTTTATTTAGCCAACATCCTGTATCAATAAATCCTGTATAAATGTTTTAATTACTGAAATGGTAGTTTCAGACCAACCAGGAATTTTAATTCCTATAACATTTTGACTTAAAAGTAAAATTTAAAACAAATTCGCTCTTGTAAACTCAATCCGGGGACATACTGTATAATAAATATTTTGTATTTTTCATCAACAGTTTTGCAAATTTCTATTAAAATATTAATAACTAAACGATTGATATGCTTTGTGGATAAATTGTTTATAATTTCTACTAAAAATTTCAGGTGACAATAAAACATTGAAATTTATAATTAAAATTTTGATACTTATAATAAAAATTTCATACTTTCAATTAAATTCTGTAATTTCCGATAACTTTTTTATTTTCTCGTTTGGAAGTTTTGGAATTTATAATTAAAATTTAGTATTTCGAATAAAGCATATTTAAAATTATACTATAGTAAAGAAAAATTGATCTAGAATCTGCTCTGAAAATTAGACAGGGTATTCCATTAAAAAAAAAGTTAGATATCTTTCCGGATAATAAGTAGGCTATGGAAAAAAAAAATGTTTGGACCATTTTGTAGACCAGGTTGCATATGACAAGTTTGTTATGCAACTTTATTATGTATCTTTGACAGTTTTACATACTGAAAAATCAACCACCCTGTATACTTATTTTTCAAGCTAAAATATATTTTCTTAAATACTGCTAAAAATTATATTCTGCTTCTTGTATGCTAATTATTTTTTTCATATTTTTCAGGTTTGGATAGCTGTGTGGTCCATTGTTTCGTTAGCAATCGTCATTTTTGCCCTGCTCACGTTTTTGATCCAGCCGAAGCGCTTCAGATGGCCAGCTAGACCAATCCTCTATCTTACAGGTTGCGGACTGATCACTTGCCTGGTCTATTTTGTCCGGTGGACAATTGGATCGCTCACTTGTTCAGGTAATACATTCATTATTAACAGTTTGCCACCCTTTCTACCTATCGGTTATGCTATGGTAATTTGTAATTAAAACATTTAAACAAACCATGTAAAAAAATGATATTTTTTCTAGGTGATGCTGCATTCTCGAAACCGTTTGAGAGCTGGCTCTGCATCAGCGTGGCTCTGCTGATGAGTTTCTGCGACTTCGCCTACTCCCTCTGGTGGTGTACCTTCAGCTACGTCTGGTACTTAAGTGCAGCCAAGGAGTGGTCCACGGAGGCGATCGAGAAGATCTCGGCTCGCATCCACTCAATAGTCTGGAGTCTGTCAGTGGTCCCCATAGTTTATGCCCTGGTCTCCAACAACGTGAACCTCAACAGCTTCACCGGCTTCTGTGAGGTAGTGAGTCAGGTCCTAACGGTGACCCAAATGATAATCGTGGGTGTCGGCATCGTCCTGTCGGTGTTCACCTCCAAGGCGCTAAAAGACGTGCGCAAAGCACTGGTGTACGCCGGGCGGTCTCCCTTTAAATTGGAGAGACTTATTTATAGGTTGGGGATTATAAGTTTAGGGATTTCTGTCCCGTTTTACGTGAGTTTGCTGTGCTACTATTTTAGCAGTTTGCACGTTGAACTGCTGAAGATTAGTATGAAGTTTTTGAGCATACTGTTCTCAGCTTTCTGGGTGTTTTCATACAAGACTTTCAGTAGCTGGAACAAGATGCTGTGGCCAGCTTTCACTCACAAAGGGGTAAGAAGTGTGCCTGTCACCAAGGTGTGATTGTCAGTGCCTTGTATCTTGACATGATTGTGATATTAGATTTAAATTATTTTTTATAACCAGTATTAACGATGAATGCTAGGAGCATTGTAAAATATTTATTTTTTACTTTTTACCAGTATTTAATGTAAATATTATTAACGAGTGTTTAAAGTATGTACTGTTTTGTTTAGGTAAATATATTTAAAAAAAAAAATATCTTTAGTTGCCATATCCCTTCTTTATTACTATTAAGAAGCAGTTAATCTACTACAATATTACACCAGCTACACATGATATTGATGAGAAATGATAGTATATTATAATATAACCTACATTCCCACATCCACCCCTTGATTTACGTAACTACTGCGTTTCAAAATTAAGAAATTGAAAAAATTTAAAACTTATTTGCGCATATGGGGTTGCCTATAGTTTGATGTCACGGCGACGCCAGCGCAGAAACCGGTGAACTTTATACCTATGAATTATACTGCTTTTAACGGACAAACCAGACATATCACGAGAAAGCGTATCTTAATTCCTAACTAATGGTGCTGTTTATTACCGATAAGAGGCAGTCTTTATTAATATACCGGGCTTTTATTTCTTTATTACACATAACATTCGTGTGTAAATTAAAAATCAAGAAGTCAACGCATAGAGCGGCGAAGGTGTAGGCAACCAGTTGTACATTGTCGCCCACTGTCACCATTTTGGCATACACCGTTCAAAAGAGAGGTTATGTTTTTAACATCAAAGAAATAACAAAAATTCAGTTTTAATTGAAGAAATTAATTTATTCAAACAATTTTAACGTTAAACAAAATAACATAAAGGGTAAAGTGTGGTTGAATCCTGAAGTGCCAGCAAGTTTTTAAAATGCCCTTCATGTATTTCAAGGGTATACGCAAGGCGGGGTCTTGGAAGTAACGCAGAGTATTTGTAATGAATTGTGGGCTTATGCAGTATGTATTCGCCTTTTTAGTACATCCAAGTGACATATTTGCAAGTTATTGTAAATTGTACGGGATAAACCATGTTTTAACAGAAGAGATGAAACTGAATATCCTATGCTATATACAGGAAAGGCCCATAGGATTACTTTTAGATGTAGCCAGACAGTTTGAAATATCAATTAGTTAAAATTTCTTCATTAAAACTGTTTTTTTGCGATTTGTTTATCTGTGGTTTATGCCAGATTTAACAGTGTACAACGGTGTACAAAATTCAATTAAAATTTGCTTGTTAATATTTAACAGGTTATATTATGCTCCGCTTTAATAAGAATGAAAATAAGTTGATGAATTTTGGATAATAATTAATAGCAACAATTACAACATTCATTTAACATTTGCTTGTTATTAATTTTTACAGTACAGTTTTTGTTATGTTCCATTTTAATAAAAATGAAATTAAGTCCATGTAATTGTTAAAAATTCATTAAATAATTATAAACTAAAGCATGTCGGTATCAAAAATGATCTCAATATCAATTGCATTAAAAATATATTTTAAAATTACATTAGAAACATATATGTCAAAATTAAAAACTGCACCAATCTTCACCAATCCAAATAAGAGTCATTATTAAAAATCTCTACTTGGCCTTGCAAAGTTTCTGATGTTTACGTTGAATATACACGAATTCTAACCTAAAGCACTGCCTAAAGTAAAAATATTCTGGTCGCAAAATTACAGTTTACTATTATATCGAGCCGTAATATACGGGGAACGTGCATTAATCGCCAAATACGAAAATTCAATTTTACAACTGGAATACGTACGGATTATGACAAATTACCTTCAATAGCTACAAACTTGAATTCTGCACCGCTTACAATCATTAGTTATTGAGTAAATTGCCGATTTAATGAGTTACATAAACTTTCTGAACAACCCCCATATATAATCTTCCGGTGCGCCATCTGAAAACGAGTAGCGCAACTGTAACACAAAGTAGATAAAGAAATCTGCATATTTGCTCTTGGCGGCTAGGCAACTTTGAATACACGCCGGACAAGATGTAGCCTATTAATGACAAAAACTTTTCAAGTTTCTCATAATTCCTAAACAACGGCCATTTAAAAGAAAACCGGTACCAAAATCATACCCTAATAGGCCAATATAATAACGTATATGATTATTTCTACCCATTCATGCGTAAATAAATTTAATAAATATTTGAAAATGCTCACGATAACCCACCATATAATTATAATTGATGAAATATATACAGAAATAAAAGTAAGTTTCTTATACTTAGATTACTATACTTAGTTATCATAATAATATGCAACAGAAGTCTGCTGCTTTTGATTTTAAAGATCAGACAAAACATTAAATAAAATTATCCACATGTATCATAATCATTTTGCCATCTTAAAATAATGCATTACTTGAATAGTATTTACTTCACATAGATCACTAGATTTTAATAAACAAATTCAATTTGGTTGCCATGCAATGTAAAGCAACACCAAACTTTGTTTTTTGATCAAATTTACTTTTTGTTTCCTTTCCCTAGTTTCATACTGCAATAATGAGCAATTTACGTCTTCAAAAACGTCTGGCGTCATCCATAAAGGGCTGCGGTAAGAGAAAGATCTGGTTAGACCCGAATGAGTGCTTCACCATCGCCGAGGCCAATACCCGCCAGAGGGTGCGGCGCCTCCTTAGCGATGGATGCATCATCAAGAAGCCGAATACGATGCACTCCAAGTTCCGCATCAGGAAGGGAAGGAGGGCACGTTTCAATGGCCGCCACAGCGGTTTCGGCAAGCGCAAGGGCACGGCAGAGGCACGCACCCCCACGAAGGCCCAGTGGCAGGATCGCATGAAGGTGCTGCGAAGCTTCCTCAAGCGCTACCGGGACAACAAGAAAATAGACAAGCACTTCTACAGTGTCTTGTACCTGAAGGTCAAGGGCAACCACTTCAAGAACAAACGGGTCATGATGGAGTACATATTCAAGAAGAAGGCGGGCATGTTGAGGTCCAAGCTGTTGGCCGAGCAATCGGAGGCGCACCGGGTCAAGGCCAGGGAGGCCAGGCAAAGACGGCTGAACCGCATTGCTTTGAAGAAGAAGGAGCTCGCCGAAGGGGAGAGGAAGGATGAGTCGCGGGGGCTTGCAACAGGCGATGCCACTCCCGAAGACATGACAAACGTTACTGGTAAAAAGAAAAAATGTAGTAATTAGGGCATGATCATGGGAAGATAAGTTCTAGTGATCTGGAACGGTATTTTGTAAAGTTGTTAAAATTATTTGCAGTTCTAAACATTCCCGTTTGTGGTGTTAGCAGGGTTGCTGTTTTAAGTAACGTCCGTTCGTTACAACCATTTTGAGGACCACACTTTCTGATTTACAGAATTATTAGCGACACCCAATTACAATATAGAAATAGAAGAACGTATGAGATGAAGAACTAATTAAAAAAATATGCAATGATGTATACAAACTTGGGGGTTTAGAGTATTTAATCAAATGTATCACTATGAGGACTAAGAATGTGCAATCTTTGCAACGACAATCAGAAGCCACTAGTGGTTTTAAGTATTCTGTATTGTGTAATTCTATGTTAAGTTATTAACATTATACGTTTTCTATTTTACTACTGTATTGTATCCAGCTGATGGGGTACTGGCAAACAAAATAAACTGGGGAAATTGCTTAAGAGTTGCCCGTAAATAATCGTGTTGGCTTCTAATTATTGCCGATATTAGAGTTTTGAAACCTATACAAGAGAGTAATCAAAATGGCATGAACAATCTATGAAAATGCAAAACCCTTTTAATAGTTAATCCACGAGTACGAACATAATAATTAGGTATTGTACAATGAGTGACCTTATTTAAATACAAATCGCAAAGCGCCAGAGCTAAGCGCTTTAGGCGTCCTTGGTCTGGATGTACTTGATGAGGTCGATGACCCTGCTAGAGTAGCCGAATTCGTTGTCGTACCACGAGATCAACTTAACGAACTTGTCATTGAGGGAGATGCCGGCGGCAGCGTCGAAGATAGACGAATGTGTGTCTCCGATGAAGTCACTGGAGACAACCTCCTCTTCAGTGTAGCACAGGATACCCTTCATGGGGCCCTCGGCGGCTTCCTTAACCTTGGCCTTGATGTCTGCGTACGATGCGGGTTTACCTAAACGAACCTAAAACACAAAGTTGACTTAAAATTTGCAAAGTGCAAAAAGTTTTAATTGATTCAACAAAAGATTCAGGTGCATTGTGTATCAAAAAGCGTTAACAGTAATATGTACGTTATTTGCAACATCACATTCAAATGTCAAATAACGTACATGTTACTGATATGGTTTATTTATATGCAATAAATCAGAGTATTTAATTCATACTCATATTAGACAATCACAACGTGAGTTTGCACCAAGCAACACGAAATATTTACGAATATTTTGGTTGTTGATCGGTTGTCTAGTTAGGTACATACATTGACAAACTTCACTTCATAATTATAATTCATATCAAAGCAAACATGAAAAATGAATCAAAACGAATGAAAATTAAATGCTTCAAAACTGTTATATTTGAAACGACGCAACTTTGAAATATTTTTAATAATGCCCTGGCAGAGATTGCAAATCATAAATCATATTGTGTTCATTAAACAATCTGATCGAATACCATTCATGAATTAAAATTTAGGATATTTAACTCTAGCGTGATGAAAAACTCTTGATAATTTGTCACAAAACCACTGGAGCGCTGTGTGCTCTCATGATTTTTTAACTGACTGGGCAAGGAAATTAACAACCGGTGCTATGCAACACGCTATCGTAAAATATCCGGCAATTTTAATTCACTTAAGTCACTATTATTCACTGTTATTACTACAGAATTACGCTGCTAACTAGGCTTGGTGGTTTTTAACAGGCTTTGCTGAAAATTCATGTGTAAATGTTAGATGAATGAAGTCGAGGCTTAGTATATGCTAGGTTACTTACAACATTATATTTAAGCCACAAATATCATTGTACTTACGGTTAAATCTACCACGGAAACATTAGCAACTGGTACGCGGAATGCCATTCCAGTGAGTTTGCCGTTCAAAGATGGGATGACCTTTCCGACAGCCTTGGCGGCCCCGGTGGAGGCTGGGATGATGTTTTGGGCAGCGCCACGGCCATCACGCCACAACTTGCCGGATGGGCCATCCACAGTCTTCTGTGTGGCGGTTGTTGCATGTACAGTAGTCATTAGGCCTTCTACGATCTCGAAGTTGTCGTGGATAACCTTGGCAAGTGGGGCAAGACAGTTGGTCGTGCAGGAAGCGTTGGAAATAACCTGAAAACAAACACAAGTTAGAGGTTTTAAAACAAAAAATTATGTGAACAAATTTTAGCCATTCCAAATATCTAAGCCTAACGTTGGTGACGTAGTAGCATATGAAGTTTTTGGTTAAGTCCTTACACCACTCTGGTTTTCAACGGCTCAAATGTAATTGAAGTCACAAATCAGGATCTAAAATTAACAGTGACGCTTGTAACTCGACGCCATAACAGAACAAAAATTGCTGCTTTTGTAAGGAAAATAAATAAAAAAAACAAACTACTATGCAATAAGCAAGTCCAGAAAATAATTCACGAAACACTAGCTTTAGCTTACCACAAAATTTGAAGACATTTAACCAAACGATGAACAGTGAAGCTACAAACAAAAAGAGCACAGGAGGTAAAAATAACCCCTTGTAATCTTCCGAATCGTAATGTGTTAATTTGAAACAACTTGAATAAACGCAGTGATATGTAGTGAAATTAGTTATCGCCATAATTTTTATTTAAGTGGTATTGATTTAGTGTAATATATTATGGAAGGTATTCCCGCACGCAATTTTCTGAAATGTTTTGATGTGCCCAAGTTACAATGTTCATCATTGCTCTCATTTTTTGTAACGACTGTATACATCATTTGGGTCTTTGTATCTGTACGATTCAAAGCATCTACTAGTTTCATCACTGGCCCTAAAAATGTATCCGTCACAAACGCTTGCAATTAAAGGATTCACCTTGTGGCTCGGGTCGTAGCTGTCCAAGTTGACGCCGCAGACGTACATGGGTGCATCGGCGGACGGCGCCGAGATGATGACCTTCTTGGCACCACCCTGCAGATGGGCGGAAGCCTTGTCGATAGTGGTGAAGACTCCGGTAGACTCAACGATGTACTCAGCGCCGGCCTTGCCCCAGGGGATGGCGGTCGGGTCACGCTCCTGGAAGACGGCGATTGCGTTGCCGTTGACCACCAGCTTGCCCTCCTTCGCCTCGATGGTGCCCTTGAAGCGGCCGTGCGTCGAGTCGAACTTGAAGAGGTACACCATGTAGTCGAGGCCGATGAAGGGGTCGTTGATGGCGACGACCGACGCCCCTCGCTCGATGGAGGCGCGCAAAACCAGGCGGCCAATTCGGCCGAATCCATTAATTCCAATTTTCGACATTGTTGAAGCCTGACCTGAAACGAAGAGTAGGTTTGTTAAAATGAATGCGATTCAAAGTACGCATGCAAGTTATAAATTAACACAATTATCACTTTGATTAAATTTTAAACTCGTAATGCAATAACTAAGCAACTTAATAAAGGCCGAATTGCTCATTGCCTATTGGAATATTAATAGGTTCAATAAATATTTCAAGACTATAAAAAGATTTTAATTAACCAATTAAAAACTCGAGATTATTTTAATCTACTGGTGAGGATTATCTTAATCTACTGAAGCCCTTTTAATAAAGATACATGTAATTAAGATAACAGGAACATTATAATACCCCCCTTTTCCCCACAAACTATCCGTAATGTAACACCAACCAGGTCGAATTGGTGAGCTGGTGTTCAATTTTCTAACAGAGAAATTATTCAAGTATCCCATTGAAGCCTATTTTACTCGCAATAATGTCATGTGTGTCATGTATGTTATCACATCGATGTGATTGTGATATTCCATTTAATATTTTCTATGCACGTATTCTATGCAAATATTCCATTTACATGTATGCAAATCCATCAAGAAGTACACAAACATGTGCACAAATTCATCTGATAACACGATTTGTGTAACACGGATCACTGGTGAACACCATTTGTGTAACACGGATCTTTGATAGTGAATTTGATATATTGTTTCACGCTGAATTCAAATCTGCAACTAGAAATTGTCTATCACCCACACTTGTATCTAGAACTATTTTTTTCTATTACAAAATTTATAGTTATTGCAGAAGTATCAGAGTAAAATAAACCTCTTTACTCAGGCGAGGTGTAGTGAGGCCCCATATCTGTTTATAATTCCGTCCTCATGATTCAGCCTAACGAATAACATTTTTGAATTCTGCATGCCTAATAAACCTTTAATAATATTAAACTTTTTGACATTTTTTAAAATTCTGTATAGCAGCGATTGAAATTCTCTAAAATGGGGATGTCCGCTACCAGGACAAGATGAGTTGGCATATGGTGGTCCATTCATACTAAACACGGAGGATAGATGTTACCCCAGTCAAATCCACCCTAAATCTTAAAGAAACTTTGCTTGTGTATTACTTACAAACTTTGGGGTGGTACACCAAAACTTAAAACATATTTGGATTCTACATGAAAAGTATAACTACAATATCTATCAAACCTGTTACACAAAAAAAAGTTTCATTTTGTTGACCAGTGTAATCGTAGCAATTTTTTTTTTTGGAAAATTTATTGCATTAGGATTTTGAATAAATCACTATATCTAATGAAGGGCAGTGTTACCATTTGTTAATATATTTTGCCATTTTTTAACATATTTAGTTTTTGAACTGCTTGCTGAATAGTTTGGGGTCAAAACTGCAGAAGCATTTAGCTATAATCATAAAAATCATAGTAAAATTGTCCATCAACATGTTAGCCGTTGAAAACCAGAGTGTTGCAAGTATTTTTTTTTTTTTTTGCGGGCCCGTCCCATAAGTGGTCTGATATAGGTGGTCTGTGGATCCCACCCACCCACTCTGGTTTTCAATAGCTCATATATATATATTTTTTTATATCTGTTCCTGAAGCAAGAATTTAATAGCATTAGTCTATTCAGACATTCAGAAACAGCATGCTCTACAGCGGTGTTAAGCAGTCAACAGTTTAAAATGGTAAATATCCATTACATTTTTTAGAAGTCAAAGAGCAGGTTCTAAAATTAATTGCAATGCAAACTTTTCATCACAATATCAAGACCATCGGCGAACCTTGGTCACAGTTTTTCCTTATTGCAAGAGATAAGAAAAATGGGTACTATACAAACTCGTTCTTCTGTTAATACTCCATAGAGGATGTTAATACTTAAAATTCGTATCCAATGAAGTGTACAGGTCAAATGAAGGACATAACCGGCATTTTGTTCGACATGTAACGTTGCATTTGAATACCGTATGTAATTACGTTACGCCCTACATATCAATACATTAAAACCGCGTAATATTGAACAACAAAATTAATAATCGATTAACGAAAAATGTACCGAATTATCGCTAAATCCATTTAATTGCGCACCTCGGCCGCTAAAACAAGTGAATTCAAAAAGATTGCGCGAAACAATTGCGAGTTCATTAAACAATAGCGCGCTTATTTTTCATAATTCTAATTAGATTATGGGTGGGTTGGGCAATTAGAATACTCACTTTTTAAGTGGAACTTGCAGTTTTGCTGAATCTAACCCGTTCACTTCCACCGGCCGCTGTAAAGTGTCATTTGAAGGACGAGCGCTCGTTATAAGGGATCCCCACCACCTTCCAAAGTATCTATAGCGCGAGATTTGAAATTCTGGTTGGATGGGCAAGGATTGGCACGTACACAATTAAATTGCATAAGCTGCACCCAGGTTTCGTCATTCTGTGTACATTTGATTAATAAGAGAACAAAATGCATGAGACTTTTTTTGACATAATAGGTATTAGACAGAGCCTGGAAATCTTCAGAGGCCACAAGTCTTCATATAGTTTTCATAAGACTATGAATACTAGAATTTGTATGCAAATATAGAAATGAAATTTGAAATTCTGCATAATGTCTTATACCATAGTTTGGATGACTGAAATTTTAATCAAATTATCAATCGCAAGTGGTAAATTCGTTACTTTCCCTATGTAATTTTCTATAGTTGAGGAATATTTTTCTACAATTTTTTAAATTATGTTATAAATTACTTACACCTAACAACAAACAAAATTTAAACTTGATGTATCAAAAAAAAAACTTAAAAATGCATTAGCACTTTATGCACAAGACCACCTCAATATGTTTATCTCACAAGTTCTCATATAATGGCACAAATTAAGGTATCCATTACACTAATATATGGCTATATTCCTATAAGCCACTGGTTGCTGGCCTAATAATAATCGTTGCTACTACTCATCTTATCACAGAATTAAAAACGCATTAAAAACAGAAATAATGGAAAAGCGCATTTATATAAACTAAATTAATTTATTTGAAAACAAAAAACTTCATAATTTAAAATATAATTTGCTTATTTAAATACATTCTTATATATTCTTAAAAATATACTTCTTAAAATATCAATATCGGTTTCGATTACCTAAGTGAATAAATTAAATTGATACAATAGATAGTGTCGTAAGGACAGCTAGCTCTTCATGCACATCGGAATTTTATTACATTAAATTATGGTATACAAACACAATAGTAAATCATAAGTAAATAGGTACGTAGTGAATTTTGGCAGTCTACGTAGCTCCTCTTCAATAAATTTTTCTAATGGAATCTCATATTCACAATGACAATCTAAAACAAAGAGATTTATTAATATACTATAATTGAGGAGCTGGGTGCAAGAACAGCGTAAGTCGATTTATGCGAATTTGTTTATTAGAATATTTGTACCTTTATTTATAAGTCGGTTAAAACATATATAGCTACTGTTCATAGAAAAATATTAGAAAATATAGCAATTATTGCTATATTACAACTTTTATTAAGTTTTGAGTCTTTCGACGCGTTTTTTTTCGACTTATACTATTCTTGCATTAATTACATTAAGAATAATAATTTTCCTCAACTCAACTTTTCCTAAACTAAATTAGTACTAATAAACTTAGAAACCAACAAAGTAAATAAACTATAAGGGCTGCCTGAAAAGTAATAAGTAATAAAAGGTCTTTTAAAACTAAGCAACTTTTGTAGGAAACACAATTTTGTTACTGGCACCAATATTTTTTTTAAACTTGTAATTTTACGTTGAAATGATGAAACAATGGAAATCATTGATGATTGTGACATCTACCTGACATTTTAAACACAAACGTTTGTGCATTAAATGCACACCCGAGATAAAATATGCGGCTTGCTTACCTTTTTACACATTAATCTGCTTGTGATCGGCGGGCAGCAGGGCGGACAGGGGCTCAGTCTTGTGGCCGTTTGTCGTCGGAGTCGGAGGACGAGCTTGACCTTCTGTGGCTGGTTGATTCGATGTACCATGGCTCATACTCTGAGAGTTCTAAAAGGACACGCACGCACGGTTAGCACGGGTGGACGGCTGAGGGGGGTGGCAGCACGAGACGCACAGTTAAAAATGTAGAAATCGACAACGACAGCTACAGCGTTCTAATCCATGATATTATTACAGCCGACTAATAGAATGGCATTGTTTCTAACAATGAAGAATTTAATTGTTAAAATAATCTACTGTTTATTATATTATTTTTGAGGTGTCTGTAGCAAATATTTTATGTCTATTTAATGGGTCATAAACATTAATGAAGAATTTTATTGCCAAACTGTCAATTGTTTTATTTATTGAGTAGTTATGAACACCAATGAAAAACTTTATCATCATGAAACAATAAATTGTTTTATTAGCCGTTAACAGGAACTATGAGGATTAAGTAAGTTGCAATTAGTATAACAATGTTATATTATGTTCACTAACTAAGAACAAGTTAGAAAAAGTTCATATTCATGGAAAAATTAATCCTGCAATGGGTGAGAATCAAACCCGTCCATAGACTAAATATCAGACAATTAACTTGCAGTGCCACGCAATTGTTTTAATGTAAATGCAATTGTTTCATTGAAATTTTTTTTAAGCTACTGAAATCCAGAGGATTTCAAATGAATATTGTCTCACATACTGTGCATGGTTTTAAATTGAAAACAAAAAGTCCCTGTACTTTTCTCATAGACAAGATAATTGATTGGACAATGCATGTTTGTTTGGTTAAGTGATACGAGTGTACCACTTTTCACCTATATTGCAACACCGACGAGTTGTTTTAACATATATAACATGTTAACAAATGAGTGCTGGTTAATTCAGTGATTGATTGACCAGCTGGCAGACTAGAAACGTAAGTAGCAAAACCAGTCATTTCACCACGATCACGTATGTATATAGACACGTTATTTTCATACATCGTAAGTAACTTATTTGGCATTTATATTACTTTGTAGCAGTATAATAATAAACTTGTAAGTTTAAGAGTAAAACTATATTTTAAATTCCCATTAAAAAGTACTTGCAGTAACGAAATGAAATAAGTTGTCTAAAAAAATTTTAATTACGATGTTCTGCCAAAAAGGTATCAACATGAGTTATTAAAAGAGCAATCTTAAATTATTTACCAGTGCTTTAAGATTGACTGTAGTAATTTGAATTAAAAGTACGTTTAAAATCTATGCTAATTTTTTTTCTGGCTACCACTTGGTATAACAACTTTCTTGTTTTTTCTATAATTGCATTGTTTGGTTTAATATGTCTCTACAACACTGTGACCATAAGAGATTTTTCTGTACTTTTAAGTGTAAAGCAACAGTTTGTGTTTTATGTTATAAACAATGCCAAACAATTCTTATTAATGAATAGAAACATAACGAACAACATGAACCAATCACCGTTGTATTTTATTCCTAATAATAATATCATGAACAGAAACTGTAACTCACTATAAACTATGTACACTTATATATTTGGCTCTACGTCTGATGACAGCTAATAAATCGTTTGTTTAAACATTTAGTTATTCAGTCTCCTTTTATACGGGCGACGTTGACGGGCGCGCTACCCACGTCCGCCAATGCCGTTTTCACTCTTCTGTGGCATGATAATGAAAACAAACTTCTCATATGAAAAAAAACGTCGTTACATAAAAAATATAAAATGAGACGGATCGGGTACACTACAAATGGAACTATAATATAGCTACAGTAACTGATGTGGATAGAAGTATGTATGTATGCTATTCACAATGCTTCCAGAAACTGGGGTGTTTCATATTGCTGCAAGTTGCTGCAAGTTGTACGGTTGGTAAGATGATTATAAAAACGAGAATGAAGCGAGGCCTTGATCCCGAACTGTATGTCTAGAGTAGACATTTGTAAATTTGACATTTATTAAACCATCGACAGCAGTTAATGCAATCCGAGAAACATAAGCTGCAAATCACAAAAGACAATTCTAACCGTTGATTTACCGTTGTAAGAGGTGTAATGCTGTCACACTGAAATGATCTATAGAGATGACTAGTTTTCTGGCAAAGTGTACTCCAGCGGGCATGTTTTATAGTTTACTAGCACTTGTCACTTGTCCTGGACAACTCAGTATACCGAGCGTTTTTTTAATCTTTGAACATAGGGGTTCAGTTTTAAAACGACGGGATCAATCGTATGCTAAAATTTAATGTATATGCAACCAAATGCAAGATAGGGTGGAGCCCCCTTAGTGACCAAGTAGTGGCGAGGTTAAAATTACGTGGAGCCTTTTTTTAACCCCCCCCCCCCGCCCACTCTCCGACACCGAGAGCCTGGCCCTCGTCGCTGCTTCGAAGGGACCCTCCACTCGCTCCGCGGCCTAACGCGTTGATAGCCCTTCAGGCATGTCACAGATTGATCCCGTCGTTTTAAAACTGAACATACCCTAGGTTCAGAGATAAAACAAACGCATGGAATATTACACTTAAATCGAATAGACATGCAGTGCAGTTAAATATTATTTAAATTGTGTCAAGGCAATTGGTGCCCTTCTCTTTTCTCGTTTTTTAAATCATACACAGTACAATATTATTGGATGCAAAATGCGCACAGCAATTGAGTTATTTTATTTTAAGTTGCAATCTTGTTTCAGTAATGGGGTTAGAATTAAAAGACAATGTTGTCGGATGTACAATTTAAATAGAAACCGAGGTTCCACAAGCATCGGGAATAGTTATTATGCAGTGTATTATTTCATTAGATATTCAGGTAATTTGTTCACGGATCAATAAATTATTTGTTTATGTGCGCAGAAATATTGAGTAGTCTAAGTAGAGATTTAAATCTGTCATAACTACATGGATTCATAGAATGGATTATTGAAAAGTTAATGACTAACTAAACGTATGCAATCAAACAAGACATAAAAGCCACCAACAATATTTCGAGTTGATTGAAATGAAACGGCAAAAATTTGGAGATTTTATTAGCCGCAAACGTGTGCGCACTTTCATTAACTCTATGGAGCAGTGGTATGACTGTTATGTCATTCAGAACAAGGCAACGGATACAATACAATTTCAGCTAATGAAATCGACAAATGTATCGTCGGGATATTTGAATCGACCCCAAACGTTGTTGATTCCACTTGATGTCTTCAATTGCTCAAATTACTAAAGGCATGGTACTTATTACAATTAAGTTTTAGTTATTTTTATATTATGAAGGGCCTAAGACAATAAATACTTTCTATAGACTTTTGAGACAGTCCTGGGGATAGTAAGATGCTGAAAGTGTACGATCAACTTTGATTGAAGGTTACAACATATACTGCAGATTGTGTAAATTCCATAGTTGCAGCAATCATCAAAATGACAAAACGTAATTTCCTAACTCCTTGAATGTTTTGACTGTATGCGCAATTATTTTCAATGATAACCAAATCAAAATTTTGAAAGTGTCCTCTCCTTGGAGAATATCTATTTTAACTATTTTCTACGGATTTCTATGTGAGTGTAAGACCTGTTTCTACACACTTTGGTTGACACTACAAAATATGGCCTGGTGCACTTTATTGATATCTTTGACGTGATAGTTAACGATCATAAGTTAATTATTTACATTGGGTGGGCCAATGTAATGAACGTAACTATTTTGCAACATTTAGAATGAGTTGTGTGTCACAGACCATTTCTGTGTTGGCATCCATTGCGTGTGAAGTTAGCAATGCTTTTGTCAACTAATAACACAGAAGGCTTTGCGGTTTTTCCATCATCGTTTGTTGCACACATAAAAACAGAAAAAATAAACATTGGGACCTATTGTAAACGATCTAATCTCTAAGTTATCGATTCTCTACAAACTAAACTACCTTAGTTCTGGCCTATGGAGACACTCTAGACATCGTATTCATATAGTATGCGCATCAACACATCCGTACAGTAGTGCTAAAAACCCACTTAAGTAACTCTGGCACGTACTATTTGCACATTTACATAGATAAACGCCTACGACTTACTGCGACACTGCGAGCAGACGCTTTGGAGCGTCGCGACAACGAAATTTCTTGCCTTAACAAAAGTTTTACCAGTATATGAGCGGAACGGAAAACGACAGAGGACAAAGATGCAAAAAACAAAACGCATTTTCAAAATGTGAGCTATGTGAGTTCATGACTTTCGTGTTTACTTTGCTGCCTCCGTCCGGAGGGCCGCAATCGGATGCTTACCTTACTGGCCGTCGTTTGCGGCGCCACCTTCAGGTGCACCTTTTTGGCGCACAGATTCTTCAACCTCAGTATACCTAAAACCAAAATAAGTATTGCATAAACAATTGACGCTTCCTTAACAATTACGGTCCGTTTTTGTTAAAGGTCCACCACATTTTGCTTCATGTTAGTCAAAACAAAAATCACTACATATTGAATCGTAACCTCGTTTTCGATAAACACTAATGACTAATACTTTTGGCAGAAATTGCAAAATTGGCATAAATTTTTGGCAGACGTTGGCGGATCTTTAAAGGACAACAGACGATACCTCACCATTTTCCCGTCTGCTTCCGTATTTGTACTCCCAGGCGTCGAACAGCCGATTGTAGTATCTCGGGTGCATAAACTGCAGGTACCTGTTCGTCTCGGGCGTGGGGAAGATCCGCTCGAAGGTGCCGCGCACCTGCATCTCGTCTTCGGCTTGCGTGAGCATGCGCACATCGTCACCGGTCAGGTGCTCAATGATGTCGCCCAGGTAGTCCTCGCGCCGCTCCATCTGGGTGAAGAACGAATGCTTGTTGGCCTCCTTGGCAGTCAACGTGGTGGTATACAGCCGAGGATCGTAGCAAGTTGGCGTGTTCACCGTCCGTGCGAGCTTAGCAGGGAAATGGAATTGTGCAAGGTTGAACAGTGTCTGCACTAGGGGACCCTTCACGTGCAGGTCGAGTGGGGATGTGCTGTGCAAGCTTGGTGAAATGTTCACCTAAAACGGAAAACATGATAATTATATTTTGCCCTGGTTGCCTTTGTGTTATAAATTATAAATAAAATAAAGTTAAAATAAAGTTAACATCGGTTGTTCTTTATGAAAATAATAATAGAGCTCATAACAATTTAGGAGTGGAATGGATAAGTAGTGCTGAAATGTTTATTATAAGCTAATTAAATAAAAATTGTTTTAAGAGTTACAAATAGAGCAATCAATGCTTTATTTTTTTGGTACGGCATAGATACAGGGTGTCCCAGGAGAAAGGTAACACCCTAAATATCCAAGTTTCCAAGTTCAAGGGGGACAACATTTGACAGGAAAATTATCTTCAATTGTTTAACCCTCTGGCCGCAGAGGAAGTAAACCCATTTATTTTTAAGTCGAGCGATAGCCCTGTATTCACAAACACACTGTTAAATACTTAATTCATTTTAGGGTACATCTGCCAGGCACACAGTTTATGTTTGTGTACACAACTACAAAATTATTTTTATGGCATTTAGCCAACTTATCCATTCCACTCACTATTCAATTGTTTAATATAATGAATTGAAGTTATTCAAATCTTCAGTCGGCTTGAGATAAACGAATAAAATTGTTAGAGCCGCTATAAAAATATTGTTATGTAGTCACATTCAAGCATTAACTTATTTGATATATGTAAATATTATAATGTTATCAGAGCGGTATTAATTTTGGCGTTAGTCTTTACCTCAAGTAGCCATGGCTTGAGCCGTTGATCTAGTAGGACGTCGACCCCAAAAAGTTCGTAGCAATTATATCTACTTTGTACATTCTCAGTGCAGAGGAGGGTGATCGGTGACTCTCCGCAGATCATAGTCTTGATGACCAGATGCTGCAGGTTCACCCACAGCGCCCTAGTGTCGATGTCCTTCGTTTCCATATACTCCCACAGTTTTGAAAGCGTCCTAAAAATGCATTATAACTGTGTGTGCTTCTTAAATCTAGAAAGTGGGAGCTTTGATTTCAACATATTCTATTAAATAATCGGAGGTTAAACAGGGGCACGAGAGAGGGCTGCAAGTAATTATTTACCAGAGAAAGATACTGAAAAAGACTAATCTATGTTCAAAAAATATAACCATATATTTAATAATGCTAATGTTAATGTATAAAGCTTTCAGTATTTTTCAGTACCTATAGGCACGTCTATGAATGATTCTATAAAATATCTGACCGTGTGAATCAATGCACCATTATGTGGAAGAAATGGCAATCGACAAACTTGTATGTTCATGGCATCTTTTCTGGCACAACTCTCAACAAAAGGTACAGAAGAGCCTCACTGGTCTAGGTTATGTGGTGCCCAACTTGTGGTGCATCTTAGATGAGATACAATAATATCTAATATCTTTAAACGTACCATTTGTGTCCTTGACATGAGTTCGCATCTTCATTAGCCGTGTACTGGCTCGACAGTTTGTTGATGCTGTAGTTCGTTAAATGCATATATCTATCCTTCAAATCCTTATCACTATCACTATATTTCACTAAAATACAAACGTGGACATTGCAAAATAAAATAAACACGCAACCACAATATATCGGACTCACCACTTGCGAACCTGACGAGCCCCTCCGGGTACAGGTAGATCCTCAGCGGGTTAAAGCTCGTGACGAGCACGTATAACCTGAGATCAAACTTGCTGCCGTTGATGAGATAGGGGTCGGAGATGTACTTCTGGACGACTAAAGCAGTTTGCTTCGGCAGCTGTGACCACTTGTTGATCACCTTGATGCCTACACCGCGTGCGGACGCCGGTGGCTTGATGATCCACTTTTCGCCGGCGGTGCCGTCCTTGCACTCCCAGTTCTGTTTCAGCGCCTTTAGGTCGTGGGGCAAGACAAACGTTTGAGGAATTATACCAAACCTAAGAATAAACCATCGATATATATAACTGTACATAATAAAAATAGAACAAAAACCATTTTGTTATACACTGAATGCCGATGAAGTCTTTTCATATCTTTCATATCATTTGGCTGCACAAATTTGACAATATGTAAGTTGAGGTAGATTACGTTAAAAAGCTAATGCCAAAAATATAATATGTTGATGCCTGAAAGTAACGTCAAATTAATGTTAATCACAGACGATAAAACTAGGCATCAATTTTTTGATTTTTGATTTTTTTCTATTCATGCTACTTCGATTGTTATTTTTTTAATGAAAACTATGCCAGGTAAAGATTTTACAATCAGTATTTTTGCAATATTGTCCTACATCATCCTTGTCATCCATCACGTTTGTCATCCTGATTTTATTTGCTCGTTGCTCGTTGAAGCTAGAGTGTGTAGGCAATCTCTGCGTACAGAAGTTGGTACTATATCGTATAGGAGGACCTATTTTACGTTCTAACTAAACTATAAAAATTAAACTAAAAATTCCAACTAAACCACTGTGGTAATTTTCAAATGAAACTGTCCAAATCTATCAATATTTTTCAATTCCTGCATTGCAGGACAGCTATTAATCGAATAAATTATTATTATACTTAACATTTCTACTTACTCTTTAGTGCCGTATCTGTGCATCAACCTTTGAAGGTTCTTCCATAGCCTGTCCTTTCTGCCCAACTGGAAAGTCCCAGCAAAATGATTGAGTTTCTGGCCGTTCTTCAGGGTTTGAAACATTGGTGACTTCATGTGCTTGCCCCATGTGCCAATCCACTCGTTTGACTCTACAAGCACCACAGAACACCACATTATCAAATTCTAGCCTGCGCACCAGTATACCTCCACGATTAATCAGACACAAGTGCTGAAATTGTTTTCTTTACATCGTCCAAAATAATGTACATTAAGGTTGAATATTAGTAAATGCAAATAGCAGCGGAATATTAGTTAATGGTACCGTTGGATTGCTAATTGGGAAGCTTCTAAAAGGAGATAGGAAGGTATAAGGGGGGGGTCTAACCTCTACTGAACTCACTTCTGACCAATCGAAAGCCGGTGTTGAGCAGAGTCTTGCGAACGACGATCGGTGTTATAGTGCTGAGCTTCCACTTAAGGTAGCGCCGCCCAGAGGGGAGGCTGAAGGGCTCGCTGTCGTGGGTATTGAACTTAATGTAAGGAGGGATATTTGGGAAGAGGCTTGGACGCAGCGGCCACGATGGGGCATCTCCAGAACCTAAAAACAAAACAATTATTTATGTTTCGTAATTAATTAACCGGCAATATGATTACAGGCTTACAACTTATATTATGGCGACTCGAAGGATAAAGAAAGTTCACCAATATGTATGACGGTTCGGGGTAACATCAGAAGAATTTTTTACTGTCACATTTCTCTTCAAGCGTTAGATCAATAAGAATCAATTAATGTCGGAAGATAAATCTAGGCAACCCAATTTACTTGAAAATATATACCGGTAGACTAATAACAATTTTTTTATTGTTTTATATTTAATGACAACTTAAAATTCAGCACTGTTTATTCTGGAAAATACTACATTCACAGTAGACAAATTATGGCCCAATCAACGTCAATTTTTGTGGGGCCATAACTGTTAGTACTCGTTTTTTTCAGATTCTGCATGAATATTAATTACGGAAATTTAACTCACCGGCACTAGCCTTGGTTTCTATACTCTCGACTGAATTTGCTGGTAGGATGTTGATAATTTTGTACTCGTCCTCCTCAAATTGTATCTTGTCCTCCTCATAGGATTCTTTATCGCTCTCTGCATCGCTGCGAAATTTATATATTTAATAAAAATACGTAATACATATCGTCGGCCTACAAGTGAAATACACTAAGTCAATTTTTGGCTGTTTTTGGTTAAGTTTAAGTTTTATGGTTTACTAAATTGTAACAAATCTCAGGCTCAGTAGGGGTATAGTAAAGGCTCCTGTAGCCGAACTTCCAAATTATTAATTCATTAAATAACTGAGTAGGAAAGGTAACAGCTGAATATAAAACTTTTATTGCATTTTCTCACATTTTATAGTTTTTGACTTAAGCAATTCGTAATTTGACTTGTAAGCCGACGATATAATATAATTCGTAGATGAAAAATACAAAGTTAGAACAGAATGATAAACAATATTAAATTTATTACCTATCATCGTCGTCCGTTAGTTCCACTTTAATAGGTTTCGTGCGAATTTTAGGCAGTTTAGCACTGCTCAGCTTCGCCTTCGTTTTAACGGTGATCCTCCCCTTGTTTAATCGAGGTGTAGTTTTAAGGTCACTGAATTTAAACTGGCCATCAATTTTCGGACTGGTAACGTTCTCAATAATCTTGATGTCACTGAGATTGGTGTTGGTTATGCTCCTGTCATTGTACTTATCTAGGTTCTTGATAATTGCTGGTGGCTTAATGGGGCTGTATTTGTGGTTGCGCAAGTCTCGCAGCTTCTCTCGCAAGATCTCCAGCTCCCTGCAGTACCGCTCTTTGACTTCGGCCGGGTTGAATTGCTTGTCGAAGAACGTGCACGTGTCGTATGTGTGATCGTGGCCCTCGAAGATCCGATCGTATTTGGCAAGGACAGTACGCGGGGACAGGTTGCGGTGTTTTACACCCGAGGAGGGAGGCGATTGCTGGCTCGAATTGGTGATCAGTACGGGGGTCTGGACGTGCACGGAAACGGGGCGCTTGGAGGCGGGCAATATCACTTTTGGGTTTACTCTGGAGTCGAGGTGGTTTATGGATTTGGTAAAGCCATTCTGGTGAAAGTGGGGCTTGCTGGCATCATATTTCAGTGGGTTATCGTCCTTCCGCCCAATTTTATCAGCCATGGTCTCGAAGAGCACGATGGAATTTTTGTAATCCTCTAGGGGATAAGAATTTTCATAGTCGTTTGGAAATTTGTGGAACTCTAAAAAGTCTTGGTTATTCGACAGTTTTGGTGTTATGTTTGACATGTTTGTGTTGAGTTGGCAGTTGTTCGTTATGTATGTGGTAGGCAGCTCGCAGAGGTTCGATCGGATGCGGTCCAGCCGAAGGTCACGCATATCGTAGTCCATCTCCATGTTCTCGTACTCCTGCCGCCTGTCGTACTTCTTAGGGGTGAACGTCTTCATCTCCTTGCCTTTCCGCCGACACGGTTCCAGGGTCTCGCTCTTTGTACGCCTCCGTGGCGAGTCTCTGTCGCACGTCGGACACCAGCTCGAGTATGAGTACTTGCAGATCTTCTCGTCGGGCTTCACATTCGGGAACGGGATCGAAACGTTACATTCGGCCATCTCGCTAAATCACTAGATCCACACACAGTGCATCTCTCCTAAAACAGAAAAACTGATTTGTACTTATGGGTTCTTAATTTAGACTGCATGGCGGCAAATGTTGCAGCTGACTTGCCAATTATCAAATTAATGTACAAGTTCACACCAGTCAGTTGTTTGCTGCTTAGGTTAAATGTAAGGGTATGCAGATTATTATGACATTTACCTACAGGGGAAATGTAACAGCAGCTTGTGGTCCAGTGATACAAGGCCTGAACATGAATGTTATCATTTGTAAGGGGTGCTCCAATGAGAGATGGTCGATTTATTTTTACCTCATTTTAGAGTGGTATACTATCCATACCTTTTATAAATCAAGATAATCGTGCACTAATGCCCATAGATGCCAATGCGATTATAAAAAACAAATCTAGATAAATGGTAGCTTTAAATCGGCAACCTCTTGTTACATACAGTGATCCCTCAATATTGTATGAAAGTCAAACAAACTAACCATCTGAAGTCAGGAAATATTCACAAAATCATATTTTTCAACTGCTAATCAAATTCAACGTATAGGTATTTACAAAATTGCTTGGTACGTACTTAACAAGGGCAGTTTTCGAATCTGAAGTTCAATTTGCAGTAGTGAATGTAAATAGGATGGCAAGTGATTAGCACAGGGTATAGACGGATTAGGGCCACCATAGTTTTTCTTTCTTTATAAACGTGTATCGCTCGTGAAAATAATTATACATCTAGTGGATGCCATAGTACACTAGGGAGCCTGAGTTGGTGTAGATAATCAGACATTTTCTCGACATTTTATGTTTATCGATATTAAACTAAAATGATCTTAAAATAATAGTAAAACAAGGTTTAATTGTCTGTGGACTAGTGTCCCTGTACAAGAATTTACTAAGTCTTGAAGCCAATTGGATATTTTCTCTACATTTATATCAGAGCCTGGTTAAATTATTACATATGCTGCTTTTAAAATATCCACCGTATGTATAAATAAATTTCACGTCCTGCGATTTAAATATCGAACGACACGAGATTTGGTCGCATAACCTCAACGAATCGACCAGACTGGAAAAAAATCACGTATTAGCACTGAAAACCGTCCCGGGGGTCCCTGTTTTGTCCAGACGAACATTACAGGAGCCCCTTACTAACGTATAGCTGGCCACATATTATTCCTGGGTAATTCAATTAAAATGGAGAAGAAACGAAACAATGTCGACGATTAAATGCATTTTGTCTATTAAAATCGGTACATTAATCGTGGGGGCGCCTATGATGAGTACGGGGGCAAAGTCACTTACCTCTCAGACACAAAAATCAATACTAAGATATTTGCATTTTCACTGGTAAATCGCGGAAATCATTAAAAATATATACACTGTCGTAGAACCATTAACCGCGTGTAGAGAAGGAGGACAATAACGTGTCAAATTAACGTACGTGCGTTCATTGCGCCACTCTCTATCACATGGATTGCGTGTGGTGGGGTGCTTGGGGTACGTCGTAACTTGCTTTAGAAACAAGTGAAAATGGCGTTTAAAATCCATCTCAGCACTTTCCCGCCCTCTCTTGTTTTAAAATGTCACCTAATTATTAAATCGTCATTTGTTTCTAGCAAATGCAGTAATGGATAGTTGAAAATTGTGCAATTAACAAGAAAATAACAACCACCAAGCAGTTAGCAACCGAAAATTATTAATTGGATTAGTGTCCTAAATTATTAATATTTGGGCTGGGAACAATTGATTCAAAAGTATTACATCACTTGCGCATTTTGTGACTTACGCACCTTCCGGCTTCTTCAGGAAGTCGTAAAACCCAACACGAGACTCAACAGAATCACATCCTAAAGTTTCATTTAATAGCCATACGGATATAACAATTTAAAAGTTTTGTCTTTATAATCTTCTAAATACGACTATAAAGTCGTAACAAAAATCGTAAAAAATATTCAGTGTGTATGTTGGGCTGCTTATATTAAAAATGAATCAATTTCGCCAAAATTCTGAAAAATCAGTAATGAAAACACCTTTAATAAGCAATTATATTGTATACACTAAAATTAAAAAATATATCTTACCCAAAAATATTTTATAGATATAAAATGTTAAATTGTAAGACTTACCCTTTGGTTACCCCTTGGTTATCCCTTGATAAAACATGTTTAGTTAAATCGTGAAATAAAATAAAACACTTGGCTAAGTTTCACTGCTTTAAATAGATTTAACTACTATTGTTTCAGCCCTGCGACCATTATAAAGAGTAGTGTAATACCATTGATTATAATACCCTTATTATAATCACTGGTAATACTCATTACTTTAAATACTCATAAACACAGGGAAACTCACTCAATCAAGTATTTTATTTTATTTTATTGATATAATAGCTATTTATGGTATAAGTGAGTAAAGTCGAATTTTATCCACGAAAAAACAGTTTAGCGTAAGAAGCGAAGCGAGTGCGATAATGTTTTCGAATGGATAAAATTGCTTTATTCACGTGTATCATACAAGATTTTTTCCAATTTGTTATCAAAATTGAAGAATTTGCATTGTCAGGTGACAACGAAAATTTCAAGGATAGTGCGATTTACCTATTTTTTTACTTTATTCACGTTATCAATGGTTATAGTGAATAAAGTGAAAATGTAAACATTTTATTCACCCATTCGATTAAAGTGTAGTTTTAACGATGAGATTCAATATACATAATGAGCATTTTAATAATGCGATTGGAAAAAAATCCATTGTGATAATTTTTCTTTCACAAGCTCGAAATTATCGATGCATTGACACTATATGAAACAGGGGATTGTCTTTGTCAAATCAAAATAAAACGAAATGTCAGAATGAGCAATAGTCAGTTCTGGGGTAATTGTTAGGCTAGATGTTTGTTTATTGTATGTTTGCATTAATAATTTTATAAAATCGGCTACAGATTTTGTAAATAAATTTGAATTAATCAAATTAAAAAAAATTAAAAAATGCGCAAGAGATTTTTTTATAAATAATCAAAAATAATCAAAAATAATGAACCAATTTTGTGTGAAATATTTTAATAAAAAAAACAACCATCAATCATGACTAATCGTGATCCCTCAGAACTTTAATTTAGGTGTGCACTAAACCTCAAATACGACAGTAAATTTCCAATAATAACAACTTTTTTTTTTTATTGAAATAGATTGAATAAGTGAATTTCTAGTTATAAAAAATATATAATTCAATTTTTTATTATAACTACATTTCCAATAATAACTACAAAAATTAATTTAACAAGTAAATTTCTACTAATAATTGATACAAGTATTTAAATTTGATCATAAAAAGACGAATTTTGCTGGATTTATTATGAAGTAGATTTGGTGTATTTATTATTAATACATTAATAATTATTAATAATAAATACACCAAATCTACTTCAAAATAAATGCAGCAAAATTCGTACCTAAAATTATTTCATACCCATATTTAATCACTTTTACGACCTACTATCTACATGCAGTAAACCTGCTTAACTTTTCTAATTATCATTAATGAATTAATTGAATGAATTTACTAATTAAAGTAGGGAAAAATAATTAGCACAGTAAAAACACCAATTATAATGGGAACTTACCATAAACCGCCACATATTTCACATATGATATAATATATCTGTTAGTTTAATCAATATTACAAGCAAGAATGAACACCTTATTAAATATTGATTTAAGAATTTAATTTCACCGACAAACTAATGAAGAGGGCAATCATCTAAAAATAGTATTGAAAATTCGTTGTAAATGTTATTTAGAATTACTGTAAAAATCTATGAACTTTACAGATTCGGTTAACTCAAAAAAAAACAATAATTAAAGTATGTAAAGGCACAAGAAGTATTTTTCTACTACGTTTTGAAAATGCTTATCAGTTGAAATAATTATTAGAGGTAAATATATGTTTAATTACCACTTTATAGGGAAACAAATATTTTCAAATAACTTACTGGTTGTTAACTTGCGTAACTTAGAAATCGTGTATTTATTTCAATTTTGATTAATCAGAAACTATCCAACGGGAAAGTTCAAAAAGGCCATCAAAAACTATTTGGTAACCAAAGACTTATATAAAAGTTCGAGACAGTAAACTCTATCGAAGACTTCATGAACAGTGATATGCAGCTGTTATGTAATATGTGATGAATAAGTGTGATTGCTTGATCAGTATTGAAAGGTTTTGTTGGTTTTGTTTGTAATTTTGTTTTTATACAGGGTGGCTCACCTATCCTCGCTCGGACCATTGCTGCTAGACTAATGAAAATTGTGGACAAAATCTGATTGGAAGTTATTGGACAGTAGTTAGGCAACACCGATTCTGATCCAGGCTAGGTTAGTTTTCGATTAATTTAATCCGCGGTTTTTATTGGCGGATTAATCAATTACCGCGGGCAGTAACAATGGGCTGATTGCGGAAATCGCGAGTAATTTAATCACAAATACAGGATAACAATGGAATAATTGCAGATGCATTACTTTAATTACAGGTGCATTACTGCAATTACAGGTACTTTAATTGCAGGTTAATTGACGATCCGCGCATTTAATTGGCAGTCTAATCACCGCGAGCAGTAACAATAGATTGATTGCGAGTAATTTAATCACAATTGCAGGATAACAATGGAATAATTACATCAATTGTAGGTACTTTAACTACAGGTTAATTGACGATCTGCGAATTTAATTGGCAGTCTAATCACCGCGGATCAAATTGATATCATAGATCGCTAGACTGAGGATCGAGACAAAGTCGCCGCCCCCGACACCACCGCCCCCGACCTCGCCGCCCCCAGACCACCCACGAGGCCAGAGGCCGCCGCCCCCGCGCCGCCCCCCGCGCCGCCCCCACCCGCCCCCCGGGCACCGTGGTCCACTGTCACACCACCCCCGATGCGGTCGTGCGGCGCGCGACTTGAACCAGCGATAAGGCCGGGGTCAGCCGAAGGGTCGCCCCACCCGCGGTATGTAATGCGATACACGATTCGGCAGGAAGTAATCACTCAAACCGGCAGGCCATAAGTATGATAAACTTAAGTTAATGAGCGTCAAAGGTCGCATTCCCCCGTTATCGTACGAGCCAGTCACCAGCCAGAACATCTTCGCGCGAGACTGGCCATAAAAACATTTCCCCCGATTTTAAGGGCCGATAGAAAAAAGTCGTATTTAATATAGGCGAGATTAGATATTTAACTGCGGAGATCAACGGATGTCAATTATATCAATAGCGTAATTAGACAGGATGTATTTACCTTAAATTAATTAACTACAAAAAGCTACAGGTACACAAACAGCCTTTCTGTGCTGGGAGGTAAAAAACCCCATATTTATCCGCCAATAATTAGGTTTTATACGTATGCAATATAGATAAGGAATATGCAAGACAGGGGACAGACACATTGTAGGATTTATGTGTATACACTAGTAGTTGACCTGAGCCCTGAGGATTGCAGAACGTAACTCCACGGTTTCAAAGTAACAATTGCAAGAAATTACCCAGAGTCTAAGTAAATGCATATACACTTTAAATAAACGCCGATACAATCAAATCAACTTCGAACTACTTAGCAATTCGTTGTTTTATTAATCAGCCGAGCATAAACTAAATTGATTACACCTGTTCATAGACAATAAATTATACTATCGCAACATAAATTTATTTACAATTAATTAAAACGAATTAAAAGGACAGCGATGGCAACATACTAATAGACAAAAACGCAATAAAGAACACATGGAAGCCGTATATCGAACAACTATTCCAAGACGAAAGACCAGAAATTCAGCATATACAGCCAGAAACAGGCCCAAGCATTCTGAAAGACGAAGTACGAAATGCCATAAAACAAGTTAAGACGGTAAAAGTCCAGGACCAGACGGATTCCACGCGGAATTTCTAAAACTACTAGACGACGAAGGAATTAAATGGCTAACCGACATCCTTAATAATATCTATAACACAGGTGTAATACCACAGCAGTGGTTGGAATCAGAATTCGTAACACTCCCAAAAAGGCAGCGGCAAAAAGATGCGATGAATATAGAACAATAAGCCTAATGAGCCACCTATTGAAAGTGTTTCTAAAAATAATACATAAAAGAATATACAATAAAGTGGAAGGACAACTGGGACCCACACAATTTGGATTTAGAGCCGCATTCGGGACAAGGGAAGCTCTCTTTAGTGTTCAAGTATTGGTACAGAGATGCAGAGACATGAATTGTGATGTATACGCGTGTTTCGTTGATTACAAAAGGTCTTTGACAGAGTCCAACACCAAAAACTGATGCAAATTCTGGAAAATACAGGAATAGACGACAAAGACCTCAGAATAATTACAAATCTATACTGGAACCAAACGGCAAGCGTAAGAATCGGAGACGATAGCACAGAAAGAATAAAAAAATTACGCGGTGGGAGGCAGGGATGTGTACTGTCTCCTCGGCTATTTAACATCTATTCTGAAGTCATATTTCGGGAAGCCCTAGTAAATACACAAGAAGGAATTTGTTTCAACGGGAAACGTATAAACAACATCAGATACGCAGATGATACCATGATCATGGCCGACAGCATAGAAGACTTACAACTAATAATGAATAGCTTAATAAGCACTAGCCACTGACATGGGCCAGATATCAACATAGACAAGACCAAATTCATGATTATAAGTAAGAACAACCCACAACACCACCAACAGCAACTGGAGCTGGAGCAGGGGAACATCGAACGAGTTAAAAAATATGTATATCTAGGCACCGTTATTAATGAGCAATGGGACCAGACACAGGAAATAAAAAAGCAGGATTGAAAACAGCGAAAATATATTCATTAAAATGACCACAGCCTTTAAAAGTCGTGATGTAACTATTGATACCAAAATGAGACTCTTACGCTGCTCCGTATTCTCTGTGTTATTTTATGGAATGGAAGCTTGGACGCTCACGGTTGCTAACACAAAATGCTAACGACACCCCTCAGCCAACAGAGCAAAAGAATAGAAATAAACTCAATAAAATTCAAATAAAAATATTAAATTCAATATAAACACAATAAACAATCCTACTTTTTCACCAAAAATAAAATTAAATCACAATTACCTAGCGCTAAAGATACACTGCAGCGTCTATGCAAAACGGACTAACTGCAAATATTGTGAAGCAAAATATTGTGGGGGTAGAAATATATATATATATATATATATATATATATATATATATATATATATATATATATATAGAAGAAACCTGCCGAGCCATAAAAATTAGAATAAAAGAACACCTATGCTTCTAAAACAGCTCAAATTTTGGTCGCCACTTACCACAACCACATTTTCGACCACAACGCAGATATAAAACTCTTACGTAACATACACTATTAGAAGCGTGCACAAAATTGATAAAATGCTAAATATAGATCTTAATGGCTAAACGAACAAACATAATTAAATTCCAGCTGATAACACGGGAGTAATATGATACGCGTTGTGAGCGCAAACTATAAACATGACAATTTTCATCATTATGAATATAAGAAACTGCCTGGAAATTAAGCCAGACATGATAAATATGGCAATTTTATCATTGCGAGGGTCATAAATTCAATACTAATAGGCAGATGCAGCCGAAAATTGAGGATTAGGTATCGGGAAAATATGTCAGGCGGTAAACGGAGCAGAGCGATTTATGGATGGCAGATGCTAACCAGACATGGCCGCGGTAATTTAATTGGAGTGGAAACCATCCATCACCTGACACATATGGGCAATAAAAACTGTACCCTTCACTGATAATTTAATCAGCCCAGGAAGATATAAATACGGCAAAAAGCCATTAACATGTCATTTGCCCATAGTGTAATTCGAGCAGCCATAACGACGCATAAAAACTATACCCTTAGCCGGTAAAATAATCGGCCCAGGAAGCTATAATTTAGATAAGACATCGTAAAAATATGAATTCCACCTCGTTCACTGACATATTTATGTCCGTTATATATGGGCACCTGACATGCTCCCAGACAGGCTCAGCAAGTCGAGACGTGTTTACCCCCACCACCACCACCGAAGTTTACTTAAACGCGAGGATTCTAGACACCGCTCCATTTCCAACAACACAGTTTCGGCGAGTAGAGTTATCTCACAGTCTGCGAGTGTGCTACAACAAAGTGTTCCTTAATTTAAGCTTACCGTCCAACATACAGCTATAATCCAACGCCCGCCCAGTTTCGAATAGGTAAGTGATCATTTATATTAAATTAAATATACGCGGACCCCCGTTTAAATAAAATTATTCGTGTAGCTGCGTAAACTTAATCAATTTGAATGCATTATCCTGGATATATAGCAGATGCCTCACATCGTAATTTAATGCAGCTTTTGAATCAGCATGAATTAATAGATTGTATTTTATTGCTCACAGATATGGACTTCGTAAGTAAGCTGAATAAGATTGGGGCCAAAGAGCCAAAAGCTTTCATCAAAATCGGTGAGCTGCAGCAGGACGCTCGCTATCGCATCATCGAAGGCAGGAAAATAACCACCAAATTTGGCGAGAAGCAAACGGTCGACCTTGAGCAGGGAATACTATTCCTACCGAAGCGCTTCAACAACATCAGCAGCGATGAGTTTGGGGAGGCGGTCGCACGAGGCCTCTACATCAGCAGGGGATCGAACAATGGACTGTCGTTTGAGAGTGATGAAGAGAGATCTGCGAGCTAGGACGCTGTTGCTAAAGCATAAAATCGAGGAGGTTAAAAGGATGGTCGAGATGCGCGAACTCACGAAACAAATGGCAACGCTAAAATTTTGTGATTAAAATCAAATATTTCTGTATATATCTAACTAACCAACACAATAAATAAAGAAATAATAAGAATAATATATACTTATTTCAACACTAAATTATCTATCCTATATTGCAAGAGAGAGAGAGAGAGAGAGCGCGAGAGAGCTAGGAGGTTAAGAGGAAAACACATGACAACACAGTAAAAGTATTAAAAAATAAGGCCTGCATTTATCGAATGCGTTAGCCTATTAGCGGCAGTGTAAAGACAGGGGCTATTATAATGATGTGAAAAAATGAGCACGCCCGATGTGATGGATAATAGGTTCGCATAAACAAGCACTTCGAGTACAAATAATGTTAGAGGGCATTTACATGTATAGTGATGCTGTATTGTCAACATTTGAATGTTTCAAACCAATGACTCTAATGAAGTGTTTTATCAACCTACAATAAATAGAGAAATAATACGATTTATTACTCATGCATATCCTCGAGTAGCTAGGAAACTGGATCTGTAATTCGAGCCTGCTTAATTACAGTATTAACTCTAATCGCCCGCTAGGTCATAGGTGCATTGATTTGTACACCTGTCAGAACTTGTAGCTGGCAGGGCGCTCCTCCCCACCACATGAGTTTCGGGGGGCTATCTTTAAGCTTGATTTCTGCATACATTAGGGTAGTTCTCAGGCAGCAACGACGAAGCATGCATCCACCCAAGAGCACTAACACTCGCAGTCCTCCGCATATTAAGAGAAGTAAGTACACCGCTTCTAGCCAAATAATTATGAATAAATCATATATTTTATCGCTCCCAGATATGGACTTCGTAAGTAGCCTGAATAAGATTGGGATGGTAAAAGCTTTAATCAAAATCAGCGAGCTGCAGCAGGATTTATTATTAAAAATAGTATTGTATATGTTTGCATGATTTTTCTTTATTTAATATGTTCTGTTCTCTCTATACACTATGGAGGGGTGAATAAAAATAAAGTTTTACATTGTATTATTATTTTTTATTACCATATAAAATATCAACTACATACTCGTGACGGAGTAGCGGAGGGGCTTCGGGAGGAGCGGAGGGGCGGAAGGGCTGGTTGTGCTGGTGGAGGAGCGGAGGGGCTTCGGGAGAAGCGGAGGGGCGGAAGGGCTGGTTGTGTTGGTGGAGGAGCGGAGGGGCTTCGGGACGGTACGGAGGATATATATATATATATATATATATATATATATATATATTGTAACGGTCCAAAATAGCGTTCGGCGGAGACGGCTTCTAATAAATTAACTAGCGTGTAGACCTACACGGTAGGCAACCATGCTTACATTTTTTTGTTGTGGTGACGCGTCTCCCCGGTGAGCGATTTTTAAATTCACCGGCGTAAAGCGCCACTACGGGGAGAACCAAATTGACTCGTGCCCGAGACAGATCGTGTCAGAAGAACCGTTGCAGATAAGGTATTTCACCATCCGTTTTACGGGAATAATCAACGGTTCTCAACTAACCACCCTTGAGGGGGATTGAGGCACCGACTGCAGGGCAGGGAACACGCTCGTAACACCCGAGCGTTTGCCGACGGGCTAACCCGCTCGGCCGGAACATCCCTGGCTGGAGGTCGCAAGCGAGCTTCAGGTCCACGACGCGAGCCGTCGGCCTTCCGGAAGCTGTACCAGTCACCGGCGACGACCACCCAGAACGCAGGCCAGATATAAAAAAATTCCTATAATATAATTTCTTTTTGTGTGCTCGATTGGGCCACTTTTCTGTTTATTCTTGTGTGTAAATTGCGTCTACGTGTAAAGTGTGTCGTACGTGTTTGCGCTAGTGTACGAGAAAGGTCGCTCCTTCTGCCCTTTAAATCGCGCGATTAGGAGCTTATTTTATTCGGCCGAATAGAGTGGGCCCTGCGCGAAAGGGCGGCGCTCGGAGGTATTTGTTTTCAGGAGCGTAGGCACGGTGTCTGTCATTTGTGTGTGCGAATAAACGCCATCTTGCCATACCAAACTCACAGCTGTTATTTATTTTTTGCTCGCCCCACGTCTTCTCTTTACAGTTTTCTATATTCAGTTACAGTTTTACAGTTTCCTATTCTCACTGCGAGATTTACACCTGGTGGTGTTGGCGTCAAACGGTCAGCGTTGTGACAGTTCGTGATTTCTGAGCTTCGCTGACTGTCTGTCGACCACCCACGCAGGTAGGGTGGAGCCTCCCTTGCGACGAAGTAGCAACGAGGTAAAATTACGTGGAGCCTTTTTTTAACCCCCCCACTCTCTGACACCGAGAGCCTGGCCCTCGTCACTACTTCAAAGGGACTCTCCACTCGCTCCACGGCCTAACGCGCCGACTGCCCTTCAGGCACGTCACAATATATATATATATATATAAGAGAGACTGGCACAGTGGCTGTCACAGAGATATCAGTTGCATTCGATCCATCAGCATGTATAAGTGTAATAGATGTGAGTCTTCTTTCCGGTGGCTGCGTGGATTGAAAAGACACAAGACTACTACTAATTCTGCCAGATTATTGAAGTGTTTGCACTGTGAGAGAACATTTACAAGAAGCGATAATCTCAAACGGCATGAAACTAAACATCAAACAAATGCCACGATGAGACAACCTAAGACCGAAAAGGATGCTTTGAATGGATCAGGGAGAACCTGTAATGACCAGCAAACGTTAAAAGGAGGCGGTGAGCTAGAGTCTCATCCGCGGTGTGAGAGGTTTGGTACGATGAAGGTCGTCAAGCAGCAACAATCGCTAGAGGTGATCAATATGGATCAATGGACAGGGGTGCTGGATTCGAGCCGAGCTTCACAAGACACAGCAAATTGCCACCCAATACAATCAGTTCGCTAGCATGCGGACCCTCCTGAAGCCCCTCCGCTACCACCAACATCACCAGCCCCTCCGCCCCTCCGTACACTCCACCAGCCCCTCCGCCCCTCACGAAGCACCCCGGCCCTTTATATTCTTAAAATGTAGTAACGTGTGAGACGCTGTGATTCACATGTGAGACGCTGTGATTCACATGTGAGACGCTGTGATTCACATGTGAGACGCTGTGATTCACATGTGAGACGCTGTGAGACAGCTGTAAGACACCTCTGAGACAGCTGTGAGACACCTGTGAGACACCTGTGAGACACCTGTGAGATACCCGTGACACACCTGTGAGACACCTGTGAGATACCCGTGACACACCTGTTGGTGGTGGTATATATATATATAAGAGAGTCTGGCACAGTGGCTGTCACAGAGATATCAGTTGCATTCGATCCATCAGCATGTATAAGTGTAATAGATGTGAGTCTTCTTTCCGGTGGCTGCGTGGATTGAAAAGACACAAGACTACTACTAATTCTGCCAGATTATTGAAGTGTTTGCACTGTGAGAGAACATTTACAAGAAGCGATAATCTCAAACGGCATGAAACTAAACATCAAACAAATGCCACGATGAGACAACCTAAGACCGAAAAGGATGCTTTGAATGGATCAGGGAGAACCTGTAATGACCAGCAAACGTTAAAAGGAGGCGGTGAGCTAGAGTCTCATCCGCGGTGTGAGAGGTTTGGTACGATGAAGGTCGTCAAGCAGCAACAATCGCTAGAGGTGATCAATATGGATCAATGGACAGGGGTGCTGGATTCGAGTCGAGCTTCACTAGACACAGCAAATTGCTACCCAATACAATCAGGGTGCTAGTATGCGGACCCTCCCGAAGCCCCTCCGTACCCTCCACCAGCCCCTCCTGAAGCCCCTCCGCTACCACCAACATCACCAGCCCCTCCGCCCCTCCCGAAGCCCCACCAGCCCCTCCGCCCCTCCCGAAGCACCCCCGCCCTTTATATTCTTAAAATGTAGTAACGTGTGAGACGCTGTGATACACATGTGAGCCGCTGTGAGACATCTGTAAGACACCTCTGAGACAGCTGTGAGACACCTGTGAGACACCTGTGACACACCTGTTGGTGGTGGTATATATATATATATATATATATATCCTCCGTACCGTCCCGAAGCCCCTCCGCTCCTCCACCAACACAACCAGCCCTTCCGCCCCTCCGCTTCTCCCGAAGCCCCTCCGCTCCTCCACCAGCACAACCAGCCCTTCCGCCCCTCCGCTCCTCCCGAAGCCCCTCCGCTACTCCGTCACGAGTATGTAGTTGATATTTTATATGGTAATAAAAAATAATAATACAATGTAAAACTTTATTTTTATTCACCCCTCCATAGTGTATAGAGAGAACAGAACATATTAAATAAAGAAAAATCATGCAAACATATACAATACTATTTTTAATAATAAATCCTGCTGCAGCTCGCTGATTTTGATTAAAGCTTTTACCATCCCAATCTTATTCAGGCTACTTACGAAGTCCATATCTGGGAGCGATAAAATATATGATTTATTCATAATTATTTGGCTAGAAGCGGTGTACTTACTTCTCTTAATATGCGGAGGACTGCGAGTGTTAGTGCTCTTGGGTGGATGCATGCTTCGTCGTTGCTGCCTGAGAACTACCCTAATGTATGCAGAAATCAAGCTTAAAGATAGCCCCCCGAAACTCATGTGGTGGGGAGGAGCGCCCTGCCAGCTACAAGTTCTGACAGGTGTACAAATCAATGCACCTATGACCTAGCGGGCGATTAGAGTTAATACTGTAATTAAGCAGGCTCGAATTACAGATCCAGTTTCCTAGCTACTCGAGGATATGCATGAGTAATAAATCGTATTATTTCTCTATTTATTGTAGGTTGATAAAACACTTCATTAGAGTCATTGGTTTGAAACATTCAAATGTTGACAATACAGCATCACTATACATGTAAATGCCCTCTAACATTATTTGTACTCGAAGTGCTTGTTTATGCGAACCTATTATCCATCACATCGGGCGTGCTCATTTTTTCACATCATTATAATAGCCCCTGTCTTTACACTGCCGCTAATAGGCTAACGCATTCGATAAATGCAGGCCTTATTTTTTAATACTTTTACTGTGTTGTCATGTGTTTTCCTCTTAACCTCCTAGCTCTCTCGCGCTCTCTCTCTCTCTCTCTCTTGCAATATAGGATAGATAATTTAGTGTTGAAATAAGTATATATTATTCTTATTATTTCTTTATTTATTGTGTTGGTTAGTTAGATATATACAGAAATATTTGATTTTAATCACAAAATTTTAGCGTTGCCATTTGTTTCGTGAGTTCGCGCATCTCGACCATCCTTTTAACCTCCTCGATTTTATGCTTTAGCAACAGCGTCCTAGCTCGCAGATCTCTCTTCATCACTCTCAAACGACAGTCCATTGTTCGATCCCCTGCTGATGTAGAGGCCTCGTGCGACCGCCTCCCCAAACTCATCGCTGCTGATGTTGTTGAAGCGCTTCGGTAGGAATAGTATTCCCTGCTCAAGGTCGACCGTTTGCTTCTCGCCAAATTTGGTGGTTATTTTCCTGCCTTCGATGATGCGATAGCGAGCGTCCTGCTGCAGCTCACCGATTTTGATGAAAGCTTTTGGCTCTTTGGCCCCAATCTTATTCAGCTTACTTACGAAGTCCATATCTGTGAGCAATAAAATACAATCTATTAATTCATGCTGATTCAAAAGCTGCATTAAATTACGATGTGAGGCATCTGCTATATATCCAGGATAATGCATTCAAATTGATTAAGTTTACGCAGCTACACGAATAATTTTATTTAAACGGGGGTCCGCGTATATTTAATTTAATATAAATGATCACTTACCTATTCGAAACTGGACGGGCGCTGGATTATAGCTGTATGTTGGACGGTAAGCTTAAATTAAGGAACACTTTGTTGTAGCACACTCGCAGACTGTGAGATAACTCTACTCGCCGAAACTGTGTTGTTGGAAATGGAGCGGTGTCTAGAATCCTCGCGTTTAAGTAAACTTCGGGGGTGGTGGTGGGGGTAAACACGTCTCGACTTGCTGAGCCTGTCTGGGAGCATGTCAGGTGCCCATATATAACGGACATAAATATGTCAGTGAACGAGGTGGAATTCATATTTTTACGATGTCTTATCTAAATTATAGCTTCCTGGGCCGATTATTTTACCGGCTAAGGGTATAGTTTTTATGCGTCGTTATGGCTGCTCGAATTACACTATGGGCAAATGACATGTTAATGGCTTTTTGCCGTATTTATATCTTCCTGGGCTGATTAAATTATCAGTGAAGGGTACAGTTTTTATTGCCCATATGTGTCAGGTGATGGATGGTTTCCACTCCAATTAAATTACCGCGGCCATGTCTGGTTAGCATCTGCCATCCATAAATCGCTCTGCTCCGTTTACCGCCTGACATATTTTCCCGATACCTAATCCTCAATTTTCGGCTGCATCTGCCTATTAGTATTGAATTTATGACCCTCGCAATGATAAAATTGCCATATTTATCATGTCTGGCTTAATTTCCAGGCAGTTTCTTATATTCATAATGATGAAAATTGTCATGTTTATAGTTTGCGCTCACAACGCGTATCATATTACTCCCGTGTTATCAGCTGGAATTTAATTATGTTTGTTCGTTTAGCCATTAAGATCTATATTTAGCATTTTATCAATTTTGTGCACGCTTCTAATAGTGTATGTTACGTAAGAGTTTTATATCTGCGTTGTGGTCGAAAATGTGGTTGTGGTAAGTGGCGACCAAAATTTGAGCTGTTTTAGAAGCATAGGTGTTCTTTTATTCTAATTTTTATGGCTCGGCAGGTTTCTTCTATATATATATATATATATATATATATATATATATATATATATATATATATATATATATATATATATATATATATATATATATATATATATATATATATATATATATATATATATATATATATTTCTACCCCCACAATATTTTGCTTCACAATATTTGCAGTTAGTCCGTTTTGCATAGACGCTGCAGTGTATCTTTAGCGCTAGGTAATTGTGATTTAATTTTATTTTTGGTGAAAAAGTAGGATTGTTTATTGTGTTTATATTGAATTTAATATTTTTATTTGAATTTTATTGAGTTTATTTCTATTCTTTTGCTCTGTTGGCTGAGGGGTGTCGTTAGCATTTTGTGTTAGCAACCGTGAGCGTCCAAGCTTCCATTCCATAAAATAACACAGAGAATACGGAGCAGCGTAAGAGTCTCATTTTGGTATCAATAGTTACATCACGACTTTTAAAGGCTGTGGTCATTTTAATGAATATATTTTCGCTGTTTTCAATCCTGCTTTTTTATTTCCTGTGTCTGGTCCCATTGCTCATTAATAACGGTGCCTAGATATACATATTTTTTAACTCGTTCGATGTTCCCCTGCTCCAGCTCCAGTTGCTGTTGGTGGTGTTGTGGGTTGTTCTTACTTATAATCATGAATTTGGTCTTGTCTATGTTGATATCTGGCCCATGTCAGTGGCTAGTGCTTATTAAGCTATTCATTATTAGTTGTAAGTCTTCTATGCTGTCGGCCATGATCATGGTATCATCTGCGTATCTGATGTTGTTTATACGTTTCCCGTTGAAACAAATTCCTTCTTGTGTATTTACTAGGGCTTCCCGAAATATGACTTCAGAATAGATGTTAAATAGCCGAGGAGACAGTACACATCCCTGCCTCCCACCGCGTAATTTTTTTATTCTTTCTGTGCTATCGTCTCCGATTCTTACGCTTGCCGTTTGGTTCCAGTATAGATTTGTAATTATTCTGAGGTCTTTGTCGTCTATTCCTGTATTTTCCAGAATTTGCATCAGTTTTTGGTGTTGGACTCTGTCAAAGACCTTTTGTAATCAACGAAACACGCGTATACATCACAATTCATGTCTCTGCATCTCTGTACCAATACTTGAACACTAAAGAGAGCTTCCCTTGTCCCGAATGCGGCTCTAAATCCAAATTGTGTGGGTCCCAGTTGTCCTTCCACTTTATTGTATATTCTTTTATGTATTATTTTTAGAAACACTTTCAATAGGTGGCTCATTAGGCTTATTGTTCTATATTCATCGCATCTTTTTGCCGCTGCCTTTTTGGGAGTGTTACGAATTCTGATTCCAACCACTGCTGTGGTATTACACCTGTGTTATAGATATTATTAAGGATGTCGGTTAGCCATTTAATTCCTTCGTCGTCTAGTAGTTTTAGAAATTCCGCGTGGAATCCGTCTGGTCCTGGACTTTTACCGTCTTAACTTGTTTTATGGCATTTCGTACTTCGTCTTTCAGAATGCTTGGGCCTGTTTCTGGCTGTATATGCTGAATTTCTGGTCTTTCGTCTTGGAATAGTTGTTCGATATACGGCTTCCATGTGTTCTTTATTGCGTTTTTGTCTATTAGTATGTTGCCATCGCTGTCCTTTTAATTCGTTTTAATTAATTGTAAATAAATTTATGTTGCGATAGTATAATTTATTGTCTATGAACAGGTGTAATCAATTTAGTTTATGCTCGGCTGATTAATAAAACAACGAATTGCTAAGTAGTTCGAAGTTGATTTGATTGTATCGGCGTTTATTTAAAGTGTATATGCATTTACTTAGACTCTGGGTAATTTCTTGCAATTGTTACTTTGAAACCGTGGAGTTACGTTCTGCAATCCTCAGGGCTCAGGTCAACTACTAGTGTATACACATAAATCCTACAATGTGTCTGTCCCCTGTCTTGCATATTCCTTATCTATATTGCATACGTATAAAACCTAATTATTGGCGGATAAATATGGGGTTTTTTACCTCCCAGCACAGAAAGGCTGTTTGTGTACCTGTAGCTTTTTGTAGTTAATTAATTTAAGGTAAATACATCCTGTCTAATTACGCTATTGATATAATTGACATCCGTTGATCTCCGCAGTTAAATATCTAATCTCGCCTATATTAAATACGACTTTTTTCTATCGGCCCTTAAAATCGGGGGAAATGTTTTTATGGCCAGTCTCGCGCGAAGATGTTCTGGCTGGTGACTGGCTCGTACGATAACGGGGGAATGCGACCTTTGACGCTCATTAACTTAAGTTTATCATACTTATGGCCTGCCGGTTTGAGTGATTACTTCCTGCCGAATCGTGTATCGCATTAGATACCGCGGGTGGGGCGACCCTTCGGCTGACCCCGGCCTTATCGCTGGTTCAAGTCGCGCGCCGCACGACCGCATCGGGGGTGGTGTGACAGTGGACCACGGTGCCCGGGGGGCGGGTGGGGGCGGCGCGGGGGGCGGCGCGGGGGCGGCGGCCTCTGGCCTCGTGGGTGGTCTGGGGGCGGCGAGGTCGGGGGCGGTGGTGTCGGGGGCGGCGACTTTGTCTCGATCCTCAGTCTAGCGATCTATGATATCAATTTGATCCGCGGTGATTAGACTGCCAATTAAATTCGCAGATCGTCAATTAACCTGTAGTTAAAGTACCTACAATTGATGTAATTATTCCATTGTTATCCTGCAATTGTGATTAAATTACTCGCAATCAATCTATTGTTACTGCTCGCGGTGATTAGACTGCCAATTAAATGCGCGGATCGTCAATTAACCTGCAATTAAAGTACCTGTAATTGCAGTAATGCACCTGTAATTAAAGTAATGCATCTGCAATTATTCCATTGTTATCCTGTATTTGTGATTAAATTACTCGCGATTTCCGCAATCAGCCCATTGTTACTGCCCGCGGTAATTGATTAATCCGCCAATAAAAACCGCGGATTAAATTAATCGAAAACTAACCTAGCCTGGATCAGAATCGGTGTTGCCTAACTACTTTGGACACTTGATGTGCTACTTTTTAAAATTATTTTCAAGTGTACAGAGTGTACCATAAATCCGGGACACAAAATTTGCTCTCTTTTTTAAATTAATCACCCTGTATATTGTTTCAATTTTAGAATCTGCTTCTTGAGGGCTTCACAAATCATCTTTATTTTCAGAATTCAGATGCAACGTTGCCAAGTTATTCACATTTTAGTCAAATGTAACGAAAAATCATGGACGTGGAAAAATATTCAACAAAACCTTATTATAGGAGATTAATACAAGAATCAGCGTATGCAAGTACTCAAGCAATGTGCCAAAACATACACAATATTTTGAGTCACGTAGAATACACAGGGTGATCTGAAAAAACGATACAATTTTGCAATTTTCAAATGGCTTCTCTAAATAATTCATAGTTTTATTACTTACCTAATTTGAGTTGGTGATGCTCATTTCACATGGGATAATTTAAACTTCAAGTTAAACAAATGTGAAATGAGTGTTGCCAACTCAAATTAAATAACTAATAAAACTATGAATTACATATTTATGAAAATACATATTTATTTTATTTATAAAAAAAGCCCAAATTAGTATTAAAAGCTCGTTAATAATTCAATTCTAGAATTTATCTGTTAAAACACTCGCTGTTCCAAATAAATAAGCCAAAAATTAATTGAAGGTTATGCCATAAAACAAATTCATCGCAAAATGTGAGTTTGGTTCCATAAATACTCAATTAAGATTGAATTGTATTTTCTAAAACGGAACATAAGAATTTTAGCCTAAATTCAGCGAAATAAAAAAATTCACTGTATAAAGATATGGACAATAATCAATAACTATACATACCGGGCTTTTTTTTCGTTATTACACATATGATTGACAATGTATAACTGGTTGCCTGCATCTACCCGCAAGGAATTTTCTATGTGTAATTCTAAAAAAAAAAAAATCAACTAATTAGCGGCGTCGGTGCAGGCAGCCTGTCAATTTTGGCATATGTTACACAGAGAGGTTATGTTTTTATTCAAGGCAATACACGACGGGGTGTTTGAAGATACGCAGAGTATTCCTAATGTATTGTGGGTTTACGTCATAACATACAGTACGTATTCGGCCTTTCAATTCATCTACGATATGTAATTGCACGTCATTATAAATTTTACTTTTCAGGTAACCCCAAAGAAAATAATCATTTGTTGACAAATCAGCTGATCTTGATTCATTAGGAATACTCTCTTGTATTGTCTTGAATAAAAACCTAACCTCTCTGTGTAACATATGCCAAAATTGACAGGTTACCTGCACCGACGCCGCCAATGAGTTGTTTTTTTTTTTAGAATTACACATAGGAAATTTCTTGCGGGTAGATGCAGGCAACCAGTTATACATTGTCAATCATATGTGTAATTACGAAATGTACTCTGGGCTGCCTAGTTATAAGTATGTTTTTGACCCATGTCAATAAATACAACGTATAATCGATTAAAAATAGCATGATAAGTCAGGAATTAAATTGCACTTTCTCGTGGTATCTCTGTTTTTTGCAGTTTAATTCATAGGTATAAAGTTCACCAGTTTCTGCGCTGGCGTCGCCGTGATGTCAGACTAGACAACCTAATGTGCACATATATATATTTTTAAATTTAATCACTTGCTGGTTTTATTACTTGTAGGTTCGGATTTACGTGTGAGCAAAATAAGCAGTTAAAAAGACCCCATCCATCAGGGGCCCTTGAAAAAAAATTAATGAATGTATTTAAATCAGAAATATAATACAATTTATTTAAAATATATTTAGTCTATATTTAGTTTGCAGTGGGCACCCAAAAACATGTATGCTTAAGGGGTCCACAGCACCTAAATCCGGCTAAACCATATCCAGTGGTTCGGTATCCATATAAAACTCTAGGTCCACCTATATGACGGGTTTCATTAAATATAATGGCCATTTCTCTGTAGAAGACTGGTGGCTGTAAAGGCCGAGGGCAAAAGAATACTTAGTCTTGTATATTTAATATTTGAAAATACAGTTTGACTATAGCTACACAAATAAAAAATATTACAATTTCATCAACTGCGGATATCGATAACAATAACAACGAAACATCAATTTCAATCGTTTTTCACTCATCTTTTAGACCATTTAAAATCAATAAGCCATTTTTTTTTATCTGACCCATAAACATCTCAAATATAATCAATAATATTACAATCTCATCGCTCGCTTCCTATATACATAATATGCTACACATTTAATATAGTGAAATAGAAGATATAATTTCCTGTCCGCTCGCAAATACTTGTTATATGTCTAGCGATCGAACGTCCCCCCTGAACTCACAGTAAGTATTTCGTAGGCAGTTTATGGCACGAGGCCTGTAGTCCCCCCCTCTTTGCACGCACTACGCGAAAACAGAATTGGTGCATTTCAAATTATCACAAGTTCAGTCAACTAAAGGTCAAAACAACGTCGGAAAGTTATTGCTATGATTATGATTCGAATGGAAACCGAAGAATATACGCAGATTAGTCCGTACAGGGTATCGTGACGGTGATTGGATCCATTTTGGCCAGTAGATCACAATTGTACGATGCTTACATGATGCGATGACTGTGCTGTTTTTATGTTCGACTAGTTTTACTCAGAGTATACTAAACCCATGGAACTGGGCAATCCCGATGGCGCTTTTCACTACCCGCTACAAAAACTACTGGATACACATTAAAAAAAAAATCACTGCCCCAAGGAGTGTAGCACCTTCATAATTTAAATGCACTGAAATTGTTCTATGTTACACTCCTCGGCGCGAGCATATTCAATAAACATATATAACAGGTTAGTAAAAATAATTGCTAGTATAATTTTATAACTTGCTGTGATTCAATAACATTAATCTTTGGGATGAGAAGTTTCAAGTTTTGAGGTAATTTGGATAAAGAGATCACTTTACATTTTTTTATTCAAATAACTGCTGCAATTGCAGATCTAGTGGATCTTCCATCCACGGATAAGTTTGTGAATAATTATCTAACACTGACCTTTTCCATATAGAGCAAGATAAGAATAGTACAGAAATCAGGTGAATATGGTCTGAGCTTGAAAATAAGCTTGAAGAAGTAATCAGATGGTTTAAGATACCCACATGATGTAAACTTATCCTCTATTTTAGAATGATCTGCCCTTTGTAAATAGTACCACTGCGTACTATGAAAGTGCCTCCAACTAGCCATGTTATTCAATCGTTTGGAAAACCGAGGCTATAATTCTTGGTCTATGAGAATACATGAATGCTAGTAGGCGTTTCCATTAAACATACCTAAGAATTGCCTAAATCAAATAAACTTGGCAAACATTTTAGTCACATCTCATGACATTTTGATAGTTCAGGGGCTCTATTCTTCAATTTCGAGACATTCAGACATTTAATGGGTGGTTTGCAAACTTCTTTTTGAATTATATAATTTGTGGAAAAATAGCATCAATTATAAATAATTTAGGTATGTCTGGTATTACCGAATTACATAATCAACAAAAAAAAAAAGTTCTATCATAAAAGAGATTAGTTTGGCACCAAATTAAAAGTATGTCACCATTGTCAAATACACCTTATACTTAAGATGGACCATTATAATTTCAAGAGCATAATTTAAGTGATTATTTTAGATCAAGTTCAGAGGGAATACAGTAAATGAGGCGCAGAAGACTAATGATGTAGGGAGAGATCTGAAAATGCTGAAAGTAGCAAAGATCTGTAGAACGAGTTTTGGCAAAATTCTTTCAATGGGCTTAAGGCCATAGAATGAAAGTTTAAATGGTATTACAATTCGAGTTTACAAAGGGTTTGGTGAAATATAATTGTAACGCTTCTAAAAATTTTCATATGTAATTGGTTCACAAGATTCAATTATTCTAACCAATTATTTTTACTAACCTGATATTTCGAGCACAGAATCCCAATGTCAAACAACACCTTGCGAGCACATAAAATAATCACCCGCGAGTAATTTCCCGGACACCCTGTACATACGCGATCCCTTTAAACATTAGAAGCACAAATCTCATACGATCTAACTTACACGCGCGGGCCCGCTAGCAGCTGCGGGGCTAGCCGCCGTTCAGCTGCTTTTCCAGGCGTACCTTCAGGGAGACCTTCTTCTCCTTGACCTCAGCCAGCTCCTGGCTCAGCTCCTGGCACAGCCGCAGCAGCACCGTGTTCTGCTCTTGCAGCAGCGCGAACAGCTCGAACTTGGCCCGGTCCTCAGGGTTCGTCGGGCTTTCCCGGCTCTTCGGCGTCGGCTTCCTGTAGATCTCGAAGGCGCCGTGCTTCTTCGGCGCGTCCGTCACGTCCTGGTTCGCCTCCGATGCCGAGAACTGGGCAAACAGCTTTTTTCTCTCGGCTTCGTATTGGTCACCTTAAAGTGGAATCATAACTGGTAATCTAAACAAGTTATGGAACCCCACAACCATTTTAAAAGAGATGGAATATTATGAAACAGGTTTTTGTTCTATAACCAAATGAACCAATTGAGTAGCTGACTAATAATTTTAATCTTAATAAAAATAATTGAAATTTTATTATACCGGGTGATCGGTTTGCCGCGGAACACATTGAAATAACATAGTTTTCCTCGGTGCGCTGCTCCCCTATTTAAACTATAATAAAATTAGTAGCACTGTTAAATAGATCATTTTGTTGTGCTTCTTTTGGTATAAATTCATCTTCGCCAAACAATGTCTTAACATGTGTAGAAAGCTTTTAAAGTAATTAAAATAATTCAAAACAATAGTATTGCCTTTGATATTTTTGACGTGACGAGTGATTTTTTGATAGCAGAAAATAAAGAAATAACATTGAAAAACGGGTTTCCTTCAATTACTGTTACTCTAATGAAACTATAAGGAAACTAAGACGATACAACATGAACAATTCAATAAAAATTATATCATTTTTCTTATAAATACTTTTTATAATGTAGTTAATCTATCGTTTTCAGGAAACATTGATAATTATACTAATATGTAATATAATTGTAATACAATAATATTACAAAAAAAAGCCGAACATATGAAAGGTAATACTATTATTTTGAATGATTTTAATTATTTTAAAAGCTTGCAACACATGTTAAGACTATGTTTGGTGAGGATTGGTTTGTACCCTAAGAAGAGCAACAAAATGATCTATTTAATGGTGCTGTTAATTTTATTATATTTTAAATGGGGAAGGGGCACACTAAGAAAATCCATTTTCACATGTTATTTCCCTATGTTCTACATAACAAATCGATCACCCGGTATAAATATTTTGAAGTAACAGAACAATTAAAATTTTGACAATAATTTTGATTTTATTGTAGAAATTGAAATTTGTCATAAACATAAAAAATTAAAAGTAATTATTGATATGTTGCAATTATAGAAACTTTAATCTCTTGATATTTTGATGGCATATTTTGGAAATTTTCAATCTCCATAAAACTTTTTCGCAATCTCTAAAATCTTTTTGTAATCTTATGTAACTTTATTGTTTTATTAAATTTTTGTAAATTTAGAATATTTAAATTATTAACCCCCGTTATTTGCACCAATAAAATTTGTCTTCTAGCAAAATAACATCAATTTAGAAATACATAGTCTTTCGTATAAAATTTAAAATATTCAATCGATACAATAAGATAATATAAGTCACAAATTCAATGAATATGTTTGGCCCTCAGTATGAGACACATAATTACCAGGAAAGATTCCGTCAGGAACATTTTCGTACTTCTCGAACTGATCGAAGTTGGCAAACTCCCGCTCGTTATCGCCCCTGCCACAGTCACCCTCAGACTTTTGATTTATTAGCTTCTTTGTACTGTGCTGAACATTGGGACTGACCCGTGGTGGCACTGAGGGCGGCGCGAGGTTCTTGTTCAGCCTGTTCAGGTCAAGGCTGGAGCTGCGACCGTGAGTTTTGAAAGGCCTGGGCGGCGGCGGGGGCGGTTTCTCCTTCTTTGGTGGCGGGAAGGCCGGCAGACTGATGGGCCCCTCTTCTGCGCTCCCCGCAGTGCTGTTGGGGGGCGGCGGGATGGCCCCCGGCCCTGGCAGGTTGAACTTCTTGGGCTGCGGCCGCTGTATGGCACTGTTCGGACCGGTCTTGGCCACCTCGGCATCGGGGAATTTCTTGGGGCTACTGCCGTCGTCGCCGTCATCGTTCTGGACGTTCAGAACCTCGGGCGTTATGCGCAGAGCCACCGGGTGGAGGATTTTAGGGTCTTTCTCGACGGCCCCCTTCTGGAAGTCAAAATTAACGGGTTTCGGACCAGGCGAGGAGACGCTGTTCGTGGGGCTATCCACAAACTTGGTCCACTCCTTGGCCGTGTCTTTCGTTTGGGGCGACAGTATAGGCTCCGTCTCGGGAGTCACTGAGAGCGGCGTTTCGTTGCCGGGAACTAATTGAATTGGTAGGGTGTCAGGCAGCTCTATATGATTTCTCCTCAGCACGACTAGGTGCATAGCTGTACTGAACTCCTCAAGGCTCAAAGCCCCGTCTTTGGTCACGTCCGCCAGCTGCCAGATCTTGCGCAACTCCTGCACAGGCAGGCGCGACTTCTCGAAGAACATTCGTGCCACTGGCCCGGCCAATAAAGCGTTTACGTCAGGTTGGAGCGACCTGAACTGTGCCGTGTAGTATTCTCGTTGTTCCGATGTGATCGTCCAAACTTCGTTCGAGACCTCCGTGTCTTCCTCACTACTGTGTCTATCTGATGATTCTTCCTCCGTGCCTAATCAAACAAAAACCAATTGGTATCACCGGATTATTACAAAGCTAAATTAATTATTTAAACAGCTAATAGACCTAAGAGTTGTCGCTGCTCTTCGGAGACAAGACCCTGCCATATACAGCCGACGGCCCAACTCCTGTCCTGCACGCTGTTTGTGGGAGTGGGGCTGTCGGAGGCGGTGCTGGAGGCGCTCGGGCTCCCATTGCGGCCCACGCTGAGAGTCTCGCTGTCCACCTCCGAATCAGTGCTGGCGGTCTCCTCCTTCTCGCGGTAGTCGCTGCTGCGCATCTCGATGAGGTCGTTCTGGGGCTCCGCCAGTGGCCACGTGAACTGCGGCGGTGGGAGGTCCAGGCTGCTCGTCAGGACCTCTGCCCGGATCGGCACGTTGGCCTGGTACGCAGCCACGAGCTTCAGGGCGGAGTAGAACTGCTTCCTGTTCACGAAATTCGACCCCTGCGACCAACATATGTCTGCAATCTGCGGAACGAACACTAATCACAGCCGATGCACATTTTTGGGGTGTGGAGAATTGTGTGGGGGTGGAATTGGGGAGGGTGCACCCAGATTATTAAGAATGGGTTTTGAGAAAAAATCTGTGCGTGGATGCAATCAAAAAACACCGAAGTTGAATAGTTTATTTTGAATGCGCTTCTGCTTACCTGTAATATAACCTCTTCAGGTATACTGCCCGATTTTATCAGGTCTATCGCTTTGGCCAAGCTCACCTTGCCGGACTTCTCCTCGTCGCAGCACGTAAAGAAATCAAAAAAATATATTTGTAGTGCGTCTGTCAGATGTAATTCATCCATTTTTGTGTTTTTTATTTGATTTTTGACAGTTGAGGGCAGACAGTTCAACTTTTTTTATCGCGACTTGGTTGGTACTCACGTCATGTACACGACTCATAAATTGCAGTAATGTTGGTTGCATACGTTAAATGCATCTATTAAAAATAAGTGTAAGCGTTGAGTGAAGGAGTTTATTCCTCATCTATTCCACAAACTCCTTCACTCAGCGGTGTAAGGCTTCATACCATTTTCATAATCATTTAATAAACAATTAGTGTATTACATTTAAATTCAGAATTCAGAAGTATTTTTGACTATTTTATAATTATAATAGTTTTAGTTTCAGAAAGTCTAACTTTCTGGATTGACAAGCATAGGATTGACAAGTTAATTAATTGCATATTTAATATTAGATTTGTTTTTACTACACCTGAAGCTAATTCTCCTTAAAATTTGACAGAGTTTCGGTATTAAATAAATGAGGAAATCAAAAGTTTCACACTTCAGTGATCAAATATCACTGAAATTTCTGAAAATTTATTTATTGCACATTTAATACTATATTTGTAATGTATATTTATTATACCTTCAACTAATTCTCCGGAAAATTTGAGAAAGTTTCAGTATTAAATAAGCGAGAAAATCTTAAGTAGGTATAACTTTCTGCATTAACAAAGTTATATAAATTTATTCATGTCAATAAATCCAGGAGGATTTACATATGTGAAATTAAAAGTTACATGGTAAAGAGAGTAAATTCACATATGCATACATACAATAAATAGATATATAAATATAAAACCAAAAAGCGGGAAAATTGCAGAAAATTTAATTATAATATCAAAATATCATGTTACGCCAAATTTCATAAAGATTTCAGAAATTGCCACAAGTTTTATAGAAATTTCAGAAATTGCCACAAGTTTTATAGAAATTTCAGAAATTGCCACAAGTTTTACAGAAGTTTAGAAAAATTTCAATCATAATATCGAAATAGTTATAAACTCCATTATTTCAATCAAACTATCTCAAGTATCAGATGGTTCATAAATTGTGTACATTGTAACAAATCTCAAAAACGAAAACACTACGAAACTAAAAAATGGGAAAACTAGAAAATTTTCAACAATTTTAATCAAATATTATGATATTTTCAATGGCGGAGGCGTTTACTTTGTGATATCTGATATAAATCAAAAATCTGAAAATTTGGTGACATATAACAATCTATGAGTAAATTAATATAAAATTTAAGAGCTATTGTATAAACAAAAGGTACAAAGTGTGAGACCTAGAAAATATCACAAATCGAACAATTGTATAGGTAAAACTTAAAAACTATAGTATATACAGGGTGGCATACCTATCCTCACTCGGACCATTGCTGCTAGACTAATACAAATTGAGATCATAATCTGATTGGAAGTTATTGAACACTTGATGTGCTACTTACTAAAATTATTTTCGAGTGTACAGAGTGTACCATAAATCCGGTACACAAAATTTCGTCTCTTTTATAAATAGATCACCCTCTGTATTCTTTCAATTTTAAAAACTGCTTCATGAGGGCTTCAGAAATGATCTTTATTTTCAGGAATCAGATGCAACGTTGCCAAGTTATTCGTATTTTTATCAAAATTAATGAAAAATCATGGACGTGGAAAAATATTCAACAAAACCTTATTATAAGAGATTAATGAAACAATGTGCGTACGGCAACTACCTAAGCAATGTGCCAAAACATACACAATATTTTGAATCACGTAGAATATACAGGGTGTTCTGAAACAACGATACAATTTTACTAATTTCAAATGGCTATTTTTTTTTTTAATGGAACACCCAGTATATGGCTTTATATGCTCATCTAATGAGCCATTCAATGGCAGCATATGGACTATAATCTAATAATACTTTTTAGTAGGTAAATAACGATCATTCTCAATAAGTTTTAGCCATTTGAAAATAGCAAAATTCGTTCGTTGGAAAATCATAGACTTGGAAAAAAAAATCAACAAAACCATATTATAAGAGATCAAGCAAATAATCTGGGAATGCAAGTACCCAAGCAATGTGCCAAAACATTCACAATATTTGGAGTCACGTTGAATATACACGGTGTTCTGAAACAACGATCGAATTTTGCTATTTTCAAATGGCTAAAACTTATTGAGAATGATCGTAATTTACCTATTAAAAAGAATTATTAGATTATAGTCCATATGCTACCATTACATTGCTCATGAGATGAGCACTCAGAATATGATGCTATATATATATAAGGAAAAAAATGAGTTTTAGCCATTTTAAAATTGCAAAATTGTATCGTTGTTTCAGAACACCCTGTATATTCTACGTGATTCAAAATATTGTGTATGTTGTGCTCGAGTATTTGCATACGCAGATTCTTTCATTAATCTCTTATAATAAGGTTTTGTTGAATATTTTTGTACGTCCACGATTTCTTGTTAAATTTGATTAAAATGTGAAAACTTGGCAACATTGCATCTGATCCCAAAAAATTAAAATGATTTATGAAACCCACATAAAGCAGATTCTAAAAATGAAATAATATACAGGGCGATTCTTTTCAAAAAGAGACCAAATTTTGTGTCCCGGATTTATGGTATACTCTCTACACTCGAAAATAATTTTAAAATTCAGTAGAACATCAAGTGTCCATTAACTTCCAATCAGAAGTTTTCCTCAATTTTCATTAGTCTAGCAGCAATGGTCCGAGCGAGGATAGGTGGACCACCCTGTATAAAAGGTTAAGAGCTATTATAAACAAAAGGTACAAAGTGTGAGAAAATATCATCGAACAATCAACAAGTATGTGTTAGCTATTACTGAAATTATTTATTGCATATTTATTATTAGATTTTTGTTTAGTACACTTGTAGCTAATTCTCCTGAAAATTCGATAAAGTTTCAGTATTAAATAAGTGAGAAAATCAAAAGTATAACTTTCTGCATTTCAAGTATGACAAGTATGGGTTAGTACTTACTGAAATTTCTTAAAATTTATTTTTTGCATATTTATTATTAGATTTGTATTTAAAACACATGAAGCTAATTATCGTTTTTAGTAATTACTGAAATTTCTGAAAATTTATATATTTCCTATTTATTATTAGATTTGTATCTAGAAAACCTGAAGTTAACTACTTTTTTAGTAGTTACTGAAATTACTGAAATTTTTTATATTACATATTTATTATTAGCTTTGTACTTAGTACACCTGAAGCTCACACTCCTGAAAATTTGAGAAAGTTTCAATATTAAATAAGTGAGAAAATCAAAAGTATAACATTCTGGATTGACAAGTATTACTTAGCTATTACTGAAATTTCTGAAAATTTATTTATAGCATATTTATTACTATATTTGTATTTAGTACACCTGCAGCTAATTCTCCTGAAAATTTGACAAAGTTTCAGCATTAAAGAAGGAGAAAATCAAAAGTATAACTTTTTGGGTTTGACGAAATTTCAGAAAATTTATAAAAATGCATATTTATTATTAGATTTGTGTTTAGTACACCTGAAGGTAAATCTCCTGAAAATGTAACAAAGTTTCTGTAGGAAATACGTGAGAAAATCGAAAGTGTAACTTTCTGCTTCACATCTAAGGGTTAGTTATTACTAGGCTTAAGATAGTTATGCACTAAAATATGCATGCAAATATGCACTAAAAATGTTGAAAATATGCACTAAAATATGCAATAAAAATATTGAAAATATGCACTTATATGCACTAAAAATGTTGAAAATATGCACTTAAATATGCAAGAAAAACACAAATTGCCATTTTATATCTATTTATTGGCACTCAATTTAATCACGCAATACAAATGTACATATTGTTTAATATTGTTTACATATTACAAAATACGATATATATATATATATATATATATATATATATATATATATATATATATATATATATATATATATATACAGGGTCCTGCAACAGTGCGTCGAACATTCCTAGAGCCTTTCCCGTGAGCGATAAAAAAATTTATGCCGTAAAATTATTTTAAAACATACAGGGTGCCCCAATTTTGCGGAATAACAAAAACAAACATTTTTTTTAAATGGAACACCCTGCATTTATTCAAGTTTTTTGATGAGATTTTTCAACCTCTACATTGTCGTCTATTTAGTTTTGGATTGTGTTACAGTGTTACCAATTTACAATTTTTTTCTCCAAATATCATGCATCAACAAGCCCAACTTAAAAACATCGTAGCAGCCTCATTTGTTGAAGGTAAGAATACGTTTTAGCAATAATCTCAGTGTGGTTAATAAGCAACATTTTTTCAAAAAATGCCAAACTTTGCAAATTTTAAAATGGTATAACCCATTTTTTTAATGGAAAGCTCCCGATTTTATATCATTATCGATAGATCTTTTTCTTCTCTTCAATTTGGTGGGGCATATCTTATATCTGAACCCTATAGTTGTTGAGATATTCAATATTTTTCACAAAAGTAACCATTTTATTACATTTCTATGAACTGAAGTAGGTCATGATGAGGCAAAACAACTGTTGAAATGTAAGTAAGAATCAATGTGAGATGAACAAAAACATTTTAAATATTATTGTAGTATCGTTTCTCTTTTGTATTAATAATTTTGTTATCTCTCATGGTTTTGGAATAAAATAACTAATCATATTACAGAAGTACCATCTACTATTTTACTATTTTCGTTCATCTCACACTGATTCTTACTTACATTTTGACAGTTGTTTTGCCTCAGCACGACCTATTTCAGTGCATAGAAATGTAATTAAATGGTTACTTTTGTGAAACATATTGAATATCTAAACAACTATGGGGTTCAGACATAAGATAGCGCCATCAAATTGAAGAGAAGAAAAAGACTTATAGAATAATAACATAAAATAGGGGGCATTCCATTAAAAAAAAGGGTTTTACCGCTTTGAAATTTGTAAAGTTCGGCATTTTTTTCTAAACACCATGTATTACTAAATTCAAATTGCTCATTACCAACATGTTGCTTATTAACCACACTGAGAATATTGCTAAAACTTATTCTTATCTTCAAAAAACAAGGTCGTTACGATTGTTTAAAGTTGAGCTTGCTTATGCATGATATTTGGAGAGAAAAAACTGTATATTTAAACATAATTTTACGGCATAAAGATTTTTGAACCAATAATTTTTTCTACGAAAGATTTTTTCCTATCTCTCACGGGAAACGCGCTAGGAAAGCCCGACGCACTGTTGCAGGACCCTGTATACATACATACACGATTAAATTTATCTAATTATTCTAATACAAAAAAGAATACAGTTTTTTGTCGAATTATAAATTATTTGAATTGCATTTGACAATTGCATAATTTGACAAATTATTAAATATAATTTTTCTTCTGTTGTCGGCAAGCATGTTTTTATAACATGAAAATATTCTCACACGAAACAATAGGGACATATTTTAAGGAACAAACATCGCTTATGCTAAAATTTGATTCTTCACTTAACTTTTGAGAATTATTTAATACGTCGCTTAATATTTTTAATTCTTGGTATCGACTATTTTTTAAAAGCACTTTATTTATTTTGTTGTAAAACTCTTTGTTTGTGAGTTTTTCCAAACTTACTTCAATACTCTCAATAATATTTACACTTTCAATTAATTCCATTCCTTTCTTTTCTAATTTGGTGATGGTTTGTGCAACATGTGAAAAGTTAGAGTAAATGTATATAAGATCCTCACAAATGTTTTGTCGGAGGAGAATAGTTGCTACACGTCTCGAATACTTTGACTTTCTTTCGGATCTAACTTTTCGACAATTTTTTTCATTTTCTCAAAATTGTCAGCGTAATATATTGCAGTATCAATCTACGTGCTCCATCTTGTCACTATTGTTGCTGGAGGTAGTACAACATCTGCACTACGGCTTCCACCCTTCAAATAGTTCACTTTCAGTTTTCAGGTGCTCCAAATTTGCAAAATTTCCAAGAAAGTATGAAGTACCTTACGTAGCAAAATATGCATTTTGGACCAAAAAGCGAAAAATGTTCAAAATATTCATTTATCCTTAATATTGGCAAAAATATGCAATTGCATATGAACATATTGTTATATTACCCAATTTATTAAAATGGTAAATCATACTATTTTCGTTCGGGCGTATAAGTACGGGCCGATGTTGCAGTTCTGTTTATATAACCTTTTATATTTTTGTATGATCAGTTTGTATTAAATAAATAAGTTTCATTGATGCAGATCCCATTGTTTATTAATCGACATCTTGACAATACAAATAATTACCTATTATAAGAATAATACAGCAGAATTAGTATTGAAACTGTTTTTATGGATTAAAAATAATCAGTAATAAGCTAAAGGTAATTCGCCGGCCTAACAATATCTGAATTGGATTAACAATATCAGAAGTGGCAAAAGTTCAGCTAACAATATGCTATCCTAACTATCCCAAACTTACTTATTACTGATATATTTGAAAATTTATTATTTGCATTGTAAGGTGCCAACATATACGGCTTGATATTTAATTAAATGAGTAATAAAAAGACCAATATTTATAATAAAAGATGAGTTCGACAAAATTACAGTTATATTAAGTAAATTAGTGCCAGAATCATTTGCGACATCGCGGCGCCAACGAAGGCTTTAGTAAACAGCGGAGATTCGAATGAACACGGAAAAGGCGTGGCAAAGCCAAAATTTGCAGATACGCGTCGTCAAAATATTCCATAGGAGCATAACATCTGGGCACCACCCGTTAGATATGTGCCCAGGCAGTTCACTGTACAAAAATACCAGATCTCCAGTGGAAATTTCCATTCACGACCACCGTGACAGAGACGCGAGAGTTTTAGCTGTAGGGATGCGCGGGGAGAATTTGAAGTAACGTTCGTGAGTTTATTTAAACTCAAAACGAAGACAGAGGGGGATCAGTCGGTGTTCGGTCGTAGAGACACGCGTGCGAGAATTAAAGAGGATGAGATGTGTTACGTCGGTCGGCGAGATAACGTATTCACGAGAGTTTTCAAGCAAATTCATAAGTCACGTTCGGTAATTCTCAGTTACGGTAATTCTTCGCCAGAGAATACGAGTTTACACGGTTGTACCTAAAAACACACAGAATTATAGTTTCAGTATCAATTCACGGGAGTGTTATTCTGTCCAACAAACCACCAAAATCTTAACCATTTACCTATATCCTGTAAGGGAACCAAAGCCGACGGATGTGTCGCTTTCGGGTTCGACCAATTAGACGAAGCAATTACAAATGCCGTTGACGCATTGTAACAGCGCACCCCCAAACATTTGTAATTGTGGAATCGCCTCCTGCACTGCTTCAAATTGACAGAAAGTAGTGTGTTCAATACACCATAAACAAACCACCAAAATCATAACCATTTACCTATATCCTGTAAGGGAACCAAAGCCGACGGATGTGTCGCTTTCGGGTTCGACCAATTAGACGAAGCAATTACAAATGCCGTTGACGCATTGTAACAGCGCACCCCCAAACATTTGTAACTGTGGAATCGCCTCCTGCGCGTCTGCCCCATACGTATATGAGCCAATAACTTCATGAATAAAATCAATTGCAACGTTAGAGTCACACCGAACCCTCTCAACAACCGGCGGGTCGGAAATCGCGAGTCCACGCTGTCGTAATATCAATAACAATCGTAAAAGGTCCAAGGCTGCCAGTATGAATAACTGGCACGAGTAATCATAATTCAAACAAACACGTATTTTACGTAATAATTGGCATTGTCATTTTGGGTCGTAAAAAGGCAAAGCACATCGCATAATATCAAGTTAGATTATTATAAGTCATTAAAACCCAAAAGGGAAACAAGACACAGATCGTACTCACTTAAAACACAGATAATATAATATAATGTCAAGAGTAGAAAGCTAATAACAAGTTAGATCATTAAAAGTCATTCAAACTAATAGAGAAACAAAACACAGATCATACTCACGTAAAACACAGACAATATAATATAATCTCAAGAGTAGAAAACAAATCATATGTGGAATTATTAACTTCTTATACGGTACTTCATGAATGATCGTAGATAAAATGAGGCATGAGTTACTGTTCAATATCGATATTAAATTACTCCAAATGTTCCTAATGATAAACTATAACAATACATAAACCTTTCCGATTGAGGTAGCAGGAACTGTTATTTGACACAACTTGTAACATGTCTGACGGTGGTGACTACTTGTGACAGGGGCGCTTGCCGGGGTCGTGAGTAGAATCACTAATTTACCTCAATCAACATAGACAATGGGCCTCCAATAATCACATTATGGTGCGAACACCGGCACGATCATGTGATTCGGGAAGATCGCGAGAGTAGATAGGGCGGCACCTGGGCCCGTTTTTTTCCCATAAGAAATAGCATGGGGCCTTCCCCCTCCACTTTCCCTTTTAGGCCACGCCCCTTTGTCGACGTGCAGCCAATGGGAGCGCCCCATTTAGTCACGTGGTGTTGGGTGGGAGACATGAGTTGATAAGGTTTGAGGTTATGCTTAAGGTTTGAGGTTATGTCGCCTTCGGTCTCCAGTCCCCAGACTTGAGGTTATATCTATGGTTTGAGGTTATGATTTGTACAACGGCGTGCCCCAGGGGTGTGGGGTTCGTATGTGGGACCCTGCTATCGCCAAGCACGGGGCACGCCCCCCCGCAAGGCCTACATCCATACGATGCATCCCGCGAACGCCGACTTGAGGTCGCGCGCTGGAGGGTGCCCATGGATATTCGTATGCGGAGCCCCACTGCTATCGGTAAGCACGGGGCGCCCCGCGCCCCACATTACTCTCGCGCCGCGGAGACAAACGTGTCGCCTGTTTCCAAAAGCCGCGTCGGCGGCGGAGCCGTGTTTGTTTCAGAGTTTGCGCCACCGAAGGGGGGGGGGGGGGCTTCCACTGTGGCATGCCGCGTCGCCGCAAGGAAGGAACCCATCTAACGAGCGATAACCGAGAGATAACCGATGATAACCGAGAATACCAACTGTCATACCAACTTAAATCTTTCATAATCCCTGTGATTTGATAATATACGGGTACCGATTGTGAAATAAATTTCGTGTCAATATACGAGGCCGTAAAATATTGAATCGTATGCGAGTGTAAATTCAAGATGGAGTCCGGCGTAACATGTACAGGAGGATCGGGGTAACAACGTATACCGAGAGTTCAAAAATAAATTAAATATTATATTAAGGTAAACGGGTAAAACGTACATAGTCTAATTGTATTTCTCGATAAGTATGGAATAGATGTCGGGGGTGTGTAAGATAATAAAATAATATTAACTCTAGGTGACACTAGAATGTTTAAAAATCCATTTAGTTATTAATTCATTTGTTAATGCCTGGCGAAAAGGTGTAGGGGTTTTTATCAGTTAAAAATTGTAAGTCTGGCGATAAAACTTCTGCGGTTTTATTTAAACAAGGATGTGTATATTTTCACACACATAGGTAAATATCAGCATTAATTAACTACGAGCGATCACCGGCAGATGCCCAGTATGCATGACACACGCGACAAACAAGCCATGATGAACCAAATAAGAAGAGGAAAGTGGAGGAACACCTAGCACCTATTTTAAAAACACATATTTGGCTTGGTACAGAAACTTAGAGTAGATGTGACGATGATCTAAAGATACCTGTAATTTCCGTATCAGTCGTGTGTCACAAAGGCTACAACAGATGGCGCTCCAAACGTCAAATTAAAACTTACGAGCCGTGAACCAAGGTGTGCACTCACGTCGCTGCATCCCTAACAAAAGCCTCCGCAAGGTTCGGCTCCTCCTATCTCCGCAATCCCCCCTTCACCCTCCCCCAACCGGCTAACCATTCTTATTAGTATGGCACGAATTAATTTTAATTACGAAATGTGGCAATTTAGCGCTAATTAATTTGAATTATCTGAATCATCGTATGTTGTCGGTGGTTGTCGTCATCGGTGTCGCGCGAGTTTTGAATTATTTGATTATTATATATTAATTACATTAAATATTTTTACTGAATTAGAGTCCATTCATTTTCGGTGTGTTTACAAAGCGAGAGATTAGCGCAGTGCGTCAACTGATAAGAACCGTTTTAAACGTTTGTATTAAATATATATTCTTACAACGGAAGAGTGGAAGAGCAACGAATGGCACACAAATGTGCGTTTTTTATCAACTAAAAATTGTCCTTTTTCAAACAAACAAAAATAATAAGAGGGAAAAATTTGATAACAGGTTCTACAAACGCAACAATTGGTCGCATCATAAATGAGGATTGAGTAACCATACTTTTGATTGACATTTGAAGTAACATAACCTCAATATCATTTTACATTAGTTTTCAACCAAATCATTTTCAGTGTTGCCATGTGTAAATTACGCTGTTGGCGATTTGTTGTTTTATTAATTAACTGAGCATAAATTAAATTGATTGAAATTGAAACGCACATGCCCAACAACAAGGACATTATCATACAACTGATAAACAACAACTTCACTCTTAAAACAAACAATAAAGAATCTAAAAATAGACTCCAGGAACTGATGGGCAAACATCTCATCAAAACACCCCGAACCCAACAACAGCTAACTACCACACCGAACTCACAACGCACATACACCGAATCACACTACATAATCCTCTGAAGTTGAAAAGGAAACCCCAGACGACGAAGATATTGGCAAACAACTCACTAACAAGAAATACACTTATAGATACTGCAAACGCATCATAGCAAGAGCAACAGACATACCAACATCGATGATAAGAATTATAACTGGAGACATCGACTCGTTCGAAAGAATGACACATGACGGGGGACTTGATGTTGGCGGTAGCGGAGGGGCTTCAGGAGGGGCTGGTGATGTTGATGGTGGTGAAAGGGCGGTGGGGCTTCGGGTGGGTACTGCGGTGCTTCGGGAGGGTACGGAGGGGCTTCGGGAGGGTCCACATACTAGCGCCCTAATTGTAAGCGCTTACATATATTATGTGATATTATGTGTTTATGTATTTCGTATGATAGGCTTCGAAGAAGTTGTTTTGTGGTAAGATCTTGTCCGGGGCGGTGTTTTACCTGTATCTAGTATGTCATAGTATTCGTCTTCTGTTATGTTTGGCGGTTCCTTATTGTCTGTGTTTTGGTTAAAATGTCTGTCGTACCAGTCGTTCACGTTTGTGGAGTTATCGTTGATATATGTAGGGGCGCCGATGGGAGTGAAAGCAGATGTGGAGTGGTTTGCGAAGGCGTATGCCGTATGTTCGTCTGCCGTATGTCTTTTTAATATCTTGTAGGAGTGTAGGTGTACGTGATGTCTTTTTGTATTTTGTCTGTCGTTTAATGTTAGTCCAATAGGTTGTTCCTCGGCCTCTCTCAATTTCTTTGTATACTTGAGCCATTTATGTGACTTTTATTGCCGTGTCATTGTCTGTATGGTTTTGTTTAGTCTATTCATTATTGTTTTTGTGTTTCTGCCTCCTGTCAGAGTGTATTCTCTGCACGTTTGTCACTTGTACTTGATTAGTGTAAGTATGTACTTAGGTAGTCTGTGTTTGTAAAATGTTCCGCTTGTTTGGGGGCTATGTTTTATTATAGAGCTGGTGAGTTTTGTCTGAAATTCCGTTAGGTGATGTAGTTCAATGTCTTCTCTTTCGATTTCGTTCAGGTATGTCAGCATGAATGTATTTACTGCTTTTGTATTTGTGAGTTTGAGAATGAATTTTGTCTTGATTGTTTCGGCAGTTCGTGGTCGGTCTAGTTGAAATGTAAATTTAATAGCCAAGTTATCTGAGCAACGGTCTGGTGTTACTTTGATGTATGTTATATTATTTGTTAGATTGTCAGTATGCATGTAGTATACCTGGGGTTGTGTCATTATTGTTGGGCATGATGAGTGTTGGTTGTGTGTGTGTATTGTCTTCTGAAGTCAGAGTTATTTATGAACGTTTATAGTTGACGTCTCTTCTAGGGGTTTAGATTAAAGTCACCAATGATAATCGAATATCTATTCATGGGGTGCTTTTATGGCGATGTTCTGTTCGATCATGGACCACACTCGGTGAGTGTGGTTAAATGTATATCAGAAAGATGTGAAGTTTGTAATTGTCAAATGGGATCGCAAAGTAGAGGCAATCATTTTGTGGGGTTGTTCAGTACTGGCGGGTTGGCTCTACGTGTGGTGTGGAGGATACCTGTAAAAGGGGTCCTCCGCGTGCATTGATGTTGATGTGTCCTTATTTTTGTATGATTTCCCAGTTTTGGTATTTGTTTCTGCGAAAAGGCAACCTTGAATGTTGTTATTCTCTATGTAGTTATTTATTAGTGTCCGTTTGTTACTGTAGCAGTTGATGTTTGCGTATATGAAGGTCAGTCGGTCGTTCTGTGCATGCATAATGGCTTGTGTGGTATGATTTGAGGGTTCTGTCGGGGGTACGCTATCTGGTGCTTGTTTGTCGAACATGGTTGTATACATTCTGTATCCGGGAAATACAGCCTGTGTGTCAATGTCATAGTCAATTATAAAGCATTTGCGGAGCTTTTTGAGAATCTCTTCTCTGTTAGTGTTCTGTGTGTTATTTATGTCATGCTTGTATGTGATAATGATATGGTCGTGTATAGTCAGTGGGTTATGGATTCTATTGTTATGAGTGGTTGACTTTGGCAATTCTGTAGATTTTTTTATTTATGTTTTTGATAATTATGTTGGGGGTGCCTTCTATGAGTGTTGTCGGTCTCTTTGGGCATCTGGGTGACCACGCAGCGTGGTTCTCTGCGTTGCAGGCATTTTATTTCGGTGGCTGTGGCGAATCGCATTTAGTTGCGTCATGTAGTCCTTGACACTTGGTGAATGTTTTTCCTTTCCTGCATTCCTCGGTTGTGTGATCGTATGCGGAGCACTTGCTGCATGCTTGTGGTATTGGTTTGGGTGGGGGGGCTTGGTATGAACCTGTAGAACCAATTTAGGTAATACAGTCCCCCGTCATGTGTCATTCTTTCGAACGAGTCGATGTCTCCAGTTATAATTCTTATCATCGATGTTGGTATGTCTGTTGCTCTTGCTATGATGCGTTTGCAGTATCTATAAGTGTATTTCTTGTTAGTGAGTTGTTTGCCAATATCTTCGTCGTCTGGGGTTTCCTTTTCAACTTCAGAGGATTATGTAGTGTGATTCGGTGTATGTGCGTTGTGAGTTCGGTGTGGTAGTTAGCTGTTGTTGGGTTCGGGGTGTTTTGATGAGATGTTTGCCCATCAGTTCCTGGAGTCTATTTTTAGATTCTTTATTGTTTGTTTTAAGAGTGAAGTTGTTGTTTATCAGTTGTATGATAATGTCCTTGTTGTTGGGCATGTGCGTTTCAATTTCAATCAATTTAATTTATGCTCAGTTAATTAATAAAACAACAAATCGCCAACAGCGTAATTTACACATGGCAACACTGAAAATGATTTGGTTGAAAACTAATGTAAAATGATATTGAGGTTATGTTACTTCAAATGTCAATCAAAAGTATGGTTACTCAATCCTCATTTATGATGCGACCAATTGTTGCGTTTGTAGAACCTGTTATCAAATTTTTCCCTCTTATTATTTTTGTTTGTTTGAAAAAGGACAATTTTTAGTTGATAAAAAACGCACATTTGTGTGCCATTCGTTGCTCTTCCACTCTTCCGTTGTAAGAATATATATTTAATACAAACGTTTAAAACGGTTCTTATCAGTTGACGCACTGCGCTAATCTCTCGCTTTGTAAACACACCGAAAATGAATGGACTCTAATTCAGTAAAAATATTTAATGTAATTAATATATAATAATCAAATAATTCAAAACTCGCGCGACACCGATGACGACAACCACCGACAACATACGATGATTCAGATAATTCGAATTAATTAGCGCTAAATTGCCACATTTCGTAATTAAAATTAATTCGTGCCATACTAATAAGAATGGTTAGCCGGTTGGGGGAGGGTGAAGGGGGGATTGCGGAGATAGGAGGAGCCGAACCTTGCGGAGGCTTTTGTTAGGGATGCAGCGACGTGAGTGCACACCTTGGTTCACGGCTCGTAAGTTTTAATTTGACGTTTGGAGCGCCATCTGTTGTAGCCTTTGTGACACACGACTGATACGGAAATTACAGGTATCTTTAGATCATCGTCACATCTACTCTAAGTTTCTGTACCAAGCCAAATATGTGTTTTTAAAATAGGTGCTAGGTGTTCCTCCACTTTCCTCTTCTTATTTGGTTCATCATGGCTTGTTTGTCGGGTGTGTCATGCATACTGGGCATCTGCCGGTGATCGCTCGTAGTTAATTAATGCTGATATTTACCTATGTGTGTGAAAATATACACATCCTTGTTTAAATAAAACCGCAGAAGTTTTATCGCCAGACTTACAATTTTTAACTGATAAAAACCCCTACACCTTTTCGCCAGGCATTAACAAATGAATTAATAACTAAATGGATTTTTAAACATTCTAGTGTCACCTAGAGTTAATATTATTTTATTATCTTACACACCCCCGACATCTATTCCATACTTATCGAGAAATACAATTAGACTATGTACGTTTTACCCGTTTACCTTAATATAATATTTAATTTATTTTTGAACTCTCGGTATACGTTGTTACCCCGATCCTCCTGTACATGTTACGCCGGACTCCATCTTGAATTTACACTCGCATACGATTCAATATTTTACGGCCTCGTATATTGACACGAAATTTATTTCACAATCGGTACCCGTATATTATCAAATCACAGGGATTATGAAAGATTTAAGTTGGTATGACAGTTGGTATTCTCGGTTATCATCGGTTATCTCTCGGTTATCGCTCGTTAGATGGGTTCCTTCCTTGCGGCGACGCGGCATGCCACAGTGGAAGCCCCCCCCCCCCTTCGGTGGCGCAAACTCTGAAACAAACACGGCTCCGCCGCCGACGCGGCTTTTGGAAACAGGCGACACGTTTGTCTCCGCGGCGCGAGAGTAATGTGGGGCGCGGGGCGCCCCGTGCTTACCGATAGCAGTGGGGCTCCGCATACGAATATCCATGGGCACCCTCCAGCGCGCGACCTCAAGTCGGCGTTCGCGGGATGCATCGTATGGATGTAGGCCTTGCGGGGGGGCGTGCCCCGTGCTTGGCGATAGCAGGGTCCCACATACGAACCCCACACCCCTGGGGCACGCCGTTGTACAAATCATAACCTCAAACCATAGATATAACCTCAAGTCTGGGGACTGGAGACCGAAGGCGACATAACCTCAAACCTTAAGCATAACCTCAAACCTTATCAACTCATGTCTCCCACCCAACACCACGTGACTAAATGGGGCGCTCCCATTGGCTGCACGTCGACAAAGGGGCGTGGCCTAAAAGGGAAAGTGGAGGGGGAAGGCCCCATGCTATTTCTTATGGGAAAAAAACGGGCCCAGGTGCCGCCCTATCTACTCGCGAGATACCTTTAGTAATCATGCATGCATTACTGAGGATATTTCAACATCTTTAAAATAGTTCTATTTTTGAGCATATCGATTTCCCGTAGTTAAAAAGAATGAAAGAGCATGGTGGTAGACGATCTGAGAAACGGAGAGATGTATGTGCATGTATAACAATTTCACCTTCTATAAACTTTGCAGTCACAATCATTTTCGAAATAGTAATTGAATAAATAATAAAGAAAAAGATATTCTACACGCCCTCATAAGGTTAATGAATCACAGAAAATAAATCAATTCACATCATTATCGCAAACCTGTGTTTCATTTCCCTGTCTATTACAATTTCAGCGTGTCCATAATTGAATAAATAAAACAAATCCATAAATCTGTGCTTTTTTATACTAACCCATAATTTACATTTTCTAACACATTACCAATTGCAGCGTACCTCGAAGGTAATCACGGTAGTTAATTAAACGTCACGACGTGTAAGTACTAAATACGATCACAAATCACGAGCCAAAAATAATCAAGAAATTATATAATAATTTCACGATAAAAAATACAAAGATAAATAAAAGTCTTAACGGATTGTTACAGCATATTTAATATTGGATTTGGGTTAAGTACACCTGAAGCTAATTCTCCTGAAATTTGACAACGTTTCAGTATTAAATAAATGAGAAAATCGGAAGTATAAGTTTCTGCACTGACAAGTACCTATGGGTTAGCAACTTCTGACAATTCTGATAATTTGATATTAGAATTTCAAATTTCAATTTATTTGTCAGTAGCGGTACACAGTTTTTATTAAGACCATCGTGCTTACTAGTCTTTTTGACGTTTTTCAGACGTTTTTCAGACAATTGGATGAAAGATGGAAGATACCAATACCATGGAGACTATGGGAAAATAAGAGAGGGCGGGATGGCTACAAATGCGAAGAGCAGATGACATAAAGAAACATGCGGAAGAAAGATGGACGAAAACAGCAAGAACTAGAGAAGCATGGAAGCAGCTTGGGGAGGCCTAGGTTCAGAGATGGACGAAAGAAAGTCGAAAAGAAGAAGAATGTGGTGAACTTTCTCCTTAACTTTCGCAAAATTATTTTTATTTCATTTTTTATGACCGAATAATTAAGATTTTATTGCAGAATCTGATGGGATAAATATAACACACAGCCGATCCAACTCACATCCCGAGTTTTCCACTTTATTAAGCCAACGCTAGCTCACTTAATATTCAATGCCACGAAACCAATCTATTTTTTATACACATTGAACAAATCGAAAGTCCTACTTGTGGTCACTAAATTTTAAATAATTGATCGCCAATGTCCACATTCAAGTGCAAGTCGAGACCCATTACTGCGCCCATTACCGTTCACCAGGCATTGCACACACTCGTGCAGACCATACATCAATCGGTCCCGACAATGTCGCCGGTAATTGCACTCGCATATCGAATGGTCCATTCACTCAGTGAGACCAAAACGAAAACGGAGACAATCACCTGGGGGCGCACGACATGGAACACCGTTGAGAGAGCAGAGCGTTCTTGAATCGCTAATTCGCACGTTTTTTTCACGTTCCCTTGCATCACATCATACACAGACACAGACAGACAGACGCACTGCATGCATACATGTATACACAGCAACGTGCACAGATATTGTTTTAATGGCGCGAGTAATGTTTACCCGCCAGTTGTTTTAAAACCGGTGCGCGATCAGGTCCGCAGGAGACCAAAAATAAACTGAGCGTGTGTACATGTACATTTTACGCACGCGATTGTGTGCACTGTGTTTTAGTTTTGTTGTTGTTTTTGTTACTTTATTTGTAGCCGAGATTTGGCTCGTGCTATAATCGCTAACGTTTTTTACCATTGTTATCACTGTAAGTATCATTGATTCGTATGTTTTCTCGCGGCCCACTTATCTAGACGTCCTCTCATCTCTCTGAACCCGACTATTTTTAGTACGTATGTTAATTTTTTTCCAAGTGCGACGCATGAAATAGTTTGTTTGGATTCTAAATGATATATAATTCGCAAATTTCTCGATATTACTCTTACAGATTTTATTTAGACTCTCAAACATGCAGACCAGCAGCCAATTAGGTAATTGTAGGTTTAGGCATACTCCGAATGTGCAAGATGAACAGATAGATCCAAAGATAGGTATGTGCCAACATATTTCTGTGTATCTTCCTTTATATATTTAACAGATATATGCAAATACAGATAGATGTAGAACAGTGGTTGCCATTTTTTTTTAATTGCGCCCCTTTAAATTCCCCCAAAATGTCTACGACTCCCAATATATAAATCAATGAAACAAGAGTAAAAGAGAAAAACACAAAAAAAACAAAGAGTTTTCCAAGAAAAACTAATAAAAAAAGCTTTTCTGAGAACTTATTTCAACGATATAAGAGATTGAACTAAGAAGTTTATAATAATTAGTCTAAATAGTATTTAGTAATAGTATTATCTGGTCATAATAAAGGGTTTTCCAATAAGAGGTGTTATTTTGATATTTAAAGAAAAATGCCATTTTTTATTATAAATCATCAGATGTTTATTTCATTACAAAGAGGAAGGTATGCCGTTAATAGTGGAAAATAACATCAAGCAAATGACCACCACGGCCACGCTTACAGGACAAAATCCTTTTCATGAAATTTTCCATAACTAAATCGCAAAGTGGCTGCTGTATGTCCTCGATAGCCTCACGAATTCCATCTTTGAGGTCTTGAATCGATACTGGGCTGTTGGCGTAGACCTTCTCCTTCACGTGGCCCCAAAGAAAGAAGTCGCAAGGTGTTAAATCACAAGATCTCGGTGGCCAATTGTGATCACCTCTTCGAGAGATAACACGGTCCGGAAACTTTTCCCTTAAAAGATCAATGGTTTCGTTGCTTGTGTGGCACGTAGCGCCGTCTTGTTGAAAGTGAACGTTGTCCAGATCAATACCATCCAATTCCGGCCATAAAAAATCGTTAATCATCTCTTGATAGCGCAATCCATTCACCGTAACTGTTGCGCCAGCCTCATTTTCGAAAAAGTAAGGTCCAATGACTCCGCCGGACCATAAACCGCACCAAACAGTCACACGTTGAGGATAGAGAGGCTTTTCAACAATAACTCTTGGGTTTTCTGAGCCCCAGATGCGACAATTTTGCTTGTTGACGAAGCCACCGAGGTGGAAATGGGCCTCATCACTGAAGATGATTTTTCGATGGAATTCCGGATCATTTTCATGCATTTCAACGACCCAATCAGCAAAGTCACGACGTTGTTGATGATCGGCCGGCTTGAGTTCTTGTGTTAACTGGACTTTATAAGCCTTAAGACCCAAATCTTTATGCAAAATACGGTGTAATGACGTTTGTGGAATACCTAATTCCAAAGAACGACGAGGAATGGACAAACCTGGGTTTTCTTCAACACTTTCGGCTACAGCAGCAATATTCTCGGCTGTTCTTGAGCGACGTGCACGGGTTTTATTCTTCTCATCACTAACTTGTCCCAACAGCTCGAATTTTTCCACCAATTTCTGTATTGCGGTCCGACAAGGTGCTTCACGACGACCCAAAAATGTTCGAGTTTTACGAACCGTATCTGCCAAATTTTCACCATTTTTATAGTGAATTTTAATAATTTCAATGCGTTGTTGAAGCGTGTATCGTACCATTTTTATTAATGGCGTAGTTTCTACTTGTCAAATGCCAAGAAATGACAGCTTCAAAAGTGACATCTACCGAAATACCGGGCTATTCAAAATAACACCTCTTATTGGAAAACCCGTTATATGCCAATAATCCTGGTCACGGAACAATTACATTGGGCCGCCTGTAAACAAGCAAGGAAACTTTTGGATACCAAAAACGTAAGTGTTATCCAAATTTAGAATGAAATTATTAACAATCATGAACTATCATCATATTTCAGTCGTAATGAGAAACTTGTAACAATCGTAACAACAATCTTGTAACAAATGCACAAATGAAAATTTGTAAGAAATTGTAGGTAAATGTGTAAGAAACCAAAAGAAAATATGCAAGAAATGAAATGAAAAAGTGAAGATATTAAAAAAAAAAATCTTGAAAAAATTTTACAGAAAATTTCAATTATGTTTAAATTTCACACAATTAATAGGTACACTTGGAATTATTAGAAAATGCAAAAATTAGAATTTACCACATTTTTAGATTTTCCGGAAATTAAATCTGTTTATGTTTAAATTTCACACAATTAATAAGTATACTTAAAATTATTAGAAAATGCAAAACTTAGAATATACCCCACCTTTATATTTTCCGAAAATTTAATCTGAAAAATTCTTAATCTAAAATGTTATTAAGTACACTTAATACAGCTAGAAATAGATTAAAAAAAACAGAATGTCTCTAATTCTTCCAGAATTTTAATCTGAAACTTTAGTAGCAATATTGTAACATGTACCTTTCACTACTTTTAGAATTGTTTTTTTTTACATACTTTTGGTAGTTTAATGACATTTTACAAGATTATTAAATAGGCTTGGGACTATTAGAAAATGCAATAATCAGAATATAGAATGCCCCTCTAGAATGCTCTAGATACCCCATCTCTGGATTTTCCGGAAAATGAATCAGAAGTCAGTAGTCAGAGTAATATGTAGACCAGGCATATACAGGGTGTCCAAGATAAGAATCAACAGCATGGGGATCTCGGAAACCGTAAAAGTTACAAAGGCGATTAAATTACAAAAAATTTGCGCAATCTAATTATCAGCAATATTCTTTTGAGAAAACCAGAAATTTCCGGTTACTTTCAGAGATATTCGGCAAAATCAGAAATCTTGCGATTTCGTTTTTATTTTTTTTCTGAAGTTATTTGAAAAGGTATAAGAAAACCAAAGCCACTTTCTCATTTTTAGCTCTATAAGACAGCGTTTACAAATTTTCAGTACAACGTTTCGTTTCGATGAAACCATCATCAACTTTATTTTTTTACATGGCCTGTGAAAAATGTACACCCTGTATTAGATAGCATTTGCTATTATGAATTCAACTATTTATATCACAGTATGGTTTCTAATGTTTTTATTCAGAAAAAGGCTTGAATACATTTCGAACATTTTCTTGTAGTAGGCGTTGAAATGATGACGACGAAGAAAACAATTACTATCTAATTTTAACCTAGAATAGGTAAAATAGTAACTAAAAATAATTTACCTAGAATAGTTGTTAGACATTGACACATTATAGCTATTTAGGACAACACTTATTATTTGTTTACTGTGACATGAGAGTTGTTCTGTTCATTTAATGACGACGAACACAATAATTATTACATAATTTTAACCCAGAATATATACCGAAATAGTAACAAAATATAATTTAGCAAGAATACTTGTTAAACATTGAAACATTATAGTTATTTAGAACTACACTTAATATTTTTTTACTGTGATATGAGAATTGTTCTGTTCATTTAATGACGACGAAGACAACAATTATTACTTAATGTTAACCCAGAATAGGAACCAAAATAGTAACTAAAAACAATTTAGCACTAATAGTCGTTAGATAAAAACATGATAGTTATTCAGAACCACACTTATTACTTTATTACCGTGGTATTATGAGAATTGTTCTGTTCATTTAATTATCTTAAAATCATAAAATTAGGTAATAAATTTTGTCTTCGTCTCTTATTTCAACGCTTACTACACCAAAATGTTCGAAATGTATTAACTAGCTTTTTTTCTGAATAAAAATATGAGAAATCATATTGTAATATAAATCGTTGAATTCGTAATAGAACATGCTATTTAATACAGGGTATACTTTATTTACGGGCCGTATAAAAATATAAAGTTGATGATGATATCTTCGAAACGAAACGTTGTACTGAAAATTTATAAGTGCTGTCTTGTAGAGCTAAAAAAGTGACAATGAGGAAGTGTCTTTTGTTTTTTATACCTTTTCAAATAACTACAGCAAAACATAAAAAGCAAAATTTCAGATTTTATCGAATAACTTTCGGAGATATTCGATAAAATTAATAAAAGCGGAATTTTCTGGTTTTCTCAACAGAATATTACTGACCACTAAATTGTGCAACTTTTTTTCTAATATAACCGCCTTTGTAACTTTTACGGTTTTATGCTGTTGATCCTTATCTTGGACTTTCTTTTTCAAAAATAGTGACATATATAGTTTATTTTTTCACAGGGTTTTTAAGTACACTTAGTTCTACTTGAAAATGCAAATATTAGAATATATACCGGAAGTTTTCCCGGAACTTTAATCTGAAACTTATAAGTATCACAGATACTTCATAATTTTTAGACTTAATTTTTTAACACACTTTTAGTAGTTGCATGACATTCACATTTTACACGATTATTACGCAGACTTAGAACTATTAGAAAATGCAACGAATTTTCCATAACTTTATGATACTTGATGAATTTTTTATAAATGTTTGGAATTATGATGAATTTTCAGTAATTTTATAATATACTGATTAAGTCTTCCAGATTTATAATATGTTGGTGAATTCTCCATAATTTCCGATATTTTGATGAATTCTGCCTTATTTAATGATGTTCTTAAGTCTCAAATTTCTATTATTTTGGTAACACATCTACAAATTTCTGATATTTTGATGAATTATCCATACATTTATGTTATCATAATGAATTCTTAATAATTTTTTAATATTTTGATGAATCGTCAGTAATTTTATGACATACTGATTAAGTCTCCACAGTTTTATATTATTTTTGTGAAGTCTCCAGAAATTTCTGATTATTTGCTGAATTTTTTATGTATTTATGACATCATGATGAGCTCTTCAAATTTTCAATACATTGATAAATTCTCCATAACTTTAAGATATTCAAAGTCTCAAATTTTAATATGATGGTGAATTCTTCCCAAATTTCTGATATCATAATGAGTTTTCCATGTATTTATGATAAAATTATAAATCCTGTACAATATGTGATATTTTGATGAATTCTGCCCAACTTAAGGATATTCTAAGTACAGTTTGATCAATTTCCCATATGAATTCAAGTTCCCTCCAATTTTTCTATACATAGAAATACTATTAAGAACTTAAGGATATTCCAAGTCTCAAATTTATAATATTTCGGTGATATATCAACAACTTTCTTATATTTTGATGAATCTTCCACAAATTTATGTTATCTTGATGAATTCTTTATTGCTTTTTAATATTTTAATGAATTCCCTTAATATTATGACATTCTGATTAAGTCTTCCCTAACTTCTAATATTTTGGTGAATTCTCCACAAATTTCTGATATTTTGATGAATTTTCAATGTATTTATAATATCATGATGAATTATTTACAAATTTGTGATAGTTTGATGAATTATCCGTAATTTTAGGATATTTTGAGTCAAATTTATAACATTTTGATGAATTTTCTATAAACTTATATTATCTTGATGAATTCTTTATAAATATTTGATATTTTGATGGATTCTGTGTAATTTTATGATATTCTGATTAAGTCTCCCCAGATATATAATATATTAGTGAATTTTCCACAAATATATGATATTTTGATGAATTTTCCATGTATTTTCCATGATATCATTATGAATTCTGTACTATGATATTTTGATTAATTCTGTCCACCTTAAGAATATTCAAAGTATCAAATTAATATTATGATATCGTGATGAATTCTTTATAAATTTGTAATATTTTGATGAATTTTGCGTAACTTCCAGATATTGTAAGTCTTATATTTTAAATATTTTTTTGACTTGATCTACTAATTTCTGATATTTTGAGGAATTTTCTATAAATTTGTGTTATCATGATGAATTCTTAATATTTTTTTTTATATTTTGATGAAATGTCAGTAATTTTATGACATTCTGATTAACTCTCCTCAGATTTATAATATTTAGACGAATTATCCACAAATTTCTGATATTTTGATGAATTTTCGATGTCATTATTATCATTATCATTTTATATATCGTTTATTGTATCTGATTTTATATCGTAATTTTGACTCTGTAATGTTTTCTGTGAATCCAAATACAATATTATGTATTGAAATTATTATTATTGTTAATATTATGAATTCTTTATAAATTTGTAATATTTAAAAAAAATCTGCGAAATTTTAGGATATTTTAAGTCTCAAATTTTAAACATTTTGGTAACTTGATCTACAAATTTCTGATATTTTGATGAATTTTCCATAAATTTATGTTTTCATGATGAATACTTAATAAAATTCTGATATTTTCATGAAATATCAGTAATTTTATCATATTCTGATTGTCTCCTTAGATATTTTGATGAATTCTCCATAATTCTATGACATTCTGATTAAGTTTCCCAAAACTTCAAACATTTTGGCGAATTCTCTACAAATTTCTGATATTTTAATTAATTTTCAATGTATTTATAATATCATGATAAATTCTTTACAAATTTGTGATAGTTTGATGAATGTTCCGTAACTTTAAGATATTTTAAGTTTCAAATTTCTAATATTTTGGTGGCAGATTTATAATTTTTTTATGAAGTTTCCATAAATTTGTGTTAACTTGATGAATTCGTTATAAATTTTTGATATCTTGATAAATTCTCAGTAATTTTATGACATACTGATTAAGTCTTCCCAGATATATAATATGTTGGTGCATTTTCCACAAATTTCTGATGTTTTGATGATTTTTCTGTAAATTTATGTTTTCATGACGAATTCTTAATACATTTTTGATAATTTGATGAAATATCAGTAATTTTATGATATTCTGATCAAGTCTCAATTTTCTTCACAATATTTCATAGTTCTAATGCATTTTTTGCGATTAGAATTTATTTATCTTTGAAAATCCCAAAAAAGTTATCACTAATTTTATTACACAAGAAACCACTCTGAAAACATGGATTACTATTGGCAACATATTTTTGTGTAAACAATTCGCCTCAATTATCAATATGATTTATTATGCACATACGGCTAAAAAATAGCGAATAAAATACATCAGTAGATAGAAGTGTAGAAATAAATAAGTAACATATTAAAATAAATATTTCCACAACATATTAAAAAATATATATTGTCATTGTCAATAATTTCCATAATCACCTGTTTATTGTATATTAACATAATTAAGTAAAGAATGAATAGCCATTTAACTATCATTAAAATGCCAGTAAAACAGTATGTTTTACGTATGTATATTTCGTATTTATGTACATATGTATGTATGTTTCAAAAGTGGAATTATCGAAGAGAGAATACTCGTACTTTTTGTGGTTTCCGGTTTTCAAAACCTGTATAATTTATCCTTCTGGCACAAATAAATTATGGCTGGTGGTTACTTATTGACTTAGTATTTATAATACATATGATCACTATTTTTACAGAAAAAACATTCATGAAGATATAGCATTTCATCATAATCATTTGTGGAACATCACCTCTCGTAAATGATACTCATTTTTGTTGGCGCAAAGTTCAATAATCATTCATTTCTTGTACAACCACTAACTTGCATGGATGATGTTTGTTTTGATGTCTGTCTTTATTTCTACCAGTTAATATTTTTCCACAGATTTACTGTACATCTTCCTCTAGATTTATATATCTTTGTACATATCTTCCTTAATATGTATACGTCTTTGTGCCTAAGGTTCTTCTGATCTTAAGTTGTTTGTTTATCTTTGTCTAAATCTGTGAATTTAGCACAATTCAAAATTATAGAATTTTAGCAGAAAAAAATTGAGCTTAAAAAATACCAAATATATCATTATACATTTATGAATAATTGGAATATCAGATAAAGAATTCATGGACCTTCTGGCATATTGAAAAAAAATAAGAGGGAATAACATAAATGGGAATTACCTACGTACGAATCTACGGCAATTTAAATATTAATAAAACTATATAATGTACTGATTGTATGTACAACTACACTTACACTTGCACTTGCCCTTGGAAAAAAAACCAAAAAGGAATCTGTTCTATTTTTAAGATTATTCTAAGTCTAAGTTATTATTATACTTAGTCGTAGAATTACATTAACTGTCCAATTAATGGCAATCGTCTTAAGTTTTAAATCAATTGCACACTTTTATTCACGTGCTCGACTTGTGGATGGGGTCTGGTCAGAAAAAAACATGATAAAAATAGCTGCACATTGCTATAAATAAATGTACATTATTTACTTATAATTCCCATGTTTATATGTTTATCTTCATTTGAATATTGAATGTATTAATAAGGACAATTAAAATTAAATTAATGCCAATAAATAATATAAATTGAAAGATTGAACCTTGGTTTATTTGGCAATAAAATTACTGTATAAAAAATGCATTGTTCCGAGTCGTAACAGAAATCATAAATTTGAGTTCAAAGTGAGAAGGAAGTGACCTTTAGTATTATACGATTGTCACATAAATTTTGCGACCAATCCGCCTTGAGTTCTCTTTCTCTGTGTCCAGAATTCGCTTATGTCTATCACATCTTTGCGTAAAAAATATTTTTATTATTCGCCCAAACATAAATTAGTGTTGTTTACTATTGTTTATTTTTATTATTGACATAATTCTTTCATGATGCCATTTACAAAAATAACTTTAATAACTCTATTCACCTTTGATTTAGGTGGGGTGACTGTTCAAGGTTCAAAGTTTATTATCTTCAGATTTGAAATACGCACATTGGTTACCCGGACTATACGAGTTTTATAGGTAAGTATGTACAATGTACATACTTGTATATCTACTGATGAGCTAATATTATAAGGAGTTTTCTGAATATCCATTGCTTGAATATCTTTATTTGTCTGATCAGTAGCTATTACAGCACGTATTTTTATAATTATTTATTCTAATTTATTTAGACCTTTAAATTGGAAATCTAAAATATTTAAACCACCCAAATCGCCATTTCCATCCACCAGATGGCAATTATTTTTCTGTAGAAAAAAGTAAAAAACAGAAGTTTGGCAATGCGTTAATTTATAATTATTTCTAAAGGTGACAGCTGTCACTGTCAATTTAAAATAATTTCATGTATCTAATTCACATGCCCACAATTAATCAACAAAAACGAGTTATAATTGTAAATACTGGTAAGCGTTACTTTGTGAAACATGGTAAATGAATTAAATAAAACAACTTTACTTTGTTACTTCCACTAACACATTTATTTTACAAAAATAATTTAGTGACTCCAGTTTCGACTACTCTGTAGTCATTGTCGAACTCAACATTGTCAAACTGAGTTGCACAATGACTATAGAGAAGTCGAAACTTCAGTCACTAAATTATTTTTGTAAAACAAATGTGTTAGTGGAAGTAACAAAGTAAAGTTGTTTTATATAAATGTAAAATTAATGTATAAATTCCAAGTACGACATACAAATAACACTGATTTATTACAAATCTTGAAACTTCTACTCATGACATTGACACTAATGACATGACAATCGATAGATATTACAGATACCTGTACTAAAATTTGCCTTAGTTGTCAGATTAACTTTTTTCTTTTTTACCCTTAATAAGTGTCATCTGGTGAATGGAAATGGCGATTCAGATGGTTTAATTTGAAACCCCCTGGTATTAAGATAATAGTTAAATATTATATTGAATAGGTATCATGATGATACCTATTATTATTATTATTTGAGTATTTACCTTCCGCCTATTTCTGCTGTTATGACAATTACCTACCTGACCTGACCTGACCTGACTTGGCCTGACTAATTTTTAAATCATGTTAATTTAGGCAGTTAGGCATTAGTAAATAATTATGAAAATTATTTATAAATTTTAGCATCGTTTCTAACCTATGCATCCGTAGTTAATTAAATGTTCCTGTTTTTATAAATTCGTGTCATTGCCACATCAATTAAACACTCAAGACATTTTCTGATGACGTCGAATTGTGGCTGTGGTACGTATGTAAATTTGTAAGCAGTTTTATGTATCAAGGAGATCGGCGGTGGTTTTATTTGTAAACTAATACATCAAATTATTGACTCTGAGAATTGGCAATATTAATGCGATTTAATTTAAACCATGGTGTCTTGCAATTTTAGGCAATTTAGTGTGGGTGATAGGTGTCAAATATTTCGAAAATTTGGGAACTCTATGTAAAACTTCTCGAAAATGTTATTGAAGTATACTAATTCCATGGTTTTCAAAATTTTTATAAGCATCCTCGAAAGTTAAATAGATTTGAAAAGCAAATGAAAAAAAAAACTATGAGGTGATAACTTTTTTGAGGATAGTGAAAAACTGCTCAAGACATTTGTTTTTTTTTTATATTACCTAAGGTTCTTAGACAATATCGATAACCGGAAATGCATATTTACTCTTATACATAGAAAATTAGGTTGCAATTTAACATATCCATTATATACCCCTATTATTCTTGTTACATGAATATGATTCAAAGAACAGTTATGATCATCATTAAAACTTAGATTTCTGCAAATAATACTATTAAACTTAAATTCAATATTTTTCATACAAATTGACAAGACTCAAGACATTTTTTTTTTTTTATATTACCTAAAGTTCTTAGACAATATCGACAACCGGAAATGCATATTTACTCTTATATATAGAAAATTATGTTGCATTTTAACATATGCATTATACAGGGTGTCCTAAATAGAGAAGGATTGCATGGGTATCTTTGTTATTTTGAAAGCTAGTGATCTGGTGAAATGGGCAATGTCAAGCAGTTTTGAATACTGGTTCAGATTATGTTGAAAAATTTCCAAAAGTCCGAGTAGTTTAGAAATTATTCGAAAAAACTAAAAATTGCGATTTTCTAAAAACTACGATATTTCCATAATTATAAAAGATGTGGAAATAAATTTAAATTGAAGGTTACTTGGTTCGATCGCACAAACTTAAGAATCAAGTCAAAACAAAAGTCAAGATGGCGGTTTCCGAGATATGAATAGCAACTTTCTTATTTTAAGTGGCCGCCATATTTGATTTTTACACGGCTAAATCGACGTTTTTTTTTTCTCTTTTCAACGATGTATAACAACCTATGTCAAAATAGAAAACATGGGATTTATCAATTGTCCCCATTTTTATTTTTATTCTATAAAATATTTTTAAAACAATGTAAATCAAATAAAACAACGTAATACAACTAAGTAGTAAAATAACAATAAATTATAAAAAATGTTCAAAGTGCTGACTGTTATTGGCTAAATGGCTAAAAATAAGCTAAACACAATTGACAGCGTTTTGGAATATTGCCAGTTACTTTGCACATTAACATTAACACATTAGGCGATTAACGCCTTTTATTGCCTCTGTCATTGCTTCACGAAGTTCACCTACATTATTATATCAATTATTATTATAATTGAAGTTACTTCCATAAATTTTGGTTTTTTAAGTACCCTATAAAATAAATGTCACGAGGCAGGCGTCAAGTATGCAGATCTGGCTAACCACTGAACAGTTGTATTAGTTGCTATTACTTTAAAGGGCCATTTAAATAAGTAATAATATATCTAGCATTGAGTGGAGGGGCGCCATCTTACTGGTACTATATTTGTTTTGAAGAATTTCTAAATGACGTTGTGCACTTAGAAATATTATAGCACCATGTAAATCATTCCCCAATATGCCACAAAATACATTAAAGCCGAACCGCACTTGCATTTGCCATGAAATCACTATGTGTGAATTGTCCTGAGCCCAATAGTGTTCGTTGTGATTATTAAATAATCCACAATTAGAAACGTAGGAGGCATCTATCCATAAAATTGTATTTATAAAATCACTATTTTACGTAATTTTGTTGATTAATCTTCTGCAAAATGTTAATCTACGGATGCTATCATTTGCTTGTAATGTATGAGAAATATGCAATTTAGAAAGGTAATACTTGTGCTTTTTTAAAATTGTTGATCCTCTAGATTTAGATACATTAACTTGATTTTCTATTTGCCGAGTTGAAATGTTCCGATTAGCGAACATTTAACGTTGTCAACTGTTTTTGGCCAATAACTGTCAGACTTTGAACATGTTTTATAATTTGTTGTTATTTTACTACTTAGTTGTATTACTTTATTTTAATTTTTTTTACATGTGTTTTAAAAATAATTAAAAAAATAAATATAAAAATTGGAAAAAGTAATATTTCCCATATTTTTCATTTTGACATAGGTTGTTATACATCGTTGAAAAGAGGAAAAGAAATTAAATATGGCGGCCATTTAAAATAAGAAAGTTGGTATTAATATCTCAGAAACCGTCATCTTGACTTTGGTTTTGACTGGATTCTCAAGTTTGTGCGATCGAACCTAGTTACTTTCATTTTAAACTTTTTTCCGCATCTCTAATAATTATGAATATATCGGAGTGTTTAGAAAATTGCGATTTTTAGTTTCTTTTTGAATAACTTCTAAACTGCTCCGACTTTTGAAAATTTTTCATCATAATCTGAACCAGCATATAAAACTGCACTATATTGCCTATTTAACCATATCTCTAGCTTTAAAAATAATAAAGATACCCATGCAATCCCACTCTATTTAGGACACCATGTATACCTCTATTATGCTTGTTACATGAATATGATTCAAAGAATAGTTATGATAATTATTAAAACTTAAATTTTTGCAAATAATACTATTAAACTAAAATTCAATAATTTTCATACAAATGAATTTATGGATTCAACTACAACTATGAGCTGTATCAGATTTGTTTGTATTATTTTGCAAACTCGCTAGACCAGACCAAATTTGATGCAAGCTCTCATAGTTTCTCATAAGTAAACTTTTTCTCATTGTTTTAACCTTTCGATTAGTATAAGAAGCCGACCTCGAATCTTATATGTAAAGCGTTATTATTATATGTATATATATATATATATATTTTTGTTTTACGGATTTTGGGTCAAGGATGCGCGATGTAGACGTCGGGAGATTTAAAAAAAATATGAGTCTATACAAATGGAAGTGTGAGGTAAATGTATATGTGTATCGACGTATGTATATGAGTGTGGGAATATGGCTATGCTTGCATGTATATGTATGCATGTATGCGTGCGTTTGTGACTATCGGCATGCGTGTGAGTAAGTATCTGCATGTGTGCTGATTGGAAGAATTTTAAACTCTCTTTTCACCTTGATCAGCAGCGTCCGGCCTGTGAAAGACCGACGAAATGCAGAACTTGAAAAAAGAACTAGACCGACGTCCTTTAATGAAATCGTGTTCCAATCTTTGGTTCCAGTTACGATGAACGAGAGTGATTTGCAGCTGGCCAGGGCCCTGGTGGCTGAAGAGAGGAGCAACGGGTATGGGACCCCCAATGGCAGTCCAGGACCATTGAGGAAATTCGTCGCCAGCGAGAAGAAGTTCCGGTAAGTCCAATGAGGGATGAAAAAGATTTCGAAAGTGCACGGCTTCTGATGTTCCGAAAATTACTTTATAAATTTATTTTAATGAATAGAAGTGATGGGCTAATACGTATTGAAAAAAAGGATAGCTACTTCAAATCAAATTTGGATCACATAAATAAATCTAAAAAATGCCTATACAGTTTGGAAATTAAGTAGCGGATAAATTCGGTAACTCTGTTAATATGTATGAGAGAGAAACAATCTAAAAGGGAGATAGCGATATAAATTACTGCGCATATGAAAATATTCTTTTCGGATTTAGGTTGTCCGCTCAAAGCTGTACAACTTTGAAGAAAAAAATTATCACCTAGCAACGAACGAATACCACCGACTATTTCCCTCCAAAAATTTCAACGAGATTGCAACCAATCATATTAATGCGTATTCCAGAAATCACCTAGCAACGAACGAATACCACCGAGTATTTGATGCACCATGAAAATACCCGGGCATTTTCATGGCGCATTAAGTGAAAATTTTTAACATTTTTGAAAACATTCGGGCTATTAATTATCAAAATACATTTATTGATTTAAATTACAATTAGTATTTGAACAATAATAATGCCCCCCCTGAAACCAACGTTTGTTTTAACATCGTAATTTTTGGATTCTCCTCTCAGCTTTGCAATTAACTTCTCGTGATGACTTCCATCGACTTTCAAATATGGGTTTAAGGAAGTGACATTTGAATGGCCTGTTATTTTAATAATTTCATGTTCTCCTACACCCTTTTTTCGCAAGATTAGTTACAACTGTAGATCGATTAGAGTAGTTAATTTTCTTTTCTCGCCAATTTTTTTTTTCTGAACCAATTCTCGGCACTTATCTTGATTTTGCATCTCGTGTTCTTCTGGCGTCTGTAAATACCACATTTTTAAATGGATAAAAGTTATTCCAAATTCCTTATGATTTTTTTCCTGTAGAAGTTTTGCGATTCGGTTCCACTTCCACTTTTTCATATTAAAAGCAAAATCTTTAAGAATTTCTGCTAACTGAGGTATAGAAGTATCTCCATTAAGTGAGTAATTCACTTCCATGCAGAATGCTTGAAACTGCTTCCACACACATGTATTAGCTTTGATTGTATTTAAAGGCATTTATATACCAATTTCTTCGTCTATTTGACTCGAGCTTGATTGACCAAAGCCAATAGAACACATTTTTAAATAATTGACATTAATTTTCAACTTATTTACTTTTTGACGTTTGAGATGTCATAGTTACAGTTCTTTTACATTCTTGATTTTTTATCGCAATTACTCAATTATTTTTGGTAATTCATTATTTATATCGTGAAATTCCTACTTCGCATGACATTTTTGTCGGGAAATAGCCCTCGATACATCCCTCTCGCAGGCCATCCTTTATATTTTTACTCGTGATTTGGCCAAAAATGTCAATACAGGTCCAGTATTGCACGTACATTTCGAATTTTGCATCGGTTTCTCGAAAAATAAATCCATTAAGGACATAAATACATTATGTAAATATGCAAATGAAATAACGGCAGACGGTGGTCCTCTTGAAACTCTATAATTTTGAAGTAAAAAGTTTTTCTCTGCGACGTGTGGTTTCCAAAATATTAAATATTTTATCTAAAAATGTAAGGGATTATTTACGAAAAAATAGACAATTTGCATGGAGATTTCGAATGTTGCATCGGTTTCTCGAAAAATAAATCCCTCCGGTGCAGGACCGTCTGAAGCACCAAAAATTTAAAAAATGTGGTTTTTAATTTCTTGTGCGCACGCCAGAAGAATCACCGATGCAATATTCTGGTAGAGAAAATAAATGCGCTTCGTTTGGTACCATCGGAAAAGCGGTAGGACGATTCAAAGAGACCGAACAAAAAAATTATAGTGACAATTTTCTCTTCTTTGTACGTTTAACACGTCACGTCATATCTCAAAAACCTGAGGATACACGTGTCCGAAACTTTTTTCCGGACGCGTCCAGAAAAGCTTCAAAAATAAGTGTAGCAGTTGCTTTTCGCTGGGAGCAACCGCTTGGCGGTTATAAATTAATTTGTGGGACGCGGGTCGCCTTTTCGACAAAATATTTCAGACATTTTCCGAGCCGAATCGCCCCTAATTGCGTCAAATTGTTTTTCTCCCGTTCCGTTGATATCAGCGCCACGAAAAAATCAGGAGTCATGCCCAGACGTCCGGGCTACGCCTCCTTGAAATGGGAAGGCAGAGCACCCAACAGTTTCCAAGAAAAAAAAAACGCCATTTTTGAATTTTTGTATTTACGGGTAATTCCTCGGAAACGGAAACGTAGTATCTAGACTCTTTAAAAAAAATGTGCGTTGCAAAGCCCGTGAAATGGCGAATCTTTTGCATTAATATAACGCGAACGACCAACCAAACGGCCGCGAAAAAAAAAACAATCCGACAATATGCCTTTTTAAAATCGAAAATACGTCTCATCTCGAAAACCTGGTGATGATCGGCGCCGAAACTTTTTTATCAGATGAGCCTTCGGAAAGCGCAAAACAAACTGCTTCTGGTAATTTTCGCTAGGGTCGACGCGACGGTTCGGCCGTAAATATTTTTTATGTGGTTTTCAAAAATTGTGCGAAAAAATGTCCATCAATTTCGGGCCCCAAATTGCGCGCCCCTCTCAAAAATGCGATTTTTTGCGATGGCTCTGGAGGACAACCCCCCCCCCCCCCCACTTGGAGATCTACTTGGAGATGAAATTTAATCGATTTCTGTGGAACCGTTCGAAAGTTACGGGTATTTTTGAGCCGCCCATAAAAATGCACGAAAACACGTGTCATTTTTCGACGCAATTTTCGAAGGTCTTTTTTGATATTTTTTGGCTCAGGGGAAAAAATTCTAAATTTTGGTCAGACCAGGCCTGCAAAATTTATCTGGCTATCTCCAGAAAAACACTGGACTCGAATCGATGAAAAAAAAAAAAAAAGTTATTGCACTTTTTTCCAAAAATGGAAAATGGAAATGTCGAAAAAGGGGCAAAACCGACATTTTTCATCGGCCGTCATGGGGGGGGGGGGGGGGACTTCGCAGATAAACACAATATTCAAATGGGAAAATGTGGTTCTTTTTCGATTGCCACAAATGCCGTTATCGTGCGATTTTTTTTCTAAAAGTCTAAAAAATTGAGTCTAACCTATAAAACGATAAATAGACGAACGCACGATTCAATTTTTACATTTCGACCGGATTCGGATCCCACTCGAGGCGCAGATTTTTTTTCGTATTTTTACAGAAAAGTCTCAGAATATGGCACATAGAGTTGGGCATGTAGAAAGGCGCGAAAAGAGCAGAAAATTTATGTTTTCGATAATAAACGAAGAGGGGCGGGGGGTGAAATTCATATGGGAGTAGCACCTCGTAGAGACGCACGTTTGGTACTTTTTTAAATGAAAAAATAACACTATCGCTATAATTTGAATTTGAATTTGAATTAGTATACAGGGTGTCCTAAATAGAGTAGGATTGCGTGGGTGTCTTTGTTATTTTGAAAGCTAGAGATCTGGTTAAATGGGCAATGTTATGCAGTTTTGTATGCTGGTTCAGATTATGTTAAAAAAATTCAATAGTCTGAGCATTTTAGAAATTATTCTAAAAAAACTAAAAATTGCGATTTTCTAAAAACTACAATATTTTCATAATTATTGAAGATGCGGAAATAAGTTTAAAATAAAAATTACTTGGTTCGATCATACAAACTTAAGAATCAAGTCAAAACAAAAGTCAAGAAGGCGGTTTCCGAGATATAAATAGCAACTTTCATATTTTAAATGGCCGCCATATTTGATTTTTACACGGCCAAATCGACCTTTTTTCTCTATTCAACAATGTATGACAACCTATGTCAAAATAAAATATGGGATATATCAATTGTTCCCATTTATATTTTTATTATATAAATTATTTTTAAAACAAATGTAAAACAAATAAAAAAAAACGTAAACACAACTAAGTAGTAAAATAACAATAAATTATAAAAAATGCTCATAATGCTGACTGTTATTGGCTAAATGGCCAAAAAAAAGCTAAACACAATTGACAGTGTTTTGGAATATTGCCAATTACTTATCGCAATGTGTTGCGAATAACGCCTTTTATTGCCTCTGTCATTGTTTCACGAAGTTCATCTACATTATTATAATTGAAGTTACTTCCATAAATTTTTATAAATTCCATAAATTTTTAAAGTACCCTACAAAATAAAAGTCAAGAGGCGTCAAGTATGTAGATCTGGCTAACCACTGAACAGTTGTATTAGTCTAATTATTTTGTTATTAAAAGGGCCATTTAAATTGGTAATAACATCTTTAACATAGAGTGGAGGGGCGCCATCTTACTGGTACTATATTTGTTTTGAAGAATTTCGAAATGACGTTGTGCACTTAGAAATATTATAGCACCATGTAAATCATTTCCCAATATGCCACAAACTACATTAATGCCGAACCGCACTTGCATTTGCCATGACATTACTATGTGTGGATTGTCCTGAGCCCAATAGTGTTCGTTATGATGATTAACTAATCCACAATTAGAAAAGTAGGATGCATCTATCCATGAAATTGTATTTATAAAATCACCATTTTCCATAATTTTGTTGATTAACTTTCTGCATATGTTAATCTACGGATGTTATCAATTGTTTGTAAAGTATGAGAAATATGCAATTTATAAGGGTAAAACTTGTGCTTTTTTAAAACTGTTGATCCTCTAGATTTAGATATGTTAATTTGATTTTCTATTTGCCGAGTTGAAATGTTCGGATTAGCGAACATTTAACGTTGTCAATTGTTTTTGGCCAATAGCTGTCAGAATGTTTAGCATTTTTTTTAATTTTATTGTTATTTTACTATTTAGTTGTATTACGTTTTTTTATTTTTTTTACATTTGGTTCAAAAATAATTAAAAAAATAAAATTAAAAATTGGAATAATTAATATTTCTCATATTTTTCATTTTGACATAGGTTGTTATACATCGTTGAAAAGAGGAAAAGAAAGTCTATTTAGACGTATAAAAATCAAAGATGGCGGCCATTTAAAATAAGAAACTTGCTATTTATATCTCGGAAACCGCCATCTTGACTTTTGTTTTGACTTGATTCTCAAGTTTGTGCAATCGAACCAAGTAAGTTTCATGTTAAACTTTTTTTAAATCGGAGTTGTTAGAGAAACGCGATTTTTACAATAACTTCTAAACTGCTCCGACTTTTGAAAGTTTTTCATCATAATCTGAACCAGCATATAAAACTGCACAATATTGCCCATTTAACCATATCTCCAGCTTTAATAATAAGAAAGATACCCATGCAATCCCACTCTAATTAGGACACCCTCTTATAATAGTTGAATAGTTGAATAGTTGAAAATAGTAGAATAGTTTGATAGTTGAATAGTTGAAATAGTCGGATAGTTGAACAAATATACAGAGGTTAACCTTAATTCCGACTAACAATTCGTAGCGTGACATTGTGTAATTCATTTGCTAACGCAGCGGCAAGTTTCCACTGGCATAGTAGTGCTTAATTGTTTTTGTGATAATTTGCCACAATAGATTTTTGGATTTAAAATGGTTCTCAAGTCGTTTGACTTCGATAATTATTGCATAATGGGCTTACAATTTCATGGTCATGCGGTCAATTAGATTTGCGCCATCATTTTGTAGTTAAGCAGGTAATGTAAAAAATAACCAATCATCAATACTTCATTTAAGTGTTACGGTATTAAAATATGTGCATTTATGCCATAATTTATGACATTATACAATTGAAGACTCTGGCACAAGTCCAAAATGCTAAGTATAGGCAATTTAAAGAAAAAGTTTTCAGATCTTTACTTACTATTAAAGAAAAGAAAATATGTCTGCTCTTTGCAGCGACGCGTCAGGGCTTCAAGGGGCCCTACGCAAATTTAAATTTGCGGCCCCCATGTGCGGTGTTATTTTTTATTTGCATTCAATAATTTACAATATCAATTAAAATAACATTTTTTTTAAATTATAAAAATATATAATATTTATTTGGGGCCCCACCGGGGCCTCTCTAACGTTGAGGACCCAGGGCAAATGCCCAATTTGCCCATAGGAAACGCACAACTGACTATTTGTAAATTACGTCTTCCTTTCTTGATCACATAAATTCTCATCAAAGTTTCGTACATTAATGTTGTATTTCGTGGATATAACCGTTCACTTTCAGAGCCCGGGTAGCTCAGTCGGTAGAGCATTGGACTTTTAATCCAAGGGTCCAGGGTTCAAGTCCCTGCTCGGGCGAAATCTTTTTTAAATTCTAAAAGCGGTCAATTGCAACAAGCAAATATTATACAAATTTTATATGAACAACAATTTTGTAAATTGTATTAACCTTTTTATTAGTGAAATTTTAAGTATGCAACAAAATTTACAGATCACTACTAGAATCATAATAATTAATGTCTAAATAAACTAATGTGGGTGGTGTGATTATTATTATAAGCAATGTGGTAGTAACAAAATAATTTATACGTAAAAACGAAAGCAAATTATAAATTTAGATCCTCCGTAGTGTATTTATACGTATCGAATGCACATATCTCGTAACCTTCGATAGCTCAGTTGGTAGAGCGGTGGACTGTAGTGGGAATTTAAAGGCAGATATCCATAGGTCGCTGGTTCAAATCCGGCTCGAAGGATTTTTTTTGTCGTGATAATCCGTGTACCTTTTCCTTCTATCATGCACTATTTCCTAAACTGAGACTGAACATAATTTTGATAAATATGTTTGGTTTAATTACATAATTATCAAATAAAATAAAGGAAAACAAGAAATAAATTAAAAATTAATTCCTTGTTTTCCTTCATAATGGATATAATGGACGTAGCAGTCGGACTATTCCATAAAAAACACATTACGAATCGTACAATTACTGACGGATCTCATTTTCACTTTAATTTTCACAGTTTCTACAATCTTGATTTTTTTTCTTTTGTCTCTTTTTTTAATGCGTCTAATGTTTTCTATCAACATACCTTATAATCGGGTGTCCCATTTTAAGTGATACAGCTAATTATCTCGAAAACTAAACATTATGTTCTTGTTATATCATGGCTTTCCTAATTTTTCATCCTTAAAGCTTTATAAATTCTAAACGTAGACGAATTGGACCTACAATGTTCATATAACATGGTGTTATTACGTTGCCTTTTATTTCCCAAAGTTTGTCATGGAGCTAATAAATCACTCTGTATATGTAACAGTCAAAATGACAATAAATATGACATAAATGTATAACACAAAGCATAGTGACAATAAATATAACACATGATGTGCAATGGAATATACAACTGTCAAAATGACAATAAGTATGACAGATGACGTTCAATAGGTCAGTAAACCATGAAAATGATAGAAAAAATGACAGATACTGTATAAAATAAAGTCAAAGTGGCAATAAATATTACACATGTTTGTTATGTATGGCAACTATCAAAATGCCAACAAACTTCACAGGTAATGTATAAAGTAAACTGTCAAAATGGCAATAAGTATGACATATAATGAATAAAATCACAGGAAAAGTGACAATAAGTATGGCAGATGACGTTTACGTTGCCTTTCATTTCCCAAAGTTAGTAATGGAACTAACTAATCACTCTGTATATGTAACAGTCAAAATGACAATAAATATGACATAAATATATAACATAAAACATCAGAATGACAATAAATATAACACATGATGTGCAATGGAATATACAACTGTCAAAATGACAATAAGTATGCCAGATGACGTTCAATAGGTCAGTAACCATGAAAATGATAGAAAAAATGACAGATACTGTATAAAATAAAGTCAAAGTGGCAATAAATATTACATATGTTTGTTATGTTTGGCAACTATCAAAATGACAACAAACATCACAGATAATGTATAAAGAACACTGTCAAAATGGCAATAAGTATGACATATAATGAATAAAATCACAGGAAAAGTGACAATAAGTATGGCAGATGACGTTTACCTTGCCTTTCATTTCCCAAAGTTAGTCTTGGAACAAATTAATCACTCTGTATATGTAACAGTCAAAATGACAATAAATATGACATAGATGTATAACATAAAGCATCAGAGTGACAATAAATATAACACATGATGTGCAATGGGATATACAACTGTCAAAATGACAATAAGTATAACAGATGACGTTCAATAGATCAGTAATCCATCAAAATGATAGAAAAAATACTGTATAAAACAAACGTCAGAGTGGCAATAAATATTACAGATGTGTGTTATGTTTTGCAACTATCAAAATGCCAACAAACATCACAGATAATGTATAAAGTAAAACATCAAACTGATAATAAATATGATGGATGACATTTATTGGGGTACACAACTGTCAAAATGGCAATAAGTATGACATATAATAAATCAAATTTACAGAAAATGTGACAATATGTATGACAGATGACGTTTAATGGGACAGTAAACCATTTAAATGATTAAAAAATGACAGATACTGTATGAAATTAACGTCAAAGTGGCAAGTAATATTAGAGATGTTTGTTATGTTTTGCAACTATCAAAATGACAAAAAATGACCGATAAGTATAAGATAAAACGTCATGTTGATCATAGATATGACGCATGACATTTATTGGGATGTATCTGTCAAAATAACAATAAATATGACAGATAATGAACAAAATAAACAGGAAAAGTGACAATAAGTATGACAGATGACGTTCAATAGGGCAATAAACCGTCAAAATGATACAAATAATGACACATGCTGTATAAAATAAACATCAAAGTGACAATCAATATAACAGAGGTTTGTTATGTTTTGCAACTATCAAAATTACAGCAAATATAACAGACACTGTATTAAATAAAACGTCAAACTGACAATAAATATGACAAGTAACTTGCTATGTTATGCAACTATTATTATAAGCAGTAAATATATCAGGTGACATAAGAATTACCATAAAACTGAGAGGAAATATGACGCATGACAAACTCAAAATTACATTAAATACGACAGTTATTGTATAAAATAAAACGTCAAATGACAATAAATAGAATTATGACATTGAATGCGATATTAGTGTGCCAGTAGTACCAGAGATGTAACCAATGAAACACTCTATTGCCAAAGCGATTAATACCGAGTGATCATTTAAATTTCAGATTTAGTTATCCATGAAAATACTCGTAGCCATTAAGAAAGAAGAGACAGGTAATCTCGCCTTTCTTATTGGTTGCGGTGTTTCCATGGATAACTAGAGCTGGCATTTAAATGATCACTCAGTACATTCTCAGTTACAGAAGTACTACTATTCGGTTAATAATAAATTGTGGGTATATAATTTGTGGCCCAAATATAGTTTATTTTTAAGATCCACCAACGTTGCAACTTTTTTCGAAAGGATTAGTGGCATCTCTGTTTTGTGCTTCTAATTGTGTTTCTCGAAAACGGGGTTACGGTTTTGTATTCAGGGTGATTTATAATAGGTGAAACTTTACCATCTTGTCGGGAAGTAATTTTAAGATAAAAATGTCATATGGACATAGATCATTTGATATTCCCATTAGTTACAGAGGAAGAGCAATGTAAAAAAATAAATTCAAAAGTCAAGTGATGCCTTGGAATTTCCGAAACTTAAATTTATTTACTCAATAAATTTAAATCTGTTGTAGTTCTGTAACTAATGGGGATATTACCTACAGCTGAATTAAGAAAACACTGGAAATGATTTTTTTTCTAACGTAAATTTGGTTGTAAGTATTTGTCAATAAATTGTCAACTTGGCAGTACCTATAAAAAAAAATCTGCTAATTTACAATGATATAGATAAAGGTAGAATAGTAGAATGGAATAGACAATTGAATCGTTTATTTAAGAAACTGGTCAAGTTTTTCAAATTGTTTGGAAACAAAGAAACACATTATATCGTTGACATTTAAACAGATTTTTGCCTGGAAAAAATTCTAGTATTAGTTAACATATTCCCGAATTTGATGCTGCCTGTAATTAAATTATAATATTTCTCCCTAAATTGTAAAAAAAATATTGAAAATATTGCAGTTGACTTGTTGACATATATTTTTAATGGTAATTTCCTAATTTTTTTTGTGGTATTATGATTTTTAACAAACAAGACACTATCATAAACTATACTACTATATTTCTTATTTGAACACAATCAAACACAACATTTTCCGTGTTTTCATTAAAATACAAAAAAAAAACTATTTTTCTGATTTGTTAAATATACCAAACTACTAAGCAATGGTAAGTAATGGTAAACCAACGGTAATTGTTACCATGATATTAGTATTATACAAAACACCACACGAGTTTTACTGCAGAAATTTCAATTTACTGCAGAAACACGCTATGTGATGTCGCTTGACAGGTTTCTGCACTAAACGCGATATTCATTGTATATTATATCCCATAAAACGGAATGGCAGTTGAAGTTATATCGCAGAAAAATATTCCCTGACAACAGGAGATACTGATTCACAAAAAAAGAAAAATCCATAAAAATATCTGTTGACCAGTTTCTGAAATAAACGATTCAATTATGAATGTAGCGGTGCAATTATGCAATTATGTACTGACATACTGCCATTTAATTCTAACTTATATCTAAAAAAACAGTTTCAAACTATGATAAAAGTGAAAAATAAACGTGTAATGTTTTGACATTTCCCATTTTCCGACATTCCCGACATTCAGCTGTATGTCCATGACATGTTTAACGTAAAATTACTTCCCAAAACTTTATACCTATTATAAACCACCCTGTATTGTGATGCTTGTAGTGATTTTTGTTTTAATCATCATAAAGCAACAGGTGCAGGATCTTACGATGGACCATACTTTTGTCAGTAATATAACATATGCAACCAAATGCACAGTACTATTGATCATAAATACTACAGTTAGAATTTTACGGCATTAACAATTTAATTTAGCTACAACTATTTTGCTAGGTTTGTTTTCAATAATCTTATTGTTCTTTTTTTATAAAAATATTTAAATAATATTTGAAATTGACGGATAATTACTTCGTGTGACGTTTAATGATTCAATGGGGATTCATTTGTAAAGAGCACTGCTGGTGTAGTGGTATCATGCAAGATTCCCATTCTTGCGACCCGGGTTCGATTCCCGGGCAGTGCATCCATTTTTTTCCAATTATCGATCTTTACAAACCGTCACAATGGCGTTAGATGAATGAAATGAGTCTTTTAAAAACTCTCTGTATAAGCTATTTATTCGACAACATTAGTGTTATATTCATTGAAAGATTGTATAGAGTAGGTTGAGTACTTGAAAAGTAGGTGCGTTTGTTAGAACTGAACATCCATTAAGGGCCGGTCTTTTGAAAGATGAACATAACTTATTTGCTGGATAAACATTCCCACGAGGACATCAGAAAGTGACTGCCCGAGGAATTAATAATTTTCTTTTGGCTCCCTTAAATCGATAATCGATAATTAAATTTATGTGTATTGTAATATTAAAAATACATCAAATTTCTTAGATTTCTCATATTAAGGTTTTTTGATAAAATTATTTTACATAAATATTTTATATAATTAAGTACATTTATCTATTATACGTATCTATTTAAAGCGATAATCGAAAATTACATTTATATGTATTGTAACATTAAAAATAGAACATATTTCTAATAATAATAGTTCCGGTTCTATAGAGACTGATTTCTCCTTCCGGTTCCATGTCGCCATCCCCGCCGATTTTGCCAGTCTCCTTCCTGGAGATTCCTTTCCGACATCGCTCTCCTGATGCCATCGTTCCAGGTCGCTGCTGGTCTCCCTCTACGTCTTCTTTCCGGTGGTACCCAATCATATAGTTGTCTGGGCAGCCGTTCCTCTGACATCCGTTTTACGTGGCCATACCATATTAGTTGCCTCGTTTGAATGTCCTCTATTATGGTTTTTTCTGATTGCATTCTTCTTCTAATTTCTGTATTTCTTATTTTATCAAGGCGTGATATACCCGCCGATCTTCTTAGGAAATCCATTTCTACCACCAGTAGTTTGTTCTCCATGGCTTTAGTGATAGGCCACACCTCACAGGAGTAACAGAGGGTGCTCTTTAGTATACTGTTGTACATGAGCATCTTAGTACTGCGCTGGATTTCTGGCTGCCAAAGGGTTGAATTTAGCGCTCCAATGATCTTTTTTCCTTTATTTATGCGCTCTCTGATTGTGCCCTCTACCCGTCCGTTATCATCGATTTCCGTGCCTAGGTAGGTATACTTTTGGCATGTTTTTATTTTCTCCCCACTTTCGAGCTCTAGTTCTTCAGCTATACCACCTATGCACATATATTGGCTCTTTTTCAGGTTTATTTCCAGGCCCCATTTGGAGTATTCCTCGTGTAGTTTCCTGGTCATATACTGCATGTCCTCCTGGTCTTGTGATATAACAACTTGATCGTCGGCATAGTGCAAGGTGTATAGAGTGCTGTCTCCAATTGGCATACCCATTCCGTGGCACTTCCGTCTCCATTGTCTAAGTGCGGCGTCAAGAAATATGTTAAACAATGTGGGGGATACGCAGCATCCTTGTCGTAGGCCTTTAGATACTTGGAAACTATTTGTAAGATAGTTTCCAAGTTTTATCTGTGAGGTTTGATTTTTATACAACTCTTTCAGGGCTCCGATGAGATTTACGTTGATGCTGCTATTGTCTAGTACCTCCCATAGTTTGTTCACTGGTACATTGTCATATGCTTTGCTGAGATCGACGAAGAGTAGGTGTACTTCTCTATTTCTCGCTACGCGCTTTTCTATTAGTTGGCTTAAGCAGAAGATATTATCTATCGTCGATCTACCAGCTCTGAAACCACTCTGCTCTTCTGACTGGTACGGGCGGTATTCTTCACATATTAGTTCTTTAAGAACTCTACCGTATAGGCGACTAAATGTACTCGTGACTGATATCCCGCGATAATTGTCGCAGTTTTCTTTGCTGCCTTTTTTGTGGATTGGTGTTATCCACGCTGTTTTCCAGTCATCAGGAATTTGGTCACCGTTGAGACACTTTTGAAACATTTCTGTTATTAGTGTATGTAACTTCTTAGTACCGTATTTTATTAATTCAGCTGCTATACCCTCTGGTCCAGTAGATCTTCTGTTTTTTAGTAGTTTGACAGCGGTCTCAACTGTCTTTACTTCTAACTCTATTCTATCCCCTATCAGGCCGTATCCTACATCCAGTTGTTGATCTATGTAGGATGGTCTTTTTTCGGTGAGTAGGGATTTATAATGGTTTGTCCATTTGTCAGGTTCAATGATGTTAAGCCTGACTTTATCATTTTGGTCTGATTTCATATTCCTGATGCACCGCCAGGCTTCTTGTGATTTTTTCCCTCCTAAGTAAGAGTCTAATTCCTGACATTTTGCTTTCCAGCTGTTGTTCTTTTCTGTGATTATGGTTTGTTTGAATTTTGCCAAAGCATGTCTGTATGCAATTTTGTCCTGCTCTGATTTGGATTGGAGCCATTTATGGTATAATTTTTGCTTAAGTTCTTTCGCATTCTGAAGTTCCTTGTTCCACCAACTTGTTTCTTTCTTCAGTTTAGGCGACTTTCCTCCTAGAGCTTCCCTAGCAGCAGATAACACACTTCTTATTATGTGGTTATATATGTCTATAGATGATTGTGATTTAACATCCTCTAGTAATAGTGCATCTAGTCGTCTCTGATATAGATCAACGGTGCTTGGATGATAGAAACTGTCGATATCATACTCCAGTGGCGTGATTTTCTTTAGGGTAACCGTCTCATCCGTGATATTTTGGGGTCGGTCTGCAATAAATGGCAGAGCTATCTTTGCAATTATTAGGTAGTGATCACTTCCACATTCTACTCCTCTATATCCTCTCACATCTAATACCTTTAATTTAGTTTTCTGCTTTATTATACAATAGTCAATTATTGATTTGAGTTGTCTTGTTTCTTGGTGCCAAGTAAACTTGTGGATGTCTTTATGTTTAAAGAACCCATTCATAATTCTTAAATCTGTTTGGGAGCAGAGATCTATTAGTCGTTGCCCGTTATTATTTAGGGTATCCTCTCCAAATTGTCCCACAATTGCGTTATTTGTGGCTCTTCCTGTTCGTGCATTTAGGTCTCCCAACATAATAATTTCTCTATTTTTTCCGATGTCATTCAAGATGCTGCTAAGGGATTCGAAATACTCGTCCTTTTCCATGATGTTTGCGTCTTCATTTGGGCCATATGTTCCTACTATAGTCAGGCGATGCATTTGGTAGTTAATATTTAGTGTAACTATACGCTCGCTAATCGTTTGCCAGTTAGATATAAGCCTTTTGAGAGTTTTCTTCACAAGTATTGAGACGCCTCTCTTTGCATGTTCATCTTTAGGAACTCCACTATGTATGTGGATATATTGACCTAGGAAATCGCTTCCTTGTCCTTTTCTCTTAGTTTCTGTTAGCACTGCTATATCAACTTTCATTCGTTCTAGTTCTTTCGCAACGTCTTCTGCTTTACCTCTAATTCCTTGCACGTTCCAGGTTCCTATATTCAATGTCCGTTTTCCTTGCTGTTTTCGTCGTCTATTTCCGTCCTTATCGTTCCGAGGCTTGGTAACTTGCTTTTTAGCATTTGGGTTTGTTTTATGAATGCTAGGTCGCTAGCCTTGCGCTTCAACCCCCATCTTGGAGGACCTTGAATTTAATTTTAGGGTATATTTCCCTTAGACTGACCGTCTTTCTAGACTGAGGGGCTCAGTCTGCTCCTGTGGCTCCTCCGCTCGTTGGACCATTGTGACTGCTTCTGTCTTCTTCTGCTCCTAAGACCGTTGGCCGGTTTTCATCTGTAACCCTAGACAGGGGCCCTTACAGGGTGCTATCAACCGGAGCCAGTTGACCCCAGGTTTTTTAACGAGGTTGTTACTCCTCCCCCTCCTCCTTTTTCATCCGGGCTTGGGACCGGCAATTGGCGGAGTTAACATATTTCTAAGATATCTCATATTGAGGTTTTATGATAAAATTATTTTAAATAAATATTTTACATAATTAAGGAAGTACATTTATCTATTGAACGTATCTATTTAAAGCGATAATCGATAATTACATTTTTTTAATTTGTATTCATAAAGACGTCATTAACGTCGTTATAACAAACAATCTAAACAACCGTTTATGTGCAATGCTACAATATTTTATAGCAACGGACGTTAAATTTTTTGTTTTATAGCAACGGACGTTAAAAACCGCCACAGCGGACTTTTCTGTTTAACGAGATAGAGAGAATGAGATACGAGAGGACGATATAACTAGAAGAACGAGATTGCGAATTAATTATTATTTAGTTAATAATAATAATCTAAACACATACAAATTATTTATCTTTCTTTACAATACTGAAATTAAACGTACATTTATTAAAGTGTCCACTAAGCGTAATTCTTCCGTCGTCACATATATCATTCATAATCGTTTGTTCATTGCTATTAGAGACGATTCCAGATGATGTAGATGGAATGTCATCAGCAGTTTTATTCGCCGAATTTGTAATTTTCTTTGCAATTTCCATTTTCTGGTACTCCGATTCCTCAATATATCCTTCCGCTACACTCGTTGAGCGCCATCCACCAAGACTTTTTAACGCAAATACATCACCTCCACCTTCTACCAACATCGCCAATCGCAAAACAACTTATACGTTTTTTCGTAAATGGCAGCCGACTTCACGGGCATCAATCGACTTTGTGCTTGTGCAGCTTGCTCGATAACTTCTGGTGGCAAATCATAATCTTCTTCGATATTATCTTCGATATCTGACATTTTGTCAAATTTAATTTGTCAACAACAACACTGTTGTTATGGTTGGAAATAACATATTTCAATATTATTTTCAAATCAATATGTGTACAAATTAAAAAAAAAGTTGTATGTTACACGTACGCTAAATGGTCTTTATGGACTTGGCCGGTTAAATGGCTCGGCTAACGCCTCGCCATTTAATCTTCCGGCCGCGTCCATAAACACCTATTTAGCGTACTTGTAACATAAATAACTATTATATGTATTGTAACATTAAAAATACAACAAATTTCTTAGATTTCTCATATTAAGGTTTTTTTGATAAACTTATTTTAAATAAATATTTTATATAATTAAGGAAGTACATTTATCTATTGAACGTATCTATTTAAAGCGATAATCGATAATTACATTTATATGTATTGTAACATTAAAAATAGAACAAATTTCTTAGATTTCTCATATCAAGGTTTTATGATAAAATTATTATAAATAAATATTTTATATAATTAAGGAAGTACATGTATCTATTGAACGTATCTATTTAAAGCGATAATCGATAATTATATTTATATGTACCTATTGTAACATTAAAAATAGAACAAATTTCTTAGATTTCTTATATTAAGATTTTTCATAAAATTATTTTAAATAAATATTTTATATAATTAAGGAAGTACATTTATCTATTAAACGTATCTATTTAAAGCGATAATCGATAATTATATTTATATGTATTGTAACATTAAAAATAGAACACATTTCTTAGATTTCTCATATTAAGGTTTTTTGATAAAATTATTTTAAATAAATATTTTATATAATTAAGGAAGTACATTTATTGAACGAATTTTGAAGAGAAAAAATGTTTGGACAGATGAGAATGTTCAAAATGAATTGAAAAGATGCACACAAAATACAGTAGTATTGGACTAATACTGATATCAAAATGAAACAATGGAGTATTGTTAACTATTTCTGCGTCCTAATTACATATGGTCGGCTTTATTTAAAAACCTGAGAAAATACCATAAAGAGATTTAAGTACAAGTTTTTATACGTTTCTGCAAAAGTTCTAACAAAACTTATTTATACTTACTTAAATTAAATGTATTTGTAGTTACCACTTGGTGAAACATGTTAATTAAAAGGTAAATAAAACACTAGGTTTAAATTTATAGATCACTCTACAATCGTTTCGGCAGTTAAGACATCCTCAAGAGTACACGTTAGGTATAGTTAGGTTATAGTATCAGTTCTTAGTATTTTAAACAGTTTTATGCCTGATAAAAAGTTTTATAAATTAGATATACAATGTTTTTAAAGGAAGCCATCGATATACAATCAGGACCGAGCGTGTATAGTGCTGATGAGTGCATTTAATTTAATAATGAAACTTGAAACTTTATCAGCGACAAACAAATTTGCAAATATGAAAGTATAGAAAAATGATTGTAATAGATGCAAATATTAGACGAAGATGTACAGAGTGTCCCAATAAGAACTGTAACTTTGTTGCAGCAACATAATCTGTTAAGTTAATTTGGTAGAGAAATGAAAAAAAAAATCATATGTACGTACTTTTATTAGTATGACATTAATAATACATTAATAATACTTCAACAAAGTTACAAATTCTGTTTGGGTCGGTACGTGTGGCATACAGGGTGTTATGTAAGTAAGCGTACAACGCTTAACACATGGTGGGGTTATCCCATATAACCCGTCCGCAATATGGGACCGAAAAATGAACTTTCAGAAGAAGTACTCGGAAAAAATAATTTCTCCAAATCAGCATCCAAATCTTTATTCATACACCGACAAATTATAATGTCAATTAGTATAAGTATAGTTCTTATAAAATAAATAATAGAACATATGCATATTCAACTTATATTCGGACTTACTTCCGATTTACTTAGTCGTTTGAAATCTAATACAACCATTCATTTTGCTATTTAAATAGTATTGAACTTGAAAACTAAATATTGGAACACCGTTATTGTAAGGATTTTTTACACTCTCCAGTTTCTGTCTTAACAAAACTTAGCATTTCGCGGTAGTGATAATAAACTATTTGAAAAAAAACGGAAACTTTCTAAAATGCATAGAAATGATAACTAAATTTGATCCCATAATGGCTGACCATACTAAAAGAGTGCAAATGCACAACAGCATTAAAATGCCTCATTATCTTGGAGACAAAATCCAAAATGAAATAATCAATTTGATAGGTAATAGTCTTAAACGGTATATTTTAAATAATGTTACACAGTCAAAATATGTTTCTATTATACTAGATTGCACCCCCAATAGTAGTCACCAAGAGCAAATCTCAGTTTGCATGCGATTCGTAAATCTAAATACAAATTAAACGGACTTTTGTGCCCAAGAATTTTTTTTAGCTTTCTGTTCAATAACGGATACAACAGGGTAAGGGTTCACAACTTTTTTTTCTTAACAACATGTAACAATCCGTTAATACTGAATTTATCGTTGTATTTTCTTATCGTGAAATTAGCATATAATTTCTTGATTATTTTTGGCTCGTGATTTGTGAACGTATTTAGTACTTACACTTCGTGACGTTTAATTAACTTCCGTGATTACCTTCGAGGTACGTTGCTATTGGTAATGTGTTAGAAAATGTAAATCATGGGTGTGTATAAGAAAGCACAAAGTTATGGATTTGTTTAAATTATTCAATTATAGACACGCTGAAATTGTAACAGACAGTTTTATTTATTATTTATTCAATTACTATTTCGAAAATGATTGTAACTGTGAAGTTTATTGCAGGTGAAATTGTTATACATTATATCTCTCGTTTCTCAGATCGTTTACCACCATGCTCTATCATTCCATTTAACTACGGGAAATTGATATGCTCAAAAATAGAACTATTTAAAGATGTTGAAATATCCTCAATAACCCATGCATGATTACTAAAGGTATCTCGTGATCTTCCCGAATCACAAGATCGTGTCGGTGTCCACACAATAATGTAATTATTGGAGCCCCATTGTCTACGTTGATTGAGGTAAATTAGTGATTCTACCTACGACCACAGCAAGTGCGCATGTCACAAGTAGTCACCACCGTCAGACATGTTACAAGTTGTGTCAAATAACAGTTCCTGCTACTTCAATCGGAAATGTTTATGTACTGTTATAGTTTATCATTAGGAACATTTGGAGCAATTTAATATCTATATTGACTAGTAATTCATGCCTCTTTTTCTCTACGATCATTCATGAGGGACCATATTAGATGTTAATAATTCCAAATGTGATTTGTTTACTGCCTTTGACCTTATATTACATTATTTGTGTTTTAAATGAGTGCGACCTGTGTCGTTTTTAATGACTTTTAATAATACAGCTTGTTATTGTGCGAAGTGCTCTGCCTCCTTACGAACCAAAATGACGATGCCAATTATTATGTAAAATACGTGTTTGTTTGAAATATGATTACTCGTGCCAGATATTCATACTGGCAGCTTTGGACCTTTTACGATTGTTATTGATATTACACCAGCGTGGATTCGCGATTTCCGACCGGCCGGTTGTTGGGAGGGTTCGGCGTGATTCTAACATTGTAATTGATATTATTCGCGTAATCACTGGCTCATATGCGTAACAGGCTAAAATTAAAAATTTGAAAATTAACACAATATATACTTTTGAATAGTAAATCCGGGGGGGGGGGGGGGGGGGGTGATTAACAGTGACTTGTCCGAGGGCGCCAGAAAGGCTTGGCGAGGCCCTGATTATACGAATAAAACGCGACAGCGGGCGGCAAAGACTTTACGAAGTCGCGTCTCGTAAAGTTGCAGTTTCCGCCATGGTAACCACGTTGTAAACAATCGATTTACATTGGTTTACGTGTGTAAAATAAATGTATTGAGCAGCACATTGGGTGGATATACTTCGCGCAACTATAGTTTGTTTTTATGACATTGACTTGCAATAAAAATTATAAGGTTGGGATTGTTAAACCACTTCAAGTTAGGTATCATAAAAGTCCAGGTATCCAGTCCAGGCTTGAATGTTGATGCACCAAAGAGTTGCCAGTGGCAAAGGGCCGGCCGATACCTGTACTTTTATGATACCTAACTTGAAGTGATTTAACAATCCTACCCTTATAAATTTTCTTGCAAGTCAATGTCATAAAAACAAACTATCGTTGCGCCAAGTATATATTTACCCGGTAGAAAACTTTGGAAATACCTTGAACGAAGCCGGTTCCTAAGACGAAATAAAGACAAGTATGTGTATGTGCGATGGTGGTGTAATGGTCAGCATAGTTGCCTTCCAAGCAGTTGATCCGGGTTCGATTCCCGGCCATCGCATCCCGTTTTTATGCTTGCAACTAAGTTGTGTACTGCCACTGGTACTGCGTAAAGTGCACACCTGGCGCTATCTAGCCGGCAGGACACGATCGTCCTACAAATGGCTTGACAATTGCTTCTGGCTCTGCTTGTTCGACCGCGTGGCGTCACGCCTTGAGCACGCGCACCACGTCCCTTGTCCTCTGCGTCCTCCTCGCACTGCAGTCGTCAAGCGGTGACGGAGCGCGCCCGAGGTGGCAGCAATGCACGCATTGACAATCCATAACCTACATACTTCTGACAGATGTAGTTCGTGAGCGGTTTCTGAGAGACGCGGTTGCGTGACATGCAGGCGACGACGTCCACGAGCCGCTTTTGAACGTGTCCAGGTGCACGTGAGGGCACGGAGATAATGGACAACCTGTGGGTGGGCTCCGATACTGACTTGTCGGTGCTGCACCAGTGCAGGATGATAGACAGGCTGGAGTACAGGTTGGAGTGTCTGAAGAGGGGCGGCAGCCCGAAGGCCGGACCTAGGGCCAGGATAGCGGCCAGCGTGGAGGAGAAGGAGCATTTCGACGACGACGACGACGATAGCAGCCGCAGACGAAGGTCAGGCACTTGGCCGTAAGTCCATAACCTCAATCGTTCCCTCGCAAACATCGGTTCATGTTTTTGTTATTGTCGCGATGAACCAGTTGTTTACGGATGGATACGTAAATGCTGATACTCATGCAGAGGTCGCGTACGTAAAGACCGAATGACGTCTTTACAGTCAAGTCCGGTATGGTCTAGTGGCTAGGATACCTGGCTTTCACCCAGGAGGCTCGGGTTCGATTCCCGGTACCGGAACTTTTTTTATCAAGTAATTTTGTTTCATTTCCTCATAACACGTAAACAAACTTATTTAACTGTTATCAATATTAATTAAACTATGTGTGTTCCCTTAATGTTTACTTCCAGATGCTGAGTTTTCAGAAATTCTGAAAATATCTTTTAAAAATCTGAAGAGTTTCTATGGTTAACTTACTAAGCATACATACTTAAGGCCTGGTCTTTCCACCTCTCAATAAAGTTCGCTGTAACTGTATCTGGCTAATAAGTAAAGATTGCGTAATTAAATCTATCGATATATTATATTTGCCTAATAAGCGTGGTTAACTGGTACATAAGTTATTGGCTAGATGAACTGTCCAATAACCTTTTATAGGGCAGATTATCACAGTTGTCAATGACATGCATGCATGCTGCAACACTTGAGAAAGGTTTGTAAGAGAGTTTCTAACTTTAAATATTACTAATAAACCAATGGAATTTTTTGAAGATATTGACTTGTTAATAGAAAATGGCATTATTGATATAGTTGATCGACATCAATATATGTTACGATATAGTTTACGACTAAATCGTGACCGGAGACAATATATTGTCAGGCCGCGTACTGATATTATGCATTTTTGGGATGATAACGAGTTTATGCGAAGATTTAGAATCCAAAGCTAGTGTACGAACAATTTTACAAAAAAATTGAAAATTAACTTATTCATCGTACAGAAAGGTAGTAGAAGGGTGTCCTAAATAGAGTGGGATTTCATGGGTATCTTTCTTATTCTTACAGCTAGAGATCTGGTTAAAAAGGCAATATTGTGCAGTTTTATATGCTGGTTCAGATTATGATGACATTTTTTCAAAAGTCTGAGCAGTTTAGAAGTTATTCTAAAAAAACTAAAAATCGCGATTTTCCAAAAACTCCGATATAATCATAATTATTAAAGATGCGGAAAAAAGTTTAAAATGAAAGTAACTTGGTTCGGTCGCACAAACTTGAAAATAAAGTCAAAACAAAAGTCAAGATGGCGGTTTCCGAGATATTAATAGCAAGTTTCTTATTTTAAATGGCTGCCATATTTGATTTTTGTACGTCTAAATAGACTTTGTTTTCCTCTTTTCAACCATGTATAACAATCTATGTCAAAATGAAAAATATGGGAAATATTAATTATTCCAATTTTTATTTTTATTTTTTTAATTAGTTTTAAAACAAATGTATTTTTTTTTAAACGTAATACAACTAAGCAGTAAAATAACATTAAATCATAAAAAATGCTCAAAATTCGGACAGTTATTGGCCAAAAACAATTGATAACGTTAAATGTTCGCTAATCCGAACATCAACTCGGCAAATAGAAAATCAAGTTAACCTATCTAAATCTAGAGGATCAACAATTAAAAAAAGTACAAGTTTTACCGTTATCAATTGCATATTTCTCATACTTTACAAGCAAATGATAACATCCGTACATTAACATTTGCAGAAGCTTAATCAACAAAATTAGGTAAAATGGTGATTTTATAAATACAATTTTATGGATAGATGCATCCTACATTTCTAATTGTGGATTATTTAATCATCATAACGAACACTATTGGGCTCAGGACAATCCACACATAGTAATTCCGTGGCAAATGCAAGTGCGGTTCGGCTTTAATGTATTTTGTGGCATTTTGGGAAATGATTTACATGGTGCTATAATATTTCTAAGTGCACAACGTTATTTGGAAATTCTTCAAAACAAATAAAGTACCAGTAAGATGGATCCCCTCCACTTAATGCTAGATATGTTATTATTTAGATTGTTATTATGTTATTGTTATTGTTAGATTGTTATTATTTAAATGGCCCTTTTAATAACAAAGTAATAGCGACTAATACATGTTATTATTTAAATATCCCTTTTAATAACAAAGTAATAGCGACTAATACAACTGTTCAGTGGTTATCCAGATCTTCATACTTGACGCCTCTCGACTTTTATTTTGTAGGGTACTTTAAATAAACAAAATTTATGGAAGTAACTTCAATTATAATAATGTAGATGAACTTCGTGAAGCAATGACAGAGGCAATAAAAGGCGTTATTCGCAACATATTGCGATAAGTAACTGGCAATATTCTAAAACGCTGTCAATTGTGTTTACCTTATTTTTGACCATTTAGCCATTAACAGTCAGCAATTTGAGCATTTTTTATAATTAATTGTTATTTTACTACTCAGTTGTATTACGTTTTTTATTTGTTTTACATGTATTTTAAAAATAAGTTATAGAATAAAAATAAAAATGGGAATAATTGATATATCCCATATTTTTTATTTTGACAGGTTATTATACATCGTTGAAAAGAGAGAAAAAAATCGATTTAGCCGTGTAAAAATCAAATATGGCCGCCATTTAAAATATGAAAGTTGCTATTTATATCTCGGAAACCGCCATCTTGACTTTTGTTTTGAGTTGATTCTTAAGTTTATGCGATTGAACCAAGTAACTTTTATATTAAACTTATTTCCGCATCTTTAATAATTATGAAAACATCGTAGTTTTTAGAAAATCGCAATTTTTAGTTTTTGTAGAATAATTTCTAAACTGCTCGGACTTTTGAAAATTTTTCAACATAGTCTGAACCAGTATACAAAACTGCATGACATTGCCCATTTAACTAGATCTCTAGCTTTCAAAATAACAAAGATACCCATGCAATCCTACTCCTGTATACGTCTAATTTTATCATTTATATAGTACATTGCGATATAAGGGTGGCAAGGACTTAATTGCAAAACGTGTATGAAAGTTGATTGACGATTGGAGCACTCGCAAGCTCGTGCTCCAATCGTGGAAAAAATACTACTTCAGATTTTATCTTTGAGAAGTGTTGAGAGACACATGACAAGTCTAAAACCAAAAGGCGTATCCCCACTACGGTCGGAAAGTGCCGCCATTTTGAAAAATTGTAAGAGTCAATTTATCTCGATTTCTATTGGTTGTTGACAAAAACCTTTTAGACAAGAAATATTTCACATATAATTTTACACATTTATTGTCATTAGCGCGATACTGTACAGTTAATATTTCGAACGGTGGAGGTCGTCAAGGTTATAAAAATAAGTTTTTACCCATTTTCCCTCCGTATGAGTTTTTTTGAATCATCGCATATGTAAAACTTGTAGAACTTGAAAAAAACGAGTTAAAATTCGCAAACTTCTGATTAGCAGTTTCGACAATCAGAGTTGACATATTCGAATGCTTGATCTACGGCAACCCCACAGACTTCGAGATGTTTTTCACGGTATGAAGTTGTATGAACGATTGTTGGAATCGTTCGCCAAAAATTGTTCTTTTGAAATTTATGGAATGGTATTACACTCGAATTGTACGTCTGGCGACATTCTTTGTTGGATCTGCGTAGACGTTCTACATTTGCGTTATAGCATAATAAAAGCTGTGGAATGATAATCCTCAAAGGCAGATGTTTACAGACAAAACCGATTTCCACTCAAAGCTTGTGTCATAATGTCCCATTCCAAAAACGTTGATCGATTTCTTGCGCCAACTGGACTTTAAAGCGCTGTAACTCGAGACTATTTACAGCAATCACATGATTCAAACGGGCTTTTGTAGATTTTTTCTTTTACATTTGTGATGATTCAAAAAAAATGACTCCTTCGGGGAAAAATGGGGAAAAACTGATTTTTGATAACATTGACAACCTCTACCGTTCGAAATTTCTATACAGTATTGCGCTATTGATAAGAAATGTATATAAATAAAACACAATTGTTGTGAGTTTCACAAAATATATGAATGTTGTACTGCCACAATTGTTTCGCCACACAGTGGCTTCATCAGGCAGATGAAAACTGGTCGCAGTACAACATTAAATATTTTGTGGAACGCACACCAATTGTGTTTTATTTATATATTAACATGGAGTTTCATAATGTATCAGCCTCATCAATCCGATAGATAAGAAATGTGTAAAATTTGATGTCCTCTCTAAAAAGTATTTGTCTACAACCAATAGAAAGCGAGATAAATCCACTTTTACAGTTTTTTTAAATAGCGGTACCTTTCGACGGTAGTGGGGATACGCCTTTTTGGTTTTAGACTTGTCTTATGTCCCTCAACACTTCTCAAAAAAAATCCAAAGTACTATTTTTTCCGCGGTAACAGAGTTTTTTCCGACAATATTACTGTACTAATTTTGTCGGATCACATGAAGTTACTAAATACACTTTACTAGTGTTACAACCATTCTAAATGTTTCTAGTTATACAGGGTTCATTCGCGAATTTCGCCATACTTCGTATGTGGACTAATTAAGCAGTTCTAAAAAAAAAAAAAACATGGGAGTCAAAGTTGGTCACTCTAGCGGTTTTACCTTACCTAGTATGAATGCTACTCTTGCTTAATGAACAATTTAAGCCGTTGTGGTGAAGTGGAAAAATGGCAAAAACTACATTGCACTACATAGAAATTCTGAAATTCTTCTTTCTTGAAATTGAATGTTACATTATTGGCACTAGTAACACTTCCTGCGATAGGAGAACATGACAAAAAACATCTCTTCTGCAATCTATTTACCAACAAATTCAGTGTTTTTTTTTTGTGCAATGACAGCCGACGTAATCAAATATCGGTAGTTGCCAAGAACCACTTTCTATGCCAGCGCATCTCGCAAACACACGTTTATTTTTACACTTTCATCGTTAAGCAGTCGATTTGGTGTGCCGCGGGATTATGGGAAAGTAAGTTGAAAGAATGCGCCGAAGGTTTACTTGTAAAGTTGAACACAAAAAGAAACTGGTTACGTAAATACTCACGGAAGATTACTGGAAAGTATTAAATTATTTTCGATCAACAGCCGAGTGGATGGACTACTAAAAAATAACAAACATAAAATTACGAGTACAATCGATACTAAAATCTTGATTGAAACCTTGGATATATCTACCAAATACGTTAATACCTACGTTAATACCTACGTTAATACCTTTATATTTTGCATTAATAACAATTAACTGCTAGTCGGGTATAGCAACAATAATGTTTGGTGATTATAATCACCTATAATTATTATTATTATTTAATTTTGATTAGTGTAATTAAACATTGGCAGAAAGAACTGAAAATTAGACAGTCATAGCAATTGTCATTATGACACCAAATAAAAATGTAATTTTGGAAAAAAATTAAAAGTGATGACAGAAATTTGACTAACAAAATAAAAGTGTTCATGAAATATTTGGAGTTTTGGTAGATTTAAAACTTTGGCAATAATCTGTAGTAACACTATAAGTGAATAAAATTGCCATATACCGGGTGATTCAAGTTTTATTACCAGGCCAAAAATGGCGACTGGTTCTTCTAATTCTAATTGAAATAAAAAATCCAAAATAAGTACACATGTTTAGATATTGATTAAGCCCAATCTGACTATAAAAAAAATAAAAAATTAACCATCCGGTAGTTTATACGTTATTTCACAAAGAATTCGTAATTTTATTTATATCGTTTTTGTCAGAACATACTTTAATGCTATTCCAAACATTCCAGTGTAATCCAGGTCAAAAAAATTGCACCAATTATTGAGTTAAATGAATTTTGATATTGCAACAGTAAGATTTATTACTAAACAGTCAAATATGACGTCTGCTACCAGTAATAGTGCCTATAATGGATTTTATGGCAAGGCCCGTTCAACCCACGGGCGACTGGCGGAATTATAAAAAGTCATAAAACGTTCCAACGGCACCGGCGCGGTCATGCTTTGTAGGGCTATTGACTTACAAAATCATAAATCATACCGAGGAAAACTGGTCAGTAATGTAAAAATTGCTTTAATTTGAAGTTAATCATTTTTGTTAATTTTTGATTTCATAAATCCCGAAAAGAGTTTTTTTAATTTTATAACCGTCTATATAATTATATCGAAAAAGTCAAACTACCTTTTCGTAGATTAGTATCAGACCTATATAAATCCAAATTTTCATATTTTTTGGGCAACTCCAAATGCCTAAAAAACCCATGGTAATAAAACTTGAATCACCCGGTATTTTACGATAGCATGTTGCATAGCAACGAGTGTTAAAAAGTCAGTTGTCAGTTAAAAAAATAGTTAAAAAATGGTTTTCTGACAAATTTACAAGAGGTTTTCGCTGCAGCACGCTAGACTTAAATATCTTAAATTTTAATTCAGGACTGGTATTTGATCAGATTGTTTAATTAATACAATGATTTTTTATTTGATATAATAACAAATAAACTAAGTAACTAAATAAAATTTAATTTATGTATAAATTATTACAGTGGTACGTGCATTTTTATATTTGCTTTGACATGAATTATAATTATGAAGTGTAGTTTGTCAATGTATTAACGTAACTAGACAACCGATCAACAACCAAAATATTCGTAAATATTTCGTGTTTCTAGATCCACTCACGTTGTGATTGGCTAATAAGAGTATGAATTAGATAATCATTGTAATTTTAGAAGTAGTAATTGAGATTTTGATGTAACCCTAGAAACATTGATGGCAATGACCGAAAATTAACGAAAATAAAATAAATTGTCAGTAAGATATAACATTCAAGTATAATTGTAAATTTTACAGTAGTCGTTGCTCTTTTATGATATTTGAAGTTTTGATATTAAAAATAATGCAGAAATAATTGAAATTTTGACACTATTATTTGAAATATTGACAGAAATAATTGAATATAATAGTAACAACAGAAAAGTTATTCAAATTGAAAGAAAGTAGTACCTAGACTGTGGGGATTCAAGACCGCCCCCAGCAGAGATCTCGATTGAATTAATCCGCGGTTTAAATAGGCGGTTTTAATTGGCGATCTCGCGGTTTTTATCGGCTATCTCTGCTAGGGGTGGTCTTGAATCCCCACAGTCTAACTACTTACTGTAATTATTGGAATTTTTATACTAATTATTTAAATTAAATTAAAGTTATTAATTAATTATTATCAGCAAAAAGATGAAAATAAGACACTAATAATTTTAATTTAGACACCAAATAAAAACTTGAGATTTTAACCACAATGATTGACATTTTACTAACAATTGAAAATTTGGCTACAACTTTTGAAATTTTGTCTGTAATGACCGAAATTTTACTAAATATTTCCTGTAATCTTTGGATTTACAGAACTACAATTTTAGCAATAATAATTGCAAGTATGGTAGTAATAATTGAACATTTTACAGTTATCTTTGAAACAGTGACGGTAATATCTGAAAATTTACTGAAAATTGGAAATTTTCCCGTAGGCTATAAAATTTTTATATTTGGAGTGGACAATTAATACACTTAAAACGCGTTCTCACGAATCAAGTTTAATCAATCGATTGTAGTTGATCAACAAAAGTTGAATGAAGTTGGTCAACTTTAAACTATAGTTTTCATTCAACTTTTGTTGATCAACTAAAATCGATCAATTAAGCTTGATTCGTGAGAAGGCGCTTAAGTGTATTAATTGACAATTAATACACTTAAAGCGCGTTCTCACGAATCAAGTTTAATTAATCGATTGTAGTTGATCAACAAAAGTTGAATGAAAACTATAGCGAGAACTTTTGTTTCAATAAAGTTGATCAACTTTAAACTATAGTTTTCATTCAACTTTTGTTGATCAACTAAAATCGATCAATTAAACTTGATTGGAGAGAACGCTCCTTTAATATTTATTACTTTGAACTCATTCGTGGCCATTAAGTAACACATTTGAAACGCTATTAAAATCCCTCGTTTTTATAGCTTCCTATATTCAGTACACAATGCTTACAACTTTGCCATTTTCACGGCCATATCACTGAAATTCCCAGTTACACGATACGCACTATCTTATCACCTTCACGTGTACAATTCCTCTTTTCAATTACGCAGAAAACCCATTGATTGGGGCTCGGCTACTATTTCACACTCGGCTTCAAAATACGCTGGCTAAATATACGATTTCGGAAAATCGTTGAATAGTTAATTATATACGTGCGCAACGTAAACAATGATAACATAATTACTAACCCACACGACACACTAGAATGATATTTCGTTTGATATTTACGTTTCTAAACAAACGTAATTATGTAATGTATGAGCAACCAGTGACTGGGTGTTATTGCAATTATTGGGTCCGATGGCAAGTATTAAATTCTTTCTAGCCAAATCGCATACTTTAGAGAGATCTAGGGAATTTACAATATATATTTTGTAGTAAAATTTCAGTCAAAGTTAATTGAAAAAGGATCTTGTCAATATCTACTACATATACAAAAATTTCCAAGTTAAATCGCCGAAGCCTTATTGTAATAAAATCTCTAGAAAGCTGTGCAATTCATAGTGCAACTACAAATAACAACAAATTTCTCTGTAATTCCAAATGCTGCGAAAATATATGAAAATGCTTTGAGGTGGTTAGGCCATTATGATAAGAATGCTGAGCAAGAGAATGGCAGAAATAAAATGGTAAATTGGCAAAACTAAGAAAACATCAAAGAAGAATAACGAGAGCAAATACCAACTCCTACAGTCAATACTACAAGGAAATGTTCGTGGCTAAAGAAGCGTGGGTAGGAGAATAATCCAATGACTAAAACGTAGATAGACTACACCGGTTCTGGACCAACTTGCCACAAGGAATTACATTGGGGTCTAAATTTACTTTACTATTTACAGTCCGCCCGGGTGCCAAGCACCAAAGGGCGACAACTGACTCGCGCAGAGACGAAGTCGTCGCGGGTGAAAGGGGCAAGTGATTTCAGCCCCTCCACCCGCGCTGTCGCCGCCGGCATGTGTCAAACAAACAATCACAGTCAGTCAGTGTTATTGTTTATAACCGTCGCGTCGACCATCTTTGCCAATTTAACACAAAACTTCCTTGCGAGAACATTAAAGTCAAATGAAGAGAAGAATAGTTCCGGTAGGCGAAAGTAGGTACTAAATATTGCGACGACTGTCGCCCTGGAAGTCATTGGGTCAAGGTCAACCACCTGCTCGAAAGTTCGCACTTTGGGTGAGTCATCACCCCGGAAGTTTCTAGCGCGATTAGCTAGAAAAATCGAGACCCTGTCTTCTGGAAATAGAAAAGCCTAGAAACACTTCGGTGGGATATAAAACGGAATAAACGACGTGACCAGTCAGTCGGTACAAGAAGTCGGTCAGCGAAGCAACCGAAGCCGGAAAGTGACTAGCCGGATATTATTGCGAATAATTAGCGGTATAAATTGTAAATAGTAGTGACCATTATTTTAAATAAAAATCAGTAATTAGTGGTAGTACGAGTTTCTTTAAATGTACGAACCCGGCCGGCCCAAGCTCGTTACAATATGTAATAAAGGAGTGAGTGAGAAGGATAGTAGATAGAGTCTAGAGGTCAAGAGGTGAGTTTGATATGAACTACATACCTATTTTACCACTAAAGTCAGTCAAGTTAAATAATCGGTTTAAGGTGATCTGAATTTAACTTACGATCGATATTATAAATTGTATAATGCAAAATTGAGCGAGAAAACGAACTGTCAACGTTAACGAGTATATGTTTATCGATCTTTGCGGAATAAAACTTCAATATGAAGCGAAATAGACCTAGTGGATTCCAGCAAAGAGAAATCAAGAAATCAAAAAAACTTGAGCGCGAATCGTTATCTGGATCAATTTTTAAAGTATGTAGCACCTTCGGCTTCATTGGTATCAAATACAACACAGTACAGTGTTGAAAGTGATCTTCTTGATGAAAGAGACGATGTAGAAAGACAGTGCCAAAATGCATTGGATGGAGGGACGCTGGGAAGAGAGCCTGACATACAAGACGAAAGACAAGGTGGAGAAGATCAACATCAAGAAGGATATGACCAAGAAAAAGGACGGAATAGCGACAATGAAGAAGAATCAGAGCAAATTGGAAACGTTGAAGAAGAGCTACATGATAATGACAAAACAAATTCATCTTATTTAACTCGTTTCGATGTTGCTACTTGGTCAACACCAATGCCTGATAATTTGAGAGTTGCAAATGTTAAAACGAGAAGTGAACCCTATCAAAATAGAGATGGCCCATTTATAGATACTGTCCAAAGATCTGGAGATAAAATAAAAGGAAAGAGCCGACATTTCAATTCAGAATGGTTTTATAAAGCGTTGCCATATGGAGAAAATGTACTTAGAAAATGGATGGTATACTCCTAAGAAAAACAGTTTATACTGTTCTTGCTGCAATCTGTTTACGCACCATAATACATAATAACAGAGTTTTACCAATGGGTTTAATTCATGGTTCAAACTAAATCCTAAAGTGTCTGAACACGAGAATTCTGAGAACCATCTCTTGTTTTGAAAAATGGAAAATCTTGGAAAATGGACTGAGGCAGCAAAAAACCATTGACCATGAACATTAAATGGTCTTTGACCAAGAAAAAAAGTAGTGGCTTGCCTTTTAGAAGTTATTCTTTTCCTGAAACACCAAAATCTTCCTTTCAGGGGGCATAGACAGGGGGTTTCATCAGACAATAGGGGGAATTTCTTAGAATTAGTTAATCTATTGTCAGAGCACATGTTAAGAACTGAACATGATATTGCCCGTACAAACGGAAACGGGTAGATTCTTATTTGTCCAAAGACATTCAAAATGAGTTCATCAGCCTTTTGGGGAATGAGGTGAAAAATAACATTGTGGACGACATAAAAAAGCTAAAATATCGGAATTGTTTTCGATAGCACTCCAGACATATCACATATTGATCAGATGAGTTATGTAATCAGATATGTTCGTATTGAAGGCGATCAAGTTGAACTGAAGGAATCATTTCTAGGTTTCTTCCCTAAGCTGGAAAGACTGCAATCGAACTTACTGAAAATGTCCTTACGCAGCTGGAGAGCGATAACTTGGACATGCATCTATGTCGGGCTCAAGGATATGATAACGCTGAACCATGGCAGAAGTTCATGGTGGTGTATAAGCAAAAAACAAATAACACAATCCTAAAGCGTTGTTTATGTCTTGAGCTAATCATTCGCTAAATCTATGAGGAGTGCACTCTTTCGGGAGTGTTAGTTTAAGTGTAACTTTTTTTGGAACAGTAGAAAGAGTTTCCACGTTCCTTTCGTCATCCACACATCGATGGGAAATTTTAATGAAAAGTGTAGGTGTATCGGTCAAAAGACTAGTAGAGACAAGATGGAGTGTTCATCACGACGCTGTTAAACCACTGAAGTATAATTTTGAGAAACTTGTATCAACACTCGAATACATGTGTGATCCTAGCAGAGAAAACGTCGATAAAAGAGAAGCAGCACCCACACTCTTACCAGCTTTGTGTGACTTCAGTTTTTTATGCTACCTTCCTTTTTCTTGTGAAGTCCTAGAAGAAGTTAACCAGACACAAAAGTATATACAAACATCGCTGGAAAAGTGTGCCATACAAATCAACGCCCTAAAAAATTTTTCTTCGGGCCCAACGTATCCAAATTTTGGAAAGAGCTATTTCCTACGCAACTGAAGAATGTGAGGACTTGGATATTTCGATTGAAAGAAGGGGAAGGAGGAGATTCCGAAAACTTATACCAGGAGAAATGGCCCAAGACGCTGGACTAACAATGCCAGAAGAGCTGGAGAGAGCTATGTTAAAATGTCTTGATAGATTTTACGGAGAACTAGACCATCGTTACAGGGCAATGGATGACACTCTCATAACATTTGGTGTTGTTCAGTCTAAAACTCTGCTTACGTCAACAGAAGAAGAACTTCGTGGTATAGTTCGAAATCTGACAAAAATCTATGATGATTTTTTTGCAGAGGACGTTATTTTGGAGATTTTAAGACGCCATTTGGAAGCCGCCAGCATTTCTTACCAAGGAGCGGTCCAATGGACTACCTTGGAGCTTCTGAAATTCATTGTGAAATGGGATTATTCTGAGTCTGTTCCGAGTCTAGCGCTGTGTCTAAGATTTTTTTTTACTGTTTGTGTTTCGGGGGCTTCTTCTGAAAGAAGTTTCTCATAATTAAAGTTGATAAAATCTTACTTAAGATCAACAATGAGCCAAGCGCGACTTACCAATCTTTCCATATTACCCATTGAAAAGGAGAGGAAAGTAAATTTTGATAATGTGATCGAATATTTTAGCAAAATAAAGTCACGTAAGCACGTTTAGTATTTGTTGTTTTATTTGGGTGTGCTCAATAGAAAACCGCCTGGGTGCTAACCCATGCTATGCCGCCACTGTTTAGACCCCCATGTAAATCCTTATGGGAAATTGGTCCAGAACCGGTGTCGCCTATCTACTATAAAAAACCGCAGGAACTGGCTTTCCATGACTTCCACTCAGCTATTTGGAGCAGATGTCAACAAAGTGATGATAGCCAACTGTGTTGCCAATATTAGGAGCGGATAGGAACTACAAGAAGAAGAAGAAGAAACCATAAAGATGTCGACCGCGAAAGAAGTGGAATGATGGAATACGAAGAATACTAAAAGAGGAAGGACTCTAGTAGAAGGACGCAGAAGAAGCAGCAAAAGACAGAAACAAATTGAGGAGGATCATAGAGGAATAAAGCACTATAATGCAATACCGGCCAATATCCAGAGTCGGATGATAGTAGTAATAATAATGATGTCATCCTTGTTTGAGCTTTCTAGCTGGCTGGTTTCCTTGCATGTAGCCATTTACAATTTTTGCACTTCATTTCAACGTGCAAAGACGACATCATTGTGTTTAGGCTTTCTGGCTGGCCGGTACCCTTGCAGACATCCGTCTGCAATTTCCACACGTTATTTTAATGCGTCCTTTTCCTGGCTTGTTTCCTTGCAGATATCCATCGACGATCATCACGCCTCATCGTAACGTGCCAGGACATGCACCTGTTGTTGTCGGTTGAGTGGAACTCTTCATTTTTACGTGAAGGACATGTACCTGTTGTTGTTGTCGATTGTGTGGAACTCTTCATTTCGTTTCGGATCTTGCACACACGGTTGACCCGGTTTAACGGTGCGGATTGACCGCGCCCCCCCCCGCCCCGCACGTACACAGCTCATCCGCACAATCGCTCTGAGCCTCTTCTCTTCGCTTTTGCCGCTGAAATGTGAAAGTGCTCGTTTATCACATCATTTCCTCGGCGTCGGCAAGCCCCGGGGACGTCCTTTTCAGTACGTCGACGCGCCCGTACAGCGAGAGTCGTGGTTTTGCTCCAATTAACTTCAGACATCTCCAGAAATCAGTGCGCATCATGATATCAAAACTGGGAACTATGGCCGTGTAATAGAATTTGTGCCGGGGTTTCATTCTAGATTTTGTATTGTATTGTGATGATACACTCAGTTGTAAGTGAAATAGTGAGATTTTGTGCCGTGTTAGGAATGTGTTTGGTGCTCGATTATGAGTAGTGATATTTTCTGTGGGATCTGAGATTTTTCTTGAATTTTGAAATTTCGTGCTATATTGTGAAATTTCGTGATGGATTCTTAGAATTTTAAAATCTAGTTTAACTATGTATTATATTCAGATATTTCTTTATACATTTTGAAGTTTCAACTGAATTGTGAGAATTAGTGCTGGATTGCGAGATATTGTATTCCATTGTGAAATATTTTATTGGAATACGAGAGATTTTGTGCAGGATTATGAGATTTCGTACTAGATCCTTATAGTTTTTGACGAAGACAGTATAGTATACAGTATTATACACATATTATAGTAATGGTAATTCATTTAAACGATCACACAGTATGTTCTGAATACTGACAGATTTTTAATGTTTGCACTGGTTTCTGAGATTTTTGGCTCAATTGTGCAGGAATTTCATATTAAGCAGGCATTAGATTTTTAATGTTTGCACTGGTTTCTGAGATTTTTAGCTCAATTGTTCATGAATTTCATATTTAGCAGGCATTACTTTCTGATATTTTGTAGAGTTTTGAAGCTTGGGATTTCGTGGATTGTAATAGTTTTAGCTGAACTGTCATTATTTGCTGATTTATAGATTATAATCATACAGGGATTATAATTAGAAGTAATATAATAAGAGCGTCAAAAATAATCGAATATAGCTCACATTGAGCAGTAGTCGCTATATTCAGATTATTTTTGATGCTCGAGTTATGTTCGGAGGACTATATACCGAATAATAAATGTAACTGCAAGAAATATTTTGTCAATTTGACTTTCGTGTATACATATTATGATTCACGGCAACTTGATTTTTATTATCACCTAAATTAAATTAAATTCATAATTATGACTTATAAGAACTTGATTTATTTATGGTATGTAATATTAAAAGCACAATTGTTATAAATTACTGAGCCACTGGAATTATTATTATTATTATTATTATTAGATGAATCAAGAGAAATTGACGAAGAATTATTGATAGAAGAATTTTCAATTTCCGATTCTATTGATTCACTTCTTAAATTTGAAATAAGATTTTTATGATGATTTTCACTTAGATTCAAATAAGATTGAATTGAAGCAGTATTGTTGTGTCCAGTTATTTTTATAATTTCTTCAGCGTTAATACCCGTACTTGATTACTGACTAACTATAGACGATCTGTTAGAATGATTTGTTATTTTTACAAGTTTGGTATTTATTCCGATGCTTTTAGCAGCATTTTTTGTACATTTACTAATCTGATTGTACCCTAAGGGCATGTTTTTGTACCTATAGCTATTTTCATGTTTTTCCCAATCTTTATTTACTGTAAGAAACAGGCGATTAGTTTTAATGTTAGGTGTCCGTTTAGAAAACATTTTCTTTAGAAGTCGAACGGGGCACATGTCTATATTGTTTGAATTTGGGGTAATCCATTTACTATCTGCAATTTTCTTATCACATGCTTGTGCTATTTTGGAAAAAAATGTGTTGTATTCCATCCGACCTGTTGGCAAACCGTAATTGTTTATTACTTCTTTGAAATATTCTGTCAAGCAAGCACTTGCTTCTCCTCTCCACGCAAGTTCAACAGACGCAATATGGTAAAACTTTCGCTGTAGACCATCGGGTGTATTTCCATTAAAATAATTTATAATTCTTGTTTGTTCTTCATGGGTTAAAGCCGACGAACTGCGTTTTCTTTTTCCAAATTGCATTGTAAAATTTTCCTCTTTGAATTGCGAGCATCTCTTGCTTTTTGAAATATAACGCTTTTAAAAGGATCTATAATTATTTTGAATTTATTATAATAAGCAAGTTGAATATGCTTAGCTGTGAGATTCCAGAGTGTTTTCAATACTATTTCTTTATAATCTTCACCATTAACTTTTCGCATGTTGTAAGCCCAGTAAAATTTTACATAATTCTTCATCGGACTTTATTCTTTTATATTATAATTTCTTTCTGAACAGAAGTGATCAAATTGTTATAACATAACATTCTGTTGGCACTGTATTAAAGGGTTTTGTGGATGTGACGGATTCTTCGATTTTTTGAATCTCATCAGATCCAAATCGATTCATATTGACCGCTTATTATATACTGAATGCAAGAAATATTATGTCATTTTGACTTTTGTGTAAAAATATTATGATTCATGGCAACTTGATTTTTATTAACACCTCATCGAAATATGCAAACTAACGATATATTCGAAACACGCCCCATGACAACCTGGTAATTAGCAATAAGCGCTGTAATACGAAATAATTAAGGAAAATTCAATATTGTGATTGGTTTATTTAACTATGAGGTATATAGTCATACAATATGTTGTATGAACATATGTTTCATCACACAGTATGTTCTGAATACTGATTGATTTTTAATGTTTGCACTGGTTTCTGAGATTTTTGGGTCAATTGTGCAGGAATTTTATATTTAGCACGCATTAGATTTTTAATGTTTGCACTTGTTTCTAAGATTTTTGGCTTTTGGCAGGCATTACTTTCTGATATTATGTAGAGGATTGAAGTATGAGATTTCGTGGATTGTAAAAGTTTTAGCTGAACTGTAATTATTTGCTGATTGATAGATTATAATCATATAGGGATTATAATCATACAAGGCTACATCCTGAGATTTTCTTCAGCATCGTATATTAGTCTTGCAGAATTCTAAGAGGAATTGCTTTACAAAAATCTGAAATTTTTTCGTGTTGTACTCAATATAAACTTACGGGACTAGACAATTAAGTAGAGCAGGTCTAGAGAAAAGTTACGTTAAAACACATCTTAATTTATGAGATGAGACGAGATGTCATGAAATGTATTTTGATCTAATTTTTTTCTTTGGATTGCGAGATTTCGTTAGTCTATGAGATCTTTTGGAGGATTGTGAGAACTTGCGCTTTATTCTGAGATTTCATTCTAAATTCTGACTTTTTTGTTGGATTCTGTGACTGTGTGCTGGACATTTTGCTATATTAATTCAGTTTATTTGTACATCGACTCCCACAGAAGTATTGCACTATCTTACTAAAACTAAAAATATAATTTTTGTTATATTTTCATCCATTTTGGATACCAGTTATTATAATATTTTTTTATTGTTTTCTTCTTATTTGTAGTAGGTACTTATAATACAGAACCTAATACAATATGTTTATATGACCACACATAACACTAAATGTTAAACCACTATACAGGGTGTCCAAGATAATTATCAACAGCATGGGGATCTCGGAAACCGTAATAGTTACAAAGGCGGTTAAATTAGAAAAAATGTTGCGCAATTTAGTGGTCAGTAATATTCTGTTGAGAAAACCAGAAAATTCCGCTTACTTCTGAAGATATTCGACAAAATCCGAAATTTTGCGATATCGAAACTACCAGTAAGTACTTCAATTAAGAAGAAAACAATAAAAAAATAAAAATATAATAATAGATATAGAAACATTTTTCGTAACTTGAGCTTATAACCAAAATTCTACCTATTAAAAACATGTTTATTCAAAGCCTGCCCTTTTCTAAATTCAGATAGATTAGATAGATTCAGATAGTTAAAATCAGATAGACTATACTATTAATTGTATTATTAATAATTCAATTATTCTTATACGCCACAGAAAGCATATTTTGTAATTTAATCTTTTGTATTGTTATATTATGTAGTAGATTATGAGATTTTCTACTCGGTTCTGAGATATTGTATAAGATTCTAAAACGCAATTCTGCAATTTTTTGCAGAATAGTGCAATACTTCTGAGATTACGAGATGTTCTAATGGCTTGTGTCACAATTCAGTACAAAATATCACAATTTATTACAAAATATCGCAATCTCGAATTTAAACTCGACGAAAAAGAATCGAGCAATCTCACAATACCGTATAATTTGTTAATGATCGTTTATCTAACGGATTCTGAAATATTGTATTCGATTCTAAAAAGTAATCTCAAACTTTTTACTGGATAGAGATATATCAAATGATCGATTCTGGGATTTTGTACTGCATTATGAGATTTATTTTTTCGGAGATCTTTTGCACTTTTTTTGCAAAATTTCGGAATTCACCACGAAATTAGGAGGTTTCGTGGTGAACTCTGAAATGTTTAACTGTATTGTGAAACAACAGTATTGTTAATTTTGTACAGGGTTTCGATTATTTTGCTATGTCTGAGATTTTGTTCTAAATTAAGAGATTTCGTGCTGATTTCTGAAATTTTGTGCTGAATTTTGAATTATTTAGATGAATTGTGAGACTTTCTATCTTTCTTTCTACTCTTGTGAGATTTTGTAATCAATTCTGATTTTATGTAATGTATTGTAAAATTTTGTACTGAGATTGTTATCAGATTTTTTGTACTATATTAAGACATTTTGTGGTGAATTCTATAATTTTTAACTAGATTGTGAAACTTACTACATATTGTGATATATTGTATAAGATTTTGATAAATTTGTAACACTATGGACTTTTGTGTTAGATTCTGAGGTTGACCTGTGTACTGAAATTTTGGATTTTACTGTGAGATTTTGTGTAGGATTAATATTTTTTTATGTGCATTACGAGATTTCGGATTAGATTCTAAAATATTTTGCTGGATTGTGAGAATTTATGCTCGATTACGAGATTACGTTTTGGATTCTGGAATTTTTTGCTGGATCCTGAGTCTTGTACTAGATATTTGGATTTTGTTTGCTGCATTGTTGATTTTACGCTGGACTGTGCAATTTTCTCTTCAATTCTGAGATTTATTTCGAGCTTGCTCGATTGCTCGATTTTGTACTGGATTGTGAGATTTCGCACTAGATTTCGAGAGTTCGTACTGGATTGTCAGATTTTGTACTAGATTGTGATATCTTGCATTATGTTCTACGATATAATTCTGAAACTCTTTGCTGGATAGTAATATTTCAAGATGGATTCTGAGATTTTGTACTGCGTTATTAGATTTGTGGGGTTTCTTAATCGATTTTTTTTAACTGTATTGTGAAACTATAGGATTATAAATTTTGTGCATCATTTCGATTTTTTGTTCAGACTGAGATTTTGAACTAAATTGCTAGATTATGAATAATATTGTTGGATTTCGTGCTGATTTCTCAAATTTTGTGCTAAATTCTGAAATTTTTAGTGAATTGTGAGATTTTCTTTTAGATTGCAAGATAAGATTTATTTAGATTGTACTGGATTTTTATATTTTGCTATAGATTTCGAGATTTCGTACTGAATTGTGAGATTTTGTACTGCATAGTACAAATGAATGTCTGAATTGTATTTTTTTACTGCATCGTTACATTATGCGCTGGGCGGTGACATTGTCTGATCGATTCAGAGATTTTATACGAGATTGTAAGATTGCTCGTATTAGATTTTTCACGGGATTATGCTATATTCTGAGATTTTGTACTGTATTGTGAGATTGCACTTTTTGCTAGATTATGAGAATTTAAGTTCGATTGCGAGATTCCGTTCTGGATTCTGGATTTTTTTACGGAATCCTGAGCATTGTACTGGATATTTCGTTTTTATTTACGTCATTGTTAGTTTATTAGAGATTGTGAGATTGCTCGTGTGTTAGATTTTATATGGGATTAAGAGATTACTCGATTTTGAAATTGTGAGATTGTGAGATTTCGCAGTAGATGTCGAGATTTCGTACTGGATTGTGAGATTTTGTACTGGATTCTGATATCTTCCATTATATTCTACAACATAATTCTGAAACTCTTTGCTGGATAGCAATTTTTCAAGATGGATTCAGTGATTTTGTACTCAATTATGAGATTTTTTGAGATTTTTAAGAGATTTCTTGGTGAATTCTTTTTTTGAACTGTTTTGTGAAACTACAGGGTTATGAATTTTGTGCAGGATTGCAATTCTTTATTATGAGTGAGATTTTGTACTAAATTGCTAGATTTTGAGCAGGATTGTGAGATTTCGTGCTGTTTTATGAAATTTTGTGCTAAATTCTGAAATTTTTAGTGAATTGTGAGATTTTCTTTTAGATTGCAAGATAAGATTTATTCGAGATTGCATTGGATTTTTAAATTTTGCACTAGATTTCGAGATTTCGTACTGAATTGTGAAATGTTGTACTGCATTCTGATATCTTGCGTTATATCCTACAACATAATTCTGAAACACTTCGCTGGATGGTGATCTTTCAAGATGAATTCTGAGATTTTGTACTGCATTAAGAGATTTAGTTTTTCCGGAAAAGTTTAGCACTAACTTAAGACATTTCGTGGCTTATTCGTACTGACATTTGTAACTGTATTGTGAAACTACAGAATTTTGAATTTTGTACAGGATTTCAATTTTTTATTATGATTCTTAGATTTTATACCAGATTTGAGATGGATCGTGTGTTAGATTTTTTACGGGATTAGGAGATTGCGCTCGATTCTGAGGTTTTGTACTGGATTATGAAATATTGTACTGGATTGTGAGATTTTGTACTGGATTATGAGATGTCGCACTGAATTTCGAAATTTTGTACTGAATTGTGAGATTTTGTACTGGATCTGATATTTTGCGTTATATTCTACGACATAATTCTAAAAATCTTTACTTTATAGTAATATTTCAAGATTTTAAGATCGATTCTGAGATTTTGTACTACATTATGAGATTTTTTTGTCTAGAGATGTTTTGCTATAAATTAAGAGATTTCGAGAGATTGCGAGAAGCCCTGATGATTGCCGATTGTCGAAACGAAGATGGCACCGAAATAAGAACAAGAGATTTCTTGTCGTGACATTTTTCAACTGCATTGTGAAAATACAGGATTATGAATTTTGTACAGAATTTCTATTTTTTGTTATGATGCTGAGATTTTATACGAGGTTGTGAAATTAATCGTGTGTTAGATGTTATACTTGACTATGAGATTGCTCGATTCTGAGATTGTTCTGCGTTATGAGATTATTAAGAGATTTCTTAGTAAATTTTGATTTTTTTCACTGTTTTATCAAACTATAGGATTATAAATTATGTGCAGGATTTCGATTTTTTGTAATGACTGAGATTTTGTACTAAATTACTAGATTTTGAGTAGTATTGAGATTTCGTGCTGATTTATCAAATTTTGTGCCAATTTCTGATTTTATTAGTTAATTGTAAGATTTTCTTTTAGATTGCAAGTTAAGATTTATTGTAGATTGTACTGGATTTTTAGATTTTGCACTAATTTCGAGATTTCGTACCGAATTGTGAGATTTTGTACTGCATTCTGATATCTTGTGTTATATCCTACAACATAATTCTGAAACACTTTGTTGGATGGTGACATTTCAAGATGAATTCTGAGATTTTGTACTGCATTATGAGATTTTGTTTTTCCGGAAAAGTTTAACACTAACTTAAGGCATTTCGTGGCGAATTCGTAGTGACATTTTTAACTGTATTGTGAAACTACAGAATTTTGAATTTTTGTATAGGATTTTAATTTTTTATTATGATTCTGAGATTTTATACTAGATTTGAAATGGATCGTGTGTTAGATTTTTGTTTTTTTTATGGGAGATTGCTCGATTCTGATATTTTGAACTGGATTGTGAGATTTTGTACTGCGTTGTGAGATTGCACTCTGGATTTCAAGATTTCGTACAGGATTGTGAGATTTTGTACTGGCTTATGAGTTTTTTGTTTGTCTGGAGATCTTTCGGTCTAAATTGAGAGAATTATTTTTCAAGAGATTACGAATAGCCTGATGATTGCCGACCTTCGAAACGGAGATGATACCTAAAGAAGAAGAGATTTCGTGGCGAATTACTGGTGACATTTTTAACTGTTTTTGCAATTACAGGATTATGAATGTTGTACAGGATTTCGATTTTTTTGCTGTGTCTGAGATTTTGTACTAAATTGCTAGATTTTGTGCAGAATTATGAGATTTCTTGCTGATTTCTGAAATTTTGTGCTGAATTCTAAAATTTTTAGCTGCATTGTGAGATTTTCTTCTAGATTGCGACATTATATTTATTCTAGATTGTATTGCCAGATTTAGTATTGGATTACAATATTTTTTTGATTTATGAAATGATTTATTTTTCGTAATCAGTTTTCACATTCAATGTTCCTACAGATCATCCATTATAGATATGAATTGTCAAATTCAAGGTCGGCCAAAATGTCACATTGTATAATAATTTTGACAGTGTCTTGTAAAAAACTAGTAACAAATATGTCATTGATGTCAACATGTGTTTTGAGGTTATGAGACCTATTAGTTTTTAATAATTTGAATTGGTTTAATAACAAGAAGTAGGTACCGTTGCAATCTTTAGTTAATAAATTGGGAAAATGAGAAAATAACAAAAATTCATTCAAAATTGGACAATTGGACTTAAATACCCTTTGGCGTTCCTAGTAACTTTATCAATAATGCCAACCGAATGGCACTTTGAGTATTCATATCTATAATGGATTTAGTTTAATTTTTGATATTCAATTTTTCACATTAGTTTTGAAATCCATTTTTCACTTTTCTTGCAAAGTGCCAAGTATCAGTGTTACAATGTTACAAAGTATCTTTCAATGTATAAAAGAAGACTTTTAGCTTAATCTAGAAGTGAATTATGCCATAAAGTTCTTGAACACATTCTCGGAAGGTCAAAGAGCTCAGCCTTATTTCTCTACCATGTTTGTGAAATTTATCTTCAATTTTGTTCAACGTCAACCATTTATTTTTGCAATTTTATTCTCTCTTCTGTAATTTGGAAGGGAAGTAAAAGGGTCATTGTACAAATTTTGCGACTTACAGACCAACATATCATGGGCGCGACCATTTTTAACGCATTTGGTAGCATGTTGGTACCGTTTTTATTAGCTAAAATCGCAAAAATGTGTATTGAGTTATGTTCACTATTCTTTTCAAAACTATCAGTTATATCAGTAGAATAAACGCCGATCCCATTATTATCATAATTATTAATTATTACGACTTTAGAAATAATTCTACATAATTATTTGTATTTGACTCTGAATAGTTCATTTCAGAAACGCGTTAAGTGTATTCTTTTAAATTTTCGGGAAACAAAGAAAAATCAATATATCTTTTGATATTTTATATATTGTTATTAAATATCCCATAAAACGGAATGTCTGTTGAAGGGAAAATGCAGAAAAATATGCGTTCTGATTATTGATATACCGTATTCCGCAAAAAAAGAAAAAAATCATCAATATGTCTTTTGAGGGTTTTCTGAAATAAACGATTAAATTATGAAGTTATAAAATTATTTAAAACATTAAATCATATAAAAAGCTAAATATCGGCAAAATTTTCCATTTCTATAAAACTCGCGAAATTGCATTTTTTGTAACATTTCCTAGAACTGTAAGACGTCCCCAAGATACATTTACTTCCAAACTTAGAACAAAGTTTTTATTCAGAACTATGAAATTATCAACTCTTTGTATTGGCGACTGCTCGAGGCTGCTTATCTCGCATTTTATACGTACGACTTCCTGTTATCGTGCGAATCGGATTTGTGATTAATCACTTGCGGACGTCCATTGTGCGTGTCGAATTTCATTGCTCTTCGCTTTGTGCAACTGACGGATAAGGCATACGAGAATCCTGGATGTTTGAGAGCGGACAAGAGTCGGAGGATGGAGCGTGGGTTCAACCGCTGCGTCAGTCTTCTGGACGAGAACCAGTTGCGTATCAGGTAATTTTAGGACCATAGTTTGTGTATGTAAAAATGTGTATCAAAATTAGCCAACATTAAGAAACATTTTTTTGCCGCGCCCACGCCACGTAACGATTAAATTGCAATGTTTGAAATAGCCACAAGGAGATTAGAAACGCACTGCTCGGATATTTACGTGTCTCAGGGTATCCGGCAGATAACAAACCTTAAACTTTGGAAAGGACAATCATAAGAGATACATTAAGTAGACAGTTGCCAAAACATATATATATATATATATATACAGGGTGTATCAGCCAAATGGAATAAATTCAATAATAAATAAATGGGGGCGTGTTCGAAAAAACGCTCGGACACGTCGATTGTTATTTTTAGTTGCGCATTTTTTACAACAAAAACTTTTTATACAGGGTGTGTCATGTGACCGTGGCCAATACCAACTTTCTTATTTTAAATGCAACACCTGGTATATTATTCAATTTTTGGATTCTTCAGAAAATTCTAGACATATTTCTTCTAACGTTACTCAACATCTCAGGCGTGACCGATCTAATCGCAAGCATTATTCATCTTAATATACACACTTAATATTTCCGAAACAGTTGAAGATAGGTATAGGACATTGTACATGAAATGCGCAACTAAAAATAACAATCGACGTGTCCGAGCGTTTTTTCGAACACGCCCCCATTTATTTATTATCGAATTTATTCCATTTGGCTGATACACAGTGTATATATATATACATTATTTCTTCTATTTTGTTGTCCCATTCTTGTCTTGGTCTACCTCTTCCTCGTTTGTATCCTGTTTTTGCTTCCCAGATTTGTTTTGTTTGATTCGAATTTTTCATCCTAATTTGATGTCCCCACGAGTTGAGCTGCTTCTTTTCTATAAACTTTTCTATTGATTCTATTTCCAATTCCTCTCTGATGTAATTATTTCGTATCCTGTCTTCTTTCGTTACTTGTTTTACTCTTCTCAGATATTTCATTTCTATTGCCTGTAATCTACTTTTATCTCTCTTTGTTAGCTTCCACGTCTCGCTCCCATATGTCAAAATCGTTCTGTATATAGTTTTGTATATATTCATTTTTGTCTTTCTGCTTATCTCTTTCTTGTTAGTAAGTATATTATTCAGGGCATAGTACGTTTTTATTGTGTTGTTTATTCTGTTGCTTAATTCTCCTTCCATTTTCCCGTCTTCTGTAAGTTCTACTCCAAGGTATTTGAATTGCTCCATTTTTTCAATCTGGTCCTGTCCTATCTGTATATTTATGTGTTCTTTCCGTTTTCCTATTATCAGTACTTTTGTTTTGCTGTAGTTCATCTTCATGTTATATTTCTCTAGGTGTTTATTCCATACGTTCAGGTTATGTTACAGGTTCCTCTCACTTTCTGCTATCACTACCACATCATCGGCGTATGCTCCTTCTGATATTTTAACCATTTGCATTATTTTGTATCCTACGTTTGCTTTTATTATTTCTGTTCAACCATATATAGGTTGAATAGTGTTGGGCTGAGAGCTCCTCCTTGTCTTAGTCCATTATTTGTTTTAAAAGTTCTTGAAATTTGCCCCTTGTATATTATTGCATTTCTGTTGTTGTTATATATATATATATATATATATATATATATATATATATATATATATATATATATATATATATATATATATATATATATATATATTCTGTATCACTTTCACTATCCTGTTTTCTATTCCTCTCTCTTTTAGTATTAACCATAGTTTCTTTCTTGGGGTCATGTCAAACGCTTTTTCGAGGTCTATGAATCCCAGATATGTATTTTTAATATTTGCGATTATTTTTTCTGTGATTTGTTTTATTGTGAAGATGTTGTCTTGTGTGGATCTCCCTTTCCTGAAACCACATTGCGGTTCTTCTAGGGTTTGTTCTATTCTTACTATTATTCTTTTGTTAATTGTCTTTTCTAATATTTTCATCCCTATACTTATTAGTGTTATGCCTCTATAGTTTGCGCATTTCGTCTTGTCACCTTTCTTGTATATCGGTACTTTTAACGCTGTTTGCCAGTCATTTGGTATCGTATTTGTCTTCCATATTTGGTTCAGTAGCTTCAGTAGTTTATCTTTTCCTATGGGTCCCATGTGTTTAATCATTTCTGCTGTAACCTGATCTTGTCCTGGTGCTTTTCCTATTTTCAGTTCCCTTATTATTTCTAGAAGCTCTTGTTCGTTGATACTCTCCGTTGCCGTTTCTGTGATGTTCTTTTCGCTGTTTCTTGTCTTCTGTTCGTTGCCGTTATTTATTGTTAGTAATTCTTCAAACTACTCTTTCCATTTTTCTATTATGTCGTTTTCGTTTTCTTTCAACATTTTTCCTTGTTTGTCTTGTATGTATCTCGTTTCTTGTCTTTTTTCTTCATCCTTCTTTCCTGCATCCTTTTATTGTTTTATAGAATAGCTTTTGATTTTCCTTTGCGTTTTTCTCCATTGTCTCCCCGAACTTTTCCCATTCCCTGGTCTTTGCTATTCTAACCTCGTCTCTTACTATTTTCCTTTTTTCCTTGTACCTTTCGTAGTTATTACTGTTTTTTGAAAGTTAGGTATCTTTGCCATGCTTTTTTCTTTTCTTTTATTTTATCTCATATGTCCTCTGACCACCACGCGGTCTGTTGTTTCTTGTTTGTAATTTTCTTCAACCCGCATGTCTCTTGTGCTGCCTCAAGCATATTTCTTTTAATGCTATTCCACATTTTCTCTACTGCTTCGCTGTCGTTGGCCACTTCTAACTTGGCTTCTAATTTCTCTTTGTATTGAATTGCTGTTTCTTCATCTCTTAGTTTGTATGCTCGTATCTTCTTATAGTTTACTGCTATAGTTGGTCGCTGAATTTTTCGGTCACTGTCTTGATAGTTTTCCGCGAGTGTGGTCACCACTAGGTAGTGGTCACTTGCTATTTCGTAGCTTCTCTTTACTCTTGGGTCTATTATTTTGCTCTTTCTTGTTTGTTCTGTTAATACGTAATCTATAATAGATTTTTCGTTCCTGCTTATCACTTCCCTGGTGTATTTGTGTATCTCCCTGTGGTTGAATAGTGGCTTCGCTATTATTAGATTGTTCACTCTACAATAATCTAGCATTTTCTTCCCATTTTCGTTTATTGTGTCTTCCCCGTATCTTCCTCTCATCGTATCGTTATCTTTTACTTCCTTCCCAATTCTGCTGTGGAAGTCTCCTGCTACATATATTTCTCCAATGGCATTTTCGGTTGTTTTGTTGAGATGATTGATTCCAATCATCTTCTTCCCAGAATTCTTCTTTGTTGCTAGCCGTGTCGTCTTCATTTGGTCCATATATTATAATTATTGTTCTGGTTCGGTTGTTTTCTTTTAGTTTTACGGTTAATATCCGTGGTGATATTGCTTGCCATGATTCTATTTGGTGTTCTATGTCTCTGTGCATTATGCATCCTACTCCTGCGGACGCCCTTTTATCCTTGGCTACCGCGCTATATATTATTTTGTGCTTGTTATTAGTTGTGTACATTCCATTCCCTTTTCTTTTCGTCTTAGTTATTGCTAATATCTCTACTTCCATTCTATCAAACTCTTTTTCCAACTCCAACTCTTCCTCTTTTCCGAATATACTCCTTATATTCCATGCTGCTATTCTCCAATTCGGCCTTTATCTTTTTTGATATTTTTCCTGTTTATTGTGTCCCCTTCCATTATTTCTATTTCTATTTGTGCCTTCCTTATATTCCTTCTTGTGCCCCATTTTACATTCGCGCTGTCGCTCCTATTTCTTCTAATTTGAACATTCGTCGTGTCGATCTGCCTTTTCATTACCATTTTTCCTTGCTTTTCCGTCCTTGTTTGTATGCAACCTCTGCTTCTTTTGCTTAGCAGTTTTTTGATTCCATTGTTTGCATTTCCTTCCATTTCCAAATCTTTCCATTTATTACCAATTTCTTATATCCCACTTTAGCCTGGTTTCCTTTTTCTTTTTCTTCCTTGGCTATTCTTCTTATCTCTCTCTGCACTTCACGTTGCTTCTTTGTTAGGTCCGACTCAATAAATATTTGATCTTTTTTGTTTCGTAGTTTGCTTTTATTTCTGAGAATCTCAATTTTATCCGTGGAACTTTCAGTCTCAATCACGCACATTTTCTCGCCAATCTTCTTTGAACTCCTTAATTTAACCTTTATTTGTAGTTCTTCCTCGACAAATTTCTCCATCGCCTCCTTAATAACTCTCTCCTCCTTGGTGTCCATTTTCACTCCATGGATAACTAGGTTTTTCTTTTTGTTCTCCTTTTCCATCTTCTCCATTCTTTCATTTTGATTTTTTATTTCCGTTCTCATTAGCTCGTTTTCTTGTTTTACTAGTTATATTTTGTAGTTTTGTAGTTATAGCTAGTTGTATTTTGTTATCTGCATTTTCCTTCCCAATTTGTTTTTGCCAAAAACATACGAAAACAAATCGTTAAATTTTCATATTTATTTTGTTTACAAATCAAAGGGCCGGTCTTTTTCACCTCCTAATAAAGTGTCCAATAGTTAGTGAACAACTAAACTTATTGGGAAGATTTATGTACGTCGTAAGCAGTAGGTGCCTTTTAAATCACTCCCACCACAATTGAATAAATAGTATCCACACATAGCGCTTGAATAATATCATGACAGGAGGTTTTAGGTTATGTATATGCGAAAAATAGCTGCTTAGTTTATGGTTTAACTATCCAATAAGTTCTGGGGAAAGTAGTGAATCTTATTGCCACATACGAACTATTTAGAGGTGGAAAGAAAGACATTTATTTTCTTATTTGTCAGATAAATGTTCATAGGAGCTTTATTGGGATGTGGAAAGACGCGGCCTTAGTAAAGTATAAGAAAATCGGAGCATCTACTTTTAAACAAATCTCTGTTCCAAACCCAACACAAGATTTGTATGTATCTTAATTAGCACGAAAACTTGCTTAATTATATGGTTAAAAATTCGTTACGAAACTACACACGTGTGGCGCACGCGATGTTTAAATGTACCTCTTTCAACAACAATGGACTATCAAGTCATTGTCCTTATATTGTGACCCGCAATTATAAATATTCTCTCATTAATTATGTGCCTTATTGCCTTTTGACCTTTCTTTATAATGAGGCGTTGCGGTGGATTTCTTTATACTTACGCAACTGGTCTTATTTTACCACCATAATAATCTACACATTACGAAATCGTTACGATTGAAGCTAGTAATTGGACAATGTGCACGTTCAATCTGAAAATGGAGAAGTGCATGGAAATATACAGTAAATAAGTTTTTTGAAATATCAATAATTAAAACAAAAAACATATGATGCCGACTTTTTGGCATTGTAAGTATATATAAGTACTGGGAAATATGAAAAATTACCGGGAAATAACTAAATTTACCGGAAAATACATAATATTGCCAGGAAATGTAAAAAAAATTGCCGAGAAATGTATAAATATTATAATAGTGAAATAGTATTCCTATATGTGACCCGCAATTATAAATATTCTCTCATTAATTATGTGCATTATTGCCTTTTGACCTTTATGATCATAAATGTCTAATATTACAGAGGAATTTATATAACTATAGGGAAATTTACCGGTAATTGAGCAAATTTGGGAAAATGTATAAATTTACGTGATATTTATGGATTTTCCTAATAACAAAATTACTGGAAATTTTTGTAAGTTAAAAATATGGCATGAAATACTTTTACTTTAATAAAATACATTTAATTACCAGAAAATATGTACTTAAGGCGGAAAGGCCGACGGCCAATAGCCTAATAAAGATCGTTATCTCCCTATGTACTTATTTAGAGAAATGTATAAATTTTCGGGGAACAGAGGATTTTTTTTTCCAAAATTACCCACAAATGTATACAACTACTAAGAAATGTATAACTTACATTTACACCGAAAGTGTAGATTTACTAGGCAATGTTTAAATTCGCCAGGAAACGTATATATGTATCTTAAATTAATACATTTCCAGGGGCAATATAACAAGTGGTGTTCTCATTGTCGATAATGATTTTATAAATACAACGAATTTCAACCCCAACGACGAAAAAGTAATGCATTTCCAAAGATTGGGGTTGAAATGAGTTGTATTTTTAAAATCATTATCGATTTTTGAGAACACCACGAATTATATTTAGGAAGGAAATATAATGAATTGATTGAGTCATCTAGTAAAGCAGAATAAACAAGAAGCTAAATATACAGTTTAAATACCTATATTTATTTAGATCACTTAATCTTTTAAAGAGCAAGCCACATTTATTACCACTTTTACTATTTTACTTGTAATTGAAATTCACTGACATTTCGGGTTATGTTTTTATTATCGGCCGACTAGATTGTGGACGCAACCGATAAATAACACCATCGCAAAAATTGTGACAGCGATCGACATTTGTTCGTGGTATTATCCTGAAAATACATCTGTTGTATTATCAGCATTGTCAGTTATATTATATTGTTATGACGTCACTGTTTTACGTATGAATTATATTCCCCTGTAAATGTGTGCATGTACATGATTCAACTTTTAAAAATCATGCTTTCCTAAATGAATAGAAAAATAACATGTTGTTTTCTTTTCAGGCGAACTAGATCACTGAACGCACCATCACCCATACAACAGTTCGGACCATGTGGACGTATCATGAAAAATTCCGCTATGGTTATGTAAGTACTTATATTTTTATTGTTTACCTCGCGATAATATGTTTACCTAGCTTAAGTACTTGTCGTATAACAAGTGCAGTGTTAACAATTTGGATTACACATTTTGTTAATTATTTCACTTGGCGTAATTCTGGTTCAAGTAATTAATGGATTTCTGATCATGATAAGTAACATTAAAATTCTGTATCTCGAAAGGTAGAATAGATAGTAAGTATATAGTGTTAAAGTAGATATGAGTGGATTTGATAGGGTTGTGTGCAAACTCCGAATCACGAGTATCTAAGTATTTGTTACGATTATGGACAGATATGTTGATATTTCATTGGCTTCATTCCTCGGATATGACAGGACTTTCTCCGGATAAACATTATACGTTTGCTGAATAATAGTATGAACATTTTTCGTTCGCTGAATAATTATGGGAATTGTTGATATTAACAAAATGATTGCAACATAAGTTATTTATAGTATTGCATTGGTGTAATTATGCTGATATGTCTGATTATTGCGATATCAGTTATTCCGGATAAATATTATTCCTGGGCCGAAAGACGAAAGTTGATAGCCCTTTCCATGTATCATGTATCACATCATATATCATATATCTATCTATCTATCTATCACCAATATTATATTATTATTATATGTATTAAGTATTCTGTAGATATGTACCTGTATATTGAATAAATGTTCATACTACTACTATTATTCCTACGCTAAATAATTATCGCGATTACGGATATTTATGGACATCAGACGTCCGGTTAGGTTAGGTTAGATATCTGTTTCTCTGGTTATGGGCTGGGCAATTGCCCAATTTGCACATAGGATAACGCGCAACTGATTAATTCAATTCAATTCTATTCTGATATTCTAGAATGTTATTACTGTACACCTATACAATTCAATTTTCCAGAAAACTGGATGCATGATTTCGTAATGAAAACGCTTACAAATTACACGACTAATTTGTTTATCAAAACTAGTATGTTTTAATGGACGTGATTGTAGATTATTTGAGGCTCCTTTGCAAGTGTTCTCAGATAATTGCACGTTAACCATGGAAATGTAGATTTGAAGTGTTGTTATGTCATGTCATTCACGAGCCCGAGTAAGTGGTAAACACGTGATCTCGATGTGCAATAACATAAAATCATGTGACTATATCATGGTTTTCGCATTACAACAACAAACAATGTGGTTAATAAATAAGGTGGTTTTGATCTTTCTGCAGGTGTTTATACACGTATTTAAATTATGCTAATATAATTGAGCCATTTAGGGGTGGCTATTAAAGTTATTTAGTTTTGAAATAAGCGCTAATGCCCACAGATATGAGTCAAATACATGATAATAGTCATTGTTTCATTGTTGATCTTGTGGCGTAACTAGGAACTAGGTGAGGCTAAGACTAATCTACGGTCCATATTATAATGCGTCAATGTCCCTAGGAATTAGTTTTCTCTAGAAAGAGAAGATGCCTTAAATCAAACAAAAAATAAATAGTGTATGATGTTTATACAGGGTGAGTTTTTTCGGATGTTTAGTATGGGATCTCGGAAACTAGCGGAGATAGAGGGACGATTAAATGGGGAAAGAATTGCAGTTTTGCGAGTTCAATTTCATGAGCTTTTTGTTTTTTGGAAAAATTACATGGCTAACTAGATTTCTCGAAAAAAAAAAATGTTATTTGGTTCGGTGCCTATGGATCTGTTATTGACTTCAGAAAAAAATGTGTAAAGGAAAAAGTTGTACGTAATTATGTGCTTAATAAATAATAATACAATCTAACCGATTATTTTATTAAAGCTACAATTTTTGAGTTATGAGACAAAGTTGAGTTTTTTCTAATGGAAACCATAGTTGGCTATGACTTTATAAAACAGGCGCTTTTTCAACTATTCTAATGATACTTGACATAGTTATTTTTATAAATAATTAATTTATCGTTATTTTTTACTCTTCATTTTCGAACTATTCAAGAAGTAGGCTATGGAAACAATTGATAGATGCACAACGCGTTAAATAATATAATTCAAGTTAGTTATTAAAATATTTCTTTTCATTTCGAAATTATGAACATTATTATTTTGGTGTAAAATGTTTATTTCGTTGGAGTTACAATTTTATATAAAAATTATTTCTGATAAAACAAAATTACATAAGTACAATACTACTAAACAGGGAATGACATACGATAAATTGAGAAACAATACAAGCATATTAGAACGTAACTAAAGTAGTACCGAAACAACGTAATTAAAGTTAGGAAAGTATTTAAGACTAAATATGTTCAAAAGGTTCACCATTATGATTAATGCACACCTTTTTAAAACAGAATTTGTTGCTTTTCTAACGGAGCGTCCATCAATATTAGCAAAAACTTGTAACTTGTAAGTACAACTTCTCTAAGGTCACCTACTGTGACGTACGATGTTTGATACACTCTATCTTTTACCATTCCCCATAAATAAAAATCTAAAATAGGGAGATCGGGAGATCGGCCACCTCTATAATTGTCGTTTGTATCTATCAATTGTTTCTATAGCGTACTACTTGGAATAGTTTGAAACTGAAAAGAAAAAAATTCCCATAATTTAATTATTTATAAAAATACCTATGTAATATGATATATCATTAGAATCGTTGAAAAGAGGCCTTTTTTATAAAGTCATGGCCGACTATGGTTTCCATTAGAAAAAAACACAAGTTTGTGTCATAACTCAAAAATTATAGTTTAAATGAAATATTCGGTTAGGCTGTATTATTAAGCACATCATTTCCTATAACTTTTTCCTTTACACATTTATTCTACAGTCAATAATAAAAGAGAAATATGCTCCGAACACAATAACAAAAAATATATTTTTTCGAGATATCTAGTTAGCCAAGCAATTTTTCCAAAAAACAAAAAGCTCATGAAATTGAACTCGTAAAACTGCAATTCTTTCCCCATTTAATCGTCTCTCTATCTCCCCTAGTTTCCGAGATCCCCATACTTAACATCCGAAAAAACTCACCCTGTATATACAGAGAGCGCATAAAGTATTAAGACCTGGCTTTATTTTTTCCCCTGTATACATTTAAAAAAAATGCTTCAATAGGTCAACATGATTATTTTTCAAACAAATATTTTGAGACCATTTTCATTTTTCCATCTCTCTCTGTTTTGAAGTTATGCCGTCAGAGCCATATTTTTTAAATGACAACCTATATTTTTTATTATTGATTTTGATAGTACTTTTTATTATGTTTTCAACAACATGACATTTTCAATATGTAACATTTGAAAAAAAATTGAGAAAAAGTGCGTTAAAGTAAAACTATTAAATTATTATTTCAACGTGCAGAATGCATCTATTTACCATTCAAAACAATGTCAGTTAGAACAAAGCTTAGTTAGAAGTTAGTTTTCCCAGAGCCATGGCTTGTCTTCAATTATGATTTGTTGGTACTTTACTACCTTGTGTCATTTGTCTTTCTCTTCTCTTGCTATATTTTTCAGGTTTCTTTGTATTTCTAGTTCTTTTGGGGTTAGGTCATTGTCTATGAATATGTCGGAGTTTCTTACCTTATTTTTGTATTTCAAGACCTTTACTTTGTCTCCCCAATTTGCCATTTTTTCCACAAGCTTTTTATTTACATATTTTTAAATATTGTAACAGATTTTTTTTTAAATTAAATATTGTAGACGTTATTTACGATCTCCAGAATACTCGAGTATCTGAAACAAAATAAATAAATTAAAAAAATATCAAAAATAATTCGAATTCTCGAGATTTAAAATATTCCTGAAATCAATAATTCTCGAATTTCGCGAAACGAAAAATGTCCGAGGATGTAGCTCGTTCTGGACTATCCAGGAACTTTTCTTTCAAATTTTTCTAGTTCTGGGTTCCAATTTTCCTTTGTTCTCGTTAATCATTTTTTTCTTCGTTTGTTTTTCGTCACTTAACACATTGTTTTTACATCGCCAACCGTATTTTCACAATCACGATTGGAGGATATAGGATCGCTTTGCGATTGTTAATCGATTGTTGAATTAAATATTGATGGTCCGTGCCGTATAATGGTTTGAAATAAACTAATAGTTTATAATATCATTACAATATATATGATACCAGAAATGGGATTGTTTGCTTCCTGGTCATATTTTAGACATTATCACAACGCTTGAACTTGCATTTAATATACTCCTAGTTGTTAATATTTGTATGAAATGAATCCCACTATTCTATAATTATTAATAATATGTATTTATAACAATGCCATGACGATGCATTTTTGCATACAATGCTCGTATGTGAATAACGCAAGGATGCGACTGTCTTGACGTCTATTCTATACGTATATACTATATAATTGTAGAAATCAGAGAATTGATAATAGATTTTTTGAACGGGTTTATAGCCTATTTCTGCAGCAATATCTAATTACCGTCGCCAAAGAGCGTTGCACTTTTGATTTTTCTCTTTATCGATATCGGGTTCTTTAATGAGCACGCTTATTTTAACACACACGGGATTGGCAGGTTCTATTCCTCTGGTAAGGAACGGCACTTTTAGAGAATTGTAATCGATAAAGTAAGCGCAAGCCCACGGGCTTCGAACCTGTGACCCTTTGAGAACCTGTGATTCGTTGGCGTCTAACATTAGCTACCCTATCAGCCACCGTCGGGTATTATTGCAGATTTGATTTCAAGTTTGCGAGAACTTTGTTGTTTTCATGTACAGCCACGGACTCTGGGAATGCCGCGCTCCGTAAGACCAAGCAGTCTGCTATCCTTGTCTGGTCCCACACGGTAGGGGTGCGTGCGGGACCAGACAAGGATAGCAGACTACTCGGTCTTACGGATACATCATTCCCAGAGTCCGTGGCTATATATACAATTACACATCGGTAATTGTAGTCAAACAGTAATTGTAGTTATGGTAGTCATGGAAACTAACCGTTGCTTACAGTCAATAGAAGACTGTAAGACTGAACATAAAGTATTTTTGTATACATCTTTCTTCAACCATTTCGGTAAATGTTTATATTTTTTTGGTGCATGCCCCCAAAAATAGCTATTTTACGGACAGATAGATAGATATAGATATTTATTCATCATTTGGGCCATATTACAACAATACTCTTATACTCTAATTTTTCTAAACTGGCGTTCACGTCATCAAACAGCTGTGTGGTGAGGTTTTTTCGTATCAACGTGACTGTTTTCGAGAATATGCATAACAATAGTTTAAGACTCGAAATTAATCTGAGGATCACTTGTTACATAACACTGATCACCGGTGGTTATAAATAGGTAATCGGCGTATTAACTGCGGACACAATTTTCGCCTGCCAATCATCTAATAAATCATGTTATGTTGGCGGCTGTGATATTTTTTCGGCAACGATGCCAAATCTTTTTCGCTAACACATGCTCATACATGTGTGTATAACCAAACTTCTTTGACGTTTAACTTGTTACATTTGATCGATTATTACAATGCATATTTTGCCATTGTAGATGTTAAACCATAACTACAAGATTGATATCTGTACGATAAACGACAGAGAAGTCGACTAATTTGATTCGAACCGCGCACTGTCGCACAAGATTGCAGGGGAGCAACAGCTGATTGCAGCCATTTTTAAATACCCAGGACAGCTGGCAACCTTGTAAAATTGTGCCATCATTATTATGATTATTATTTCGATGACGTGAACGCCAGTTTAGAAAAATCAGAGTATAGATATTTATTCATCATTTGGGCCACATCACAATAATACTCATAGTACAGTTATCTCGTGGATATGATCGTCAATGTTTAAAATACACATAAAAGGTTAAAATAAATAAATCATAACCATAATGATAATAATAAAATTATAATAATTAACCGGACTCATTTAAGTCCCTAAAATGAGTATTTTCCGGACTCAATCCCAAAAAGTCGTCATGATTAAAACAATCTGGCTACTATGGTGACATGATAATTAGAATCTGAACCTCACTATTTTCGAAAAATATTTGCTTTGATCACATTACTCATACATAATAAAAACGTTTGAATGTGTTTTTGGCATATACCGTGCGATCAACAATTATTTAGAAAAAAGAAGCATTTGAGATGTTGAAAGTATGTCTGCTAGGGTACGTCTGTTAAAATCTGGTGGCAGCCATTCATGATACAAAAAAATGTTGTTTGTGAACACACAGTGGCCATAAAAAAGTGGGACAGTTTTGTTCTTTTGCATAGTGTGAATTTGGTTTAGGTGAATATGTCAAAAAAATGTGCAGCTTTCCTGATAAACCATCCATTTTCAATTTCTCTATTATTCTTTCTATTTTAAAAGCACTTAAGGGGAAATTCCAAAATGTGGCTTTTTATTAAGTAACATGTAGGATTTATGTCACAATGACAATGACATGTTATTTAATTTTTCTTTGCAGAGACGAATGCCTTGATTACACAACTCAATTTTTGACAAATTCACTATCAGACTTGTCCCACTTTTTTTGCCACGACCTTACCTAAATTAAGTTTCCTCGGACTTATCTGCTTTCCAGACTCGGATACGCCTCGTAACAGAAACGATTCTTCCGAAAAAACTTCATTTTGGGTACTTATAACAAAAATAACTATTTTATAAACTACGTCTGCATGTATTCAGTAGAAATAATCTGTTTATTATTATCATCAAATATTTATATTCTACGTATATTCCATTCACGAACTTTTTGCAACCGAGTTGGCTGGGTTTTCTTTTTGTCATGTTGGACAAACTGATTCAGTGATGCAACGGAAGTTAATTATTTTTTTCCACTCCCTGCATGGTAAGTACACTGTTATAACATTGATTTAGTGGAAGTAAGTCCCACTTACCGATAAAGCTTTGGTTACTATGAGCAACGGGAAGTAAGTAAAATAATTTCAATAGCGTTCTTTCTCTGGAACCAGTCTTTTAAACACTCTTGATAACACCCCTTCGACTTTTCCGGCAGTAGGAAGGAACAGGCAGCATCTGCAGCTTCTTCAGTTGCCATTTCTTGTTTATTTTCATTGGAATTCATTTTACAACTGAACGAATGCAATTTCTGACATTCACACTTTGTTTGAAAAATAGTCTTAGCAACCAAAGCCGTACTGACATTTTGTTCATGTTGCGAAAATAAATTAATCAAACACAAACAATTAAACTAACTTCAGGATGGAAAAACAGTTATAAGCAATTTGAGAGGTAAGTTTTAACCAGTCTCGGTCTTTATTGCTAGCCCTCGCTGTCGCTCAGGCGCAAACTCGACCTCGGCTGGTAAAAGATACTTACCTCTCTTAATGCTTAAATAACTATTATCTACAACTATTACGTAACATTTACATTATTGTATATTTTTGACAAATAACGGCATGTGTTACTTTCATAAAGTGATTAATGATGACAGCATAATTGAATAATATTATTCCATGACAAACAATCGCTGTCACTGTCAATGTCACTTGTGTTTCGAAGTTCTTTTATTGTGTTAATTTCATTGAGACATGTCCGATAAAAGTGAAATCTCTTCAACGTCCCCAAAAATATTGGAGTTGGCGAAAAATGTTACTGAAAAGTTGTTGCCGGAAAAATCGAAGGGTAAATATGATGCGGCATATAAGAACTTCATGATTTGGCAAACGAAGAAAACAAACGTCTTCGTTTTCTGAAAACGTCCTCCTGGTTTACTTCAGCGAATTGGCAAAAACGTATAAGTCGTCGTCTGTATGGGCTTTTTACTCTATGCTAAGCACACTGAATATTTACCACAATATTAATCTAGAAAATTATATTAATTTGCAGTCATGTTTAAAGCGTCAAGCTAAGGTCATCGGCCAAAAAAAGCCAAAGTTTTTTCGCCGGAAAAATGATTATTTCGTTGGAAATTTAACACCAATCATTAATTTCCATAATTGCAAGAATGTTACAAATAATTACAGTGCCCATAAAATTTTAATTCACAATTTAGGTGCATTATTAAAATAGTTGTAGATAAAGTATAGTATTCGACTCGCGCGCAATGGCAATTACCCACTCAGATGATTACAAAACTCGCCGCTGCGCAGCTCGTGCTGCAATTTCATCTTCGTGGGCAATAGCCATCATTACGCGCTCGTTGAATAATATACTATTTTGTGTCTATTGTACATTTGCTTCCTACCACATTGTCAGATTTATAATTGAATAGCATTTAATACAATTTGGCATACCTAAGTCTCCACACAATCCTTGTCCAAATTGCAATAAATTGAATGTTTTTCAGTGGATTATTTTTCATTTTCTTTCCTGCCGTTCTATTTTCATCTCTAATAATTTAAACTTTACATCTGGAAATAATGTTATTTAAAAAATATAACCTCAAATTGAAATCAACAACCTAAAAAAAATTGACAAGTTCCATTGGGGAATTCAGTTATTTCCGAAACACTACCAACAAAATTACTAGATATTCATAGACTCCCCTGACGCAAAGACAACATCGTGAATGGAGAGTACCTATTAAGTTTTTAAGGTTTATAAGCAAGGAAAGTATTAATTTTATCTGGAAGTTGTAACTTATTAAAAAAAACCATTTGAATGATAATTTAAAATGCACTGGCACTGATTGAATCGTTTATTTCAGAAACTGGTCAACAGACATTTTTATGGATTTTTCTTTTTTTGCGGAATCAGTATTTCCTATTGTCAGGGCATGTTTTTCTGCAATATAACTTCAACTGCCATTCCGTTTTATGGGATATAATTTACATACAATGAATATGGCGTTTAGTGCAGAAACCTGCCAAGCGACATCACATAGCGTGTTTCTGTAGTAAATTTAAATTTCTGCAGAAAAAGTCTTGTAGTAATTTGTATAATACTAATCCATGGTAACAATTACCATTGGTTTACCATTACTTACCATTGCTTAGTAGTTTGGTATATTTAACAAATCAGAAAATTAGTTTAAAATTCTGTATTGTATTTTATTGAAAACACGTAAAATTTTGTGTTTTATTCTGTGTTCAAATAAAAATATATAGTGTCTTGTTTGTTAAAAATCATAGTACCACAAAAAAAAATAGGAAATTACCATTAGAAATATATGTTTCTACATTAAAATCGTATTTTATTGCAGAAACGAGTCATCTGCAATATTTTCATTTTTTTTACAATTAAGGGAGAAATATAATTTAATTGCAGGTAGTATCAACTTCGGGAAGACGTCAACTAATACTAGATTTTTTTTCAGGCGAAAATCTGTTTAAATATCAAGGATATAATATATTTCTTTGTTTCCCCGCAATTTGAAACGGTGCACTTGACCAGCTCTGAAATAAACGATTCAATTTGGGATTATTCAGAAGGGACTTCTCTGTCGATCTTGCGACATTTACGTGTGTACCTAACAGCTTTTGATTACATTGCACACGTGCGCCCCACAAATTAAACACGGCACGAACATTCCACGTGGTAATGAACGAATTTCGTGTGGAAAAGTACTTTGCAACCTCGTTTCTTATCAGTTCGTGAAAATAATAGTAGATTGCAAAAATATAGCAATAAAACTTTTGTATAAGAAGGTTGCTACAATTTTTTTGTACTACGGAGGTAGAACATTAGCTTCGATCTGACACATTTACAACCAGATTCTCGAAGCGGAACTAACCCAGATCGGGAGTAAATATCTTGAGCGGAGCTAATCTAAATTAAATATTCAGTTAAGAGGCCACGTCATGATAATTTGATCAAATATTGTTCAAACAAGTTTTTAACAGAAACTCTTCATAAAATATTGTCCAAAATCAATTAGTCACAAAATCGCTTTGATTTCATGCGAATGCTGCGGAATCAACGCTAGTTCGGGACTACCTACTGTCCAAATTGTACCGAGTGATCATTTAAATTTCAGCTTTCCATGAAATTCTGGCATCCAATAAGAAAGGCGAGATCACCGTTCTCGCCATTCTTATTGGCTGTGAGTATTTACATGAATAACTAGAGCTGAAATTTAAATGATCACTCCTTACAATCTCAAAATATTGTGGTTCAGTTTCAGTTCAGATCGTGGTTCAGTTTCTAAGGATACCATTGTATTAACAATTGTATCCTAGGTAACTGAAACATGGTCCAGGATGATCCACGATCGCACAACTGGACCTGAGCGACTGATGATCGTATTATCTTAACTCTTTATTAACTGGGCTTAATAGTTACCTTGGTAAATACAGGTAATTAAATAACTGGACATGAATATTTAATTGTGGATTAAATATATTATCGTTCTGATGCCCGGTTGCATCAACGCGAGTTAAATATTAACTCGGGGTTAACCTAAAAAATGACTTACACCAGATCTGAAATATAACATAAAATGCGAGTTATACGAACTTGATTAAGTCACAAGTGACCCGTTTTATTTAACCCGAGGGGTTTTGTTGCTATACGTTACTCCACATCATCATCAGGAATGAAATATCTCCTCCTGAACTAATGTTAGTGCGCAGCGAGAATTCGTATGTTAATGTTAAACCTCTAGGGGTCATCAGGGGTTTGCTTGCTATAATCGGGCAATTGATTTACATGTTTGACTCTACAATACTGTCGTCAATCTGACGTTGGTATGCACATGCACAGCACATCTCTAACGTCAGAATGACAAGCTTAAACTTTAGAATGGAATTATTATTGGGTGTCGTTATGGTATAATTGGATTCCTAGTAGCCCATTAGAGAGCTCATCAACATAATCATAATCATTAGCCCAGTTATATAATCGTGGATTATCTTTGTTCGTGGTTCAGTTTCTAAGGATATCATTGTATTAACAATTGTATCCTATTTGCATTTTGGCAGTAGGTACTAATTGAAATTTTTATGCGGTTCTTAAAACATTGATGGTAATAACTGTAAATTTACCAGAAAATTTGGCAGTAAGCTGCAAAATTTCAGTATAATTAGGGTAATTAGAGTAATTATTGCAATCTTAATATTAGAAAAGAATATGAAATGATTGAATTTTGACTACATTCTTTAAAATTGTTTAAAATATTAAGAGAATAATGAAGTTCCTGATGTATCCTGTATAGTTATTATGAGTTTAATGATTGTTATTATTATTTCCTTCCCCCTGCTGTGATGGGGTGGTGGTCTAGACCAAATATACTCTTCGTTGACGTTTTTCTATTCTTACTGTGTGTAGATATTTATTGCACATGTACTGAATTGCAATAAACAAACTAACTATTAACTATTAATTAAAACTTTTGCAATTATTATTGCAATTTCAGCAGTACTAGTTGAAATTTTGTTGCAATCCTTAAAACATTGACGGTAATAATCGAAAATTTACCGAAAATTGAAAATTTCAATGTAAAGTTATAAAATTTCAGTATAATTCAAATTTTTAACTTAGAAAGATACAAAAAAAATGAAAATTTGGCAGTAAGCTGTAAAATTTCGGTATAATAATTAGAGTAATTATTGCAAACTTAATATTGGAAAAAAATCTGTATTAATTGAATCTTGACAACGTTCTTTAAAATATTGACAGAATGAATTGAATATAATAGTATCCTCAAAAATGTTACTAAAATTGAAGTGTTGGTAGTAATCATTAAAATTTTGATTAGAGTAGTTAAATAATAGCAGGGAGAACTGAAAATTAGACAGTACATGATAATTGTCATTATAATAGCAAATAAAAATCTGTCAGTAATCTTTGAAAAATACAAGCGACTGAAATGAAGTACTTAAGGAGAGAGGAAGGAGCAAAGATGTAAATTTTCATACTAAAATACTAAAATTGAATACTAAAATTGAAATGATGATAGTAATCATTAAAATTTTGATTATAGTTAGTAAATAATTGCAGGAAGAACTGAAAATTAGACAGTACATTATAATTGTCATTATGATAGCAATTAAAAATCTGGCAGTAATCTGTGCAATTTGGATAGATTTGAAACTTGTACAGTTTTTTTACGGTGATAGAAAATTTAACATTAATATTTGATATTTGGCAGAAATTAATGTAATTTTCATACTAGGTAACATGAATATTTTAACATTGAAAATTTGATAGTAATCCTTGAAATTTTTGCGATATTGACCGACAATTTACTAAAAATTCAAAAAATGTGTTCCTATTTTTGGAATTTTGGTAGAATTAAAACTTTCGCATGCAATTTCAGCAGTCCTAATTGAAATTTTGTTGCAATAATTAAAATATTGACGGTAATAACAGAAAATTTACCGAAAATTTGGATGTAAAGCTATAAAATTTCAGTATAATTAAAATTTTAACGTAAAAAGATAGAAAATATTTGAAAATTTGGCAGTAAGCTGCAAATTTCCAGTATAATAAAGGCAATTAGAGTAATTATTGCAATTTTAATATTAGAAAAAAAATCTGAATTAATTGAATTCTGACAATATTCTTTAGAATATTGACAGAATGAATTGAATGTGATAGTAACCACAAAAATCTGACTAAAATTGAAATGTTGATATGAATCAATAAAATTTTGATTGGAGTAGTTAAATATTGACCGGGAGAACTGAAAATTATATAGTACATGATGTTTGTCATTATGATAGCAATTAAAAATCTGTCAGTTATCTGTGCAATTTGGATAGATTTGAAACTTGTACAGTTTTTTTACGGTGATAGAAAATTTAACATTAATATTTGATATTTGGCAGAAATTAATGTAATTTTCATACTAGGTAACATGAATATTTTAACATTGAATTTTTTATAGAATCCTTGAAATTTTTACTATATTGTCTGACAATTTACTAAAAATTGAAAATTTTGCTGCAATTTTTGGAATATGGGTAAAATTTTAATAGTCACGATTGATTACTTAATGTTCTTGTACTGGTGCACCTGATGTATCCTGTGTAGTTATTATGAGTTTAATGATTAGTATTATTATTTCCTTCCCCCTGCTGTGATGGGGTGGTGGTCTAGTCCAAATATACTCTTCGTTGACGTTTTTCTATTCATACTGTGTGTAGATATTTATTGTACATGTACTGAATTGAAATAAACAAACAAACTATTAACTATTAATTAGAACGTTGGCAATAATTATTACAATTTCAGCAGTACTAATTGACATTTTGTTGCAATACTGAAAACATTGACGGTAATAACTGAAAATTTGTCGAAAATTGAAAATTTGGATGTAAAGCTATAAAATTTCAGTATAATTCATATTTTTAACTTTGCAGCTTTGACAAACTATTTTTCAGCAGATGTACAGTTGACGCAGAAAAAAATAGGTCTTAGAGCGATTTTTTTACTAAAATCTAGTAGTCCTACTTTGTCTCTGCGTCAACTGTTCTTTTCCACTTAACGAAAATATTTTTGTTATTTAAATTCTCGATTGAATTTTGTTATTGCTCAAATCTTATTTGGTCAACAATTTCTTGGCACTGTTTTCGAAGAATACATACTTGGAAGCTTTAATATTGTTTGCAACTATTGATTAGTCTGAGCCTTGACTGACTCACATGCTCAACTCTAAAAATTAAATACGAATGAAATTTTTTTTTATGAAAATTTTACGTTCACGTTCATATGCGCTCGATGTCTTATCACCGCTCGTTATTTGTCCACTCTCACTATCAATTAACCGTTCGAGTATTGATAGTGTGCCAATTTTATGGTGCGTGCGCGCTGCGGCCGTCGGATTAATTTAAAAGTGATGGCGAGTGCTGCGGACATTTCAGTATTGTTTATTTATTGTCGTGGTGTGGTCGTTCGCGGCCCCGCATTCGTCTGTGGCGTTTGCGCGAACCGAGTCCGTGTGTGAGTGTGTGAGTGTGTGAGCATGTGTGCGTGTGTGTGCCAGTTCTTAAATAGCCTGAAAGCTGAAAAAAATACGGACGAAACGCAGAAGTGATATCCAGCAGGCTTGGTTTTTTAGTCCCTTAGAAATCAAAGCCATTGCTTGTGACAGCCTACCTGTGGTACTAAAATTTTGGCCGAATGCGCTAGAAGTAGTACGCTAGGATAATTCGAGAGTTTCGTAAATGTCTTAATATAATGTGTTTGCAAGAGCTATGAAATTGTTGCACTTGCCAATAATCGTTGGTTTAAATTTAAAATAAATGGCAAGGTTGTAAATTCGTTTATGTAAGTAAATAAACAATCGAGATTGGGAATGCAATTGACAACTCATTAGAACTATACATCAACATACACGAATTTTATAAATTTACAACAAAATCTACTGCCAACCGACAAAAATTGATTTTATAATGAATCTTTTCAAGTTTCAAAGTCGTAGGAGTGTACAAAAATATTATAGTTTTATAGTGTGGCTGCTTCGGCGTGCTTCAGTGGAATCTATGAGGTTTTCTTTACTCTAATGATCTATTGGAGCAGCCAAAACCTATTTTGGCGCTACTCGGTCTAACTTATCTAATGCACTTGCTCGTAGTAAAAAAGGTAAACATATCCTTTTAACTCGTTTAAGACTGTTCAAAATATTAGAAACATACTAGAAGAACTTGCCTGTTACAAGTTAAGGGCATACACACATTGGAAAAATTAACATTTTCTAGTTATTGGACAATGTAATACTCACAGGAGTCTGATACAAAATAAATTGTTATTATTATTATTATTATTATTATTAAAATAATTAATTCATTTAGAAAACATTCATTCTGACAATGTGATATTGACAATATCATGCCCTGTCAGGGCCAAAATGCTACACAATAAAGATTAAAGATTGATTTACTTGTACCAATAAGTTTGGATTTGTAGCCGAGTAATAAAAAAGTTTTTTAAATATTTTATTTTCGTGAAAAATTTCCCTTAGACTTTTAATAAATTGTACCTACCTACTGTGCCTGAATCGCACCCTATGAAATGAAATTTCAGAAACTTAATAATGTAAAATATACAAACAAATGTGCAATATGCAATATTTTTATCATGTTCAATAAAATACTACAAGTTTCAATGGAGCTCATGAAATTGCCAAACCGTTTTGTGGAGATTGAGAATTTTCAAAATACTCAATCAAATTATCAACATTCCCAGAATGTTAGTCAAAATATCAAAAGTATCAGACGGTTCATTATATCAACATTTTTGAAAATTTTCTTTTTTTCACTTTTTTTGGATTAATGATTGCATTAATCAATTATGGTTCAGACATTGCGAATATTGTAGTAAACCTCGAAAACATAACGAAATCTGACATATTGGTGGCAAAGTAAAGAAATAAAAAAATGAATTGGAAAAATTGAATCATTATGAAACCGAAGAAAGAGCAAAACCTGAGAATGTTAATGAAATTGCAGAAACTTAATAATAAAATATACAAACAAATGTGCAATATGCAATATTTTTATCATTTTCAATAAAGTACTACAAGTTTCAATGAAGCTCATGAAATTGTCAAACCGTTTTGTGGAGATTGAGAATTTTCAAAATACGCAATCAAATTATCAACATTCCCAGAATGTTAGTCAAAATGTCAAAAGTATCAGACGGTTCATTATATCAATCTTTTTGAAAATTTTCTTGTTTCCACTTTTTTTGGATTAATGATTGCATTAATCAATTATGGTTCAGAAATTGCGAATATTGTAGTAAACCTCCAAAACGTAACGAAATCTGATATATTGGTGGCAAAGTAAAGAAATAAAAAAATGAATTGAAAAAATTAAATTATGAAACATCATAGAAAGAGAAAAACCTGAGAATGATAATGAAATTGCAGAAACTTAATAATGTAAAATATACAAACAAATGTGCAATATCCAATATTTTTATCATTTTCAATAAAATATTACAAGTTTCAATGAATCTCATGAAATTGCAAAAACGTTTTGTGGAGATTGAGAATTTTCAAAATACCCAATCAAATTATCATCATTCCCAGAATGTTAATCAAAATATCAAAAGTATCAGACGGTTCATTATATCAATCTTTTTGAAAATTTTCTTTTTTCATTTTTTTTTTTTTGATTAATTTGCATTGATTGCATTAATCAATTATGGTTCAGAAATTGCGAATATTGTAGTAAACCTCAAAAACGTAACGAAATCAGACATATTGGTGGCAAAGTAAAGAAATAAAAAAATGAACTGAAACAATTGAATCATTATGAAACCGAAGAAAGAGAAAAACCTGAGAATGTTAATGAAATTGCAGAAACTTAATAGTGTAAAATATACAAATACATGTGCAGTATACAATATTTTTATCATTTTCAATAAAATACTACAAGTTTCAATGAACCTCATGAAATTGCCAAAACGTTTTGTGGAGATTGAGAATTTTCAAAATACGCAATCAAATTATTAAAATCTCAGAATGTTAATCAAGTAATCAGAGTACCAGAGGGTTCATTATATCAACTAATGTAATAATTTATGAAAATTGCCACAGAAATTAAATGTTTAAAACAATGTTAGAAATGTTAATGTTAAAAATGTTATAGGTAAAAAAAGCTACAAAAGTTCTATAAAAACAGTTTCAGAATATTCCTCAAGTTTTCGATAAGTTATACCAAAAAATCTGCTAATCAGACAAACAATTAAACTAAAGAGAACTAAAACTCGCGACACTTTTGGATATAGGAATATACAAGATGTTAAAAAAAAAGAATGTAAAATATTTAAATGTGAGACCCAGTTTAAGAATATTCCTCATATTTTTGAAAAGTTGTATGCATATACCAAATATCTGCAAGTGACTACAATCAAACTAAAAAGAACTAAAACTCTTAAACAGTTTTCGATTTAGCAATACTAAGTAAATAGTACATTATGATACAAGTGCGTAAGAGAGCCAGTTTCAGAATATTCCTGATATTTTCGAAAAGTTGTAAGATATACACAAAAATTTGCAAAAGTTACTATAATCAAACTAAAAAAAATTAAAACAGGAAACAGTTTTGGAATTAGCAATACTAAATAACTAGTATATTACGGTACAAGTGCGTAAGAGAGCCAGTTTTAGAATATTCCTCATATTTTTGAAAAGTTGTATGCATACACCAAAAATCTTCAAATGACTACAATCAAACTAAAAAGAACTAAAACTCTTAAACATTTTTCGATTTAGCAATACTAAATAAATAGTACATTATGATTCAAGTCCGTAAGAGAGCCAGTTTCAGAATATTCCTCAAATTTTCGAAAAGTTGTATGATATACACAAAAATTTGCAAAAGTTACTATAATCAAACTAAAAGGAATTAAAACACGAAACGGTTTTGGAATTAGTGATATACCAAATAACTAGTATATTGCGATACAAGTGCATAAGAAAGCCAGTTTTAGAATATTTCTCAAATTTCCGAAAACTTGTATGACGTACATAAAAAAATTGCAAAAGTTACTACAATCAAACTAAAATGAACTGAAACTCAAAACAGTTTTGGATTTAGCACCAGTAAATAAAAAGTACATTACGATACAAGTGCATAAAAGAGCGAGTTTCAGAATATTCCTCAAATTTTCGAAAAGTTGGATGACGTACACAAAAAAATTCAAAAATTACTATAATCAAACCAAAAAGAACTAATACTCCAAATGGTTTTCGATTTGGCAATACTAAATAAATAGTATATTACGATACACGTGCATAGATCCAATTTCAAAAGATTGCTCAAATTATTGAAAAGTTGTATGACGTATATAAAACATCTGCAAAGGTTACTAATCAAACTAAAAAGAACAAAACCCCAAACAATTTTGGATTTAAGAATAGTAAATAAATAGTATATTATGATACAAGTGCATAAGAGAGGGAGTTTCAGAATATTCCTAAAATTTTCTAAAAGTTGTACGACGTACCTACACAACCATCTGTAAAATATACTATGATCAAAGTAAAAAGAACTAAAACTCAAAACAGTATTGGATTTAGCAATACCAAATAAATAGTATATTATGATAAAGTGTATATGAAAGTCAGGTTTAGAATATTCCTCAAAATTTTCAATAAGTTTTTCGAAAATTAACTAAAACCCGAAACAGTTTTTGATTTGGCAATAGTAAATAATTAGTATATTACGATAAAAGTGCATAAGAGAGTCAGTTTTAGAATATGCCTCAAATTTTCGAAAACTTGTATGACTTACATCAAAAACTTGCAAAAGTTACCATGATCGAACTGAAAAGAACTAACACTCGAAACAGTTTTGGATTTAGCAATAGTAAATAAATAATATATTACGATACAAGTGCATAAGAGTGCCAGTTTCAGAATTTTTCTCAAATTTTCGAAAAGTTAGATAACGTTCACAATAAATTTCAAAAATCACTAATAATCAAACCAAAAAGAACTAATACTTGAAATGGTTTTGGATTTAGCGATACTGAATTAATAGAATATTACGGTACAAGTGCATAAGCGAGCCTTTCAAGCACGCCCGCCGTGATTTAGAGCACGGCGCAAAGTTGAGTGCTTGTAACGGCGCAGTGCTTGAAGAAACGCTCTTATGCACGTGCATGATTATATTATACCTGCACCACAATGTGGAAGTAAAGAGAAAATGAGAAACATTTAGATTCATTTTGCGAAGTAGATACGGATGGATGTCATTTTTAATCGTTACCATGGAGATGACAAATATTCGTTGCATCAAGTCATCTGCTATAGACGTCAATGTCATCAACGAAATTGTGAAGGTTGAAACTGCTAGTTTCCAAATAGTTTGAAGTGTTTGAAGCTTCTGGTTTCTGGTTTTAAGATGCCCAGCATATAAAAAATCATTAAGTAAGAAAAAAATCAAAGAGGAAATTAAAAGTTATGGTTTTACCAAATTTTTAGTTTATTAATTGATTTACTTTATTGTCGCACCTTTGGAGAAACATTGACAAAGTGTCAATTCGTGTTTTCTTACAAAACACGCATTTCAAGTTTTTAAAATTATGTTTCGCAAAAATGGGGTACAAATTGAAAAAAGGTAGAATCACAACTTTTTTCCCCGCACATAGAGTTGAGTTTTAGGAATATTATGATAATAAATGATTTTTTTGAAACATTTTCGATTACGACAATGTGTTTCACCAAAGGTGCGATAAATATTACACCTTTAATAGTACTAACGACATGTTATTGACTATTGACCTACGGTTCACGATTTTATTATTTCTTTATTAATATATTTTCTAACCTGATAAAGGGCTATCAACCTTCTGCTCAAAAATTTAATATTATTATAAATTTTCGCAATATTGAATGAAAAGGTACAAATGTTGCAAATGCTACAAAAAACACAAAACATTCCCCAAACAGTCAAAATTCGAGATTGGGAACATAACAAGTGTTTATTTTTGTCACTTTCTTTACTGATACTAATATATCAGGTTAATATGCTAAGTATATCATATTAATTATTTATCATTTTAGTTCATGCACCTCTAAAAGTGTTTAAACTGTTTAAAACGTTTTGAAACTGTTTAAACTGGTACTACAGTGAAGATAATCTAAATTCCAAAGAGCAATTTTGAGTTTGATTTCAAAAATTGCTCAAAAATTCTCTTGGTAGGTGGTTGCCAAACCCGTTGGTATAAGGCCCACTAATTTGTTTTGCAGATTTCAGAATCCCCTGACAACGATCAGGTGCAACAAAATACGCCCCATACAATGTTTCAATATCTTTACAAATTTTGAATTTTGGATTGAATTTATTTTTCTTAGAAATTAATATTTTTGAAGGCGGAAAGACCCTATGGGGTCGATAGCCTAATAAAGATTGTTTATATATATATATAATATTTTTGATATGTAACTACTGAATTTTGAGAATTATGGATCATTTTGAAAGCTCGACGGGATGCACCTAGGGGCCCTGCCCCACGGATTGAGAATCACTGCTATAAATAATGCTAGAAAAATTAGAAAAAATTAAAATTTACAAATTGCAAATTTATAGTCAGAGTCTAAAGCACACCACGCAACAATTTTAGGATGTAATAAAATATAGTCTTGCTATAATTACTATAGTTTTTTCTGTGACACTGCGTAAACTTTGTACGCACTGTTCACATTGCGGTTCAACAAAATTCACCTTGCTACAGATTACAAAGAAGCACGAACTTTACGAACTTGTATCATAAATAAATATTTTTGTCGTAAGTGCTGTGCCTCAACGCCTGTTTTAAGTTATAATGTTTGAAATGTTTTTACATAATAATTTTTATACTCGTTTTTCTATACCTATTGTTTCCCCTATTACATTTACATAAATTATCGATTTATTCGTCATTTCTATACGCGCATCCGACAATGCAAACACCACACTAATTAATTAATCATAATACGACGTCGAGAGGTAATCTAATATCATGCAAAAATACTGGGAGTAGCTTTTAATTAATCAGTCGTGCGGCATAAAAATACCATTAATTAAGAATTTATTACAGTCTCTACAGGCATTGTTAGGTGTGATCTCATACATCAAACAGGTTTCCGGCGACGCACAAAAAGTGTTAAAAGTTTTTACTACTCTTTAATTGCACCTGCCATCCTCGCACTTAATTAATGCATGAAGGTCAGGTAATCATACCGGATCAATACCGGACACCGCATAATTTTCCGATGTATAAATCAATAGCGGAGAATGTGTGTCAGATTACATCAACAAATTTTTCAACATAAATTTGTACACAATTTCGCGTAGGTTTGAATCTCGCTCATGGTGTATAGTTTTTTACAGCGATATATGCCATCAAATATTCATAGCTGCATTACAACCAGGTTTTTATACGTTACGTGTACAAGTTACGTGAGTAAACGATTTGTGAACTATTTCGCGTCATTTGAAATGATGATATAACATATCATCAAATAGTCGTAGCTTCTGTATAACCAGGTTTTTATGTGCTGGTAACAATTTGCGTACTACACGAACTTCGCATTATTTTAAACTATAAACCCTGTCATGGGTTTATAATGGAGTAATTATTTTTTTTTGCGTCTTTAAATTTATCTATATTTTGAAATAAGATTAATTCCAACATTTAAAAATATTGAATTTGATTTTTATATAATTCCCTTGATGAAGCAAATTCTTTTAATTGTCAATAATTGTCGTAAGTAATAAATTGTAATACTTAATTGTCAAAATGATACCTTTGCAAATGCAAAAGTACGATAAGTAGACGAATTCAATAATAGAATATGGGATACAAAAATATTGACAGTGGTTATAGCGGTTGTAACGGGTCCGCCAATAAGCGCGCTCGATCTTTAAAATAAAATAAAGCAAGTTGTGTGAGAGGTATAAATGAAATTTATTTTTTGTTTGAAAGAGTATTCGAAGGCATTATGTATGGAAAATAATATCGTTCAAATGGCCACCTCGGCTTCGCTTGGTGGCGCGCATACGAGAAGTCCAATTTTCAATGACTCTGGCGCACAAATCGGGCTGTATTTCATCGATGGCGTGGCGTATGTTGACTTTGAGGTCATCAGTGTTTTGTGGTTGGTTTGCGTAGACCTGCGATTTAAGAAAACCCCACAAGAAATAGTCTATTAGGGTTAAATCGCACGATCTCGGTGGCCAGTTGATGTCGCCTCCGCGCGAGATAACCATTCCTCCGAAGCGCTCGTGCAGAAGATCCATTGTGGCGCGCGCTGTGTGGCTCGTAGCGCCGTCCTGTTGAAACCACATATCCTCGAAATCCATATTGTCGATTTCATGCCAGAAAAAGTTCGTTATCATGGATCTGTATCGTTCGCCGTTTACCGTGATGGCCACACCATCGTCGTTCTCGAAGAAATACGGCTGAATTGGTTCATGGTAATTTGTGAAGATACACTGAATAATAACAACTAGGTTTGACAACTCTACCACAAACAACATGGCCGCCATCAGCTGTCAAAGATCGAGCGCGCTAATTGGCGGACCCGTTATATTCACCTAAATAAATATTATTGTAAATTTGTTGTGGTTTTGATAATTGCGGAAATTTTCTGACCCCAGACTTCCTGTGGGTATTTGGCGACCTCACATGTTGTAAATACAAGTGTTAATAAATTTAGTAATAATATCAATAGAACAATAATAGGAACTATGTAAATATATGTTAATATACAGGGTGGCCCACCTATCCTCGCTCGGACCATTGCTGCTAGACTAACGAAAATTTAGGAAAACATCTGATTGGATGTTATTGGACACTTGATGTGCTACCTTTTAAAATTATTTTCGAGTACAGAGTGTACCATAAATCCGGGACACAAAATTTGGTCTCTTTTTTAAATAGATCACCCTGTATATTATTTCATTTTAAGAATCTGCATTATGTGGGCTTCACAATTGAAATAATATGCAGGGTGGTCAATTTAAAAAAGAGACCAAATTTTGTGTCCCGGGTTTATGGTACACTCTGTATACTCGAAAATAATTTTAAAAGGTAGCACATAAGTCTCCAATAATTTCCATTCAGATGTTTTTCTAAATTTTCATTAGTCTAGCATCAATGGTCCGAGCGAGGATAAGTGGGCCACCCTGTATAATATTATATTAATATTAATAATCGTGTTTTAATCGTGCGATTGTAAAATCGAAAAGTCAGTCATAAATCCGAAATCATATTGATCCCAAAGTCAAACTTTGTGCCATTTTGCAAAATTACTCGTGTTAAAACATTCCTCAGATGATTTCAAAGTAAAAGTAATACAGTGAACATATTAAAGTTAGAAATCATATTTTTCAAAATTGAGATGTACTATGCACCTATTGCCACTTGTAATAACTTCAATGCTCTGTTGAACTCAACTTTGTTGTAATTATGTGTCTTTGGTTTGACGAATTTATTACATGTACCTGTTAATTTTAGGAATTTTAAAACCTTAACGAAACCTAAAAGTTCCAAAACATGCAATACTCAACCCCCTCGAAAGTGAGCGCAATTTAAACTCCAAAGAACAGTTTGTGAAGTGAACGATTTCGATAGCAATGGTGGCTAATAGTGATTTAATTGGGCCCGAGCCTGCTCTCTATGAGAGCCGTGTGGACATAAACTTTAACAACCTCAAGAACGGGATGAACTCCTCGCACCAGAAACATTACATGTAGGTATTGAGAATGTTGCGTAGGACTAAAACCGTTTTTACAAGTATATCAAGTTTAACAACAAGTATATTGTAGGTTGCAACCTTACTAGGTTTCAAGGCTTCTACTGGGCTTCTACTATGCTTCTACTGGGCTTCTATTAGGCTTCTACTGAAGCTACTAGGCGAAATTGTTGCTATGAGAAAATACTCTTAACATTTTTTGAGGCTTTGCATTCATGTGCATAAATTCATTACAAATCCATGTACAAAGAAATGTATCATATTTTCAGTTGTAAGACGGAATTCTAAAAATATCACCACAACGAAATAAACCAAAAAAATATAAAATTTGTATCTTTTTCCATTTTATTTCAAACAATTCGCAATTTGAGAAAGATTCTTCGATAATTTTAATTACATTTTAATTATAAGAAATTATAAGAAAATTTTCTAAAAAATTAGACGAAGTTATTGATATCGCCATGCCTACAAAAAAATATGTAATTTTTTTTTTCATTTTAGTCATAATTTGAGAAATATTCTACGATCATCTTAATTACATTGTAATGACTACTATACGTCAACATTGTAAGAAATAGACGAAGATATTGCAATTACCATGTCTAAAAAAAATGTATCTTTTTCGTTTTTTTCAAAAAATTCGTAGTTTGGAAATGTCTATTGCCAATATGTCTACTAGTATTATTTCATGTCTGTATTTGGTTTCAGGACAATCCAGGACCCTGCCAGCCAAAGACTCACATGGTACAAACCTCCACTCACCGTTCTGGTCATAAAAAAAGTCAGAGATGCCACAGTTTTGTCGCCTTTCGTCCAACTAGTGCAGTGGCTGATATGTGTGAGTATATAACGTTAGATTTATTTCGAATATAAAATGTGTGTAAATTATAGAATTCCACTTCGCACATAATATACATTCACGACCTTTTTGCAACCGACTTGGATGGGTTTTCTTTTTGTCAAGTTGAACAAACTGATTCAGTGATGCAACTGAAGTTAATTTTTTTTTGTATCGATGTCTATTAGACATTTGCTTCCTACCACATTGTCAGATGTATAATTTTTTCACTACTAGCTTTTAAAGATATCATCATTTATTTATTTTTACTGCAATTGGAACCCAGAAATAACTTTCAATTGTGTCAAAATATTAATTAAAATGCCAAAAATTTGCAACAAAAAGTAATTTAAACTTGACATCTGGCAACAATGTTATTTAAAAAATATAACCTGAAATTGAAAAAAAAACTTAACCTAAAAAAAGTGATAAGTTCCATTGCGGAATTCAGTTATTTCCGAAACACTACCGACAAAATTACTAGATATTCATAGACTCCCCTGACGCAAAAACATCGTGAATGTGTACGTCAAATTTATACCGTTAGTTAAATTTGTGAATAATTTGATATTTTAGGTTACAGGAATCAACACTTTCTACAACTATTTAAAATTTGCTCAACAAATTTTGTTACTTATCATCCAAATTATCAAAATTTTCTAAAATCGTTCGATTTTTGTTTTTATACGGAAACAATCTACTTATTTTATTAGAAATGTAAACAAAAAAACTACAGAAAAATTAAATATTATTATTATTATTTTATCGATTTACTAGAACGAGATATAGCGATATTTATTAGGCTATTGGCTCTCGGCCTTTCCGCCTTGCTACATTTACTTTGCTACATATGCTACATTTACTTTTACTTAATTATTTACTGGATTTACTACCATTACCTGTAATTTGTAATGTTGCATTGCTAATCATGTAAAATACTTCTATTGACTAGAAGCTATGATAAGGTTTGCTCTTTGTTGATTACAATTTAGCATTTAAAAGTTTTCATTTTAGACCATAATTTCAAAATGTAACTTTCCAAAATAGTTAAACTTTATATTAATGCCGACGAATTCAATTTTTTCAACTCCAAAATAACCAAAATCTATATTAATATCCACTAAATTTTGTCCAAATTGTTACCTAAATTTGAATATGAATTTGAATGAGATTTGGCCAAAAATTCAAATAATACGGACAACTTTTTGATCGTGTATAAATTAGTCAAAAGCTAAATATATATACACGAATTGTAATGACATTTTCTGGGTTTTATTGTTACAATTTGTTGGCTAAATTTTTAAATTTGAATTTGAATGAGATTTGAAAAACAATATTGAATTTTGAAATAAAACAGATAACTCTTTAACTGTAAACGTTCAATAATATACTCAATATTCAATAAACTTTGTTTGTGTTTTCTCGAAATTTAAACCATTCATCAATACCTTGAAAATTGAAAACTGAAAAATGTAAAATTTTGGTATTACATTTTAAAATATTCTATTAGAATACAGGTGCAAACGCTTCTTCTTAAAGTTACAACTCCTATCGAAGATTGGATATCATCATAAGAATCTTTACTTTGTGTTTTCTAGAAATTTAAACTTTTCATCAATACCTTGAAAATTGAAAACTGAAAAATGTAAAATTTTGGTTTTACATTGTAAAATATTCTATTAGAATACAGGTGCAACAGCTTCTTCTTAAAGTTACAACTCCTATCGGACATTGGGTATCATCATAAGAATCTTTACTTTATTAACATCTGATTTAAATAGTTGATTAATGCATTCCACTCAAAAGTTTTCAACTTTTTGGATCTTAATTTGGTTAGGAGTTAGGGTGGGTGGTTTCATTACTTTGATAGGTTAAAGTAACGAAAACTTCTCATTCATAGGTTTTCAACTTTTTATTATCTTAAAGGCTGATTCATAGATTTCTTACGCGACGCAACGCTACGCAGTGGCAATGCTATCGCTATGGGCATTTTCAACGTGCATTAAACGCCGTTGATAATACAAAAAGTTAGGAGTGTCATAAAAGTGTCTTAAAAGTAATATTTTTAAACCAAAACGGGTATTTATTGTACAATTTAAAGAAAAAAAGGTGATTATTCACTGTGGGTACTATGTCTAGATAAATTTGTAATTGTTGATTTCTTGTTGAAGTAATATTTTTGAAACTATTATTATTGAAGAAATAACTTTAATATTTAAAAACTTTTTTGACTATAATGAGAATTAAGAGCTCTACAAAAGTTGTGAAATAAAATAATCGAATCCCGCTTTAAAAAAAAAATGTCAATGACATTTCGACCTGTTCGAGGATTTTTTCCGGATATCTCGCCAGGAACGCTTTGGTTCCATATTTAAAAAAATACCCTGTATGTTATGCTGTTTATGCTCCGCTCCATTTTATAATTTATCCATGAAATGTATCGTTGCTTAACTGATTATTATTAAAGTATGTTAATATGGAAATGGCGAACGGTTACTTTGCGCCATATAACATGTTTTTGTGGATTCGTAATAAAGATAAAATTCAAGCGTAGGCTATCAGCGTCTGTATGTAAGGCATTAAATCATTGCCAATGACCCTTGCCGATTTAAGATTACGACAGTGCAATTAATTTCAATGTAATTGACCGAGTAGGAATAAGATATAATAAATAGAAATTGCAAGAAAATCAGATAAGACATTTTATTATTGACTAAGCATTCTACCACTTCAATCAGATCAGATCACATATCAGTTAGATTGGAGGGTTCGTGGCTGGACATACTACAAGTATAACTATCCTCTAATTTAACTCGACAGCTACAGTAATTATTACTTGGTTGTTAGAATATATTAGATTCGTCAATTCTGTACAGGATATAACTAGAGGATAGTTATAGTGCCTTGAAATTTCAATCAATTCTGTAAACATTTCAATAATTACTGTCAAATTATCAATTAGTACTGTCAAATTTCATTATTCTGTCATAATTACAACTACCCATCGCTCTTAAAATTTCAATTATTTTTTTAGACATTTAAATCATTTTTATCAAATTTCTATGATTACAATCATATATTTTCAATAATTACTATTAAAATTACAATTATTGCTACCAAAATTTGCAATTATTACTGCCTAAAATTGTTAAACATTATTAAATTTTTAGCGAGATCTGTAAAATTTTCATAACTTGGTCATATGAAAGATTTATTTCCATTATTTTAGTACAAGTTTAAATATTACTGTCACATTTCATTATACTATTATAATTGGAATTGCTTTTGAAGTTCCAATTAATTCCATAGAAATTTCAATGATCACTGTCTAATTATCTATTATCACTGTCAAATTATCAATTAATACTATCAAATTTCATTATTCTGTCATAAACACTCTTAAAATTTAAATTATTTTTGTCAAAATTTCAATAATTGTCAAATTTCAATATTACTGTCATATTTTCAATAATTACTGTAAAAATTTCGATTATTGCTACTAAAATTTCAATTATTACTGTTAAATTTCATTATACTGATATGATTATATGATTACAACTAACGCTCTTAAAATTTCAATTATCTTTCTCAACATTTCAATGATTATTGTCAAACTATCTTAATTTCAATAATTACTGTGAAAATTTTAATTATTGTTACCAAAATTTCAATTATTACTGCCAAAGTTCAATTACGTTATAAAATTTTCAGTGATTGCTGTAAAATTTTCAATAATTTGCTCATAGAAATTTATCCAATTATTCTACTACAATTTCAATGATTACTGTCAAATTTTAATATTCTGTCATAATTGAATAGATTGCTCTTGAAATTTCATTTTTTTTAAATTTCATTGATTATTGTAGAATCAATTCTGTCGTAATTGCAAAGATTACTCTTGAAAGTTCAATGATTACTCCTAAATTTCAATATTACTGTCATATTTTCAATAATTACTGTTAAAATTTCTATTCTTGCTACTAAAATTTCAATTATTACTGTTAAATTTCATTATACTGACATGATTACAACTAACGCTCTTAAAATTTCAATTACCTTTCTCAACATTTCAATGATTATTGTCAAATTATCTTAATTTCAATAATTACTGTGAAAATTTTAATTATTGTTACCAAAATTTCAATTATTACTGCCAAAGTTCAATTACGTTATAAAATTTTCAGTGATTGCTGTAAAATTTTCAATAATTTGCTCATAGAAATTTATCCAATTATTCTACTACAATTTCAATGATTACTGTCAAATTTTAATATTCTGTCATAATTGAATACAAATTTCTTCAAAATGATTATTTTGAAGAAATATTAAGAATTGTCAAGCTATCATAATTTCAATAATTACTGCGAAAATTTTAATCATTGTTACCAAAATTTTAATTATTACTGCCAAAGTTCAATTACGTTATCAAATTTTCACTGATTGCTGTACAATTTTCAATAATTTGGTCATAGAAAGTTTTATCCAATTAATCTACTACAATTTCAATGGTCACTGTCAAATTTTAATATTCTGTCATAATTGCATAGATTGCTCTTGAAATTTCAATTTCAATTTCGGAAAAAAATCAGTAATTACTGTAAAATTTTCAATTATTCTGTCGTAATTGCAAAGATTACTCTTGAAATTTCAATGATTACTCTCAAATTTCAATATTACTGTCATATTTTCAATAATTACTGTTAAAATTTCGATTGTTGTTACTAAAATTTCAATTATTACTGTCAAATTTCATAATACTGTCATAATTACAACTAACGCTCTTAATATTTAAATTATTTTTCTCAAAATTTCTTCAAAATGATTATTGTCAAACTATCATAATTTCAATAATTACTGTGAAAATTTTAATCATTGTTACCAAAATTTTAATTATTAATGCCAAAGTTCAATTACGTTATAAAATTTTCACTGATTGCTGTAAAATTTTCAATAATTTGGTCATAGAAATTGTTATCCAATTATTCTACTACAAATTAAATGGTTACTGTCAAATTTTATTATTCTGTCATAATTGCATAGATTTCTCTTGAAATTTCAATTAATTTTGTAAACATTTCATTGATTACTGTAGAATTTTCAATAATTCTGTCGTAATTGCAAAGATTACTCTTGAAATTTCAATGATTACTATCAAATTATCAATGATAACTGTCACACTTCAATGATTACTGTAAAATTTCAATTATGTCTACCTAAATTTCAACTGTTACCGCCAAATTTTCAATGATTACTGTAAAATGTATATATATTTTTCACATAATTGTGCACCAATGAAATAGCGTATACTCAAGCATTGTGTGAACATCAAAGGGAAGTGAGTTAACAAGCCTACATATAGTTTTACAAGATTATTCTTTAATAACGTGAAATGTTCTGCCCCTAATAAATATTTCGACTATGCCACCATTTTATGAGGGTCATCCTCAGCACATATGCTCCTGATTATTGCTCACATTGTGCTTGAAATTGCAGTGGCGTTATATCTTCAGGTATAGCACAGTTTCAATCAAAACTTATACTTTCAAATATTTACGGTTTCAAATACGGTCTTCTAAAAATACGACGTTGAATTTCTACAACCTTGCATGCCTTAATTTCGCCATATCGTTAAAAGGCTGCACGAGAGAGCGGCTAATGAAAGCCATGAAATAATGAGAATAATTACCTACTATTTACATGCACCAACGTGTTCTCGACGTTTTCTAGTTTTTACAGGACAAGGTGCCTTACAAAACATATGTAAAAAGTGACACATTTCGCATTTTATGTTGCTTATAACGTCTCATAGTTTTTTCACACGAAGCGAGAAAAATATGCAATTATTTATAACTAGAATTGGTATAAGTTTATTGGTTTGGCAAAGTAAGATTGTGTAGCAGTAATAGACTATATTCGTAGCTATACCTGAACAGATGCCCTATATTATTTATACAGGGTGTTGAAAAATGTGTTCGGATATTTAACTCAATTATAGTACTAATGAGAAAAAAAAACAATTTTTTAGTCAACTTGGGTGCACAACTCAACTGTTTCCGAGGTATAGTGGATTAGCAAAATGGTACTTGTAATACACCATTGTAAAGAAAATTTGATCTAGAATCTGATTGATCTGATGTTCCATTTAAAAAACAAAGTTAGATATCTTTCCTGAAAAGATATCTAACTTATCTAGGCTAGATAAGCCTAGGAGGTAGGCTATGAGAAAAAAAATTGCGCCATTTTGTAGTAATAAGTTTCTTATGCAACTTTTTTTTTTGTGGCTTTGACAGTTTGGCTGATCTCGGAAACAGTTGATAGTTGAGTTGTGGATCCATGTTGACTAAGATTTTTATGTTTAATGACTTATGACAGCTGTACATGCTGACAACCCAATCTAACCTAAGCTATTCTTCTTAAGCAGCTCTTTTTGTATCTTTAACAGTTTCGCCGATATAAGATGGACAATGAAAAATAAACCACCCTGTATATCTCAGAAACAGTGAGTTGCGTACGCATGTAGACTAAGTTTTTTTGTTTTTTCCATCAGTACTATAATTAGGTAAAATGTCCCAACACCCTGTATACACTATAAATGAGTTAATTATATGTAGTTCCTAAATATGATTTTGTGGTGATATTATACAGCTGTAAAATATGCAAAATCTGATGTAAATTGAGTAACAAGTGTACGAGTACCATTAACGAGTTAAACATCCGATTACAACGAAATATCAATTTTACCAAAGATATACTCGAGATTTTACGTTGCCTCCATGGACATGCACATATTGACTTGTTTCATCTTTAATTTTCAGGAGAAGAGGATGGTGGTGTTCGTGGAAGCGGCGGTCATGGAGGAGACACTGCTGGAGCAGTACAACGCCTTCTCCGCCATCAAAGACAAGCTGATGACCTTCCGCGACGGCAAGGACGACCTCACCGACAAGATAGACTTCATCGTGTGCCTGGGTGGCGACGGCACCCTCCTCTACGCCAGCCACCTGTTCCAGCAGTCGGTACCGCCGGTGATGGCCTTCCACCTGGGCTCCCTCGGCTTCCTTACGCCGTTTCAGTTCGACAACTTCCAGGAGCAGGTCAACAACGTGCTTGAGGGCAATGCCGCCCTCACGCTCCGCAGCAGGCTCCGGTGCATAGTCATGAAAAAATCTGACTCTGAGGTAATGATATTACCTAAAATTTAGATTTGATACAAGCCGAAATTTTTCATACCTACAAATTTGAAGCGACATCCAGTTTTGCTGATACTTTTATGTGGACAATTCCCCTGCTTATAAAATAAAGAAATAAACGATGAGTAAAATCCAGTTGTTTTACAATTATAAAAATAAAATAAAAAAAGTTCAGTAACATGTAACAATAACAAAAAGTTTGCGCAGATTAAAAAAAAGTTATTTCAAAATTTTATAGAGTAAAAATCTAGTTGATCAAAAATATATATTAAAAAATTCTGTACGTCCTTGATTTAGTTAATATTTTTATTTGTGACCGGTTTCGGTATTTAAACCATCACAGGCAAAAAATGTCTGGGCTCAAACTATATATTTGTTCATATTATGTTTCTGCATTTTTAATTGAAATTATTTATTATGTGTAGTCTGGTATAAATGTATCGTTCCGGAGTTGTAAAATGTGTTGTACATTTTGTTGAATGTGTGAGAGGTGAAATCTAAGAAATTTGATCAAAAATATTGAAACACAAAAATCTACTAAAATGTGAAAATACAGTTACATTTAGAAAAAAAATTATGTTCAAAGTTTTGTACAGTGAAAATCATTGAATTGTGCATATGAAATCTACAAAAATACTACGAAAATTCTGAATTGTGTTCTATTAACATCCGAGATGTTGCAAGACAAAACGTATTATCTAAATACAAAGAAGAAACATTATTCTTGTAACCAGTGAAACTTTTAAACGTTTTTATTAAAATTTTAAATAATCTGTAAACGCATGTGCATGGCATTGATTTTTAGCATTCTACAGATTTTGGCAGTTCTTTTAAATTAGATTAGAAGTTTCCATAAGAACAAAAATTTCAAAACTAATTGCAATCTAGCAACAATTTTTATTCACAATGTAGCAACACTAAAAGTGTGTCATATTTCAGCACGAAATGTTGGATCTGAAGTCGAGGAAACCACCGACGAACTTGCTGGTGCTCAACGAGGTGGTGGTGGACAGGGGCCCGTCCCCTTACCTCTCCAACATCGACCTCTTCCTCGACGGCAAGCACATCACGTCCGTGCAGGGAGACGGCCTGATTGTGAGCACACCAACGGGAAGTACGGCCTACGCGGTGGCAGCCGGTGCCTCCATGATCCACCCCAGTGTGCCGGCTATTATGGTCACCCCCATCTGCCCACACTCGCTTAGCTTCAGGCCCATCGTTGTGCCGGCCGGTGTTGAACTTAAGGTGAGACTCGGTTTACGGTGCAAGCAACAAGGTTGTGTGAGTTGGTAGAGCACAGGAGAAAAATGAAGTAAAGTTGGCAGCCTGAAAAATCAAGGATTGTATAAAGTTCAATGGTGTGCGGGTCTTTCTCTTCCAGATTTTATCATGGTAATGCCGGAGACTATCTTTGCATGCCCTGCTACTGGACGTCGCAATGAGTAATAAGGAGATTTTCTATTCATTCGAATAGAAAATTCTCACACTTGATACAATACAATTACGCAAAATGCACCATCTAAAAAATAATATCCTTGGATGGTTTAGATTTCAGTGTCTCCAGATAGTCGGAACACTTCGTGGGTGTCTTTCGATGGGCGCAACAGGCAAGAGTTGTTGCACGGCGACAGGTATGTCATAGTTTTAGGTAGCGCAGAACAGCGCGATCACCGCCACAAACTTTGAGGACCCACAATGTTCCCGAGGGTGTTTTTTGAGACGGGGTTTTTAATGGTTTGCTAACCAACTGTCATCGTTTCTTGCAGATAACTCCACACGAGGCCACACGTAGCTCTTGTTATGTCTGCTTCGATGGCAGGAATCAGCTAGAGTTAAAATCGGGAGATAGGTTTGTTACGCACATTAATAAATATGCTATTAACTATTCATTCGGTTAACATTTACCACAGCAAATTCTTCAGCGGATTGCTGAAATTTCGGTATCATTGAATCCTAGTGTTAATGTGTCCTCAGGAGTTGGCAAAGATTGCACTAAAAACACATAAATGACATTTGATGAAATGTATAAAAAAATTTATAGCAAATGTGTGAACATAATTAATTCACTTCACATCTTTCATGGTTAGTGGTCGCTTTTTATGTTTGTGGCGGTGGAAAGTTCACGACGCTGTTATTTTAACCCTCAATTCTGCTTCCAGTTTGAGGGTGACGACATCGATATACCCCGTGCCTAGTATTTGCGCACAGGACCAAATCTCCGATTGGTTTGATTCGCTAGCCGAATGCCTGCACTGGAACGTGAGGAAACGGCAGAAGCACCTAGACGAGCTGACGGACCTAACGCACTCGAGCTCCAACGACACCTTGGACTCGCTGGAGGTTGAGCCGTCGATCGATCTGATCGATAAAGAAGGATAGGGCATTTTGTATAGTATTTTTGTAATTTTCCCCCCGTTTATTTGATCCACCGATTATTTTTTTACATGGGAGCGTTGAAGGACGTAGGCTAAATTACGTGATTAGGGTATGAGTGGGCGATTGGAAGAAAATTGTAGCATTGTTCAAATAATTTGCTTGTTAATATGATATATGATATTGTTACCGTATAATATATTTGTTATTTAAAAAAGGATTTATCTGCTTTGCGGGAACATGTGCTAAATGGAAATTAATGGAGCGATAAGATCATGTTCATTGCATTTTGCAATTCTTATGCGAAAAATGTATAACAAAATTATAATTGGAATCCATATTTCAGTTTTTACTTGTGTCCACATTTTCATTCCATTATGAAATTCTTATGCAAAAAGTATATAACAAAATTAAAATTTGCATCAATATTTCAGTTTTTACTCGCGAATAAATTAATTAATTGAAAATCCACACTTGCATTAATTTTTATTTACAAATATTTCTTCAAAGATTCTTTATATTTGAGTTATTTATTAATTTATTTGTTAGATTATATATCAGCGCCAAGAGAGCAATTGCTTGTAGTTTATATTTTCTTGCAATACACTTAAGTTTTGAAGTGGTGTCCTGCACCATATTGTGATATAAATTTGTAATCATTTAAAAATTCATTTAATGAAGATTAGTCTCTGGTCAGGGTTTTTAGTAATATAATGTGAATATTTTTAAATATTTTAATGTTATAAATTTTTATATTAGCACTAGGTTCTTAGGTAATTTGTATTTTCTATTGAGGGATGGGTTTTCATTTGTGAAACAGGAAATCTCAACATCACATCGGTTTTTCTAGTAGGTTTTTACAAAAGTTAATGTTGCTAGGATGCACGATAATCACAACGGCTTTATCGGTGACCAATTTATCGTGCCAACATGATTTGTATGAAATTTTTACCTTGTACAATGTAAATCAACAGAATTTTCTTTTAAATAAAATTACTTGAAGTGTACTCAATTGATTTAATTCCATGTGTATTTTTACAACTAAATATATTTAAAAAAAATCATTCACTCTAATTATTTGAGTAGTGATTGGCTTTAGTGAGCTATTTATATTAGGCTTGATCATTATATTTAAATACAGTCGCAATTAAACATTCTAAACATAAATTCGCGAAGTTAATCATTCATTTAATCTACAACATTATTAATTAAATAATTAATAGATTATAGCGGCTTGTCTAAAACTCTTGTTTTAATATCATGAAGAATCGATATTTCTAACAAATTCTAGATATTTTGTTGCCCCCAAATGCAACGTTTGTTAATTGTTACATGCTGATTACATACCGTTTTTCATGAGAAGATGAACGTTGTACAAGTAGCAATTTATTGAATTTTGGCTTATATTTGGCTTTTGGCGCATATTGGCTTGCCTATACTTTGAAGTCACGGCGACGCCAGCGCAGAAACCGGAGAACTTTATACCTACGAATTAAACTGCAATAAACGGACAAAACAGTAATGGAAATGTATTAACAAGCCTTTTTCTGAATAAAAATATTAGAAACCATACTGTGATATAAATAGTTGAATTCGTAATAGGAATTATTATTAACTATCTAAAACAGGCTGTACATTTTTTTCGGGCCATATAAAAAAAGTTTATGATGGTTTCTTCGAAACGAAACGTTGTATTGAAAATTTGTAAATGCTGTCTTGTAGTTCTAAAGAGAAAAGTCTAAAAAATAAAATAGTCTAAAAGATCTAAAAAGCAAAGAGAAAGTGCCTCGTATACCTTTTCGAAAAAAATAAAAACGAATTGCAAGATTTAGGATTTTGTCGAATATCTCCGGAAGTAAGCGGACATTTCTTGTTTTCTCAAATGAATACTGCTGACCACTAAGTTGAGCAACTTTTTTTGTAATTTAACCGCCTTTGTAACTTTTACGGTTTCCGAGATCCCCATGCTGTTTATCCTTATCTTGGACATCCTGTATATAAATGTATTAGCCAACTTAAATTACTCCGGAATTATAAAAGTTGTAAAAATTGTACATTGCTGGCGTCGCCGTGACTTGAAACTATGTTCAGCCCAATTTATTTATAAATATATATTTTTTGAATTTAATCAATTGCAGTTTTAACTACTTGTACGTGAATGTCTTCATGACATTAACGACTGCATTAAAAAACTTTGATGAAAGCAGTGTTTTAACTATTTATGTATTCCTTCGCCTGTTAATAAACATATCTTCGCATTTATATCACTCACTGTAGCTGATGCAGTATAACAAGAGTATTTTAACATTTATACATACGATTGAGTAGTCATTACAGAATCCAAATATGTAAGCCGGGCTGGGAGATGTTTAGTTAATAAGGAATAAAATAAGAACAAAACGCTCAATGTCATTTCAAAATTTCATTGTTCACTATCAAAATTCCATTGATCACTTAGAATTTCAATTTTTACAATCACATTTAGAAGCATTTCTATCAAATTTTCAACTGTTTTACCTATGACAAGTTTGCAATAATTTCTGTAAAAGTATCAATTATTATGCGAGCCTTTCAATTATTAATGTAATAATAAATAATAATGTGCGTGTCTAATTTAAGTATTTAAGTGCATGCACGCTGCAGCCTTCTTTTTTGCTTTTTTTGTTATATCCTAGCTGGTACATTTTCCATGGGGTGTCTTATTGTTTTGTTTTCACATATGTATTATCTATTGCCGCCCCTATTAGATGCAATCGTCAAATTTTATTAGACACCCCCAATTAACCCCAGCGACCTTCATTTACATGCTGGCGTATTTTTACTAAGCAAAATTGTCGATAATTTCAAATTGTTCTAACTTATTTATTTGGGGTGTCTTAATGCTGCATTATTAACATAAGTAGGTAATATAAACAAAATATCTCAGCACAATGTGTATGTGTAAATATCATTTCACGTATGTCGGATCTTAAATCATTTACAGGAAGGTTAGTTTATGGCATGTTGGTATCACTGCGAAAATGGTTAAAAACAAGTGACATCTTAAAACCGTTGCTGCCAAGGTTGTCGCTAACTTCTCACACCTTGTAATTACAGCAAAATATGATAGAAACTTATAAAGATTTGTGATCAGCATATGTGGAATCAAATTAGGTACATAAACAAGACTGATGTCGATCAAATTGATCCTGTAGCTGTATAATAATGTGTAGCTGTTCTCACGAATATCAATTTATTAGATGATGAAACAAGACTTTTTCGAATGATGTAGACGAATTTTAATGAATCATGCATTGAAATTAAGAAAAGATATAATTTTAATAATCTAGTTTTAAGTGACATATTTTGAATAAACAAAATATAATAAGTAGTGAAAGTAACCTATAGAATAATATTATAATAGTTATTTATGTAATAAGTGTGTAAAATTGAGCTTTATGGCATGAGTTCAGATGATGTTTCGTGACGAGCCGAAGGCTCGTTACGAAACATCTGAACGAATGCCATAAAGCTTATTTTACACACGCATTACATACATAACTTTTTGCACGTCATACCGTAAACAAGTACAATATAGTATTTAAAAATAAGGTTTATTTTGACTTTAAATTTCAATGGGAATTATTTGTTATTATTAACAGTTAAGTTTATAGTAAAATGGGAGCAATTTTGTATATTGACTCCTGAAGCTGTAAGTAACATAACATTTTGGGAATCGGCATTTGCTTTTGATATATTATTTGCAATATTCACATCTTCACGGTTTTGGCATTCCTTAATAGAACTACTATGTGCGATTATAGTGCTTCCTTTTGCCTTATTGGGTTCTATATATTCTATATTATCATTTGTAGTCAAATTTTCTATTCTCGGTTCTACATAATTACTTGAACTTGGACCTGCTACAGATGGATTTTTCATAATTGCGACCGCTGTTTTGATTTTATTATTAAGGGAATCATCAATGTAGCCTTCGGCTACAGCGGACGATTTCCATCCACCATGTTCCTTAATTTGTACTAAGTTGCTCCAGTATTGGCCAATAATGTTGCGGATGAGCGTCGAAAACAATGACCCGTGAAAAGATGTGGATTTTCTAAATGTAAATATTTCGCAATAATAGAAGGAAAGCTTCCAAACGTGTTAATGCCAACTACTTGATTGGTGCATCGTCCGTTTGCATATTTTATAAAGAATTTTCTATCTGCCGCACTTTTATTGGTCCGCAATCTTGAATACTTTTGGTAAAAAGAGATATAATCTATATCAGATTCATTATCGTTGACAATAGTAAAGGTTCTTGGATTGTGAGTTTTCGTATCAAGAATGCTAATAATTAACATATTGTCAATTTCTTTTATATCCTCTTTCTTGATATTGTACAATTCGTGTCAGCGGCATGCCCCAAAAATCCCAAATATTAATGCCACCTGAAATGCCTATTTCAATATATTGTTAAAATGGTTTAATTAAAAATAACCAACCTTAATCATAAGAAAACTGTCATCTGGGGCTTCCTTAAAAAATGCCAATATTTCGGATTTCGAGAGAGTTTTAGATTTTTTGGCCTTAAATCCTACGCCATTCTGTTTGATGAAAGCTATTAATTTGCTATATTTTCAAAATTACACATTATGTTTTGTAGCGAGGGTGCATTTTAACATTGAAAATATAGACCAAATGCTAGAGGGCTTATATTTTCTGCAAAGATGGGCAAAATATGCTAATAAAGTATTCTCTGAATACCTTCTAACGGTTCTAGATCCACACCACTTGATAAATTCCTGGTAGCGTTTTTCATATATTACCCTTGAATTTTTCGGTAGTAGTTCTAAACTCGCTATCTCTGCTTCCTTTACTACATCTGGTGGTGTGCAGCTTTCCGCGTCGGATGTATCATCCACTTCCATGATGAACTACTATCGATGTACTCGTGTCGCGAAAATTTGATTGATTGTTCTGACAGCAGGTATTTCGATGACAGCGTATCATGAAATTCCTTTATGCATTTGATACCACTTTTATGGTTGGATACAAATAAACAATGTAACATTTGCTAAATGCCACCTTTTGACATTGATTAGAGTTTGTAAAGTGTCAACTTTTAAGATGAAAGTGCAAAAAATAATAAACGCAATTCATAATTAATAATACTTTGTGACGTTTTTGTTCTACGTACGATATTAAATATATACACTGCTCAAAATTATGGGAACACCTATAAAAAAGGGTTAAAAACGGTGATTTTTTTTATAGTAGGCCGTATAGGTATTGTTTGCTATTGATAATAATTAAAAGAAGGATTTGAACTTTACAGGTCTATTTTTGGCAGTACATAACGCTTATACCACCTTATATTGCCTAAAATTTAATTTCCACTAATAACCAAGTGCTTTGATAATGACTGAAAACATGCAATAACCATAATAATACAGTAAACAAGTTATTCTAAAATCGGTATCAAACCCATACATCCAAGATGAGGGATTTGAGCGAAGTAAAAGTGTCTCAGGCTGTTGCTTTACTCCAAGATGGACGATCAATGCGATATGTTACAAGAATGTTAAACGTAAGTCCCTCCGTGGTATGCCGAGTATGGCACAGGCATCAAGAGACTGGACGATATAAGAGAAGGCCAGGGCAAGGGCGAAAACGGGTAACAACAGCTCGTCAAGACAGAATGATGGTGACTTCAGCTTTGCAAAATCGCACATCAACCGCAAGAGATGTTAAAAATGATATTAGGATAGTAACTGGCATGGTTATTTCGAACCAAACAGTACGTAGAAGGCTTGATGAAGGTGGTTTAAAACCCAAACGGCCTGTTAAAAAGCTTCGTCTAACATTAGCCCACAGAAGAAACACATGAATTTGCAACATGTTACAAAAACTGGGGAATCCAGCAGTGGTCCTCAATTATGTTTACGGATGAATCAAGATTTTGTGTGACACGTTGTGACGGACGTGCGCGTGTCTGGGCATGACTAGGAGAACGATATTTAGACGGCGTTGTTCAGGAAATTGACAGATTTGGTGCTAGATCAGATATGGTATGGGCAGGTATAATGTACGACAATCGTACCGACTTTGTTCTTGAGCAGGGAACGATGAATGCTGTTCGCTGTATTGATGACATCCTTAGCGAACATGTTTTACCTGGTGCTGCTGGAATTGGACCTCAGTTTTACCTCCAACACGATACTGCAAGACCTCATGTTGCTCTCCTGGTTACAATGTTTTTGCAATACCATAATATCCCGGTGCTCAATTGGCCAGCTCTTAGTCCAGACCTCAATCCCATTGAGCACTTATGGGATTATCTTGATCAGATGCTCAGAAACCGCCCAAAGCCCCCACTTAACCATCAACAACTGTTCGACGCTCTTCTTGAAGAATGGGACAACATACCACAACAATATATCCAAACTCTGATTGCAAGCATGCCTTGAAGATGTGCGGCTGTCAGTCCAGCGCGTGGAGCCCACCCACGTTATTAATTTCTTAAATAACGTTGTAGAATTACATTTCAATGTTTTTCCCTTTTGTTCATTTGTGGGTTTTTTGGAATTTTTCTTTGTTTATTTTGAGTACATGGTTTTAAAATACCTCTTTTCCGTTTAAATAAACATGAATTAAGATTAGTTAGTATTAATTAATTCCGTATAGTTGTTCAAACTGTAATGTAACCCTTTTTTGTAGGTGTTCCCCTAATTTTGTTGAGCAGTGTACATGCAATAATTTGTACGATAAAATACGATAGTATTCATTAGCTGATACGATAATTGTATCTTGGCATCTGGCAACACTGCTATCAATAAATGTTTCAACATTTGTGTATGGCGGGTGACTTGAAACTTTGGGGTGTGCGGTCGCTTTGGTGATTTGATTTATAGTGGACTTGCATACCGTACAATCAACAATTATTTAGATCAAAGAAGCCCTTGAAATGTTGGAAGTATGTCTGCTTCGGTACAAGACGTCTGTTAAAATCTGATGGAGGCGATTCACGATGTGCCTGTATTTTGTAAGGATACATATCCAAGTCTTTCTTCAAATTTCTTTGGTAGATTCCATAATACTGACACAGTCATAGCCACCCCTTATCTAAAAAATTGTTGATCGCACGGTACATCCCAACATTGTTTAATTTTGGACGCATAGAATTATTATTTATCATTTTGTTGAACTTCATTAGATTCAGATGGATCAGCTACCAAACCTAAGAATAAACCATATTCATCTTAAGTTTCTATTCATATTTTACTTATGAATAATATATATATTTATTTTATTATGAAAACCTTAACTCCCATTATACCATGTTACAGAAATACAATTGTCTCAATTCCAAATGGATCGGTCTATCTTTAACGAGTCATACAGAGGTACGTTGTAACAATATAACTACTGTTAACGTCAATTTCTGTAAATTACAAAATGGATCTATTTATAATTTGCTTTTAGATACCACTATCAATAGTGATGATGAATCAAGTGAATCAGAAGCTGGTACAGATCTTCACTCCCATCACTCAAATAGTAAGTTTTATTTGTATATAATTTAATCTCACAAATAATTTGGAAGCAATACGGTTACACACAAACACAATATATGATTCACTATTTAATATTTATTCGTATACACTTGTTTCATTCTCTTTACCATTCTAATCATATTAGCTGGTAGTCATTTATTTCGGTTGATAAAATTGTATTGCAGATTTATTTGAAATTCATGTAAGACTCATTGCACACTACAGACAATTGATCGGATTGATAAGCAGTCTGCCTATAGTTGGCCAACTTTACAGTTGAACGGGAATCGGAAGCCCATCTAACTATTTATCGGTCATTCTACAGGCCGACTAGAATCCCCTAATAGGTGTATGCACTCACATAAGTCTCCATACTGATTAAGAAATCAACTAAACTGTCAGCCGATTAAAAGTCTGTAGTGTGCGATGAGTTTAATAACATTCCGAGAAATTTGTGTATTGGCGTATGATGTATGGGTGATATTATGACGTTAAAATGCTTTCCTGTAAAGTTTAAGAGCATTAAAGACTGTATAGAGAGTTAATAGACTGTATCACGGCATAGTTAAGAATATATGTACTTAACGGATTAAAAAATATATCAATGAAATTATGATTACATCACTTTTATTGCCAAGTTTCTTCGCCTGCGTCTATCCTCAATAATGAATTCTACTTCTTTTATACATATCATCAACAAAACAACATGTGAAGACTCTTCTATACAGCAATACAATAATGATTCTGGTAAGAATACATATACACTGTATATCAGCCAAATGGAATAAATTCGATAATAAATAAATGGGGGCGTGTTCGAAAAAAGCTCGGACACGTCGATTGTTATTTTTAGTTGCGCATTTTTTTCAACAAAAACTTTTTATACAGGGTGTGTCATGTGACCGTGGCCAATACCAACTTTCTTATTTTAAATGCAACACCTGGTATATTATTCAATTTTTGGATTCTTCAGAAAATTCTAGACATATTTCATATACAATGTCCTATACCTATCTTCAACTGTTTCGGAAATATTAAGTGTTTTCAGATTTATTGCAAAAATTAACATTAAAAAAAGAAAATTATTTGATTACAGAAATTCGTAAAAACTAATAAGTAATACTGTTTATTTCTTGATAATGTAAAAAAACAAAAAAAAAACAATAAATTTCAATGGAGATGTTCAAAATGCTCGCCGTGAACGTCTTGGCAACTTCCTAATCTTCAATAGAAATTTCTTCTAACGTTACTCAACATCTCAGGCGTGACCGATCTAATCGCAAGCATTATTCGTCTTAATATACACACTTAATATTTCCGAAACAGTTGAAGATAGGTATAGGACATTGTACATGAAATATGTCTAGAATTTTCTGAAGAATCCAAAAATTGAATAATATACCAGGTGTTGCATTTAAAAATAAGAAAGTTGGTATAGGCCACGGTCACATGACACACCCTGTATAAAAAGTTTTTGTTGAAAAAAATGCGCAACTAAAAATAACAATCGACGTGTCCGAGCATTTTTTCGAACACGCCCCCATTTATTTATTATTGAATTTATTCCATTTGGCTGATACACCCTGTATATATATATATACAGGGTGTCTCAAACTTGACGCCCGTCCTCTTGGGATTTGATCCAGGGGGCTTATAGAAATTGAAAATTAAGAGTGGAAAATATTTCGTTTGCCCTTTGTTATAGAGTTATTGATAAAAAACAAAAAAAAAACTTTGCACTTTAAACTTTATTAAATGCTAATAATATTAAAAAACAAGATATTGTCCACATCTTTTTTCACAAAATATGTTCAAATAGGCCACCTCCTACTTCAATGCAAACTTTCACACCATTTATCATGGAAGCACGAACTGACTGTAGCATATTTTCATCTATTAACGCCACAGCTATTACATCTTCAGGATTCAGAACAGGTTCGCGGTAAACTTGTTCTTTCAAATAGCCCTAGAAAAGTAACCCTGCGGATTCAGATCCGGCGATCTAGGAGGCCATGGTATGGGCCCACCTGTTCCAATCCACCTTCCAGGGAATTTTATATTCAGATTATTTCTTACTTCTATTCCATAATGTGCCGGTGCACCATCATGTTGAAACCAATAATTTAATCTACTTGCTAATGGAACTTCATCAAGCAATGGATGTAGTAAATTTTCATTTATTCATTTAAAAATTGTAGATACAATGCTGTATTAAGTCGGTTAGGTAGAATGCATGGACCAATTACATTATTATTTAATAAGCCAGCCCAAATGTTAATTGACCATCGTCTTTGAGAATATCTTTGGTGTATTAAGTAGGGGTTTTCATCCGTCCATTCGTGCAGGTTATGCGTATTTATGATACCTGTCTCGGTAAATGTGGATTCATCTTCCACAAAATCTTTTCAATGAAATATGGATTATTGTTTACGCTATGAAGCAACCATCTACAAAAATTGATTTGAAACTCCCTATCTCCGTCATGCCAAACTTGAACTTTTTGGGGCCTAAATAGATGTAAACCATTTCTCCTTAACAATCTGTGAATTATATCTTTTTGGGCATGAGTTTGGGACGATATAATTCGAAGGCTTGTACTTTGTTCTGCCTGAACAAATTCAAGAATTTGCTGTTCTTGATCGATGCTTAGCTTAGATCGACGTCCTGCCTGATTCTGTCTAGGATTCAAATTACCTGTTTCCAGTAATCCTTGTTCTGCCCGTCTAATAGTTTTTGCATCAGGGTGCCGACGATTTAGAAACTTCTCTGCATATGCCCTAGCCGCAGCAGTGACATTGTTATTGCATGCCCCTAACGCTTGCAACATATCGACATAATCTCTATTACTGTAGTATAGTTCCATAATACACAAAATACGAGATACAAAAGCGAAGTACTTATCTATTGAACCTAAATGAATTATGTTACACAACTAATTGTCAAATCTGACAGTTATGTCTCTAGATTTGATAAAATTAATCAATCAAAATCATGTTTTGAGTAGTGGCCGTAGAAAAAAGTTATTGTTTACATTTTTATCATTAACTCTTTAACAAAGGACAAACGGAAAATTTACCATTCTTAATTTTCAATTTGTTTTAGCCTACTTGATCAAATCCCAAGAGGACGGGCGTCAATTTTGAGACACCCTGTATATATATATATATATACCAGGCTTTTTTTTTCTTATTACACATATGATGGACCATGTATAACTGGTTGCCTGCATCTACCCACAAGGAATTTCCTATGTGTAACTCTAAAAAAAAAAAAAATCAACTCATTAGCGGCGTCGGTGCAGGCAACCTGTCAATTTTGGCATATGCTACATAGAGAGGTTATGTGTTTATTCAAGACAATACACGAGAGTATTCCTAATGTATCAAGATCAGCTGATTTGTCAACAAATGATTATTTTCTTTGGGGTTACCTGAAAATGAAAATTTTTAATGACGTACAAATACATAACGTAGATGAATTGAAAGGCCGTATACGTACTGCATGTAATGGCATAAATCCACAATACATTAGGAATACTCTGCGTATCTTCAAAGACCCCGTTGTGTATTGCCTTGGATAAAAACATAACCTGTCTGTGTAACATGTGCCAAAATTGACAGGTTGCTTGCACCGACGCCGCTAATGAGTTGATTTTTTTTTTTTTAGAATTACACATAGGAAATTCCTTGCGGGTAGATGCAGGCAACCAGTTATACATTGTCAATCATATGTGTAATAACGAAACAAAAGCCCGGTATATGGCGTTTTGCTGCGAAAGATCCCCTTTTTAACTTTGGTCTCCTATGCTACATTGTTTGCCAGTTTTCCACATCAGTATAAATTTTCAGCAACGATTTTAACAACTCGTGATGCTCGCAAAAAATCTTCATTTTCTAATGCAAAAGAAGCATTTCGCAATTGAGTATCAAACAACTCTTTTTTGAAAACTGCAACTCCACATTATTGGAAACTGAAAGAGAAACTTTCAACTAAGAAAATTTATTCAAAATAATTAACATTACATGGTACATAAATTGTTTCACATCAAATCAAATTAACTCAGGTTAAGGTCCATACAATTATTAAATTATTAAATTAACATTACATTTTCAAATACTTAACAATTAATGTGAGATTAATAAACAGATACAGCAATAGTTAATCCTTACATAATTGTCTGATAGTCACTTAGACACACTGTATATAGAAGTAATACTAATGTTTTCATTTTTTTTTCAGTTGATTCAGGCAATGAGAGTATATTAATTGCACCAAGAAAGAATTACAAAAATGTAATATTAGATTCTGATGATGACGATCAACTGTGCAGTCAAAGTTCAAACGTTGGTAACAGCTTCCAATTACCGCAGCAGTCACGTATCAATGCTGATGCTGCAATTTCTCAAACCAGTAATGCAAATTTAAGTAAGGTGCAACGACAGTCTTTCAATAGCAGCATTGTAAATAGTGCTCCGGAAGAATATACATCTAAGATTGTAAACGCCGCTGCTGCAATTGCTGAAAAAAGTAATGCGAATTTAAGTAAGGTGCAACAACAGTCGTTCAATAGCAGCATCGTAAATAGTGCTTCGGAAGAAGATTTGCATGTTCCGCAAGTGCCGGATGAGTCTCATCTAGACAAAGTTAGATTGAATCCTCGATGGGAATCTCCCTTGATTCGAAAATCGGTTACCATTGGGGCTAACAAAAACTATCGTATATCTGAAAATATAAAATTTGCTATGTCTAGCACTATGGTAGAGTCATGTGAGCAGCCGGAAGTGAATCAGGAATCGATAGATTCTTCGGAAGTACAGATTATTTCTCCTTCCAACCGTATTTCCGATGATATTGAAATTATCAGTGATAGTGATGATGAGGTAAGTTATCAATGTTTTAATCATTTGTACATATGTTTAAGTTTAATTGGTTAGTTAGACGTTTTCAGTTATAAATTGCTCATTTTCATTTTCATATTGTCTTTATTATTGGCCCGACAAAATATTAGAGTTGTATAATTGCATAAAGAAGTGCTCTGTCGGACGAGGCTTACAAATACCTATCTGGTTCAGTTTACTGGCAAAGGAAATGCTTTGTATGTCACAATTTTGATAAGATATTTATTTATTTATTTATTTAATTCTAATATAAAATACATTAATAGTGGATTGTTGTTTCTTAATCTAATATCTACTTATAATAATTCTATTATCTAAGCGTACATTATTTGTACTTTATAAGGTATGTAGGCTAATTATAAAATGCTAAAATATAAAATGCTCATGGGTATCAAACATAAGACCGTTAAGAAAACCTATTAAACTTATCAACAAAATGATTTAAATGAGTGTTTTGCTAATTTTTCAGGTGTTTACGAAGCCCAATTTTATTCTTAAACAGGCAACTTTGGATGGTATGTTAAAAACTTCTGAAATCCCACCGAAGCAAATTTTGCCAAAATCACCTGAACTGGCATCACCAAAAAGTACTTTCGTAGAAGTTTCTGCTAATGAATACAAACACCAGAAGGACAAAGTTCTAAAATTAGAATATGATGTTCAGAAATCGAAGGTAAGTTGTTTGACATTATACAAAATTATTACCAATTGCATTCGTTACTACAAAGGTGCATTATCACGATTTAAAACCTCTAAATTATTGCAACAAATTATTCTGCTGCACCAAGTCATGCATTGCTGTCATGCGTTTCTAATTTTGCCTATATGTCCGGGTTAATCTGATCCCCCAGGTTGGATTTAAAATAGTGGGGTGCAGTGGCACCATCTACATTTTCATGCGAATCGTGCGATTTAAACGATTTAAAAGTGACTCTATTAAAGTAGTAACTTATTCCTTGAATCTTTTACCATATGTAGTCGGTAATTGTAACAATTTGCTGCTAACATATCAGGTTTCTCGACTGCACCATTAATTAAATATTCATCTCCACTGAATTGTTTATAATGCTCAATATTTGAAAACAGAATTGTTCAAAAGGACTGAAAAAATCAAACCCCATTTTTGAATTTTGAATGGAAATTTATGTTTTCCTGTATTCTTTATCTATTATCTCCTGTTTATCTTTGTCTTTTTCCTAATTCTTTGCCTGTGCTTTGTTCCAGAATTTGTTCCGTACAATAAACCTGAATGCACTACCAGACAAAGGCGCACTTCTAAAAGAAGCTTCTGGCAAAGCTGCAAGTATGCTGAGGACTGAAACAGAAAAACTCAACAACATGATAATAGGAAAGAAATTTAATATACATACAGGTAGCTAAGACGAAATAAAATATTAAAATCAAACTCTAATCTAACTATCTAACCGTACAGAGCAAGCAATCAAGAAAGTGGTGTCAAATTTTACGTTGGATAATAATAGGTGACATAGTTCAAGATGCAAATCAAATATATTTTGTAATTTTGCCAAAATGTTGAATGCTGAAATTTTTGTAGGATATAAGCAAATACGTTAACTATATTTTTTCAAACGTCAGTATTTGATATTAAATTGTTGGAAGTAGTTGGAAAAGTTGCCACCACATTCTTGAGCTCTCTGTATATAGTATTTAATGCTTCTCATTCTATTTAAGCTGCATCAAAGGTGGAAGTACTGAAAAAGCAAGATCCAACATTTGCAATGCCAGTGTCATCATCATGGAAAGATATAAAAGCAGGTTCAGTTGCAGTCCAGCCCCGAACATTTGGCAAACAAGCATTGGCCACGCACAACCAACAAAAAACCGTAACAATGGATCGCTTACATCAACTTCATGGGTCTTTGAAAACGTGTCCGACTGAAGAAACAATAGCGACTGATCCAAAAGGTTTAAAAGTTGAATTGATGCAACACCAGAGGCATGCTCTGGCTTGGCTTTTGTGGAGGGAGAAGGAAAAGCCTTCGGGAGGAATATTGGGTAAGTTTGTTCGGTAACACCAAGATAAATGTTTTTTACTCTATATTTTGATAGCCGATGACATGGGATTAGGGAAGACTTTAACAATGATATCACTTGTCATGAAATCTAATGAACAAAAGGAGTGCAATGAAGATTCTGATGAAGAAAATCACGATTCAGAAAAGAGAAGACATAAGTTTACAGGTGGAACTTTAATCGTTTGTCCAGCGAGTTTGTTAAGTCAGTGGGACGGTGAAATAAGAAACCGTGTTCGAAAAGGACTAATTTCCTCCGAATTATATCATGGCCAAAAAAGAGAATCTAAGGCAAAAATGTTGTTAATAATTTATGCACATGGACTATTTCTGATAACATACTTATTTTAGTCTTGCAAAATATGACGTTGTCATCACTACATATGCGATTGTAATGCATGAAATGGGTAAAAGCACACCATTATTTAACATTAAGTGGGATCGTATTGTGATGGACGAGGCTCACCAAGTGAGAAATTATAAGTCTCGCACTTCACTTGCTGTTTGTGAATTATCTGCAAAATCAAGGTGGGCGTTGACCGGTACACCGATTCACAATAAGGAGGTTGATTTATACGCTCTGTTGAAATTTTTACGGTGTTCGCCATTCGACGATCTTGCTGTAACTATTTCTAAAATTAAACTCTTAGCAATATGTTAGAAACAATTAACATTTCAGATATTCAAACGTTGGGCGACTGAAAAAAATTCAGGTGGCCAAGAAAGGTTACACACGGTTATGTCGTCTTTAATGTTGCGTCGCACCAAAGCACAGCTGCAAGAAAGTGGATCGCTGCAGTGTTTACCAGAGAGAAGTTGGGATATCATTGAAATCAAACTAGAAAAGCAGGAAATGCATATCTATCAAAAAGTTTTAATATTCTCCAAAACATTGTTTGCCCAGTTTCTGCATCAACGAGCGGAGAAAAATCAAGATGAAATAAACTCGAATCCTTTACTAGTTGCTAATTTAAACCAACCTAACAATGAATATCATAAAATGCATAGGGAAGTTATCAAAATGAATGGAGGAAAGCAGATTAAACAGCATGAAATTCTTGTCCTTTTATTACGATTAAGACAAATCTGTTGTCATCCTTCTCTAATAACTGGTGTAAGTATTTATTTTAATATTTTATTTAGATTATTGTAGTTCATTGCGTGTATAATATTGTGTGGGTCTCATTTCTTGCTGCTCCAAATCGCGACCCAATTCACCTCTTTTATGAGAATTTATCGTTAACAGTGAATTGAAGCGAAAATGTATATTCAAAAATATTTTAGATGCTCCAAGATGGTGAACTGGAAGAAAACGCTCGTGATGACGATGGCCAAGATGAAAATATGGATGCATTTGATCTGTTGGAGCAATTAAATAAGCTCAAATTAGACGATGATGACGATCTCAATACTGCAAACACGTGTGCAACTGGCGACGTATGTTTGGCTGAAGCGACACGGGGAATATTAAACCCATCTCATCCTGTCTTTAATAAGAGGAGACGAAGTACAAAAGTAAGTGATTGTCAACTTTGGTGGAATGCGTAGAGTGTTTATAGATTTTTAAAAATATTTTCAGGTCCAAGCTGTGATAAACTTATTGACGGAAATTCCAAGGGGTGACAAATGCATTATAGTTTCTCAATGGACGGGCCTACTTAAATTATTATGTGTTCATTTAGAAGATGAAAATATTGTGTTTGACCAGTTAGATGGGACAGTACCAGTCCACAAAAGAGCAATTTTAATCGAGAATTTTAACAACCCGCAGTACCCCGCTAAAGTAAGTAAGGAACATAATTTGTTTGTTGGATGATCTAAATTCTCTGTTTAGGTTTTATTGTTGTCCTTGACTGCTGGTGGAGTGGGACTCAATTTGGTAGGAGCCAATCATTTACTTTTGCTTGATCTGCACTGGAATCCTCAGCTAGAAATGCAAGCTCAAGATAGGATTTACCGATTGGGCCAAAAAAAACATGTTCATGTGTACAAGTAAGATTTGATTGTAATTATTATCGTCGCAAAAATATAAGAAATTAATTGTAACTTGAAACACATAACCTTAATTACTAATTATTATCTTGTTATACTGCAATTTAATATATATTTTAGATTTATGGCTTTAGACACAATCGAGGAAAGAATAAAGCATTTACAAGACCATAAGAAGAATATTGCCGAGAGTCTCCTGACGGGCTCAAAAATGAAACAGACAAAATTATCACTTGACGACTTAAAAATGCTGTTTGGAATGTAATGTGGGATGTAGTCCAGTCAATTTTACAAAGTCATGTATGTTTAAGCAATATTCAAACATGTAAACCTGTTCCAGTGCAAATAATCCATAGCAAGAGCGGGTGGGGGGGATGTGTGCCTTTGGCAGTAATTTGTTTAAATACATTGATATTTTAAAATGTCTGTCAATAGTATTTTAGTTTTAAATATTTACATATATGGACTTAGTTACAGCCTTATATATTCTTTCAATAAAATACTTTCTAAAATTATGTTTACCTTTTATATGCTTTCATCACATTCATTGGAAATTCATTGGAATGAGCACAAATCTACTAAAAACTGTCTGCGATACAGTAATAAATCCCCTAACGAAACTCGTTAATATATGTATATTATCTAGCAGCTTCCCTAGTTGTCTACAGCTAGCGAGTGTAATCCCAATATATAAAAAGGGAGATATTAACGTTGCAAACAATTATCGCCCAATTTCTATTCTGCCAATCATATCAAAGGTAGTGGAACGCATCTTATTGCAACAGATGCTTGAATTTATGAACAACAACAATTTAATATCAGATCGGCAGTATGGTTTCGGCAAGGGTCGCACTACCGGCGATGCGGTCACGGCTTTTACGCAGGCAGTATATGAAGGTTTTGAAGGGGGGAATACTCTGTCGCTACCTTCATGGACTTGTCTAAGGCATTTGACTGCGTCTCTCATCGGTCCTTCTCCGGAAGCTATACTGTTATAACTTCCATCCAAGAAGCTGCCGTATGATTAACTCATATCTATCTCACAGAGAGCAAAGGGTATATTTTAATCGGGCGGTTTCGAATCAAACGGCAATGAGACGTGGCGTCCCGCAAGGGTCAATCTTAGGTCCGTTGCTTTTCACAATGTATATCAATGACTTACCTAGCACCAATGAAAATATAAGAACTACTCTATTTGCCAACGACACCACCTTACAAAGCTTCTCTGAGAACAAAGCCACTGCTATCTCGAGTAACAGCAGAGCAGTTGAAAAAGCATCAAACTGGTTTTCAACAAATAAATCAACAGCGAATCCCGACAAATCAAGCACTGTGATATTCTCCCTAAAAAGGGACACGGAGATCAGTACCGCTAAGTTTTTGGGTATGTATTTGGACACTAGGTTAAACTGGCATAAACATGAAGACGAAATATCCAAAAAAATTTGTAAAAATATATATCTTGCGCCAACTAAAAAATAAACTTCCACAGTCAGCCTTACTAACAGTTTACTTCACAAACTGCCGAACACATCTCGTATATGGCATCCTTTCATGGGGCCACTCAAATCCCATGAAAAGATTATTTGGTCTTCAACGAAAAGCACTTCGAGTACTCGATTCTCTGCAATACACTGCTGATTGTCGGCACTCCTACATAAATCTAAAAATTCTTAGTCTTCCTTGTATATATATTTTAGAATGTCTCATACATGTTCACACTAACATTGATGCCTATAAATCTCATAGTTATAATCAACATGGCACTCGGTCCAGTAACCTCTTCTTGTGTGCTGACTACCAACGCCTAACTAAGTCGCAGAATTGCATGAACTATTATGGACCAAAACTGTTCAATATGTTAGCAACCGATATTAAGACTACCGTTAAAAAAATTCAAAATTGCGTTGAAATCGTATCTATTGTTAAAGGGTTTCTACACTGTAGAACGATGTATGTCATGTAAATTCGCCCACCTTGTCATTTAAATATTTTAATATGTTGTGTTATGTACTCATTTTAATGTGTTTAATGTAAAAGTGAACCGGATGTTTTTATTTTTGTATTTAGTTTTGTGAATCCGCTTTTATATTATATTTATTTGTATATTGACGAATGTAAAACATGCTGTTATAACATGAATAAATTACTTACTTACTTACTTACTTACTTACTTACTTACTTACATTAGTAATATGCTGGTTTCAGTTTCCCTCAAGATAAGTGAAAAAACAATTAATCGTATCCGCTTCAATTGTTACTGTTGGTATAGAACATGTATTTAAAGATGCAAGCCCAATCCATGGATCTTGTGTGCAATTGCAAAGCATATGAAAAAATATAGCCATTCAAAGTGTAGAAATACCAGAGAACACTGCACATTTCATGTACAGCAAGAGGCATAAATTTGGAAGTATAGTGGCAATTAAGCTACAAACCGATATCTTGGAATACTTCGACCACATGACAAGAAGCAATCAATTCTCAGTATTCAACACTGCAAAAGTGATGCAAAATGATGATTTTTTTTCAATTTTTGTATCTAAATATCATATACTATGCTAAAACTTTAACGATTACTGCAAAATTTGGGTATTTTGCAGTTTAGGTGCATAACACGAATTTCGCTAAAACCCCATTTTCCCCCCTATTTCGAGGTCGCTGATTACGAAAATGTTAGTTTTTTCCGCGGAAAAGCTTCCTTCACCCTTAAATAGGGGTCTGAAAATTGTGAAAATTTGAATTTTTGAATCAGGGACGTCGAAACAGGGGGGAAATGGGCCTTTAGCAAAATTCGTGTTATGAACGTAAACTGCAAAAACTCCCAAAATTTCAATAATTACTGTTGTCTTTTTTATTGTTACTGACATATTTTCAATTATTCTGCGAAAATTTCATTGTTTACTATCAAAATTTCATTGATCAGTGTTAAAATATCAATGATTACTGTCACATTAGGAAATATTTCTGTCAAATTTTCAGTTGAAATGGTCAGAAATTGAATTTTATTCAGTTAAAATAACAATAATCTCATAAAATAATTAATTACAAACACCGATTTATTCATTACATTCAATATTAGAGAATTGAGTAGTAAGTTTCTTCTCATTCACAGGCAACCAAATATGCAAATCATATTATGTGAATCTTCAATACATCTAATAGTTCCTTTCAAATATTGAAAATTATGCCACATGGATGTTGCAAAATGCTTATAAATGGTTAGTGTTTGAATTGCAACAATAGCCAAAATAATACAAATCTCAAGAAAAATTTAGATTACAGATTATGCAACTGCTTTTCCGAATTATCAACATAAAGAAATTCTGGTTGAGTAAATCTTTTGAATGAATTTAAAAGTAAAAAGAAGCATCTCTAGGCCAAGTTCATGTATCTCACTATGACGCATTCAATTTTTTCAAAATAAATATAACCAGCGATTTTTTGGGTCCTGCGGGTTTGCGTCAGAGTGTTGTCACCGGCATTACACAACACCTGATTTAGGGTTGTCATAAACTTTGATCCACTAACACTAATCAAGTAAATCATCAGGGACTTGAAATCACATCATTAACAATGATTGCTGCACGTCGTGCCGCAGTTTCCGTGCTCAAGTGAGTAAATTTTCCTTTGATTAAAGATCTCATCGTTCACAACCTGTATTTTAAAATCAATCAATTTCCAGAAATGTTAGGGCTAAACATACATTGCCCGAACTACCATACTCCTACGAAGCGTTAGAGCCCATCATAAGCCGTGACATCATGATGCTCCACCACCAGAAGCATCATCAAGCATATGTTACGAACTTGAACATAGCGGAGGAGAAGTTGAAGAGCGCAGTGGAGAAAGGCAACGTCTCGTATGTTAATCATTAACTATTTTAATAACAATCTTATATGCTCTTATAAGCAAACATCATCTTCGTAAACTTTCGGCTCTCGTTCACAATAAATTAATGTTTATAACAAAGGGCTCGATAAGATTCTAGTACGACGTCTAGCGGCAGAAATAGCAGAAACTAGTGAAACATGCAGCTGTGATCATACGACAACAGTACCACCTTTGCAATTGTTTTCAGCAGTGGCCTAAATGAGAACTAGCGAAACAAGTAGCTTCGCAGCACCTCCATCGGTTTGTTTTGAGCCCAATAGTCTGCTTGATGTGTTTTTTGTGGTCTGCTGGATGTGATGTCCAACAACAATATTCTGCAAATATTACAAAATATGGTTCCTGCACTTTTTATTCTTATGACATTTATTCTAGAGATGCTATTGCTTTGGGGCCAGCTCTCCGATTCAACGGTGGTGGGCACTTGAACCACTCGATTTTCTGGAAGAATCTCTCGCCGGATCGCTGTCCGCCTAGTGAACGCCTGACCATGGAAATTAACCGCTCTTTTGGGAGCATGGAGAAGATGAAGGAGTTGCTTTCAGCTGCTGCAGTTGGTGTTCAAGGATCTGGATGGGCTTGGGTTGGCTATTGCAAACAGTCAGGTGAATAAATAGTTTTAACTAGCTGTAGGATTTCCAGTGCCTGACTGCACTTTTAAGTGCTTATAATATCTTCTGTAGGCATAAAATTTGCCCGAATTGCATTCTCTAATGAGAACGCGAACTTGTCTAGTCTTCGGAATTGGCTATTTAAAATAATTGAAGAGAGGAATGGATAAGTCAATTAAGTGCAACTAAAAATTGTTTTGGATTTGTGCACAAACATGAGATATGGACCTGATCAAGTTGACGATCAACTCTGACGAACATTATTTAACAGCGTGTTCGTAAAGATATCTGCCATACCTAAAAAAAAAAAACATAGATTGCTCTTTTTGTAACTTATACAATAACTTTTATTTAATTATCGTAAAATTAATATTCGGCACTTTGCCTATTTATCCATTCGACTCTTCACTTAACTGAATTACATATGATATTCTTTTATTTACAGGACAATTAAGGATTGCGTCATGTGCTAACCAAGATCCATTGCAAGCGACCACAGGACTGACACCGTTGTTCGGTATTGATGTGTGGGAACACGCTTATTACTTGCAATACAAGAACGTAAGGGCCGATTATGTGAAGGCCATTTTTGATATCATCAATTGGAAAGATCTCGACGAGCGATACGCAAAACTTACTGGATGCTCTACTTAAAAACGCCCACTCGTAATAGTTGTGATGTTTTTCTGTTATAAACCTATTCTTCTATTATTCTAAAACACTTTGCATCAATTGTTTGTGTATCTTTGTTGTCTACTTTCCGTATTATTCTTTAGGTTTTTTATAGGATATTAAAAGTTTATAAGTGAGCAAAATGTGTTTTAATGCAATCTTAGTTATCAGCAGAACCCGTATAGAATAGAAATGAAAATTGAATTGAATTGAATTTGCCAAACTATTGAAACAAAATGCTTAATATTATATGCTACGTTAACGAAGAAGATAATTCTATATTGTTAATTAAAGTAGATGTATGAAAATAGTCTTGCTAAAAATTTTCCAACATCAAAGTTGCATTCCTCGGGAGGAGATCTAAAACAGGTCATCTTGTGTACTGTTCAATTAGCAAAATAAAAGGTCACTTATGTATGTTTCTCATATTAAGGTTTTATTTATAGTTCTGGATTTAGAAAATTGTGCTTTCTTAATTCTTCATTGGGATTTTTATATTATATTTATTTACATTGTGTTTCTTTTAAATATTTGTGACCGGTTTTGATTCTCGTTTAGATCATCTTCAGGCATAAAAATGGTCAGATGCTAGTTAAGAGTATTGTTTTTAGAGTATATCATCGGAAATGGTTTGTTAAATTGGCTGTGTAAGAGTATTTTCAATGTTGGCGTGACATTTTTGTGGGGCATCCCACAGCCAATTTAACAAACCATTTCTGATGATGTATTCTAAAAACAATACTCTTAACTAGCATCTGACAATTTTTACGCCTGATGATGTAAACGAGGATCGAAACCGGTTTTAAGTTTTAAATTAGAAATTTTATCAAATTGTAGACAATGTGGTTGAGGCGATACATTTTAATTAAATGAATTAAAAATAATACACTTTGTTGAGTTTTACTGTTGTAAAACAGTGTTGTTTCATTAATTCTCTCAGGTGCTCTCGATGGATGGGGGCCCTAAGCAACTGCTTATTTTGCTTATACGTAAATTAGGTCCTGCATGCACGTACAAGTAAATAAAATGGCAATTGATTATATTTAAAAAATATATATGCGCATAATGGGTTGCCAACAGCTGAAGTCACGGCGTCGTCAGCGCAGAAACTGGTGAACTTAATACCTATGAATCAAGCTGCAATAAACGAACAAATCAGATACATAATGAGATAGCGCACTTAAATTACTCATCCATGGTGCTATTTTTCATTGATAATAACATGTATTTATTGATATATAGCACAATTAAAAGAACACTTATACCTAGGCATCCTAATGTATGTACATTTACCCTACTTTTCTAATTCCGTTAATTAAGTTGCCTATATTCTTATCGATTAATATCAATATCTTCATATACAGATGCAAATAGATCCAGGATTCAATTTAATCTCTTATTGGCAAAAAACGTATTTCCAGAGTACATTTGGATCTGTAGTTCAATATCCCTCGTTGAGGGATTTAATTGATAAAAACTCTGTCATTGATTACTGTCCCTCAATTTCCAAATAAATGTATTTATTTATAATTTGTAGGGCTTATTTGGTTCCACGCCAATTGCTTGTATATTTGTATGTATATTTATACAGAATTTCATACAGTTTCATATACATGTAATAAATCGATTCATTTTTATCGATTATTATCAGAATCGTTTTATGCCAATACGAACAGATGCTGCAATCAATCAGTTTAATCTCTTATAGGCCATGTTTAATTGCATGAGGGTGTCGAAAATGTGTGAAATGAATGTTTTCAGAGTTAATTTGTATTTTACGTACATTAAATGCATTTATTGAAACCCCTAGAGCAAGTGTCTGAACAATTTCTAGTTTTTAATTTTATTTCACGTTAGGGCAGTTTTTGAGTAAATTAGTTAATGCATGGGTTAGAATTAGTTATATGTATAATGATTGAATAATTATAATTATGTATAATTTACATGCAATCAAAAAAAGGTATAGAATTTTATTTTCATCCGAGTTTTTGGTTTCCAAAAATTATCGATTTCATTGACGCAGGCTCTTTTACAAATACAGAACATTCAAACTTTGAACAACACTTCAGGAAGACTGAATGCACCCTTATGCAATTAAACATTGTCTTCAAGAGATTACCACTTTACATGCTAACTCTGATGCTAATTGATTCCAGGATCTATCTACTTGCATCTTCTACTGCTACTTCTACTGGCATATAACGATGCTGATAAGAATGTATTGATTTATTACATGTATATGAAGCTGTATAAATAAACAAGTAATCGGTGTGGAACACATGAATCGGTGTAAACAAATTATCAATAAATATATGTATATGGAAATTGAGTAGCATGAATCAATTACAGAGTTTAAATCCATTGAATCCTGCAGAGACGGATATCTGAACTACAATCCAAATTTACTTTGGAAATACATTTCTTAACACATTTTCGAAAGCTTTGTGCAAGCATAATGGGAGATTGAATTGAATCCTGGATCTATTTGAATTGGTATACAAAAATACTGATAATAATCTATAAGAATATTGGCAACTTAAATTACACTGAAATTATAAAAGTACGGTAAAATGTACATTGGGCTGCCTAGTTATAAGTGTTTTTTTAACCGAGCTATATAACAATAAATACAGCGAATTATCAAATATAAATAGCAACGTTCATCAGTAAATTGAATGCGCTTTCTTGTGATATATCTATTTTATGCGTTTATTGCAGTTTAATTCATAGGTATAAAGTTCACTGGTTTCAGCGATGACGCCGCCGTGACTTCAAATTATAGACAACCCAATATACACTTTTTAAATTACCGGTTAATTGTTTTTTTACAGAAAATATTTACCAGTACCCGTTTACCAGTAAAAGAAAATCTCGGTGATTTTTGATGCCCTAGTTGTAAGTACTTGGGGCATGTAAATTAATATGGTATTAGCCACAAAAATATATTGTTTCAACCAACAGTTAGATATTTTTTTAATGGCAAAGTAAAAGAAATGGATCGTGGTTGCACCAATCATCTATCCAAGATATGTAGTGATATAAATTGTTCGTGCTTCGACCAATTATCTGCACAAGTTGACCTAACAATCGATGCATACATCAATAATAAATGACAATTGAACTGCATGGTGATTATATTGTCTAAACATAGCATTATTATCAAAGCTGCATATTGTCTGCATTCTCAATACTGTAAACAATGTAATACGTGGGAGTAAGTATAGCTCCAAAATTGGCCAAAGCCATAAATTTTACGCCCAAGCTTTGAGTCATAGCTCCTTTTAGATGTCTGACTGAAGCGTAGATCTATTAACTTATTTGTCTGCACCCTATTTACTTTAATGCCCAATCTTTATTTTCACAGCGTAGATAAGCTAATTATGTAAATAAAAAATATATCATGCTACATAATTTGTTTTTGTTAGTGTTATATCCATATTTACCAGTTATTATAAATTATTATTTGGTTATTTTCTATATTTACCGGTATAATTATAAGTATAGAAAATAACAAAATAATAACAAAAGTGTTGTTGCAATGTATTTTTTAATTGTTTAAATATCGTCGGTTTACAGGTAGAACTCTTTGTGTAATGTTCGGATTTCTCATAATAAGGTAGATATACTGTTTAATTGCAAATCAAAATCTGTACCTTCTTATCTTGTACAAATTAAGGAGGTAAAGATTTTGATTTACAATTACTCATTAAGAAACATTTAAGCGAAAATGGATGAAAAATGTTTTATGTTTTATTTATTCTCTTTTTGATAACAAACTTATAAATACAGGTAGTAACAATTGTACGTTTAACATTCATGAGTGATTCTAGTGACACTTCTTGATTGATTTCGTTATTTTGTACAAGGTTTATGTACGTTACATATCTCAGAAATATAAAAATGTTGGTTAATAAATTTTACCTCTACCTGGACGATGTGTTGCATGGATATTTACGCAATATTTTTGTAATTACAAGAACACAAACTTTAAAGCATGTTATGCTACATTAATTTAACAATATAACATAAAGTGCTCAATCGCCAACATTTTAAAATACATATTTTTCTATGCATTGATGTAATGCAGGAGCAATGTTAAATACTCCTATGTCATTAGACTTATTATTACTATAAAGTAATATTTATGAAATCTATCGGTAATTTATGTTTTTATATTTAGTGAATTTCCATTTGTACATAATACTCTACTTGTACAATTAGAAATATAACTCATTTTATTTTATTCCTTAGAGAAGTTATAGACAGATTTCAGGCTACCTCTTAGAGGTCAAAATTTTAGAAAAACATTTCTCTCTTGAAAACTAAAAGAGATAAGTGTACATACAATCTTACAAAATATGTTCCAATTTAAGCAAGGAATTCGAAAATTTAATAAGATATGGGGTGTTCTATTTAAAATAAGAAAGTTGGTGCTACTTCTGGTGGAACCGGAAGTGATAGAAAGTTGAAAATATTTCACATGAGGATAAATGATTCAACCGTGCGATGAGGATTTTTGAAATTTTTAGTACAACGGCAACCCCGTAAACTTTTAACGAACGGTTTAGCGTAGACACCCTGTATATAATATATATTAAGTATATATCAAGTACTATATCAAATCTATATCTAGTTTCTATATAAAGTACTCTACTCTTTCAATATAATTTATTAACAAATCAGCGATATAGACTACGTTAGCAAAAAAATAAAATTTTCACTGTTTTGATATAATTCATTAACAAATTTAGAATGTACCGAGTGATCATTTAAATTTCGGCTCTAGTTAACCATGGAAATTTTAGCAGCTAATAACGAAGGCGAGATCACAAATCTTGTCTTTCTTATTGACTGCGAAAATTTCAATTGATAACTAGAGTTGAAATATAAATGATCACCCGGTATATTGTGTTACAAAGAGGCGAAGGTGATAAATAACCAAACAACATAATATTTCAAATAAGAAATAAAATGTTTATGGTTATAGTTCATAAAATAAGTAAGTTGGATGTAATAATAACAAGAAGATGTAAACACCAATAAATTAGATTTTTATGTGTTTAAAAGTGACAATATTCGTTGCGAATGGAATTATTTTAATATTGCTCTGTATTAGAGTTTAAATCAAGATTAGCCGTAGCTTTAACTAACTACTACACATTATTATAATTATTATTATTATTATTGTTATTATTAATATTAGTATTAAGTAGGTGCTATTGGTGGTCGTCATGATTACTAATAACGAGTAGGTCAATATTTTCTAAAATATGTTAAAAGAAAATTATTTTTATGTAAAGATAAAAAAGAAATAAAAAAAAAATAAATACATAAAATAGAAAATGTGTAATTTTTGTCTTTTAAACTGTATTTTATAAACACAAATTTGTATCAATTAGTCACGTGTCTTGATGACTGTGAAACAGCCTAATTTTATACCTAAATATTCAGTAGTTATATCCCGAGTGCATGCCAAATACGCGAATATTTTTACTAATTTATTAATACTAATTTTACTAATAATAATTATAATTATTATTGTTTAAATACGAATTGTAATTTAAATTAATAAATGTATTTTGATAATTAATTAATATTTGGAGGGAAATAGTCATTCAAATTGCACCAACTAGAAGATATAAATTATGTCAGCAGGTATAACTTAGAATTTGTAGACAATCATATTTTTCAATAAAATAATATTTAAATTAAACCTGATTTAATGTTCTTTAGATGAGAGAAAATACTTATAAATACTATAAATGTATAATATGTATAAATATTGTAAAGCAAACATATTTATAATAATCGTTATAACGATGTATGCTAGTTGCCAAAATCCTGCAGCAATAAACCAATCACAAAATACGTTCCATTGAGCAATCATGTCGATTGTACCTGTTGGATTTCAAGCAGGTATTTAATTATATGATTCATAATTAATATGCGATTACAAAGTAAGGTCAGAATTTGCAGGATGATTTACGAAACCGCGCTTGGGAATTACAGGAAATCAACTGCAATTGGAATTGGATTGCGAATTGATTGTAATATAATGCTTGAAAATGTAAATAATTAGCAATTGTTCTCACAGTGTTTCCAGCAATTATCTGGAATTAATGGCTTCGTGAGGAAATTCCATCTTGTGGATGCTATGAATTTATAGTTTTCCGTGCCGATAAAAATATACTGTCTATAGGCTATGCTGCACGTAAAATAACGATGCCAATGATTATTACATAATTTTTGTATTATTTAGTTATGTTTACCTTCGTGTGCATATAATAATTTTGTATTATGTCATATGCTGCCTTTATGTCATACATCATCATCCATGTCATTTATGTCATATGTTGCATAATGCATTTATTATCCGTAAGTTGTAATCCCTCTTATGAGAAAAGGTAGATTCTGACAGAAAGTATGGATTTCACCAATAGGCGAAAAATTGATTAATTCTGTTAAAGGAGAAAAACGTTCAAGACTTGAATTTCTAACTCACTTTATTTTATAAATTATTTACTGAATTATTTGATAATTAATCTTCATTAGATTTTCGAAACCTTATGCCAGGGTTGGAAGCTTGTAGCCAAGTCTAGTGGCTTGGAGGCAGGACTCCAAGACACAAAAAAAACAAGATTTTCGAAAAAAAAAAACAATTTAAGCCAAACAATGAATGCAATTTTTTCTCACAAATGTATTAAAAACTTTTACGTTTATGAAAAAAACAAACTCTAAATGCTTGTATATAACTTCTTGTATACGTATAACTTATATTAAAGTTCTTCTAACTATTCAATAAATCAATGAATCATTGATTCTTCCATAATTAAAAACTTTTGAAACACTAAATACAGTCTACTACATAGAAGACTTTATTGACCAAGTTGTTCCGGCATGTAGCAGAGATAACGTCAATGATGTGAAACAAACGATTGGAACGAAAAATCTATATCAGAAAAAAAAAAATAAGGGGAGCCTCTTGCTAAGCCCCCTGACAAAACGCGAGCACCTAAGGAGGACCACTATTGCTCAGTTTGCTTGTACATAGACCCTCTATGCCCCGTTAAAATTTCAGCCTTATTGGTTTATTCAGCATTCAGAAATAAATTTTTCAACTTTTTCTGCTACTTTTTTTAAATTTCCAATTTTGAGATAGGATATCTCGGGAACCGCCAGGGCTACGAGGCTAATAGGGTGCTTTTTGGAATCAGCAGGGTTCATTCAGTCTAGGCATGTGCATCTAAAGTCCACTAGACCAAACTTGAAAATTCAGATATGCAATAGTTTTCTATAACAAACGCATTATAAAATATTGATCATTATCAAGTTTTTGATATTGATGCGTTTTCTTATAAAACAGTAAAAAGTGTAATAAATGGCAAACATTTTATGAAGGCTTTTGATGCTGAACAACATTCTTGCAATTTATTTTGTTACGTGATTTGTATAACATCATTAGGAATAATCATTTAAAATATATCCTTAAAGTAATCAGGAGCCTTTCATGAACTTATTCAAACATGTACAGGCCTGAAATGGCGAAAACGTCATTTGTTGTGTATACACATACAGTCGATCAGCAATACAAATCATAAAAGTTTCAGAACCCAATAATTTATAGTACTTAACGAATTTTCAAAAATCATTTGACCAATACCAGTGGCAATTAATAGATGAATTAGTAACAGTTGACAAATTAATGAGTAAGAATTGACCGGCTTTTTTTTTAGGTTCACTACAGTATAAACAATTACTACTAATCAATGATGCAACAATACGATCATACAACCGTAGATCATACAGCGATATACAATCAGTATTGCTATAGTGATTTGGACGTCCAGTGTTTTACTGTAGACATTATTTAACTACGATAATGGATGGGTGGGTACACTATAACCATCCTCTCAGTTGATCATCAGCAACAAATAATCATTAAAGCAGAACGTGAATATTATAGTGCACAACACATTTTCAAATAATAATAGAGAGATAAATCAGTGACAATTTACATACGAATCAGTGACAATTGACAGATGCATCAATGACATTTGACAAATGAGTCAGTGACAAGTGATAGATGAACGAGTAACAATTGACTGATAAATTAGTGACAGAAATTATTAGAGTTAAGGCTTAATTTTGTTTACATGATCACTTTAGAATAAACTATGGCTAATCAGTGCTGCATCATTACGAATCATTATTGCTTATAATGATTGCTTATAATGATTGTAACATATTGGATGTCCAGTGTTTTACTTTACGCATAATTTTAATGAGAGGGTAGGCGGGTGGGTACACTCTCAGTTGATAATCAGCAATAAAAATCATTAAATTTACAAGAACAGTATAAATTATAGTACTCCACGAATTTTCAAATAACAATAATTGACAAATGGATCAGTGGCAATTGATAGATGAATCAGTGACAATTGACATATGAATAAGTAACAATTGTCAGATGTATCAGTGACACTTGACAGAAATTATTAAAAAAGGACTTTTTTTAAGTGATCACTACAGTATAACAATTACAATTAATCAATAATGCATCAATACGAACCATTATTGCTATAATGATTTCATAATGTTGGACGTGCAGTGATCATTATGATATTGCGATGTTAATGATTAAAAAATACATATTTTAAATGATCACTACGTATAAACAATTACGACTAATCAATGATGCATCAATACGAATCATCATTGCTATTATCATTTCATAATGTTGGACGTGCAGTGTTTTACTTGACACATTATTCAACTCGGAGAGTAGGTGGGTGGGTACACTATAACCATTCTCTCAGTTGATCATCAGCATTAAAAATCATTAAACCAGAAGAGTATACCTTATCGAGCCCAACATATTTTCAAATAACAATAGGCATATGAATCAGTAACAATTGACAGATGAATCAGTGAAAGTGATAAATGTATGAGTAACAATTGACTGAAAAATAATGACAGACATGATTAGAGTTAAGACTTCTTTTATTTAAATGATCACTTCAAAATAAACAATTGCTCCATCATTACAGATTATTATTGCTATGTTATAATGATTTTAAAATGTCGGATGTCCAGTGTTTCACTGTACACATAATTTTAATTAATAATAATTTGTCAAATGAATCAGTGACAATTGATAGATAAATCAGTGATTATTGACATGTGACATTATGATATTAATGATTAAAAAATACATTTTTATGATCACTACAGTATAAACAAATACGACTAATCAATGATGCATCTGTTAGCTCACTTCATATATTGTGATCCAGTTCTAATAATGTTAGGTCGGTAAATTACCTTTATTTTAATACTGACTATTGTTAAACCACAAAAACAATTTCAATACTAAATCTGCTGTCTTATTCTTACGATAGGTAATTATATTTGTATTGTAAAGAAGTCAATTGATAAACAATGGGATTTGCATTAACGAAACATATTTATTTAATAAAAACTAATAATACAAGAACGTAAAAGGTTAAAATCGTATAATAAAATTCTTCTTTCGCTTCTTCTTCTTCTTTCGAGTTTAAAACTCAGTGAGATACTTGTAATTTGTTGACCCAAGCAATAGCTTGATTTGACAGTGCCATTCAATCCCACATAGAAATCGATTAAATGACCAAATCTATCACGCTGCCCCACACAGATAATGGCATTGTGATAATACAGTTTGACAAACCATGACTGCTATTATGGTGTAATAAACACATAACACCCCCACAGATAACGGTGAAACACGGTTATTACACCGATTGTAACCATCTCAATACAATAATTTAATGTATCAATAATACAATGAGTCACCTTCAATGTATCCATGCGGACACAAAACAATATAACCTTATTGAAAGTTTGCTAATAATCGACTAATAATTGCTAATAATTTGCTAATAATAATCAATGCCGTTCTGAAGGGCCCAAGAGCGCTCCAGTGTTTACATCACGGTGGCCCTGAGTTCTATAAATAGAACGGTGCCCTTTTGACTGGTTTTAAGCAAATGAGACACACATATTCAGATTTACCTTTTTAATAAATTGGGAGGCATAACACATCAATACGAATCATGATTGCTATAATGATTTTATAATGTTGGACGTGCAGTGTTTTACTTGACACATTATTTAACTCAGAGGGTGGGTGGGTACACTATAACCATCCTCTCAGTTGATCATTAGCAACAAAAATCATTAAATCAGTAGAGTATACGTTATAGTGCACAACATATTTATAAATAACAATAGGCACATGAGTCAGTGACAATTGACAGATGAATCAATGACAATTGACAGATGATTAAGTGAAAAGTGGTAGATGAATGAGTAACAATTGACTGATAAATTAGTGAAAGAAATGATTAGAGTTAAGACTTCATTTTGTTTAAATGATCACTTCAGAGTAAACAATTGCGAATCAATGCTGCATCATTACAAATCATTATTGTTATGTTATAATGATTGTATAATGTTGGATGTCCAGTGTATCAGTTTACTCATAATTTTTATGAGAGGGTGGGCGGATGGGTATACTATCAGTTGATCATCACTCATCAGCAAAAAAATCATTAAATTTGCAAGAACATTATAGCACTCAACAAATTTTCAAACAACAATTGACAAATGCATCAATGAAAATTGGTAGATGAATCGGTGAGAATTGACAGATGAATTTTCAAATAACAATTGACAAATCAATCAGTGACAATTGACAGATGAATGAGTTATAATTGATACATTATCAGTGACAATTGACAATTGACTTTTTTCTAAATGATCACTACAGTATTAGCAATTACGACCAATCAATGATGCATCAATACGAATCATTATTGCTATAATGATTTCATAATATTGGACGTGCATTACTTGACACATTATTTAACTCGGAGGGTGGGTGGGTGGGTATACCATAACCATCCTCTCAATTGATCATCAGCAACAAAAATCATTAAACCAGATGAGTATACATTATAGTGCACACCATATTTTCAAATAACAGTAGACAAATAAATCAGCGACAATTGACAGATGAATCAGTGACAATTGACAGATGCATCAATGACAATTCACAAATGAGTCAGTGACAAGTGATAGATGAATGAGTAAGAATTGACTGATAAATAAGTGACAGAAATGAGTTAAGACTTAATTTTGTTTAAATGATCACTACAGAAATAACAATTACCTACTAATCAATGCTGCATCATTACGAATCATTACTGCGATGTTATAATGATTGAAAAATATTGGATGTTCAGTGTTTTACTTTACGCCTAATTGCAATCAAAAGGTGGGCGGGTGGGTACACTATAACGATCCTCTCAGTTGGCATCACCAATAAAAATAATTAAATTTATCACATCAGTATAAATTATTGATTCTATTACTGATTTTACTGAATTTTACTAAATTACTGATTCATTGCTCAACGAATTTTCCAGTTAGCGTGTAAATCCGCCCAGATGTTTTTGATAGAAAATTCTAAAGTTTTAAATTATTCTTCGAATTTTGTAATAATTGTTGGTAATTTGGTTTTTGTAAAGTCGATTAGCAAATATTTTCTCGAAACTCAGAGAGCTGATTAGTTCTGAAATAATCAACCCCATTTAGTTATAAATAATTATTCATTGCCGTTTCATTAATATAGTTATACCTGTACAATGTATATTATCAATATTCGTTAAAAAAGTATACTTTTCAATAAAGTATTATGTTACTGTATTAACTAGGAGCCAATTCAAAATTTTCCTGGGGCGCCTTACAAGTTTTACCGGTGCGGCGCATAGTGGTCGCAAACATCTGAAAAGCTGGTAAAAAATCAAATTTTCATATGTTTCTTACGCACTGATAGTATTTTTTCCCACAAAATATGATGTTCAGACTACCCTAAACCGGCGATTTATAAGCGCTACCGTAATTCCTAACCGTACCCGAGTTGATCAAATTCACTTCTTGCCATATACTACACACATTTTTCGTTAGCGTTTTCTTAAAACTACCAAGTGTCAAGTTATTAAGTGCTACATATCTCTTTAATTTCCGATAAGTAGATATGGACCCTTCAACTTCAGGTGTGTATAGTATATATATATATATTGTTACTATAATTTGGTAAAAAACTGATGTATCTCTTAATTATTCGCAAATTTTACAAATACGTACAAAATTAATAACCTTCCAAAGTGGTCCAAGCTTTCTTTCTTTCGAATTATTGTAGCTAATATAATGTACTTTTAATTGTAACCAAATTTAGCTGCCCGTTTTTGCCCCTATTTTGGCAAGTTCTGTTTTTTGTCGCTTGCAATATAAAACGCGCACATTTGTATAAAATTTGAGGAACAAATGCGGGGGATTTCTCTCAATCATTTGGTTTATTGAATTCATATTTGCCATTTAAACGTTAATACATACTGGGTTTTCAAACACGAACATTGGGATTTAACCCAGTAAAAAGGATTTCTTACTAACAAGAAAGAGATAAGCAGAAAGACAAAAATGAATATACAGGGTGAGTTTTTTCGGATGTTTAGTATGGGGATCTCGGAAACTAGCGGAGATAGAGGAACGATTAAATGGGGAAAGAATTGCAGTTTTACGAGTTCAATTTCATGGGCTTTTTGTTTTTTGGAAAAATTGCATGGATAACTAGATATCGTCTAGTTCCTCTATCTCCGCTAGTTTCCGAGATCCCCATGCTAAACATCCGAAAAAACTCACCCTGTATATGTGGTTTTCCTTTCAAGTTCATTTCCAGCAGATCGTTTGTGTATATAATATATAAGATTGGTGGTAGGTTTCCTCCTTGTGGTATTCCATATTCAGCTACAAGTGGTTGGCTATCTGCATTATTTACTTTGGTTTTTTGTGTTCTGTTTGATAAATATGTGTTCAATATGTTTAGCTCATTTCCCGTTATTTCTATTGCCTTAAGTTTTTCGATTAATTTTGGTTTTGATATAGTGTCGAAGGCTTCTTTCGTGTCAATGTATATAGCTAATACCAGTTGTTTCGTGTCCATCTTCGATGATATGTGGTGTATGAGATCTTGTGTGGCCGATGTATTCCTGAATGTTGTTGGTAGGCATATTGTTCTTGGTTGATAATTTTGTTTTTAAGCAAGTGAATGATGATTTGAATTTGGATAGTTTTCTCTAATACTTTATTTAGTGTTGATAATAATGAAATAGGTCTGTAGTTTTCCGGGTTGGTTTTGTCTCCTTTTTTGTAAATTGGTAAAATTGTGCTAGTTTTTATATATTCAGGATATATTCCTTCTTCGAGTACGGTATATATGATTTCTACAAAAATATGTGTTAGTTTTGTTCTGTTTCGTTTTAAGATTTCGTTTGTTATCTTATCAAGATCTTATTTCAAGTCCCATTTCAAAACTCGTTGGATTAAAGCTCGCAGAACTGAAAACGAAAATATTAAGGAATTCAATAATCAGTTGAAGAATTATCATATGCAGCGCAAATGGGCTTAAGGGCTTCAGGAAAAACGGATGCATCTAAGATATTAAACGACATTACAAATAAGAGTCCAGAACGAGCCAATAAATATATGAAACAAAAAATCTCAATCGCCAGGGCCAAAATGTATGTCAGGTGATTTTTATACATGGACCAGAAATTATTGCCTCTGCATTGTTGCCTATAGGGCAATTAGCTGAAGAAGTTCAGGAAGCTCGTAACAAGGATTTTAAAAAGCACAGAGCGCACAATTCTAGAAAACGCAGTAGAGAAAAATCCAATTTGGATGTGTTTCATTTACTATTAATTTCATCGAATCCTTTAATTACATCTAAGAGAAAATTACCTACAAAAATAGAACAACGCTTTACGAGAGAAACATAAGATTTATTAAGGTTGCCAGATGGCGACGAAAGTGAAGAAAGTGAACAATATGAAAATAAAAGCGATGAACAACTCATTATTATCTTTTAAATTTGATTAGAAGAATTAGTTTAGAAGTAATTTGTCTTCTTCAATACACATTTTTTGTAAAAGGGTTGTATGTCTTTTAATTTGTATATAATTACCTCCCTTTGCTGAAAGTTACCTCCATACCGAGTCGGCCATTTAGTTTTTGAGAATTTTGACCTCGAATTCGAATTCCTTAATCCTGAAAACCATTGTCTACTGACTTTTGCGGGAGTGACGTCATTTTTCACAATGTCGTTGGGCCATTTTGAGTCGGACATTTTGTTTCTAGAATTTTGACTTCGAATATTCGAATTCTCTGACCCCGAAGACTAGTGACTACTGATATTCGCGAGAGTGACGTCATTTTTTACAATGTCGGTCGGCCATTTTGAGTCGGCCATTTTGTTTTCTAGAATATTGACCTCGAATTCGAATTCTCCGGCCCCGAAAACTAGTGACTACTGATTTTCGCGAAAGTGACGTCATTTTTTACAATGTCGGTCGGCCATTTTGTTTTCGAGAATTTTGACCTCGAATTTGAATTTCTTGACCCCGAAAATACATAAATACTGACTTTCAAGAATATTCGCTCGAAATTTGATTATTTTCCAGCTTTTTAGCTACTTTAGCTACACTGTGTGGCGTTTCAAACAGGTCAACAAAATTCAAGATTATTAAAATACACATTTTTAAATTAAAGATGTGTGTTGTACATGATTCTAATATCCTCTAAGTAACCTCAACTCATCCTGGTCGTAATTGATGGTACTAAAAACAAGGAACTAGAATAATTAGCGCACTTGATCACCAACTTAGCAGCACGTAATGTAAACTATTTTCCTGGATTTTCCCGGTGGAGTCACGCTTCGGGTTGCACCTAACATCATGACCCATTTTCGGAATGACAATCAGATCCGCGACACGATTGCTAGAAATCCCACGCGCTGTCTTCGTCGAAGCCCGAAAAACAAGGATATCAAAAAGCCATCACACCCAGGAATACCTGAAGCTGGGGTCAAGGAATCTTCCGTCTCCGTCTGACTCGGCTGGACGGGTACCCACTGGCCGGCTCTGCTGCACACCATATATACAGAGAAATGAGCGTGTCTCGCCTCAGTTTCGCACTTTGGTGTCTCGAGTGAACGGTCATTTTTGTGTTCAGTAGTAGGTTTTTGTAGCAAGATGTTGAAGTACGTTCCTGCACTCGTGGTACTCGTTGGGTTCTATTTGTATGGTAAGCGATAATTTTTATCGTGTTGATTAATTGTTGGAAAGGTCGATAACGCATTAATAAAAATTAGTAGTCAAAGAAAAAAAAATTACTTAATCTGACAATAAATCCAATGTAAATTGAACCAATTGAAGCTTGTGTAGTTAAATATAAACATAAGCTTACTAAACACAATTTAATCATCCTATAATATGTACTAAAACTATGGGCCATCAGTGATATTGATCACATACACATTCTGATCCTGTTGTAACTCTTTCTAAAAAATCTCAATAAATTTGGTTATTTTTTTCAGCTATCTAAATTAATGTAATCATTTAGGCTAGGGTTTCTATTACCCTGCAGTTAAAGCTCATGCAAGTTTATCCAAGACTGTTAATCCGGACAGTAATCTAAGTTAAATGAACTTAATCTAAAGTAAGCAGCCTTTATTACGCCGATGGCATTTGTATCTACCTATTCACTGTCTGCAGATGTTTGTACTGAAATGTATAATCTAACCTAATCTAATGATTCCCAATGTAATATATGAATCACCTAGCATTACCTAATATAACATAACCTAACGTAATATACAAGGTGTTAATTAAGAACGTAGACAAACTTAAAGGGGCGATTCCTTGCTCAATTCAAATATAAAAAGTTCATATAAACATGGGGTCTCTGCAGCTTCGTTTTCAAAATAAAGTTTAAAGAAGTTTTAAAAAAATAATAAAAATATAAACATAATTAAAAATAAAAATAATTAAATAATTCTTTAATAAGAAACAATCTTACAATAGATACAAAACTTGAATACCATACTGTTATGGATATAATTAAACAAATATCATTGACTGATTAGCAACTGTTGAAAAAGACAATTGACTGGCGACTCATTCGAAAATATCACGAATATTTATAATAATGGCACATGACTCTTATATGCGATTTATAAAATCTTCTATATTAAGCATTGTAAGATTGTCTGGTATTAAATAATATTTTGTTTAGGACTTATTTAAACTGGATTTTGAAAACAAAGCCGCTGAGACCCCATATTTGAATGACCTTTTTGAATTAGAATTCAATAGGTCATTCAATTCAATAGGTTCAAATTAGAAGCAGGAATAACCCCTTTAAGGTTGTCTACGTACATAATTAACACCCTGTATAGTCTCCGGTCGAGAGCTGAGTCATCGCCCCATATTACATAAATTCGACATACGTTCCATATTTCATTTCATTCTAATACATTTATCTTAAGCATGCGAACGACCACAGAAAACGCGATTCTTTGTTCGAAACAACATGAGTCATTGTCAGCTCTCTTCGGGCCGACAATAGCTTAACGTTGATCTAACTAGACTCAATTTAACCAATATCAGTAATTTATTAATTATGAATGTTATTTCTAAGAAATCAGAAATAATTATCAATTCACATTACATTTTTTGAAATTTTGAGCACAATCAATTTATCCATCATTTATTCATGACTTTTTCTGCATACAATTTACGTAAGTGATAACAATTTAGAAACAATTACAAGTTTCAGATCTGCTAGCATTACATTATGTTTTTATACAATGACCGCTTCAAAAACAAAATTTTATCTCATTATAATATTCAATTTCAATGAATTAGTCACTAAAATGCCGTCATCTAATAAGAATTACTTTTCTTAGATTTCTCATATTTGTCATTGTATTCTCAAAAAATTGTACTTCCTTAATTTCGTTAAATTTTTTATTTGCGACCGGTTTCGGTGTTTAAACCATCATCAGGAACCGGTCGCAAATATAAATTTTAACAAAATTAAGGTCGTACTGATTTTTTTAAATTAATAAGAGTAATTAATATTATAATTTTCTTCGATAAGCTCCATGTGACATTTGACCTTAGATTACTTTAATGCCCAAAACAAATGTCTATCATTTCATAATGCATTAAACGCCACCACATAACTAGTGCAATATGCAATACGTAACTTCAATATTTAATTTATTAGAAAATAAACATACTGATCATGCTTCCCAGGACAACTCGCAATCACCCTGAAGGACGGACATATGTCCGGTCGGGAGTTAGGAGATGGGGCCTATTTCAACATCGTCGGGTTACAAGTGAAATACACTAAGTCAATTTTCGGCTATTTTTAGTTAAGTTTTATTTTGATGGTTTACTATATTGTAACAAATTTCAGGCTCAGTAGGACAATAGAAGAGGGTCCTGTAGGACCCCTTATGACCTACGCAGTTATTAAATGATTGAGTAGGAAAGGTAACAGCAGAATATAAAACTTTAATTGCAGTTTTCCACATTATATAGTTTTTGACTTAAGCGATTTCACTTGTAAACCTTTCTTTCTAAAATACTGATAATTTTCAATGCAGGAGTTTCGAAATCTCCAGGTTCTAATTCTGATGTTCTGATGTTTCAATTATGATGCTGATGAGTTCCTTCCGAAATAGTGAAATTATTTTATACAGAGCCATAATGTTATCCAGCATAACTTTTGATGCGGAAAGATACGTTTGCTTTTTATTTTGTGAAATAATAATAACAATAATAAGAATATTTATTAGCATAATAGCTACATAACATACACACAACACATAATAGAACATAAAAATGATTTCTATAATACTGAGATCTTTTAACTGAATACTTCAAAGTTATTGGAACTAATGTCTCTGATTGCAGAGCTGATAATGTGAGACTGTATAATAAATTTGTTTCTATTTGATTTTTACTGATAAGTAATACAAGCAATTTACTGATGAGTAGTAGTTAAGTAACACCGATTCTAACTCACCCCCCGCGAAGTTTTCGATCAATTTATTGATCGCGGTTTGATTCGCGTTAATCGGCGGAATTTGCGGGTAATTGCATCATTAAATTGGCAAATTAGATTTTAATGGGATAATCGCGACAATTATCCGCGGTACTTACATCACAATTACTCTAATTACGCCAGCTATTTGCGCGATTATTCCGCAGGTAATAGCGCAGTTAATTACATTATGGGGATTCGGACAAGTGCTGGTCAACATACCACCCCCGCCGCCCCGCCAGAAAACAGAGAAGACATGAAAGAGCTTCAAAAAGATATAAATGTAATGAGAGAGGGAATACTGCAAAACAAGGATGAAATGATGGAACTGAAAGAGGAGTTACAAAAGATTAAGCTGGAAAAAACGAAGGGAGAAGAAGAAATGCTCAGGAAAATCGAAGAATTGGAGGGAAAAATTGAAAGAACAGAAAAAGACCAAATCAAATACAACCTAGTAATCACATGCAAAAATCTAAAAAACGTGGCAAGCGAAGAACTGAAAACACAGATGGAAAAATTGATAGCAAAAGAAATGGAAATGAACACATCAATTAGGAATGCCAGGCAAATCGTGAGCAACAAATACGTGGTAGAAATGGCGAACTGGAACAATAAAATGTTGATTTTAAAAAACAAAAACAAACTAAGAGGAAGCGATATAGATAGCGAAATGACAAAGCAAGAACGAATAACCCAGAAGAAAATAAGAGACGCGGCTAAAGCAGAATAGATGAAGGACACGAACGTAAGCATAAAGATAGGATTCCAAAAAGTAGCAATCAATGGGGAAATGATGAAATGGAGCCACGAAGAGAACAAACTGATACCAAAAAACTAGAGGAAGGCCGAGACAACCACACACAGAGGACGACAAAACAATGGCGAAGGACAAGAGAAGAGAAAGAAAAAACAAAAGCCACCAACAAAAAGTTAAAAAAGAAGAAAAGAAGAAACAAAATAACAAAAATTGGATCATGGAACGTAAGAACGATGTTAACAGCTGGGAAAATGCAAGAAATAGCAAACGAAATGACCAAATACAAACCAGAAATTTTGGCACTACAAGAGGTGAGATGGAAAAATGAAGGGAAAATAGACAGAAAGAACTTCACGCTATACTACTCTGGAGAAAAGAAACAAGGGAAAAATGGCACCGCATTTATGGTCAACAACTATGGGAGAAGGAAAATAATCCAATTCAAAGCAGTGAACGGCAGAATAGCATACATAACAATTGAAAACAAGCAGGCCAACATAACGATAGTCAACGTATATGCACCCACAGAAGAAGCGGGTGAAAGACACTAAGCTGGAATTCTATGACAAGCTAGAGGAGATCTGTGAGGAAATACCCAGGAACGACATTTTAATTATAATTGGCGACTTTAATGGGAAAATTGGGAAAGAGGAACAAAACAGAGACGTTGCGGGGAGGGAAACAATACACGACAAAACAAACGATAACGGCTCACGAATATGCAACCTAGCAGCAGCAACAAACACATTCGTAGCAATTACGACATTCAAACACAAGAGAGAACATAACATAACATGGATGATACCAGGAAGAACAGATGGGAACCAAATAGACCACGTGCTTATCTCAAAGAAATGGAAGAAAATGATACAGGATGTTAGATCTTATAGAGGAGCCAATGTGGATACGGACCACGTGCTGATAATTGCAAAAATGAACGAAATTATAATCCATAACAACAATAAAGAAGAAAGAAGAAGGAAATGGAACCTAAGGAAGCTAGATAATGAGAGCACAGAAACAGAATATAGATCTGCAATTGAAAACAAACTCGCCACCGAAGAAACAACAACAATAGAAGAGGACTGGAGCAGAATAAAGAACACTATAATAGAAACAGCTGAACAGATAATAGGCCTGGGAAATAAAAAACCAGCAAAACAATGGTTCGACGAAGAGTGCCAGGAGAAAAGTGCAGAAAAAAGTAAAAAAAGGAAGAAATGGATAAAGACAAAAAAAGAAGAGGACCTCCAAGAATACAGACAAGCACAACGCGACGCAAAGAAACACTACAAAAGAAAAAAATAGACTGGCTAGATAAAGAACTACAGGAAATAGAAGAAAATAGCAAGGACAACAGGAAGCTATACGAATATATCAAACGACAGAACAACAAAAGCCTGCCACCAAAATCAGGAAGAAAGACTGGGAAGAACATTTCACGAAAATATACCTGGAAACACAAACAGAGGACGAGGTAGCAGTAATCAGTGCGGAAGACGAAGAACCACCCAACTACGAAGAACTCATGCAGACGATAAAAAAGCTAAAACTACACAAAACAGCAGGGCCGGACGAAATAAACAACGAACTGATAAAGAAGGGGGGAGCAGTACTAACGGAGAGAATATACAGTATAATTAACAAAGTATGGCAAGAAGAAAAAAACCCTCGGAATGGAAGAACGGACAAATAACAGCAGTACACAAAAAAGGAGACACAACGAAATGTGAGAACTATAGGCCTATAATGCTACTAAATACCACGTACAAAATACTAACAGAACTAATAAGGCACAGACTAACACAGCACATGGAAGCCAAGATTGGCCCATACCAGAACGGGTTCAGAAGAGGAACATCAACAATAGACGCCATACACGTTCTGACACAAATAATAGAAAAATGCTACGAGTACGGAATGGAGCTAGATATCCTATTTATAGATTTCAAACAAGCGTTTGACTGCGTAATAAGAGAACAACTGGTAAAGGAAATGGTGGAAATGGGAATACCGAACAAGCTGATAAATCTAACATAAATGACAATGAACAACTCAACGGCAGAGATCATCACAAGAGACGGTAAAACAAATAAAGTAAACATAGGGAAAGGAGTAAGACAGGGAGACGGTCTATCAACAGTGCTTTTTAACATTATGCTAGAAGGCATTATAAGCAAAGTGGGAAACAACAAATCACTAGTACAGAACGAAACACAGATAATTGGCTACGCAGATGACCTCGCACTAGTAACAACAAGTAAAAAGAGCCTAGACAAAACTATGGCTATAATTATCAAGGAGGCACATATAAGAGGACTAAGCATCAACGAGGAGAAAACAAAATATATGCACAGTGCACGTACGCATGAAGAAAACAAACCAGCAAAGATACAAATAGCACAGTACACATTCCAACGAGTAAACAGCTACAAATATCTAGGAGTCACAGTAAGTGGAAGCAACGACAGATTTATCGAAATTAGCGAAAGAATAAAGGCAGGAAAAATGGCCTTCTGGAAATACCAGAAGCTGCTTAAAGACAAAAACCTCAGCACGAAAACGAAAATAAAAATCTACAAACCCAACATAAGAACAGTAACAACATACGCAGCAGAGACAATGTGCCTGACCAAAAGAGACGAAGAAAGATTGAGAATACTGGAAAGAAGAATTATAAGATCACTGGGCCCTTAGAAAATACAAGGCCAAGAGCACAGACCACTAAGAAACGAAGAAATAAAAAGTATTCTAGAAGAGGAAGATATAGTAAAATTCATAAAAGCACGGAGGCTCAGCTGGTATCGTCACATACAAAGGAGCCAAGACCCCATATTGAAGAAAATGACGAGCTGGAAACCACCACTCAGCAGATCAAGAGGAAGACCGAAGATAAGATGGCAGGACCAAATACACGAAGATATGCGAATAATGAAAGTCACAGAATGGAAGAAGAAGGTGCAAGAGAGAAAGGAATGGAAGAAAATAATACAAGAAACAAAAACACACAAGAACTTATGAAGGAAAAATAGAAAATGTGGACTGATCCACCGCAAAATAAAGGATAGGAAAGGAGCGGCTAATACTCCGCTAGGAGTCTAAGGCCATATATATATATATATATATATATATATATATATATATATATATATATTGATAAAAAACTGATCACGTTTAATAAATAAAACTAAGAGAGATGATCGGATTTGTACTTACGTATTATGTAAAGATATAATAAGTGTATTTTAAAAAATATTTATAATTAAAAATTTGGTATAGTGGGGGCCTCGCAAAAAAGTTCTACTTACCCCTAAGTTACCCCTCGCAATTCCTAAATCCGGCCCTGCTTAAAATAATTCAAAATTTAACATTTGTAGTCCAAATTTGTGAATTTCAGATAAAATAGCAAAATTTCGTTTATATTCTGACGAGTTATGTTAATATTTAGGATCTAATTTGATAGCTGCAGACAGAATTCATTCACTTGAGTATACACTCATAAATCACTAGTTCTGATGTTGCTGATTACACCAGCTAATTGCTGGTAATTTTCAACTCAGTATTAACTTAAAAAACATAACATCAGCAAATGGCTGGTAAATTGCAAGTCAATATTGGCTTAAAAAACATAAGCACAGATATCGTACCTTTTATTTCAATACAGTTGTGAGAGCTGATTGATATGCATCTTTGATTTATTTCTAGCAAATTTTCGGGCCATTTCTATCTGAGACTAGACTTAAAAATCACTAGTTCTGATGTCGTTAATTACAGAAGCTGATTGGTGGTAATTTTCAATTCAGTATTGACTTAAAAAAACATCATCTGATGCCACACCAGCACATTGCTAGTAATTTTCAACTCAGTATTGACTTAAATAACATCAGCACTGATGTCACACTTTTTATTTCAACACAGTAGTGAGAGCTGATTGACGTGCATCTATGAATTATTTCTAGCAAATTTTCAGGCCATTTTTATCAGAGTATAGACTCAAAAATCACTAGTTCTGATGTCGCTGATTACAGAAGCTGATTCGTGGTAATTTTCAACTTAGTATTTACTTAAAAAAACATCAGCTGATGCCACACCAGCATATTGCTAATAATTTTCAACTCAGTATTGACTTAAATAACATCAGCACTGATGTCACATCTTTTTTTTCAACACAGTTGTGAGAGCTGATTGATGTGCATCTTTGTATTATTTATAGCAAAGTTTCGGGCCGTTTTCATCTGAGTATTGTCTCAAAAATTACAGTAGCTGGTAATTTTCAACTCAAAAAACATCAGCTGATGTCACACTAGCAAATCGCTGGTAATTTTCAACTCAGTATTAACTTAAAAAACATCAGTACTGATGTCACAATTGGTGTAATATGCAATACGTTACTTCAATATTTTATTTATTAAAACTACACATACTGATCATGCTCCAAGGACTATGAATATGAATTTCCAGTAGCAATGCAATTCTTTCTAAAATACTGATAATTTTCAATGCAGTTTGGTTTCAAAAACTCCGGGTTCTACCTTTTGTTTCACTGTTGTGTGAGCTGATTGACATGTATCTTTAATTATTTTCTAGCAAAGTTTCGGATGACAGTTTCTTGTGATTAATAATGAAGCATGTACATGATACATTTCATGTTATATTTATATCGATATTAGTGACTGATTTGGATTTCTTGGGCTGTGACCTTGCGTGTTATGAAATATTACGTATCCGTTCAGATTCCTTGTCACAGATTAGAAAGTGAGACAGAAAGGCCTTGCGGTACAGGAAGAAAGTGAGTTATTTCTTGTCGGGAAGCATGAAAGTGACAAGAAATGAAACAGCAAGTATTGAGTGAAATGAATTCGATGCATCAATGAGTCCTAGCTAATAGAAGAATATTATTTATATTATTACATAAATTTGTATTCTTACATTTTAGCTTATTACAAGCAAATAGCTTACAGTTTTATAAATACGTATACATATTAACAATATAAAACGACAATTTTAAATTAATCTACTTGAATTTTTGGCAATTTTATGATTGAAAAATACATCCAATGTAATCACGTTAATAGTTTTTTTTAGTAATGAAAAATATTAATAATGCAGAAAAAAATCTAATAGGTATTTATGGTATAAGTGAATTAAGTCGAATTTTGTCCACGAAAAAACAGTTTACGGCAATAGGCGAGGCGAGTGCGATAATGTTTTCGAGTGGATAAAATTGCTTTATTCACGTGTATCATACAATATTTTTTCCAAATCGTTATCAGAATTGAAGTATCACATTGTCAGGTGACAACAAAGATTTCAATAATAGTGGGAATTTATCTATTTTTTAACTTTATTTACATTGTCAATGGTTATTGTGAATAAAGTGAAAATGTAAACATTTTATTCACCCATTCGATTAAAGTGTAGTTTTAACGATGCGATTCAATATACATAATGAGCACTTTAATAATGCGAATGGGAAAAAAAAATTAAGTTACGGTATAGCACATCGACAGATATTTTCAATCTGAATAATATTAAACATTTTTTTCCATTCAAAATAGAAATTATTCGTAATTGAAATTTATTGTTTTTGAGGCTAATTTTGAGACACATTGTATAACATTTTTCCTCATTTCATTATGATTTTTTTGTGAAATTTTGTTGAATACAGGCTGCAAAGTGTTCGAATCCCGGAAAAAATAATCCTCATAAATATTGGCGCCGATTGGTTGAGATTTACAGGTATTTCAAAGCGAAAAGCGATAAAAAAAAAACAGCAAAAAAAACCGGAAAACAAAAATGCTGAAAAAATGTGCTTGTTAAATCTAATGGTGTACCACAAAAACATTTTTATAGTCTGCTATTTTGTCAGAAGAGTTGATAACCACTGATATAAAGTGTCAATCAATGATTTACTCATTACCTCTGCATTTGTAAGTTGCTTAGAATATACCGTGGCTATAGCCTTAATTCGAGAGAAATGGAACATATTTTAAATAATCGAGATCGAGAATCAAAGTCACTCTTTTATATGAGAAGACGACTGCTCTATTAAAGAAGAAACTTTTATATTAGAGAGAATGACGAATGAAGATTCAACTCAATAGGCTAAGATTGATGATCCTGCCTCGGCATTGTGAAATACAAATTGTATTATTTTATATATTATCATGCATGTGGTAATTTAAGTAAAGGTCGTGGTTTTGACCATGTTTGTACAGATTTATATTACACATTTGGAATTCAATATTCTTCGAATTTGCCTAATTCGCTCAAGGATACTTGCGCAAATCGGAAACAAAATGCAGATCTTAGAATTTTTTTGCTAATTGAGCGGATTCTTGAAGTGGCAACATCACGATTTTATGATTAAAATAATAATCAACTAAAAATTAATAATTTATTGCCCCATTTTTACATGTGAGTGAAATGCACAATTCAATAGGATACAACTACATTAATACTAACTTCAGTATTCTTTTAACTAGTGATACTGGTGTAACAACCGAAACAATTGTTGAGTATCAATATATAACCATTTTTTTGTAAAACTTATACCAACTGTTTGTTTTAATTTAATATGTTTCACCGACTAGTTAGCAAATTAAATACTAACTTGATTTCGAAATTAGGAACAAAATAAGATTTATCGCAAAAATTATGATACATTCGTATAACATATAAAACGATAACCTAATTACATAGAAAGTGCGTCATATAAAGGAGGCTAAAATTATTTATATATTTTCCACAAATGTGTCACAGTCAAAGCCGCAGAAAAATTAAATCTCCATGACATCTAGTTTGGACCTTGGCTTATAATCGGTGCAAATTCGAGGCGATGACATCACGCCATTCATATCCAATTTTCAATGCAGCCTACACATCATTGTCATCAGAATATTGTTTACGCAGATGTAATTTATGCGAAATGATTATTAATCCACAGATGTCGCAAGGTGTGAGCGTATGAGACTTGGACAATTGGAGACTTGAATATATTCTATAAGCCATCAGTGTAGACGTGCATAAATGCGTGTTGCATCTATAAATAGTTATATGAGTTTTCTTTGTTTATAAATTGATTGATTGATAGGTCATTTATTAAAACTTTTTTATTTTATTGTACGTATTTATATTTATACACATAATAGTATAAACACAACATTTTTAAAAATAGGTAAAAATATTTTATCGCCAAGGTGATATTTTTAACTTCCAATTAAAAGATCTAAATAAATTAGTAAGTATAAATAATTTAAATACCTATTATTTTAAATTTGCCTAATTGTTTATATTATCACTATAAATAAAATAATAAATTTAAGGTATTATTCTGTACTTACTGGTATAGTTTGTTTTTTTAATTTTTTTTTTGCCTGACTAGTTTCAGTTTGTTTAGCAAACCATCATCAGAAGCGTCAAATATCTACAAAGATTACAATAATAATGTTAAATATAAATTAGCGCTAAGTTTGTTATAAAAATGTTTAAATATAAATTATAAGAATATTTGTTATGTGTTTCTTGTTGTAGTATGTGTACATTATTTAGTATTTATGTAATTTGTTAGTGTTAATACAAATTGAAATGTGTGAAACTATCTTTTTTGGGGGGATTAATTAATAGCACTTAATTTCGTGAAAACATGCAGAAAAGAAAAACTACCTTCATAAATTACAAATTCCCCTCTTATATTAACAAACAATTCCAAGAACAAATAAAACAAAATAAACTAAAGAATGAAATTCATAAACACTACGCAAACCTAGAAACTAAAACTAAAATTGAAATATTAATCAATATCTTGAATAGCAGAACAGGCATCATAAATCTACAATCAATCGTAGATAATATAAATCAACATCTTAAAAATCTTCTGAAGAAAAAACAACTAATCAAAAATAACAAGATTATAAAATTAAGAAAATAGAAAGAAAACGAAGAAGAATTGAACCATAAAAAATTAATAAACAATTATACAGAATTATTTTCTGAAGAAAAAACAACTAATCAAAAATATCAAGATTATAAAATTTAGAAAGAAGAAAGAAAACGAAGAAGAATTTAACAATAAAAACTAAAAAACAATTATACTTATATTAACAATACAAACAATTATACACTAACACAACAAAAAATAAATCATCTTTCAAATACATCTTTTGACAAAGAAGAATTAAAACTATTAAACAAAGGACACAAATATGCATTAACCCCAAAAAAAATATCAATTTTCCTCTTCTTTCAATAAAATTTGATATTGCACTAAAACATCACCCACAAGAACAACAAATAAAAGGAGAATGCATACAAATTATCAAAATAGCAAAACAAAGAAAAAAAAACAGTACATACACAAAAACGAATGAAAGAGAAAAATCAATTCTTAATAATATAAAAAAAAAATTAATAACAACTTAACAATTGTGACTGCAGATAAAAATGCAGGTCTAGTAATTTTAATAAAACAACCTATACAGGGTGTCTACGCTAAACCGTTCGTTAAAAGTTTACGGGGTAGCCATTGTACAAAAAATTTCAAAAAAATCCTCGTTACACGGTTGAATCAGTTATCCTCATGTGAAATATTTTCAAGTTTCTATCAAGAGAAGAGTTTCCTAAGAGAAGTTATAGACAGATTTCAGGCTACCTTTTAGAGGTCAAAATTTTAGAAAAACATTTTTTTCTTGAAAAATAGAAGAGATAAGTGTACATATGTTCTTACAAAATATGTTCCAATTTAAGCGTGGAATTCAAAAATATAATAATATATGGGGTGTTTCATTTAAAATAAGAAAGTTGGTGCTACTTCCGGTGGAACCGGAAGGGATAGAAACTTGAAAATATTTCACATGAGGATAACTGATTCAACCGTGTGACGAGGATTTTTTTGAAATTTTTAGGACAAAGGCAACCCCGTAAACTTTTAACGAACGGTTTAGCGTAGACACCCTGTATAAATAAAACAGAAAATTTCATAAATAACAACAATTTTACACTACTAACCAAAAACCCAATCATCTCTTTCATAAACAAAACAAAAACTATTATAAAAAACAAAAAAACTACTTTAGAAAAATTTACAAATAATTAAAAAAAACATACTACCAATGAATCCTATTACACCTAAATTCAACGGTTAACCTAAATTACATAAAAAGGCAACCCAATTAGACCAATTAATCCTCAATCAACTCTCCAACAAATAAATTAGCTAAAATTTTAATTAATATAATTAAAAACACTATAAATTAAAAACCAAAACACACAATAAATAACAGAAACAAACTTATTCAACACATAAACAACACAAAATTACCAACAAAATACACTTTAGCCTCATTCGACATCACAAATTTATATACAAATATACCTATTATTGAAACACTTACTTATACACACAATATAATTAAAAAACACAAACTAAATCAAACAGAAAGTACAGATATCTTCACTTTAATTAAATTAACAATAGAACAACATTTTAATTTTTTTAATAACAAATATTATAAAATGAACGATGGACTACCTATAGGCTCACCACTTAGTAACATACTAGCAAACATCTTTGTTGACAATTTAGAAAACCTAATTATTAATAACACAAATCCTTTCAATGAATACACAACTCTTTAGAAACACTATGTAGATGACAAATTAATAATTTGGACAAATAATAACAAACACACAATCATAGATTTACAAAATTTCTCAAAACACATTACACAAAAACATCAATTTTACTTTAGAAATAGAACAATAACAGCATTAATTTCTTAGATCTAACTTTATACTACCTCTGTTCCATAACAAGTGGGCCATTACCGATTTTTAGTTTTTCCATAATATGTGAGCCATTACCGATTTTATTTTTTCCATAATAAGTGCCATTTTCGTTTCTAATAAGTACTATATATTTTTTTCGAAATAACTTCCAAAAAATGTTAGTATAAACGAATAGTAGGCAAGCGATTTTCCCTAGGAAGCTTTGCCTTGCTAATATGTTGAAGATTATAATTATTGTTTGAATACAATCATTACCTTGTTTCCATATTCTATTTATAGTGGTTCTTGATGTACCAAATTTTTCAATTGCCAAAATCACCGCTTCCTTTTTCAGCTGTCCATTTTTCTGATGTTTCAGTAAAAACTGAACAATAGCCGTTCGTTTTTGGTTGATTAAATTTGGTCTTCTCATCATTTGAAACTTCCTGCGTTAAAACATTTTCGCTTAAAACTTCGAATTTTAATTGTTACTTTTGACAAATTAAACTGTCAAATATTTTGATGACCATAGCACATATGATTAAGAATTTGGCGTATATTAAGAACATCAACATAGAAATTAAAAAAAAAAAATAACGAAGTGTCAATAGCTTGAAAGAAAACTCAAATGGCTCACTTATTATGGAACAGAGGAAGTATAAAACAAATAACAAAATCGAATTCAATATTTATAGAAAACCTATACAAACAGACATCATTATCCCAGCAAACTCTTTTTACCACAATACACATAAATACGCTGACATACACACATATATTCACAGAATGTTAACAACACCTCTTGATGAACATAATAAATCAAATGAATAAATTTAATAAAACAAATTACTTTAAATAATGGTTTCAATATAAACACAAAATATAAAATAATTAAAAACTCAACATACAATTATTTCAAAAAACTAAAAAATATAAATAATAGTACAATAATATCAAAAACACTAACAGAAAAGGATAGAAATACGATATATTATAAATCATTCACATTTCAAAGAAACATAAGCTACAAAATTAACCAAACACTTAAACATTATAATATTAAAACATATTTTTTAACCAAAGACACAATTAAAATGAAAACTATTTAACGCTAAAGATAAAACAAACTTTTTGGATAAAAATGGTATTTACGCAATAACCTGCAACGATTGTGGTGCAAAATGCATTGGAGAAACCGGCAGACCTTTAAAATGAGGAATAAAGGAACATTTAAGAGACATAAACATTTCAAATTGTGGACGACACCTACATTTTTACAATCACACTTTCGACATAAACAAAAATACTAAACTCTTATACAGTACAGATAAAGGCTTAAAACAAATTTTATTAGAAGCTTTTGAAATAGATAAAACTATCAACACAGAACAGAATATACAGTGCCTTAATAAGCAAACTCAATTAACATTTAAACCTGTTTATAAATTTTCAAATAATCCCTTTAACATATGAAACAATTAACTTAAACTTCAAACATATGTCTTTCAAAACATAAATAACATTCCAAATATTTAAGATGAAATAAAATCAAGATAAATGCACAGCAAAATTACGTAAGTAAATAACTCTTAATATATACATATAAAATAAGTAAAACACTTATTTAAGAATTGATTTCAGTTTCCATTACCAAAATTAATCCCCCCAAAAAAGATAGTTTCACACATACATAAATAATAAATAATTTACACATACTGCAACAATAAACACATAACAAATATTATTATAATTTATATTTAAACATTTTTATAACAAACTTCGTAGCATTCGTAGCTACTAAGCTTTAGTAGCTACTAGGGTCTACTGTACATATGGAGATTATGAAGAAAGTAATCATTTTTTCTGATTTAATAAACATGAACGATTCTATTTGTTTTCATTCTTATTTTCAGACAATTTTATGTATTGCCTATTTTTTTAGCATTATACGGGCTCGACTGAAATTATTCAGCAATTATTAACAGTGTTTGATTGCTAAGCAATAGCAGGTCATCGCTTTGGAGCGCTCTGGCTAGACCACATAATTACTACCACGACCGAAGAGGGAATTAGCGATAAACGACTAATTTAATTTAAATATAATTTGCGATAGTAACGGAATGCAAGATTTGTTAGCCATTCACAATTTTGTCTAAAATTAAAGAAGCGATTTAGTTTTTTATTGAAAAACTTCGAGTAAGCATCTATTTTTTACCTGCGATGAGTAATCCGAGTAACAGGATCTAATTGCAAATTAGCAGAGAAAAAACAACACGGTAATAGGTAATGACAGTTATTATCAGCGATTAAGGAAATTCCCAATTCGAGAACACGTTAGTCCGGTCCATATGCGTTAAAGGTTAAGCCCGTGTTATGTTAATGCGAGGAATTCCTAATTGACGTGGCATCCGCTTGGATATCACCGTATGACCGTGCCGAAAAAAAAATCATTACTCTAATGATAAATTAAAACGTGCAAATAATGAACAAAGAAGTAGCATTTTCTTGCAAGAGCCTTGAAGTGAGCAGCTGAACAAACCAATCCACTCGATTCATATATTTGACGATGCTGTTAATTACTTCAACGAATCTGTTAAATTGCTTCATTAACGATCAGAAGGCTGTAATTATTGCGTGGCAATTAAGCGCTGTTGGAAAACTGCATATAATAAAATGCGTTGTGGTGATGGTACTATAAGAAAATGCAACGTATCAGTTTTTTAGTACCTACAAGACACAATTTTAACGAACTGATTATATGCACTGATAAGTCATAAAATGGGCAGCAATAATTATTAAAATAAGCTGAAATAGGCAGTAATAAAATTTGCTAACCATATAAAATAAATATAAAATTTATTGCATAAACTATAAGAAAACAGAAAATATATTGCCACTTAAAATTTTACAGTAGTCACAATAAAAATTAGAAAATATCATTTGTAGTCCTAAAACCGCTACATATTCTAAATAAAGTAAAATTTTAACCAGCAAATATGTCGTTTATGACTTCTGATTATGTTATAAACGGCATATTTACAGGTTGAAATCATATAAAAAATCCATTTTGTAAGCTTACGAGCAGTGGCATGCTCTCAATATGAGCAACAATGCATTAGATTTCCTTCAATATTATGCTTAATAAAATTAATACTTTCCTTGCTAATACCTTGATGAAACATTTTATTATTATTTTAAATGTATATTATGTATATTTACTCTTGTTTTGTTTCATATGTATATTTTAATCATTTTCCTAATACGTGTTTCGGCTTATTCAGTCATTTTCAAAGGATTATATGTGTTACAATGTTATTTGATTGATGGTACATTTGCTTAATTTTATAAATTCAAATGAATCCCTGCTATAAAAATATCATTGCCTTGGAAGAGCTCGTTTTGATTATTCATGATGTTTTCTCCTTCAAATAGCTTTTTTGATCTCTATACCTTCTAATATATTTAATCTGTCTCCTTTTTCTTGCCTGTTAGGTTTAATGTTTGAAAACAAGTGAGGAGCGTTCATGCAAATCTACAAATGTCCACATATAAAAGTTATGTATTATTTAACTTAAACGTTCGTAGCTTAGCCATTGCTTGGGATTTTGACTAGTCTTAACTGGGGATTTACTACAAAATATTTTTTCTACTCATATATGTGAAAGTAGCAATTTTTTCACGGCTTACTATACATGAAAGTGATACTTTTTTACTCTAGATGTGAAAATATTTTTCGAATTCGCATTACTGTTCATTATGTATATTGAATTTCATCGTTAAAACTACACTTTAATCGAATGGGTGAATAAAATTTTTACATTTTCACTTTATTCACTGTAACCATTGAGAACGAGAATAAAGTTGTTCGCACAACCCTTGAAATTTTCGCCGTCACCTGACAATGTGATACTTCACGCAAATTCTTCAATTCTGATAACGAATTGGAAAAAATCTTGTATGATACACGTGAATAAAACAATTTTATCCACGCGAAAACATTATCGCACTCGGTTTCGCCTCTTGCGTTAAATTGTTTTTTCGTGGATAAAATTCGACTTTAGTCACTTATACCATACATAGCTATTTCACTTCTAGAGATGAAAATAAACCTGTAAAATTAAATGGAAGCATGCATTCATATCTATGGAAACGACTTTACAAACATTAATTACAGTAATGTGACAGTGACAGTTCATTTTGAATTAAATTGAATTTGAGAGTTTTGATCTTGAAGTTCTAATATCTAATATTTTATAAACTGAAATATCGTGGAAAATATAGTATTTTCTACTCAAAATGAAATACGTTTTTTTATCGTTCGTGGACTTGCCCCACTCGCCGCACGAAAAAAAAACCGGTGTTTTCATCTCTTGTTGCAAAATATACTATTTTCAGGCATTTTCTAATGTTTTGTAGATCATTGAATTAAAGCTCAAAATTTTAGAAATTTTTAGAAAACACAAGAAAATTCACATATTTAATGGAAATTTTATGAAATTCATAAGATTTTTAGATATTTTCTGATTGCATCTGAAGTTCATTGAAATTAATTGTATTTTCTAGAAATGATAAGGCATTTTATGACAATTTTATTTTTCGACTGTTTATAAATTTATTTCTATTCTCAAATATTTTCTTATAGTTCATAGAATATAAACGCGCGGTAAAAGATTATATTTATAAATGTTTTGAAAAATGTTTGTATTACTAGTGTTATTTTAATACTGTTTTGATATTGGTACATTTTTATTGAATGCTTTTATTATGCTTTGTGCATATGTTATGTAGCTTTTATGCTAATAATATTCTTATTATTAAAAAAAATGAAGATTCGTGATGTAGTAGAAATTTCATATATTTTACAAAAAAAACAATGAAATTTGATACATTTTATCCAAATATGTTTTATGGAGATTTAGTGGTATTTTATGGATACATTTTCAGCAATTTTACGATGTTTATAAAATTTAATAGAAGATTGTTTGAAGATTAGTGAAAATTTATAGAAGATTTCAAATTTGGCAGAAATTAATATCTTTTGTTAATATTTTATGTTATTTTATGGCAATTTTCTGTACTTTCTATATAAAATTTTAGCAATTTTCTCGACAGTTCATTAAGTTTAATAGAAGATTGTATCAGGGATTCCGAAAAATTATAGAACATTGAATTATGATTATAGTATATTATAATACGAGTGCATATGCAGGAGTTTATTGCACGAGGGTCGGGTTTCGCGAGCACGAGGCGCAGCCGAGTGCTCGTAACGACCCAAGTTAGATTTTTTCAATCTCTTCATTCCCTTGAAGCCCTTCATCATGAAATAATCGTTACCTTTGATATCTCGCCTCATATTGGTCGAATTTTACTTATTTTTGTTATGTTTTATAGGAGAAAATATACTTTAAGACTTTTGTTTAAAACATTTATCAATAGATGTCAAGGAAACAAAAATTGAACAAAAATTAAGAAAACAATTCTTATTAAAATAAGGTTAGGAAGAGTTAAAAATATTTTCTTTAATAAAATCGGGAATTATTTTTATATGAATTGGAACTAGTATGGAGGGTGTCTACTTCAATTTTCGCAAAAAAAAGCTGTAATAAGGACCACCCTAGTATGCATATACAAAACAATATACCACAATTACACATATTAATAAAGCAATTGATCAATTCTCTGTAAAATTTCAGCAATTGTCTTTTCTCTTATCAGAATTATATGGTGTTGTGTTGAAACTTTCTGATATTTTATATGAAAACTGAATGAATAACTGCAAGGGAAATATTAAAATTGATCAATTTCTTCTTTGGCTGTTTCAATTAAATTGACCACCATTTTTCTAACATTTTTAGATAATTTATAGTATATTAAATGAAGATTCATAGTTTTGTAGAAATTGCATATATATGTTACAAAGTAAATGATAATATTTTATGCATTTTATCCTATAACCTGAAGATCTATAAAAATAAAATAAGTTTGCGAAGGGTAATATGTAGAAATATAATGGTAATAGTATTAACTGGATATTCTACATTTTCAGCAATTTTTTAATGTTTAATAAGATTTAATAGAAAATTATATGAAGATTACTGCAAATTTTGTAGTTTTCAATTGTTTTATCAAATTTAATAGAAGATTATATGAAGATTACTGTAAATTTATAGATGATTCGATGATTTTTTAAATTTTTGCAGAAAATAATATATTTCGTGGAAATTTTATGGTATTTTATGGCAATGTTCTGTACTTGCTATAAAATTTCGCTAATTAGATGTTTTCTAAAGTTTAATACCGAGTGATCATTAGCTTTAGGTACCCTTGAAAATTTTTGCAGCCAATTAGAAAGGCGAGATCACCAATCTCTAAAATAAGGAAACTAAATGTTAACAAATATATTAAAAGTTATCAGAATGTTCAGAAACTACAAACATTAAATCAACCAACGTTACAAATTTGAAAAATGTCAACAAAATGTAATATTATGGATGTTTTAAAAAATGCCAATCTCTGTAGAGATAATCTCTATAATCTCATAAGTTTTTTTCCAAATATAAAGGTTTCAGAATATTCCTCAAATTTTCAGAAAATTACACGAAACTTTTAACAAATCTGCAAAAGTAATAATATAAGGTGGGAAAACCCCATATGGACTCGATAGCCTAATAAAGATCGCTTATATAATAATAATAATAATAAAAGTATATAATACTCCAAAAAGTTTTGGATGTTTGTAGCAATATTAATAGAAGTATAGTAATAGTAATAGTAATAGTTTATTGGTGCAATAACAGTAATGTAATACAAGTCAATAGAATAAAGAAGAGGACATAATCATTGAAACTAGCAAATGAAGACAGATTTAAACAAATGCATACACACAGAAATTTAAACTTACAAGTTAGATATTCATTCCAATCATAAAAGCCGTTTAGTATTAGCAGGTCCTTAACCTTAGTTTTGAACTCCTTGAATGCAAAATCTATAATACCAGCTGGCAACACATTAAAAAAAATTACTGAATAAAATTTTTCGCCCGTTTACATGTTTAATTTACATATTTATATAAAACATGTTTAGAAAATTTGAATTATAATTTTATTGTTAACATAAATCACTGGGCTTCGAACCGGAACCGAACCAAAAACTGGGAAAAAACCGTTATTTTTGTTAGAACAAAAACCGGAGTCGAACCGAAAAAATAAATCGATTTATTTCGTTTCCATGAATGTTCAAACTCGCATGTATACACCATCTTATTCTTCACATCAGTTGTATTTTTTTTTAAACATACATAAAAACAATAAAAAAATAAAAATCAATCACTCGGAACTCAACCGGAAACCGAAAAAACCGTTATTTTTGCTGGAACGAAAACCGGAACAGAACCGATATTTGTTTTTTAATTGAACCGGAACGAAAACCGAAAAGAAAAATAACGGTTCGGAACCCTGATAAATAATTCTGAAAATTTTCTATTTCAAAAAATGTGCAATAAATATTTGATTCTTTAAATATTAGTAGCTGTGCTATTGATTTAAATCATAATTTAAATCGTGATTTAAATCAAATGATGTTTTTAAATAAATCATTGATTTAAATCAAAATTGATATTATTTTAAATAAATCATTGTTTCTGCACTGTTTGTGAATTTCAGTAGGTGAACAATTAAAGATATAATGTAACTATAGAGTTAGCATCTTTTAAAGTGATAAATGTAAGTATGTAAAATATTTTTCTTTTCTTCAATTTTTTGGTGTATCACATATCACAGATACACAGATATTTATTTTATGTCTTGTTCTAATTCAAGAATTTATTTTTTTAAAATCATTTTTTAGTATTGACTGACAGGTTTGGACACGAATTTGCATGATTTAAATCGTGATGCAAATCAATTGATATAAATCACATCTACTCTGGCAAAAACCGATCTGAAATATAAAGAAACAAAAAATCATTGATATTTGATTTTTTTTAAATCATGATTTATCCCTACCCTGCTTATAGAACAACATATTTGTTCAAACTAATCTGAAGAATAAATTCAAGAGCCGGATAAAATTTTATCGTGGCTCTAATCCGGCCCGCGGGTCGTAGTTTTCGGACTCCTGGTGTATAACATAAAAAAATGGATTAATACACGAAGAACTGTTAAGGTATAAGAAAACTATTATTTATTAATACTGTTATTATTATTATTATTTTGCTTTTTTTTTCATTTAATGCTTTCAGTTGTTGTTGTGTCTCTATGGAGTTCGTTTTATCCATATCGGGTTCTTTAATATGCCCACGCAATTTAACAATACTTGGGATGACCTGCTTCATTTTCCTTCCAAGGCAACGACACTTGATGCTGAAAAAAAAATTAATCCCCTTCATTATTATTTATCTATTTATTTATTTATTTATTTATTTGGAGAAGGCAAATATGGCCATATAGGTATAGGCCAAATAGCAACTGTACTTCAATATACCTACATACAATGAACACAGAAAGCATTACAATTACTGTCGACTTAACTAATATTTGACTTAATAATGTCGACTTAATTAATATTGCTATTGTTATTATTCTAGATGTTTCGTGCCAAGGACCAGTGAACCAGCAGTGCATGGGATGCATATGTGAGGCAATTTCCGGTTGCAATGCCACAAAACTGTGCTCTGGAGATGTTTGTGGACCATTCAGGATGACCTGGGCCTATTGGGCTGATGCAGGAAAGCCCACGCTGAACGGAGAGCCTAATGATGCAGCCACTGCCTACTCGAATTGCGCATCGGATATCTACTGCTCTGCACTCGCAGTTCAAGGATACATGGAGAAGTTCCAAAAGGTTGGTACTGCGAATGATATTTTTAGAAATTCGTCTCACAAAATCTATATTTTTGATCAAATAATTCTTAGAAACGGTAAATCGATTTCTTAGGCCGATAGCCGACCTCTTAGAAAAGGCGAAAATACATGTTAAGTCGTATCTGAACAAAAATTGATCTACTATTATTTCTTAGAAATTTGCGTTTTCATTGTATTTTAAATTAAATAAACACACATCTACATTTATAGGCAACATTTTACGGGCTGATATGCAAAATATAAGGAGAATGTATGAGTGGGACATAATTTACAAATTTTCTAATTACATACAATCGTCTGACCTTGCCTCTTCTGTAGCCCATCACTTTCACTAACCATTGAAAATATTGCATGATTAAGTATTTGCAATGCGTAAATCTCTTGTCAGACAACCTTGGTGGTTACACACACAATTATATAATAGACTCATAGTATTTAATCAATTCTTCATCAAGTGCCATTCGTTAAAGATGGCAAAACCTTCAAATTTTAAATTAAGAACTCGATGTAAATGGACTGCAATTCTTATATGCACATTTGCAAGTCTTGTAGATCATTTCTTGTGGACGGTAATTAGCCCCAACTGCAGAAATAATAACATAATACACATAAATAAATACTTGAATGTCTTTGTATAAATAATAAGTTTAAAACAAATTCTAACAACAACTTTACTATGTATTAAGACAAATCTTCATCCAGAAATTATAGCAATACTGAGTGATCACTCAAAATTCGGCTTTAGTAAGGGTTTATTGGGTTATTGGGTGTGGAAATTTCCACATTAATTAAAATAATTAAACGTTATTTAAAATAATCTCTCTTTATTTATCCTTCGTCCTTTTACCCTTTCGGGTGTCGGACTGCTCAATTACATTTATAATACATTTTACAATCACATGTCTTCGCTAATTAATTCCTTTACTATTCTTTTCCAGTTGTCCCTGTCTTGTGCTAATTTTGTTATTTCATTCCATTATCTTCCTCTTCTTTCCGCTGCTTGGTGCGTTTGTTCATTCCATCCCTTCCTCGGTCTACCTACTTTATTTTTGCCTTGTATTTTTACTTCATGTATTGTTTTTGTTATTCTATTCTCTTCTAGCCTGTGTATATGTCCTAGTCAACCTAGCTGTCATTCCTTTATTATTGTTGTTATTAGCTTTATGTTGAACCGTTTCCTTACTTTTGTGTTCCTCACTCTATCTTTTTTTGTAATTCCCTCTTATCTTCCTTAGTAGGAATCTCATTTCCATTGCGTTGATCTTGCTTTTGTTCCTTTCCGTAATTGTCCACGATTCACTTCCATATATTAGAGAGGGCCTTAATATTTTTTTGTATACCTCAGTTTTTATTTCTTTAGTCATTTATTTTTTCTCTAGAAACGTGTTTTTTATTGTGTTGTAGATACTTTCTGCTTTTCCTATTCTTTCTTCTACTTCTTGGTCAATCTTTCCCTTTTCTTCTATTATTATTCCTAGGTAGTTGTATTGATTCACCTGTTCTAGTTGTTTCCCTTCTAGTTCTATTTTGTGTTTGTTTTCTTTTGACGCTATTACCATTGTTTTAGTTTTGCTGATGTTTATTTCCATATTTATCTTTTTCAGTTTTTCTTCGTATATATATATTAACGTTACGTTGGAGTTTTTCTTTTGAGTCTGCTATTATTATCATGTCGTCTGAGAACATAAGTATTTGTATTTTTATCATTTCCAGTTTCCTATATCCTATAATCGTGTGTGCTGCTCGTTCTTTGCTTGTCATTGAGTGATCTATGATCGAAGAGTAAAGGGCTTAAAATGCAACCTTATTATAGTGCAATTTCGGTCTTGAACTCCTCTGAGTCGTTTGTTCCTATTCTCCTTGTTTCTGTTGTTATTGTACAGCTCTTTTATTATGTTTATCATGTCTCTTTCTAGCTCTCTTTTTTTCTAACATATTCCATATATCCTCTCTTATTACTCTGTCAAATGCTTTTTTCAGGTCTATGAAGCATATGCGTAGTTCTTTTCCTTTTCTGATCGACCTGTCTGCTAGTTGTCTCATTATGTCTATCAGGTCCTGTGTAGTTCTATTTCTCCTGAACCCTTCTTGTTCTTCTCCCAATAGGGGGTCCAGTTTTTCTTTCAGTCTTGTCTCTAATATCCTTGTAAATATTTTCCCTGGTATGCTTGTGAGTGTAATTCTTTTGTAGTTGTCGCATATTTGTGTTTCTCCCTTTTTGTGGAAGGGTAGTATGATTCCCTTGTTCCATTCGTCCGGTATTAATTTTTCCTTTATTATTTCATTAAGAATATCCAGGAATTCCTCTTTCCCTCTATCACCCATGTATTTCATTATTTCCGCTGTAATATCGTCTGTGCCTGGAACCTTTCCTAGTTTTGCTTTTTTGATTGCTATCTCGATTTCTTCCCATGATATCCTTCTGATTTCCCCATTGGTTCTGTTGTCTATTTTTTCATCTTTCCCTTTGTGCTTTGTTCCTGTCATTTCACTAAAGTATTCTTTCCACCTTTCCATAATCTTTTTTTTTGTTCTGTTATTGTAATACTATTTTTATCTTTTATGTTAATTTGTTTCGGTTTTTTTTTGATTCCTCATTTGTTTTATTGTGCTGTAGAACATCTTCTGGTTTTCTGTGAACGTTTCCTTTATTTTCGTTCCAAATACTTCCCATGTTTGTTGCTTTGCTATCTTGATTTTGCGTTTCTTTGCTTGCTGTTTTATATCTCGTATAATCTTCCTCTTTTCCTGTTCTTATGTAGATTTTCCTTTTATCTTGTTTTGCCTTTAGTGTTTGTTTTACCTCTTTCGACCACCATTTATTTTTCTTTGTGCTTAAATTTTGTGTTTGTTATAATGAGGTCATTTGCTATGCATAATTCTGTTATTGTTTTCACATTTTCGTTTCTGTTCTCCTCTCCATATGTTCCCATATACTTATTATTTATTACTTATTATTTGCCTTCGTTTTCTTTTCCCACTCTTCCATTCATATCCCCCATCACTATTTCTTTTTGTAGGTTCTCATAAAATTGGTCTTTTTCTTCGTTTTTGTAGTTTTCATTTGGTGCTTATACCACAATTATGTTCCATTTATTATTTTGTTCTGTTTTGACTTCTACTCTTAGTGTTCTTCCGTCTCCGTATGTCTCATTTATTATATTGTTTATTTTATCCGGTTTTGCTATTAGTCCTACTCCCTCTGCTCCTCTCTTGTTATATTCTACTCCTGCCCAGTATAGCCTGTATCCATCTTTGAGTTCTTTCATTCCCCTTCCTTTCATTTTGGTCTCGGTTATTCCTAGATAGTCTAGTTTCTGTGTTTTCATTTCTTCTACTATTTCTTCCTCCTTTCCTTTTATACTTCTTACATTCCATATTCCTATTTTTATTATGTTTTTCGTTTTCTTTAGTTGTTTTTTTTTTCAGTTTTTTGAGATCGCCGTTGATTCCATTCTCTTTGCTTCTTTATTCCATCTGTACCGTTGATTGTTATTTTTCGGTATCCTATCTTGATTCTGTTCCCTTTCGATTTCTCTTCTCTTGCTACATCCCTGATTTCTTTTTGCACAGATCTTTCTTCTTGTGTTAAGTCGTTGTCTAAATGTATATCTTGGTGCCTTTCAGGTTCCCGTTAGCCTTCATTATTTGTTGTTTTGTTTTCCATAATCCGGCTTCTACCTGTATTATTTGTTTTCCTTTATGAAACATCTGTGCTTTTTCTATCTTGACTTGTATCTTCAGTTTCTCTTCTAGGAATTTCTCTACTTCTTTTTGCTCTTGATTTGCTTCTACCGTTATGCCTGGTATTATAATGTTGTTACTTCTTTTTTGTCTTTCTTCTTTTTCTACTCTGTCTTCTAAGTTTTCTATTTTTCGTAACATCTGTTGTTTTTCTGGTTCCCATTTCTCTTCCTTGTTTCTCATTTCATTCTTCAGGTCCTTAATCTCCTCTTTGAGTTCTTCTGTGTTCTTTGCCATTCCTTCCATTAAGTTCCTGAACATGTTATTTAGTTCCTCCATTTCTCCTTGGTCTTCTTTTGTTTTTGTCTTAGGTTTTTCGTCGGGGCTCCTTATTTTCTGCCAGTGCTCTTCTTTGCTCCGGTGATCTTAATATTTTCTTGATTTTGTTGAATATACTAATTGGGCAGTTTTTGTGCTTTGTTGCTCGTTGTTTCTATCCTCTTCGTCGTCTTTTCCTGTTTTCTTATTCGGGGTCTGCGCGTACATCTGTTGTTTTCTTCTTTTATAACTTCTTGCCGCTTCTCTCTCTATTTTTCTTCCGCGCAGTTTCTCCGATGTAGTTTTCTTTCGCGCGATTTCTCCGTTGTAGTTTTCTTCCGCACGATTTCTCCGCTGTATTTTTCTTTCACGCGATTTGTGTTAGTTTCTCTACTTCTTGGTAGGTGTCGCTTTCTTATATTATGTTCCCGTGACTTGTTTATCGGTTAACCTCAAAGCGTGTTTTTGTAATTATTTTTTCTCTGGGTTTCTGGTGTTCGTTCTTGTCACTGTTCCTCTCCTCTAAACATTTTCCTCACTTCTGTTCTTCTGTTCAAATTAATTAACTGTTTGTTTAATGCTGTTAGATTGCACTCGTGTCGAGACCGTTGTACGGGTTGCTTACCGACGCAATATGATCCATATCCAAGCCTTTCTTATTGGGTTATTATATATATATATATATATATATATATATATATATATAATAATATATATATATATATATATATATATATATATATATATATAATAATATATATATATATATATATATATATATATATATATATATATATATATATATATATATATATATTATTAGACAATCGACGTCAGGAGGTAATCTGAACGCTCACTCGCGATACTTGCAATTATTTATTGAAGACAAGTCACATTAAATAAATGCTTCAAATGTATACGCTTGACTCGGGAAAGTAATCCCAAAGTATAATCGCGAATTTCAATCTTTCTGGAAGTAGAGTTACAAATTAGCAAATACGTAAACTAAAATAGGATATAGGTATCCGAAGTAGCATTTAACGCACGCACGACAAAATTAAGAGCACTACGCTTCACGTTGTGCACTTAATTCCGGCGTAGATGCTTCAAATTCGGAATGACCCCATGCATTAAAATCATAAATTTATACATTGATGTTTTAGGATTGCAATGGTGATGGAAAAATCGATTGTGATGACTTCGCACATATCCACAAGCTAGGAGGATACGGATGTGGAGGCAGCCTGCCAGAAATTTACAACAATCGTTACCTGCAGTGCAAACGTATCGTTGGTGGAGGAGCAGCGTGATTAAGTGATAGCGAACAAACGGACTGACAGCTTCAACATTACAATTACAAAGCGAAATAAATTATTTAATTTATGGCAAACAATGCAAATTTGCTATTATTTATTATGATTATAATAATGTTTTTACTTGGCAAATGGCTATACAAATACTATCCCAGCATCAAGATGCAGCAAAGGAAATTATTTGCACCAAGTGATAAATGCAGAATTTGCTACATGTAACTATTAATTGAATGAATTGTAATTTGCTCGCAGTAATAAACTAAACTGTATTTTTTATTTTTTTATTTTGATGATAATAATATCACTCCTGCAATGTAAAATATGCTTATCTTTCGTTTTTACTTTGGTTAAAAAATTTAATTTAATAGTGATAATAATAATAATCTTACTCCACTTACAGATAAATAATATTAATTTAGCTGTTTGAATATTGTTCTGCTTATTACTTTTATATAAGATTGACTGAGAAGTTTTAATTATTAAGTGCAAGATTTATTACAAACGAGCAACTAATTAAAAAAAATGTTGAAAAAAATTATAATATTCAAAACAAGTTTACAGTCGCAAAATAATAATATAAATGATCTGTTAAAAATAGTGAAGAAATTTGTTACCAAAAAGGTCATGAAAATTCTAGAAATTTAAAAACGACCTAATTAAATTACAAAAATAAAAACCTAAACTTCAATAAATCCATAAAAATATTAAAAATTCTAAACTGTTTTATTATAATTCAAATTTGATTCAATCAAAAAACAATTGACACATAAATAGATTAAAATTATTAAAAGTTTTAAATTGTTTTATTACAATTCAAATTTGACTGAATAAAAAACAAGTGACAAATCAATAGATTAGAATTATTAGGATAAATAAAGCACTTGGTTAAGTTTCACAATTTTTTTGATAGAAAAATTCTACAATTGTTTCGGTCTCACGACCACTATCAAGAGATAAATAAAACAAATGAATACAAATTCATTAAAGGCGCTATATATGATCTAAATACTAGTGTAACTGTACTTTGGGATTATTATCCCATTAAGGTTTCCTAGATTTGCGAAATGAGGTGCTTTCTATAATCTCATTGAACACCGAATTATTTTCGAAACAAATCTGGTCAATCACAATATTCCCCATTGCATTTTTAATTCCTAGAATTTCCAGGAGGTTAAATTTGATATCCACCGACACGAAGGATTTTTTAAAAACGGATGCAAACGATACGTACAAAGATTTAATTATAATGAGGTTCACATTCATAGGGTAGGGTATTTATAGGTAATTAATAGCTAGTAATCATTAATTTATTGATAACACAGGACGTGTCAAATGGTCGTTCTTAAGCCGGGAACTGCAGAATTATTTTCTCCTAAGACAGTTTATTCGTCATATTATTAAATTATATAACTGGTCCATTCTTCGTTTCTTATTGCCTACGTGGAGAATGGAAAGACCGTCTGTGTTAACGAAATGATGGTCATGTATATAGTGATCAGCGATTCCCGTCGATGATTTGCTGTCCAACACTGTTTTTTGGTTTTCCTTCAATCTTGTGTTCAGATTGCGCCCTTTTTGACCTATATAATATGCGTCACATTCTGAACAATAAGAGCACCACGCTTCACGGCATATAGTCAATGTCGATGTAGATGCTTCAAATGCATCAACAAAACAAGGAAGTGGCATGCTTTGATCGCTTTAAATTGGCGTTTAACGTCAGTGGGTAATCTGAATGCGCACTCGGCTATACACGTATATCATATGCATTTTTTTATTATACTTGCATCGCAATTTGGAAATATTCTAATCATATTTTTGCGTTAAAGCGCACGCGGGATGCAGGTATTATAAGAAATATGTGCCGAGCTTAAACCAAACCCAGGTTGGCCCAGAAGTGGTAGGAATTACGACGAAATACAAATACAAGATCATCTCGCATGATTCGCCTTGGGAAGTACTGGTAGCCCTGAAAAATTGCGTAGACATTTATATGCATTGTACGTAAAATTATAACGTCGATTTCTATATACTCTAATTACTCGAACTGATTTGTTGCCGAAGAGATATTTTCATCTGAGATCGGTGGTGATCAGCGTCATATCACTTACCTTTATTCTTGATCTTACTTTAAAGATGTTTGGAAGAAGATAGAGAAAGCTGTACCACTTTGGAGTAGCAACGTATGGATAAATCTGGATGAAGATGTGGAACAAGATTAAGAAACTTTGAAGAAATGAGCAAATTAATCCTTCTCCAAATGGAAAATGGTCGCTACTATCTACAATAAAATCTTATTTTAATTAAACGTTAGCAATTTGTTTAGCAATTATTATAATTACTAGAGCATAAAGGAATCGAAAATTGGAGAACATTTCAGTGCGATATTCATATTTGAAACGATTTTTTAAATAATCCCACATAAATAGAAAACTGGAGCACATTTCAGTGTAATACTCATATTTGAAACGATTTATTAAATCCCAAATATTTAAGTCCCATAGAAAAGCATGTTTACCAGTTTTTTTTTTGTATTTTAAGTAGGTTTTATAACTGACATGTTTAATGTCTGAACTTTAGTTATTTTTAATATGTGTACTTATTGACAATGTGATGCATAGTAAAATGTGTCAATAATTATTTTAGGCACCAATTATCTGTGATGTCTTGAATAATGCCACGCAAAGCGGACATAAACGAGGTTCATTATGGCCCTAGGGCAATATAAAGTCTGTCAAATTAATATGACGGTAGATTTTTTATCGTAATAACTGGAATTAACCAAGTGCAATTAAGATAATCATAATGGTGGAAAAACGTCCCAATTATATTTGAATTTTATTAATGTCATTATGACACCTAGTAACTTATATAATTATATTATCTTTGAACATTTTAACATAATTTGAGTCTCTCATAAAATTTTGTATGCGGCCATAAACGTGTTTTTGGCCCTAAACATGCCGCGGGCCAAAAACACTTATTTATGACCTTAACACATAAATAACTATTACTTATTATTTTTAAAATCCTACCTTAGAATAAAATAACGGAAAAATAACGGAAGGCAATAAATGCACAATTAACAAAAAAAAAGGATTAAAATAATGCAAAAACAAATGACTTTTAAAGAAAATTCAACAAAAAAAATCAGATAATGAAGTATAACTTTTATCTATTTATTATTTTACACCGTTATCTTTAAATTCCGACAGATCTCGTTTTTTAAGATTAGGATTTTTGAATTTAATAAATGACCAATCTGCCAAACTTCTAAATTACCTATACTGGTTGTTCTAAATAGAGTGGGATTGCATGGGTACCTTTCTTATTCTTAAAGCTAGAGATATGCTTAAATGGGCAATATTGTGCAGTTTTATATGCTGGTTCAGATTATGATGAAAAATTAATATCTCGGACACCGCAATCTTGACTTTTGTTTTGACATGATTCTCAAGTTTGTGCGATCAAGTAACTTTCATTTTAAAATTTTTGCGCATCTTTAATAATTATGGAAATATCGTAGTTTTTAGAAAATCGCAATTTTTAGTTTTTTTAGAATAATTTTAATAATTTGAAAATGTTTCAACATAATCTAAACGAGTATACAAAACTGCTACTAAATGGGCATGCCATTGCCCATTTAACCAGATCTCTAGCTTTCAAAATAACAAAGATACCCATGCAATCCTACTCTGTTTAGGACACCCTGTATTCTTTTTTGTAAACCTGAGCACGATAACTAAAAAAATTACAATTGTATTAATAGTTATATTATTTATTATTTTTCAATTCCCTTTTATTTATTGAGTTTTTCTGTTGTCAAAAATAGTTGCAGTTAATAAATCGACAATTTATCAAAACTGAAATATATTTTGAAAAAATCCAAATGAGATAGACTAAAGAGAAGGTGATATAGCAGCTAGCCAATGCTATTCAAATTTATTTGTGGGGTATTATTGAGTTATATTTCTTTTCTTTGCATTAACACCTAGGCTGGTCTTCCACCCACAGTTAAAGTTCAGAATAAATAATGTGTCACTTAGTCTTAGCTGCAAGGAGGTTATAACCTATTCTAATCTATTGATGGGTTATTATTGAATTATATTTCTGTTCTTTACAGCAACACTTAAGCTGGTATTGCCATCCACAGTAAAAGTTGTTAATAAATGATCTGTCAGTTAGACTTTACTTCGAAGTGCTTGAAAGGTACCTAATCATTGCATTTATAATTAATTTGTTGATATCTTTATCGGACAGATAACTATTCACAACCTAATCAATGGTTGAACAGACCAACCCTAATTATTTAATAATTATATGTAATTTTCCATTAATAACATTTGTTTGAAATCTTTGATTATATTCTTAACTTACCTCGAATTTCTACATGAAGCTGTCCACCCACTGCATTTTTGGACCAAGTGGATGGAAAGCTAATACTACATAATAGCAGCTACAAGAATTATTATTATCGGTTATATTTCTGCCCTTTTCACTATCGTTAGGCTTGTCTTTCCATTCTCAATTAAAGTTGGGAATAAATAATGTGCCAGTTAGACTTAGCCACAAGGTACCAAGTCGTACCAAATTTTGTATGTGGGTTCAGCATTTTATGGAAAAAAAATATAGGGGGTCATATTTTATGTGTACCATGGTACTTTCTGCCCTTAGCAAATTATGGAAGTTCATCCTACCCATGATATTGTATGATATACATCTTGCAATTACATATATCTAGTCACATTTAGAAAGATTTTTGGCGATCAATCGTGGTTCATACATGTTATAATTATATAGACTCATATTTAGTTAAAAATAAATCTTGTGGTGCTTTCTGCCCTTATCAAATTATGTTCGTTCATCCTGACCATGATATTGTATTATATACCTCTTGTTATTACAAGACTAGTCACATTCAGTGCAAAATAACCCCTAAACGGACTTTCATCACTGTGACGTCATCAAAGTAATTTTTGTGGGCCTACACCATTGTTAGTGCATTTATAGCCTCCAAATTGTGGCAATCATTATCAGTCGATACTTGTTACAATTATCAGTAAGTAAATATAGTCAAAAACAACCCTTAGTATGGTTTATACCATTACACTAGCCCGTAAAACTTCTTTTATTCATTCTACTATTCTTTATGCTTAATGCCTCGATTAACACATGAACATGTGGTTTATTTGGGACATCATTTCTAATGTACTCTAGAATATGGTAGTTATATTATTATTTTGTGGTTTAGAGTGGTTTTCAATGGTTGAATTTTATAGAAAAACAAATTATGTGTGCAGCACATTTGTGGCTTATTGTAACGTTTTCTCAATGGTGCTGATATTGATCCATGATCATTTATAAACTAACATATCAATGTGGATTATATATTTGTTATTAATGTTTCATTCTATGCAATATTGTTAATTTTGCCCAAATTTATATTTCCATGCTAATTATAAAAGCAACGAATCAATATTAATAAACCCTTATTTAAAAATAATCTTCGACTAATCATTATTAAGTTTATATTTAATATGATGATATTGAATATTAACATACAGCAATATATTAGAACATAATACAAAAAATTGGTCATAATCTAATATATGGTTATAAAGATTATTTATATATTTCGACCTTAATAATTTTCGCTTATATTGTTTTGTCAAATTAGAATCTTCTCAATCAATGTGGCTATAGTGGTGCAATACTATATACACAGATATGTGCGTGTTTCGCCTCAGTTTCGAACTTGGTGTCTCGAGTGAACATTCATTTTTGTGTTCAGTTGTAGGTTTTCGAAGCAATATGTTGAAATATGTTCCTGCATTCGTAGTACTTGTTGGATTCTATTTGTGCGGTATGTGATTATTTTTATTGTACAAAATAATATTTGAAACTGTTGACGAATTGATAAAAAATGATTTAATGGCCGCTTATTCAATAGTTATTAATTTTTGTTTAAAAATTAAAATAATTCAAATTTGGAACAATAGTGTCACATCCTTACCTCTTCGAGGTGAATTGTATCAACGACATTAGTAATGGTAACATTTAAATGATCAGTCTAAAAAGACCATTTTTTTAATTGAGATATGTCAAGAAATGGTTGTCCCTTGTATATTTCGGCACCTATGTGAATTACAAAAAAAATGACTTACATCACTCTGGTTTTCAACGGAGGAATTTTGAATTTCTGAAATTTACACAAATCACTGAATATTGTTCAAATTGAGTTAAGTTAGGTCAACGTTAAGCTAAATTACGTTATGTTAGGTTACATCAGGAAATGCTACGTTACATTAGGTTATATTAGATCAGGTTAGATTACGTTTTACGTTATTCATTGCAGTACCAACATCTCCAGGCAGTAAAGAGGCACGGGCACCAATAGCGTAATAAAGGCCGCACACCGACTTTAGATTAAGTTCATTTAACGTCAGATCTTTTGTTAGATTATTAGATTAATTGAGCAATAGTTAATCAAAGAACTAGCCTACATAATTATTGTAGTTAAGATTGTTGTAACAAAGAAATATTTTACATTTTTTACGGGTCAGTTATTAAAATGGTTCCTAAGAATTTAAAAATATTCATCAGGTGCATGCATTGCCTTACATTTTTTGAATATTGCAAAATCAACAGAATTTGTTCACATATCGTTCAACTTTCGACATTAAATTTATATAAATGCTAATAATTGAGCAATAATTACTTAATTACTCATTAAGTATCGGAACTGCAAGCATTACATTATATTTCCATACAATGATCCCAAAGTAATAACAAACATTTCAATATTTATTAATATTAATTATATATAATACTCAAAATATTTCATATTTCATATTGTTTCATATTAAAATGATACATAAAACGCTTATATTCTAACAAGATTTAATTACCATTACAAAAATTCTTCTATAAATTAATTGTTACCCATTGTAATTAATCAATGTGTGTGTATTGACCTTAGATTACTTTAATGAACTAAAAAAAAAAATGAGGCTATCACTTCCTTACACAATTAGCGCCAACATATCACTAGTTTTTATCAGGGTTTTATCCAAGGGATTTCCCCAATAAGTTACATCAATATATTATTTCTTAAGAGAATGAACATTTTAATCAGATTAATTTGATTTGTTTCTGTACAATGCAATTTCTACCAAAATACTAACACTTTTCAAATCTTGCCTAAACCGTTAGTTGTGATTACTGATGCTAATGAATTTCCTCATAATAATTAAAACAAAGCGTACATTTGTTTTTCAAAATGTACTACAATTATCGATTATTAACAACAACAAAAATGCTCAGAATGGTATGTGAATTTGCAAAAATGAGAATAAGAATGTGCAAATTTAATTGAATTTCAAATAGGCAAATTTCAGTTTTATTATAAATTTGTACAAGATTGGTATAAGTCGGTTTTTGGCAGAAACAATTGTGTTTTTTTTTTCAGAAGTAATAGAACATTTCTAAGTAACTACAGCATGTTTAACAAATACAATACATACACTTGTTTTTGACAGAACCAATTGAGTTTTTGATAGAAACAATTTACTTTTTGATAGAAACAATTTACTCTGTGACAGAAACAATAATGTTCGTAAGAAACTATAGGGAGGTCGCCGGTAGCCGGTAGCACTTGCCTCTCGTGCCAAGAGTCGCAGGTTCGAACCCTGTTTAAAATTCTCTAACAACAAAGTGTCTTTCCTTTCGGAGGCGGGGGGGTGGGGGCCTGAAGCAGACGATCCCGTATACTATTTCATAACAATTGATAAATGCAAAATTTAAAAGTGTTGTGAATCGCTCCGTGGCGACGGTATTTAGCCATAGCAGCAGAAATAGGTCAGAAATAAAACAAATTATTTAATAATTGTAATATCTGTACATCTATGAATTACAAATTATATTGTAATATCTGGCTATATCGGACTGATGAGTTCCAATAAGAACGAAACCGGTCACCGATTGCATGAGGAAATACATGAGGAAATACACCCAGATATACATTTCGAATAACTGTACAGTTTATGAATTTACATTAGTGAATATAAACTTTTCCGTTTTCCTGACGTTTTCCTGAGATAGGTGCATAAATCGTTCTACTTCAAAACAAATTATATATAACAGATACTATAGGATATGTGACAAAAAATATAAAGTTTTCAGATCTATAACTGAGTTGATTGATTGATATTTGGGTTTTACGAATTTAGCACTCTCAGGTTTCTAAATGATTTTTATATCATTCAATTTATTCTATTTTATATGGGACATGTTTCGGCCTATGGGCCATCATCAGGGAGAACCATATAGTTAAGTATGGGTAAACTGAAGTCTAGACATGTGTGGTGTCCTTATTTGTTATAATGCAGAGTATGTTCGTGTCATCCTTGTTGTGTACAATTGGTGTGTAAGTATATGTTGTGTATATGCATTAGAAACGTGATATCAATCGTTCATATGTGGGAACAGAGTAAGTTGATATGTGTGCGGTTTCGTGAGGGATGTCACATATATCAAATATTCTGCTTTATAACAAATTAACACACCACACACGTCTAGACATAATTTTACCCATACATGACTATACGGTTCTCGCTGATGATGACCCATATGCCGAAACCTGTCCCATGTCAAATATAATGATATTAAAATCATGATCGCCAATCTGATTACCAATCTGAGAGTGCTAAATTCCTAAAACCTAAATATTTAAAAATATATATTGAGCAGACAATTGAGTTTTTGATAGAAATAATAGGACACTAAACAATTAAATATGTAGCCGACAGAATATAATTTTCATAATATAAATAAGAAATTAAAAATAATTGCATTTCTGACAAATACAATATTTTTTTCTCACAAGCAGTGCTTTTGATTTTTTAGAAAAAAAAACAGAAATGCTAATGACAATGCAAAAAATTTCATTTCTGCAAGGCAAGATCGATAATTATAGCAGAAATGACATCAGGAATATTGGTAGGATATGTCATGAACGATAATGGCATTAGGAATACAATATCCAAAATTACCCCAGTAAAATGATCTGCAATAGTGATAACAAAAATTACATCAGCGATAATGATAACAGAAATGTCAGTAAGTGTAAATACCGCAGAACAATAGCAGCAGAAACATGATCTGCAGCAATTTCAGTAGAAATTCTATCAACGACAATGACAACAGATTAGTAATTAGCCATAATGATAGCAACATGTAATCATCGATGTTATAAATAACATCAGTGACAACAATAGCAGAATTACCACCAACGACAATGGCAAAAATCACAGCAGAAATGTTACCAGAGACAGTTGCAGTCGAAATGTCATCAACGACATAAAAGTACAACAATATATTTCAATCTAATCTAGTTTATTGCAGTCACTATTCTATTCTACTAGATTCTGGATTATACTTTTGGTCTATTCTAGTTCTTAAAATAGAATTTATTTTATGTCCACAAAAATATGAAAATATAACTCTCACCTTTTAAATTGATACTGTACAATTTTTAATGTCATTTGTCAGTGTCATTATCAAAATTTCAATAAATATTAGTAGTAGTAGTGACTGTATTTGTTAGGGATATTATACCTATTCAGATTCAGATCGATAGAGATTGACCGAGTGAAGAGAGATGCACTGGCCGTGAAGATTGCAGATGCTCACGAAGAAGACGAAACAATTTGTTCCGGCCAATTGTTTTCATTGCTGGAGCCAAGTTAAAAAACAAAAATTATTCATAGACCGTACAAAGACTTAAAGGCACAAAAAAAAAGAATATTAGTTATTTGATCAATTATAATGCAGCGATATTTTTAAGTCACATGCAAATAATTTACATATTAAGGCATTTACTTGATTTCAACTTTACGTCCAACATATTGTTTGGCTAATTTAGAAACATTGAACAGGAAAACTGAACCTCAATAACATGAGAGTAACATCAAGACCTAATATTAATACTGGTCCAGATATTAATGAGGATGCTATAAAACCCAACAAAACCAACCACACAAAATATAATAAAAATAACAATAATAACGATGTCAATGGCATTGGCAACAATAATGCCATAGGCGATGATAATGTCAATGGTTATTTGACAATTACACCCCGATAACACTATACAATATTTGATATTGACGCTGACATTGGTATGAAGACATAGCTACTAATGATATAGTATGGGTAGGCTTTTATCATTTCTTTAACTTTTATCCTCCTTTTGCCTGTTTTTTGTATTTTCCTCCAACTCATGTTCATTTTTAGTAGGTGGTGGTCACTTTCTATTTCGGCTTGCCTTGTAACTCTCACATCCATTATTTTGTTCCAGATGTTTCTATTAATTAGGTGGTAGTCTATCATCTATCTTTCGTTTCTGTTTCTCTGTTCCCTTGTGTTCTTGTGTATGTTTTTGTATTTGGTTTCACAAGGTTGTTTTCAATGCATAATTGTATTATTCTTGCTCCATTGTTGTTTTCAATTTCTCCTCCTTCTGTTCCCATTATCTCTTCTATTCCGCTATTTTGGCATCCTACTCTTCCGATTAGATCTCTAATTTTCATTATGTGTTCTTTTCCTACATCTACTTCCCTTTGTATGTTTTCAAAGAATGTGTCTTTCTCTTCTTTCTTTGCGTCTTCGTTCAATCCGTATGCTACTGTCAGTGTCTATGTTTCATCCTCGATTAGTTTGATTTCTATGGTCGTTGTTCTTTCGTTCATATTTATTTCTTATAGTATATCTTTTATCTTTTCCGGTGTTATTATAATTCCTAAGGCGGAAAGACCCCATGGGGTCGATAGCCTAATAAAGATTGTTTATATATATATATATATATATATATATATATATATATATATATATATATATATATATATAATTCCTACTCCTCATTTTGCTCTTTCCTTATCATCTACTCCTATCCATATCAACCAGTATCCTCCCTGTATATTTTCTATTCCGTGTCCTTTTTTTTTGTTTCTGCAATTCCTAGTATTTCTATTCTCTGTTTTCTCATCTCTTCCATCAGTTCTGCATCTTTTCCCACGTAGCCTTTAATGTTCCATGTCCCTATTGTTATTTTTTCTTTTATTTCTTTCTGTTTTTTTGTCTTTTTTCCCTTGCTCCTTTCTTTTTATTTTTATTTTGTTATTGCTATTTTATTCTTGTTTCGTTCTTTTCTATATTATCTGTTTTATCGTTGTTTTCCATATTCATGTCCTGTGTGTTGCCACAGTTTGTCTTCTGTATTGGTTTTTGATTTAGTTTTTGGACCCTTTTTTGCACCTTCTACTACTTCCATTCCTTTTGTCCCTTTGTTCCAACTGTATTCTGTTCCATTAATTAGTATTTTTCTGTAGCCCATTATTACTTCATTTTCTTTGTATTTTTCTTGCTTTGCTGTGTTTGCCTAATTTCTCTTTGCACTTTTCTTTCTTCTAGCGTAAAATCATTTTCTATGCATATTCTAGTATGCTTTATATTACTCTTGGCTTTCATGATTTGTTGTTTCATTTCCCACGTTTTCACTTCTTCTCGTACCATGTCTTGCGTTAGGCATTTGTTTATTTTGTATGCGCCTTTTGTTCTTATTTCTACTTTTAGTTCTCTTGTTAAGGACTCTTCTATCTCTCTTATTACTTATTCTCCTTTGATATTGATGTTGATGAGGAACCTTTGTTGTTTAACTCTTTTATTATAATATTATTTATTTATTTTTTTGTTTTTCTGCTTTTTCCATTCGTTTCTCTAGGTCTTGTAATTTTATCATTATCAATTGTTTTTCGTTTTTCCACTTTTCTTCATTCTCATTTGATTCACTTCTTATTGATTGTATTTCGTATTTTAGTTATTCGCTGTTTTTCTGTATCTATTTGGTGGTCTTTTTTTTAGCTCTTAATTATTTTTCCTCACCTCCTCAATAGTATTTACAAAAATACCTAAAAGCTGAGTGTAGTTAAGCCTACTTCCGATAATTTCCGAAAATCGAAACTACCACCATTAAATTCTCTAAAGAACCTCTAAGACGTCATACTTTCGAGAAACTGGCCGGGACTGGTTGTCCGAAACTTAAATTTTTATTTCGTTATGCATATTATTTATAAAAAAACTTTTCTTACTAAAGTTGTTTCTTTTTTAAAATACGCTACGAACGATGCTATACGTGGCCTAGGTTAGGTTAGGCAAGGGCCTACGTACACATGGCTTATTTAAAATTCTGAAGTTGAGTGCAGTTACACTTACTTCCGGTAACTTCTGGAAATTGAAAATACAAAATTAAATTCTACAGGTAGCCTTATGTCAAACTATTTACTATTCTTGAACCTCTAAAACGTTATATTACCGAAAAAAGGCCTGACACAGGTGGTATGGGACACCCTGTATATAAATTTTGTAAAGTTGTAATTATTATTTTGATGCTTTGTTTTACGCTTCCTATGTACCTACATAATTTTTTTAATGTATAATTAACATTTACATTTAACTGTGGCAATGCAATAAAAAAAAATATATTTCACTATTTAAGGTTGCTATTTATTATTTCACCAGAGGCGCAAATTTATCTATTTGCCACAGGCGCTGCTAGGCCTTGTTACGGCTTTGTAGTGACGGCTGTGATATCATTGGGGATGCCATGAAACCCCACAAAACCAATCGTACAAATTACTATAACAATGACAAGAACAATAGTCATGCCAATACTATTGGCAACAGTAAGGTCATTAGCGATGACAATGTCAATGATTATACACCGATACCACTACAACAACAATGATATTGACACTGACATTGATATAAAGACATATTTACTAATGATATAAGATACAAATCGACTCAGTGACTGATAACTCGACGACTCAGTGACGACTCAGTCTCTTACCATGTTGCTAATGACATAAAGAGAATAAAATAATCATTCAACAACTTAAGGACTAATGGCACAATGACATAATGATACATGATCAATGACATTCATAACAATAACACAAGAACCAAATTGACTTATTAACTCAATAACTCGATGCCTCATTGTCTCAGGGATGTCCACTTACCACGTTGATAATGACATAAAGAGAATAACATAATCACACCAGGACTAAAGGACTAATGGAATAATGGCGTATTGATTTATTATTAATGACATTATTAACAACAACATAAGAATTGAATTGACTTATTGACTGAATAACTCGATGATTGTGATATATACTTAGCACGTTGATAATGACATAAAGAGAATGACATAATCACACAACGACTTAAGGACTAATAGCATATTGACATAATAATTCGTGATAAATGACATTCATAACAATAACACAAGAACCAAATTGACTTGTTGTCGCAATTCTGGATGACTCTAAATATACAGTCACGCTCACATAAATCTAGTACAAACACATTGACATTGCTATATAAAATTGCTATTGTAACCTAATTTCTTGTACTAGATTTATGTGAGCATGACTGTACATGGGATCGCCTGTTTCAGTTCTGCCTCAAAATAGCGGAACTTTGTGTGAGAGTATTGTCGCCATGCGCAATAAACTTGCAACTTGACAAATAAAAAAGAAAAAAAAAGAGATAAGGCCACTGCATTGGTTCTCTAATTGACTAGATCTATGAAGCCATTGGGCTTTAAATTTGCAAGATATCCATGGGACCACAAGAAGAAGTAGATGTATGTCTACATGCGACACACTTTTGTTGACACAATAAATATAAACATTTTTATTGTTATCATAATACAGTGTGAGCAACAATGCTTGAGGTTTGATAGATAGGCAACCAAATACGCATATTGGTATAACTGAAAATGTAAAAAAAATATCCCCTAGATTGTTTTTCCAGTGGCGTAGCAAACAACAAACAAAACAACAACAACATGAATTAAATATTGAATCATAATTACATATTTTTAAACATTACAATAAAAGTTTACAACAAATGTTGAAAATGGCGGCCTTCGTTATCAAGGCAGATGTTAATTCTACGTTTTTTATTTTCAAAAACATATTGGAGCTGCTCTGGAGTTATGTTTCTTATCTCTTCTTCAATTGCTTATTGGAGTTGGTTTAGGTTGTGCATTCTATTTTTAAAAACATTATTTTTCAAAGGTTCGAAAAGATAAAAATCACACGGCGTGAGGTCTGGTGAACGTGGTGGCCATAATCCTGAGCTTATCAATCGATCATCGTAAAATTCCCTTAAATAATTAATTGTCGCAAACGCAGTATGACCAGTGGCTCCGTCTTGCTGAAAATAACCCATTATTTGTTCATCATCATGCACCTGATTAAGAAATGCATCCAGGATGATTGTTCGGTAACGCTTCGCATTGATTGTTTCATTGAAAAATATTGGGACAATTATCCAACGTCTCGAAATTGCTTCCCAAACAACAATTTTAAGTGGATGTAAATCTGTTTCGATGAACGTATGCGGATTTTCTGTAGCCCATGTACGATAATTTTGGCTGTTCACATATCCTGATAAGTGAAACCACGCATCATCAGTGAAAAAGGTCCTGTCCAGCATATCGTTAACATTTAAATGCTGATTAAAGCAATTGAAATAATCAATTCTTTTTTGAAAATCAAGTGGGCGAAGTTGTTGAACTACCGATAACTTATACGGGTGCAAACGGAGAATTTTCTTCGCGAGTTTTCGGCAACTCCCATACGATACTCCTGTAAGCGGATTAATAATTAAAATTTGTATGCCATAAGGACCACTTGAATGATAAAAAATAACTTTTTTGCACCCTAAAATTAAGAATCAACCTGTTTGTGCTGAAAGTTTTCTTACAGATTTTGTTGGACTTTGTTCAAGCCGTTGTTGGACATCGGCAGCAATCTCTTTTGTTAAGGTAGACGGTCTTCTAGTTGACTTGCCCTTACAAATACAATTATTTCCTTCAAAGCGGCGAATTATGCGGGTTTTATGTTGGATAAATATTTTGTAAGTTATGTTGACATCGGGGAAGGCTTCGTTAAATTGATTCATACACGATTGTAATGAATATGTCCATGTCCCGTCTTCATTAAGTGTTCCACTTTGATAATCAGCCTTCAGGATGAAGGCATCATGTTGTGGTGTAAAAACCATTGCAATAGGAAAGCAATTTCACTTAAACTCTGTAAATTTAGAACAAAACTTAACTTTTATAATATTATAACCTTAAAAACTGCAAATCACTTACCAGAAATCAAAGATTTACTCAGAGTAGTCCTGATAAGAACTGATGTTTATGAAGCAGAAGACAAACTAACTATATACGAAGAATTGGCACAATGGTAATAAATAATAATACAACGCGGGCGGCACTGGGACTGTCAAATCTTTTGACTTTACAGTAAATTTAATTAATAATAAACTTGGAGCGAAGAAATTCCCCAGTTTTTTCGGCGGAAAATGTAACTTGACTTCAATCATTGTTACTCACTCTGTAATTAGTAATATTGTTATTTTTATGATTCTAGAAGTTTCTTCGTCAGATGTTCACGCACTAGTGGACGAGGATTGCATGACATGCATATGTGAGGCAGTTTCTGGTTGCAATGTCAACAAACGTTGCTCTGGAAATGTTTGTGGACCTTTCGGCATAACCTGGCCCTATTGGGCAGATGCTGGGAAGCCTACGGTGCAGAATGAGCATACTGAATCAGCTACTGCCTACTCTAATTGTGCTTCTGATATCTCCTGTTCTAGAGTTGCAGTCCAAAGTTACATGAAAAGGTTTCAAAGGGTAAGTGCTTCCAATTGTAATTTTAGAAATTAGTCCATGCATAAAAATCTACATTTTTAGTAAAATAATTGTTTAAATGGTTTTACGAGCACATCCATCTACTCGTATATTTAGGGTCAACATTTTATGGGTTGATGGTCAAAATATAATCTGAATATGGGTGGATATCAGAATTACACCATAAATTTTCTAATTTCAAACACTCGTCTGGCCTTGATATATCAGCAGTCCACTTTTACCGGTCTTACAAATTATGATTTAAGTTTAAGGTTTTATTCATATTAGCAGTTGTTTCTTGAAGGTATTAGTTTGTACTTACTGGTAAAGATAATTTTTATTTTATTTGCCTTACTAGTTTCGGTTTGTTCAGTAAACCATCATCAGAGGCTAGGATTGATAAGTATAATTTTGCTTTGTATATCTCTTGATTTTATTTCATTGTAAATGTTTGAAATTATATTTAAATTATGACAGATTTATCAAAATTATTATTTGATTGTTTGAAATTAATACATCACTCGTTAGACAATCTTGGTGCTTACACATATATATGTATATATATATATATATAAGATTCAAACAAATTCAACAATTCTTCAAGTGCTATTCATTTGGAGGGGTACTAAAGTTGGCAAACGCCTGAAATTTTAAATTATACACAAGTTCAATATGGATGAAGTGAAATCCTTATATGCATATACCCAAATGTGGTGGATCACTTTTTGTAGTCGCTAATTAGCCACACCTGCATAAATAATAACACAAATACGTGAACGATTTATATGAAAAATTAGGATAATAGCAAGTTTACAATGTGTCTATCTAGCTCATATTGTGTAACATGTCACCATTAAGCGAGCTCGATAACAGGTCCACATTTTCAAAAACGCCATGCACATACGGCATCCCACTCTTTCATTGTCTCGAAATCTCTCTCTTACCAATTACCTCTTATGGAGCTAAAACCATCCCCCTAACCCGTAACAGAGCTGACCGGACATGCACGTTAATTTTTATAGAATAGTATATTAAAATACCAGTTGCAGAAGGCATCTATTCAAGCACGAATTTGACATTACTAAACGAGCTGCGTAGCAGCGAGTTGAGGAGCAAATGAGTGCTTGAAGGACCTTCTGCAACGAGTGTTTTATACTATTTTTTCTATTTTGCCGCATCATACTATGTTATAAATTAAAAAATTAAAATTTTAAATCTTGGGGATTTTGCGGTGGTTGGTGACATTTATGTGGCGTAAATTTAGGCGGCTAGTAAATTTACATGGTGTCACTATAAATTCTCAAGACAAATCGCTTGTAACTGCTAATGTGTAAAATAATTGTACTTTCCACGGTAATAATTTTAATTAAACTTCGTTTTCATTGATTTGCTGTTCTCTGTGAAATTTATTTTTGACGTATGTCAGTTGACAGTTCAACGTCAACCGTCAACGCTACCACACCAACATCAATGCAGTAAATTTTACTAGTCTATTCTAGCACATCAACCGCTTATTCTAACACTCAAATGACATCATTTGGGTGCTAGAATCGACTTATTCTAAACGCAAAATAGAAAAACTCACTTCTTAACTTTATTTCCCTACTGACAAATCTTCATCTAAGTATTTTACCAATATAATTTTCTATTTTTAAATTGTATTTTAATGTTTTAGGATTGTTTTGGTGATGGACAAGTCGATTGTGATGACTTTGTACATATCCATATACTAGGACCAACCGGATGCAGAGGAACCATGCGAGAAGAACAGAATAATCGTTACTTGCGCTGCATAAGCAAATTGTTTTAATGATTCGAATAACGGATTGACACTTTCAACATTATAATTCATTAAAAAGCGGAATAAATGTTTAAGTTTATGGCACATAGTGCTATTAGTTATTATTATTAGGTATTATTTATTATAATTATAATAATACTTTTGCGTAGCAATTGGCTATATGTATCATCTACAAAAATCACCATAATAACAATAATTGAATATAAGATTTTGTTTGATTCGTTTAAATTTCATCCTAAATTGCCAATCATAATTAAAATTAAAATAATTTACTTAGAAGGGTTTGTAAAAATTCTTATAACTTCTAACTTATATATTTTTAAGAAATAACCTAAAAGAGTGAAAATTAATCAAATATACATATGTATGTACATTTGATTAATTTTGGTTTGGTAATGGCTTCAGTCTAATCGTCTATATTTTGTAAAACATACTAAAAGTTACGAATTTTAAAGTTAATTCAAATTCAGTTTTCAGAAGAAATGTCCTAAATCCTAATTCTAATCCTAAATTGCCAATCATAATTAAAATTAAAAAAAAAGTATTTACTTTGAAGGTTTTATAAACATTCCTATAACTTCTAACTTATATATTTTTAAGAAATAACCTAAAAAAGTGAAAATTTATCAAATATACATATGTATGTAACTTTGATTAATTTTGGTTTGGTAATGGTTTCGGGCTAATCGTCTATATTTTGAAAAAAATACTAAACGTTACTAAATTTTAAAATTAATTCAAATTCAGTTTTCAGAAGAAATGTCCTAAATCCTAATTCTAATCCTAAATTGCCAATCATAGTTAAAATTAAAATCATTTACTTAGATGGTTTCGTAAAAATTCTTATAACTTCTAACTTATATATTTTTAAGAAATAACCTAAAAGAGTGAAAATTAATCAAATATGTATGTACATTTTATTAATTTTTGTTTGGTAATGGTTTCGGGCTAATCGTCTATATTTTGTAAAAAATACTAAAAGTTACTAAATTTTAATGTTAATTCAAATTCAGTTTTCAGAAGAAATGTCCTAAATCCAAATACTAATCCTAAATTGCCAATCATAATTAAAATTAAAATAATTTACTTTGAAGGCTTCGTAAAAATTCTTATAACTTCTAACTTATATATTTTTAAGAAATAACCTAAGAGAGTGAAAATTAATCAAATATACTTATACAGGGTCCGTCATTTCACCTCCCGTCTTCACCGTCCCGTCTTCAGTTACTAATTGAGTTAGGATTTTGATATTTTGCAGGCTTTACTTGCATTCTGGGGCGTATTTCAGGAAAATATGTTTGATTATACAGGGTGTCCCAATAAAGTGTGACGTCATCATGATGTATATATTTAAATTGCATGGTTATCTTTTGTTGCTTATTTGGGTGCCCATTATGGATGCCTACATACCAATACAATTTTATGAAAATCGCTTCAGTGCTTTAGCACAAAAAAATAAAAACTGAAAAAAATCAGTTTTGCATCATTGGTTAAGAAAATTAATAAGAGATAAAAATATGCCTTGTTAATAAAACCATACAAGGTACTCATTAAATAAGGATCCCTATAATCAAAAATTTTTTTCTGAAATACACCCCAGAATGCAAGTAAAGTCTCCCAAATATCAAAATCCTAACTCAATTAGTAACTGAGCTATAGAAGACGGGAGGTGAAATGACGGACCCTGTATATGTACATTTTATTAATTTTGGATTAGTAATGGTTTCGGCCTAATCGTCTATATTTTGTAAAAAAATACTAAAACTTATTAAATTTTAAAGTTAATTCAAATTCGGTTTTCAGAAGAAAAGTCAATTTACCACGTATTATCAATTGATTAAAAAAAATTAAAATCTGTGTTCCGAAAATTACCAGATTGGTCTAAATTAAGGAAATATACTTAGTGATTGATTGAGTCGTTTGCAATTTTCCAAAAATATCCGAAAATAGTCAAAACTAACCAAATATGCATAGTAAGTTTTAGCTAAATCCTCTAAATTTTTTTTAATAACTGAAGGTTACCTAATATAATTTAATTGCTCCCATTGAGTCATTTTCATTTAAATATACCATAATAGCCAAAAGTAATGATATAAAATATTATTTGGTTATATGATATATTATATTATTTATAAAATATAACATAAATTACCCAAATTTGCATGCTTATGCCAGATTTTTTCTTTCTCAAATATTACCAAAAATAGCCAACATTTATCAAATGGGCTTTTCGACTACATCGTAAATATTTCTTAAAAGGACTAAAAGTTACCAAACTTAATTAAATTCATGTAAAAGCTTTCTATTAGATCAGTTTCTTTAAAAAATACTAGAAAGCTAAAATTGCAGATATACACACAAAAAGTTTCGATTGAATCGTAAAAAAATTATCAACAATGCCAAAAATAAACTAAAATTAAATTAATTTCTTTAGGTTTTGCTCAAATTCCTAAAACTTCTTAAAAAATCACCAAATATCCAACATTTATCGAAACCGTATGTGTTTAGGTTTCGACTAACTCTCTGCATTTCCTAACAATAACTAAAAGTGATCTAAGTCAATTAAAAATTTACATATATGGTTTCCACAGGAACACCAAGTTACCAAATTTTATCAATTTCATCTAACATATTTCCTCTCCAACATTTTCGTTTTTCGAAAATCACCGGTATATCCAATATTATCTAACTCTATTATTCTATTATTCTATTATCCTCTATTATAGAGAGAAATATTATAATATTATAATACTGTACTCTAATATTATAATATTATATTACTACCCTCTATTTGATTGAATCGTTTAATTTATTCGATAATTACAAAAAATAAAACATAATTAACAAAATTTGCATGGAAGGTTACGACCAAATCATAAGATTTTTCTTTGAAAATAACAGAAAATTGCCAAAATTGATCAAAATTCATTGAGGGTTTGGACCACATTGACTTCCATTTTGACCATGATATCAGATATTGTAATCATATACTTGACCAATGACCATGTCATAAAAATAGGCTTTGATTCAATAATAAAAAAATAAATAAATTAACAAATAAAAAATAAAGGTAAAATTATATACTTATATAAATTACAAGTTTCGATCTGTAAAGTTGATTTTTATCTTTTTTAATTTAGGACGTCGACTTACGTCGACGTCAACTGGTTACTCTATACTAACTTTGGAGTACTTTGTATATAACTTATTATAATAAACAATAAATCAATAAAATAATGCTGATTAGGCGTCTACACACATATTAGAATAACATAAGTTATTGATAATGAACAGGAGTCTCTTAGTGTGCAGCCAACTACTACATCAACTACAAACTGTATATTTGTAGTTGATGTACTCTATCGACTACGATAAGAAAATGCTATTTTTAACTAACGAAAGAAGAGATAAGCGAAGCAGTGCGTAAATGCTGCAAAAAACCCATTCCTCGGTATCTCTCAAAGAGTCGGTTTGCATCATGATAATTAAGACTTTTTTATGCATATTTTGGGCTAGGGTCACTTGTTTTTCAACACCCTGTATATACAGAGAAATATGCATGCTTCGCCTCAGTTTCGCACTTTGGTGACCCCAGTGAGGGTTCATTTTTGTTCTTGTAAGTTCTTGTAGCAAGATGTTGAAGTTTGTTCCTGCACTTGTGATCCTCGTTGGGTTCTATTTGTACGGTATGTGATTATTTTTAGAGCGCAGAATAATATTTGGAAAAGTTAATAACGTCACACCTACACTAATTGGTAAAAGGTGTAATGATAAATATATATATATATATATATATATATATATATATATATATAATATATTGATTATTTTCCAAATTAATTATACTAGTGATTAATTATACTCGTTATTACAGTTATTGTAGTAATTACTTAATAGTTACTTTAATAGTTTGCTTAATATTCCTATTTAATAAAACTCAGAATAATAATATTTAATACTTCTTTTGTTAGTATTGTATGCAATTAAATACAAATTATTTTTGTGTATAAGAATAGCAAATAGTAATTTTATAGTTGTTTTAATAGTTTCTTAGAATCTGGTACGTACAAATTACAATACTACTACAATACTATCACATCCTCAGCTCTAAGAGACGAATTTGATCAGTGACATCAGTATGATATCGTTAATGTAATCTGTGTCAAGATATTAGTAATTTAATTGTATTGAAATCCAATTTATTTTTGAAAATAAAAATAACCTTACTAAATTTATTTTAATCACACTATAATTTATTTCCGTGGTTGTCTATTTGTCTGGATTGATCTGTTATTACTAATTAAGAATCAGCTATTTCCTATGTAGAATCAGACATTGTTCAATGACTATGAGGGGGTATTGCAGTAAATATTGCAAATGTAGTAAAACTTTTAACCATCAGTGATATTCATATGAACATTCTGAGCTAAATATAATTTCTTCTAAACAACTCAAAAAACTATCTTTGTTCATTTACAATAACCTAAATTAATATAATCATTTAGACAAGTTCTTCTATTAACCACCTGTCAAAGACTTTATACATTACATTACATTGTTGCATTACTTTAAAAAGGCTTTCATTCTTCTAAATATAATTTTGTGCTAATAATTGAGAAACAATTACAAATTTAAGAACTGTAAATATTAGTTCCTTCCATACAATGATCCTAATATAGTCGCAAAGAACTCAATCAATTAATTATTGTTTACTACTATTAATGTTTGAATATTCAAAAATATTATTGTATCTTATTATAAAATTCAATTTCCATGAATAATTCATTACATTTCTCATATTGAAATAATATGTAATAACCATCAAATAAAAATTCTTCCATAAATTAATTGTTACCCATCGGAATTAATCAATCTGTGCTATTTGACCTTAGATTACTTTAATGAACTAAAAACAAATGAGGCTATCACTTCAGTACACATTAAACGCCAACACATTACTAATCCAATACATTACTTCAATATATAATTTCTTAAAAAAATGAAGAATTCTATGATAGCAATTTACTTGAACGATTTACTCCACTCGTCTGACTGTTCGCTCCGTAAACGTTGTTCACACGATTAATAGCCATCATTATCCGCTCGTTGTATAATACTCCATTAAATCATCGTCGGTAAATAATCATTTTTTGGAAATTTGGCAATTTCCAACTTAAAAAATAAGTCCGTTCTGAGGTACTTGGAGATTGTTTTTGATAAATCTATGTCTATGTGTACAATATTGAGGATACGACATGTACATTGTACATGAAATTACTAGTTGGTGATAATGTAAATTTACAATTTCTGAAACAAAATCTAGATTTTGCAAGGTTGCCTAAGAAATCGTCTTTTAGAAATATATATCACCATTTGAGCAGCTTATTTCTGTATGTGACACCTCTTTCGTGGATACGATACTTCAAAAAGTGATCCAAACTGTTAAATAGAATTGAGTGAGACAAAATTCAGATTTGAAATGATTTTGAAACCAATTATTTTTAATTTGTTTTTGTCTGTTCAAATAAAGCAGATACTTTATTATTAATCTTTATATTCAGGGTGGTCCACCTATCCTCGCTCGCACCATTGCTGCTAGACTAATGAAAACTTTGGAAAACATCTGACTGGAAGTTATTGGACACTTGATGTGCTACCTTTTAAAATTATTTTCGAGTATACAGAGTGTACCATACATCAGGGACACAAAATTTGGTCTCTTTTTTAAATTCATCACCCTATATATTATTTAATATTTAGACTCTACGTTATGTGGGCTTCACAAATCATTTTTATATTTTGAGATCAGATGATCTCAAAGAGATCTAGATAGCAGCACAGAGTTAGAAGAAACTGTAGATAAGGAATCAAAAACCAGAAATAAAGAAGGTACGCAGGTTATCATGGGTACAAGAGTAGAAAAACTAGAGAAGCTAATTGAAAAATTAGATCTGCAGATTAAAGTCAAGAAAACAATATGGGAAAAATATTTGCATACGAGAACATCGCCCAGATATAAGGCCTACAAAACCCAACGAACAAAAGTGAAAAAGATGATACTGGAAGAAAAGCAGACAGCGTGGGAAGGCTTTGGTGTAAAGATGGAAGAAAATGCTAAAAGCAACCAGAAGGTATTTTATAGTATGCTGAAAAGTCTAAGGAAAGGTAAACGGGAAGAGCTCATAAGAATAAGCGACGACGAAGGCAAGTTATTAAGGACAGAAGAAGAAACGATGGAGCGATGGAAAACGTACTCCGATAAGTTACTAAATCCGGATTATGAACCAGACACAAACACAGAGGCAATACCAATCAGAAATAGATCAACAATGGATATAATATCAGACGAAGAAGTGGAGGAAGCTATCCAAGAACTCAAGGCAGGAAAAGCTGCAGGCATTGACATAATCACAGGGGAAATGATTAAGAACATAGGAGCTGAGGGAAGAAGGCGAACAATGAAAATGATTGTGCCAATCTTCAAAGCCGGGAAGAATAGAGAGTGTGAAAATTTTAGAGGCATTACACTAATAGGAAGGACAATGAAGATGTACGAGAAAATTGTAGAACAGTGAATTATAAAAACAGTAGAAACCAAACTGTCCGAAGCACAGAACGGATTCAGTGCTGAGAGAAGGGTGCATGACCAGATATTTACTCTGAAAACCATAATTAATAGAACTTTGGAAAAGCAGAATAGTTTACCATTGCGTTTTTAGACATGGAAAAGGCCTTTGATAGAGTTCCCCGCGATAGGATCTGGGAGGGTTTACGAAAGATGGAAGTACCTGAAAAACTAGTCAAAGTAAGCTAAAGCATATATAAAGAAACAAGAAATGTTGTCATAACAAGAAATAGAAAATCTAAGAGTTCATAACAAAGCAGAGAGTAAAGCAGGGAGGTAGTTTGAGCCCCTTACTATTCATAGTTTATATAGACCAAATAATAAAAGACGCCTGCAAGGAAACAAAACCAGCAAACATCCGATATAGAAATCTAAGAAGAGTGCAAATACGTCTATACGCGTTCGCCGATAACCTAGCAATAATGGCAAACAATCAAGATGAACTGAAGAAGAACCTAGAAATATGGAATCGGACACTGAAAAAACACGGAATGAGGATAAATCTGAAGAAAACAAAAGTTATGGCAATATCAAGAGAACCTATATAGATGGACATAAAGATAGACAACACACCAATAGAGAAAGTTAAAGAATACAAATACCTAGGGATCATCTTAAATGACAAAGGACAATAAGAAACGGACATTAATAACAGAATTAGCAGTGCCAATAAACTATTCTACACTCTAAGCAAATACATAACAGGGAAGAAGGAAATAAAGAAAAAGATGAAAATTAAAGGGTACCAGTTAGTCTTCAGGCCAGTCCTAACATATGGAAGTGGGACGTGGGTACTTAATGAGAAACAAAGAAGCAAGATACGAGCGGTAGAAATGAAATACCTTAGAAGAGTATATGGAGTCACCTTAAGAGACAGAATCAGAAGCGAGAAAATCAGGAAAGAACTAGATATTAAAGGCATAGAGGAGTTCATAGAAGAAAGCCAGCTAGGGTAGTGGGGGCACATGCATAGAATGAGGGCGAGTACGCAAGCAAGATAAGTGTGGGACGCGAAAATGCAAGGAAGAAGAAGAAGAGGACGACCAGCGAGAACTTGGGAAGACGCGGTAGAAAACATACTCAGAAAAAAGGACACCTCGGGACAAGAAGCGATCCAGATGACAAGAGACAGAACGATGTGAAAACAATTCATAAAACAGTGAAACAGCAAGAAATATTATTGTATCATGTTATAGAAATACACATTATGTTACATACCTGCACTCAGCATAGGTAGAAATGTTTATTGAATATATATATATATATATATATATAAGAGAAAACGATCGAATTAAGTTTATTGCATGATTGTTTCCAACCTTTATTAGATGAAGATGCAACCAGAAGAAGAAGAAGTAGATGGATGTTTATCCATAACCTTGATAGTTTTATTGAGATAATGAAAGAGTACAATAATATTTATTGTTATTATCATTGTTATTAATATTATCATTTTTACTATTCTAGACGTTTCTTGCCAAGCACCAGTGAACCAGCAGTGCATGGCATGCTTGTGTGAGGCAGCTTCTGATTGCGATGTCAAAGTAATATGGCGTACTGGTTTTTATGGACCATTCATGATGACTCGGGCATATTGGCTAGATGCTGGAAAACCTACTCTGCACAATGAACCTGATGATGCAATCACAGCCTATTCTAATTGTGCTTCTGATATTTACTGTTCTAAAGTTGCAGTTCAAGCATACATGGAAAAGTATCAAAGGGTTAGTGCTTCGTATAGAAATTTATGAAATTCGTTCTTGCACAAAAAATATATTTTGATGTTATAGGATTGTAATAGTGATGGAAAAATCGATTGTGATGACTTTGTACGTATCCACATGCTGGGACCATTCGGATGTGAAGGCACCCTGCCAGAAAATTACAACAATCGTTACCTGCAGTGCAAACGCATCGTAATTGGAGTAGAACCGGATATAGTATCAACGAGTGAACCAACTGTCAGCTTCAACATTCAACAGCTTACAATAAATTACACTCGAATACACACAATTACACGTATTTATGAATTGAATGAAATTGCATGATTTGTAACTTGCTCGCTGTAATAAACTCTATAATTTTTATTTTTTTACGTCCATTACAATTATAAGATACCTTAATATAAAATAATGCTTATCAAGCGTGCCTATCATGCTTGCAGACGTGCAAGTAATCAAAACAAGTTGAAAAAGTCAGAAATTCTAAATATTCAAAGCAATTTTACAAATTTTTTTGAAGTAACGTATGCAAGCACATTTACATCAGCCTAAAAAAAAATCTTTCGATTTACATAATTAATGTGTTGAAACCGATGAGGTTAATTTGCTATGCTAAACCACGATTTTGTTTATGTGAAATATCAAATGCAGCAATTCAAATCAAGGACGCAGAGTTTTAGCATATTACACATTTACATCTCGCGAAGCCTGTATCGTTCCAATGAGCAATGGGTTAATTGCGAGCAATAATTACTCTCTTATCTCTGTAAATGGAGCAGGTTCTTTGTGTGATACAAAAGAGCGTCTCGGTGCCTAATAACCATGTGTGAAGTTCGAAAACGAGTTTAGCACGATAGATGCAACATTCCAACGGTCTACACGCGTAAACAGGCACATTTTATGTTGACGTCTGCCAGAAGTTGTTGTGTTTTGTGCTCTGAAGAAGTTTGTGAACTGTAACTGTGCAACAATTGCAAAACCTAATCATTGTATGTTGTATACTTGTAAGTATTAAAAAAGACCCGTGGTAACCCAAGTAACAATTCAAGTATTTCGTCTTGGTCTCACTTTATGATTGCTTTATTACAATAATTTGTTATAGTATAGTTATTATGATATGAGTAATATGAATAAATTTATGTTATCTTAATAAAGCAATCATAAGACAACATACATTAAATTCTTACTTGGGGAAATTTTCATTTGGGTTTGACTTATGGGCGAATGGTTTCAATATCGTACAACATATTTCATAATGAACAAGACAGTACGATGGCAATTAATAAACCTGTTATATATTGTTCTTTAATGACACTTTTATTGAGGTTTTACGATACTGAATAGCAGAATTGATGAAATATTCGAAACGTTGCTAAACTGCTTGAAAAATCTTTCGCATAATAAGAGCAAAACAGAATATTAAAAGAAAAAAACTAAACTTGTTTAATTAAAAATAATTATCGTCCTATTAAGTAACGAATAAAAAAAATTAGTGATTATCGGGATAATTATTACTCTTATTCGTCTAACAAGATATGCAGTAGATTCATTATATAGATTTGAATTCCAGTTTTTTTTTGGACACCAAATCTCGAGATCACGATACACATTAGTATGAAGGTATATATGTAAAATTCATAAACATATAATTTTCAAGTTCTGTCATTAAAGTTTACAAGTGCCTGTAGAATATGCTGTAGGTAAGTCATATGTGAGGCATTATTGAACATTATTACGAATTGGAATATGTGTGGATCCATCCTGAAATTTGAGGTAATGAAAGAATATTTATACACTCTCAGGTGTAAGGTAATGAAAACCTTTGTTGTCATTACTAATATTTATTAATTACTTATTAATATATTATTAATATATTATTACTTTATTCATTACTTATTAAGAAGAATGTGCAGTGTGAAAATATGCTAATTAAAACTGTTACTGAGAAAGACACACATACTGGATATATTATTAATAATAAATTAACTAAGCAGTTTATAATAAATACGTTATCAATACTGTATTTACACAGTACATAATCGATAATCTTTAATTACGTAGTCCTATTTTTACATAGAAAGACGTATTATTGGAAATTCCGATTGCTGTTTATTCCACAAAATAATTATATTTTCCAGCTCACCTATGCATATATTTATTAATGTTGAATAATTCATGCTCAGTTAAATTAGGTATTAAAAATATTCAGCATTGCAGGCTTATAGAGTGCACAGTTTTGCAATTATTTATATGCAAACACACTTTTTTTTTATATAGATTAATAAGTTTATATTCCAAAGAAAAAATAAAATCTGAGTAATATAACCAAATAACGAAAATATTGAAATTATTACAGAAAATGTTATATATATAAATAAACAAGATATTTAAACAATACATATATTAGGGAATCGACTCTGTTGTTATAATAAATGTATACATATGATACATATAGTTATTGATTCAGGTTTTTGAGATATCGGTAATAAATATTATAGACTAAAAATTTGATTGCTGTTTATTCCACAAAATAATTATATTTTCCAGCTCACCTATGCATATACTTATTAATGTTGAATAATTCATGCTCAGTTAAATTAGGTATTAAAAATATTCAGCAATGCTGGTTTATAGAATGCACAGTTTTGCAATTATTTATATGCAAATACACTTCTTTTTAAATAGATTGTTAAGTTTATAATCGAAAGAAGAAATAAAATCTGAGTAATATAACCAAATAACGAAAATATTTAAAATATTACAGAAAATGTTATATAAATAAATAAACAAGAAATTGAAACAATACAGATATTAAGGAATCGACTCTGTTGTTATAATAAATGTATACATATGATACATACAGTTATTGATACAGGTTTTTGAGATATTGGTAATAAATATTATAGACTAAAACACATGAAAATTCTTAAGAGCAAATATCTCAAGTATTACACGTTGAGTATGAATCCAATTATAGTAATTATATAACAACAGATCACTTGATAGTCTGCCTAAAGTATGTACATTACTATTGATACGCTAGTTTTCGAGATTTCGCTAATAAAGTACACGCAATATTAAAGATTATCACTAAAAATACATAAGCATACTTAAGAGCAAACATCTCAAGTAATACATGTTGGATAATATTCTAGTTATATAAATTATATATTTACGATATACAGGGTGTCTCTAAATTATGTGGACATGGCTTAACCACATATTACTGGGATTAAAATAAGACGATTTAACAAAACTTATTTATATACAAATGCGTTTGGTGTAGCCAGTATTCAGCTTCAAAGTTAATTTAAAAAATAAACAAAATTTGCTTATAAAAAGAGAACGTTTACATTGATTTTGATGTTGTTTTGTACGACACTATATACGGGTGTAACTCATATTTTGACATAATATTGTTAGTATTAGTAGACCGGTTGTGTACAAAACATACCAAACAACATCCAAATCAATGTAAACGTTCTCTTGTTTTAAGCATTTTTTTTTTAAGTTAACTTTGAAGCTGAATACTGGCTAAACCAAACGCATTTGTATATAGATAAGTTTTGTTAAATCGTCTTTTTTTTATCCCAGTAATCTGTGGTTAAGTCATGTCTACGTAATTTAGATACACCCTGTATTTAACAAATATATTTCAGGGCATTTCTTACAGAGTTTTCACGAAATTCAGTAATAATATTTAAGCCACAAATCGATATTTTCACTTTTGCCCTTATTCACACCCTTATACACACATTCATAACATTTTGATCAAAAATGTTATAAGTAAACCAATTATATTTCAGTAAAAACCTTTTGTTTCTGTCTCGGCACTGTTAAATTAAAAAAAATCGCTTTTGCCATGTATAAAGTTTTATTTTGCATTTTGGATCATAAATCTATGGCATTTTCATCAAAATGTTCACTACTGGGGCAATTATTTTAATATTTCTGAAAAAAAAACAATTATTTTAAACTAGACATTGTTTAATAGAATTTTTTCTATTGATTTCTATGAAGTTCTTTTTTATGCACACGTTTATGGAATTGTTTGCATTTTCATCAGAATCTTCAATAGTGGACCAATTATTTTAAAATTTCAAGTGAGAAAATCAAAAGTATAACTTTCTGCATTGACAAATAGGGGTTAGCTATTGAGCTATTGAGCTATGAAATTTTTGCAAAATTATGAATTGCATATTTATTATTAGATTTTTATTTAGTACATCTGAAGCTAATTCTCCCAAAAATTTTGACAACGTTTCAGTATTAAATAAGTGATAAAATTATAAGGATAACTTTTTGATTTGACAAGTATCGGTTCAGTAATACCTAATTTCTAAAAAAATCTTAATTTCATATTTAATATTATATTTGTATTTTGTACACCTGAAGCTAATGTTACTAACAATTTGACAAAGTTTCAATATTAAATAAGTGAGAAAATCAAAAGGACAACTTTTTGCTTTGACAAGTCTGGGTTAGGTACTACTGAAATTTCTTAAAATTTCTTAATTTTATATTTAATATTAGATATGTGCTTGATATACCTGAAGCTAATTTACCTGTAAATCTGACAAAGTTTCAGTATTAGGTAAGTTAAAAAATCGAAAGTATAACTTTCTGCGTTGACAAGTATGGGTTAGCTATTACTGAAATTTCAGAAAGTATATTAATTGAATATTTAATATTAGATTTGTGTTAAGTATACCTAAAGCTATATCTCCTGTAAATATGACAAAGTTTGAGTAATAAATAAGAGAGAAAATCAAAAGTATAACTTTCTGCATTGACAAGTATGGGTTACTGAAATTTCATAAAATTTATGATTTGCATATTTAATATAAGATTTGTATTTAGTATATCTGCAGATAATTCTCCTGAAAATTTGATAAAGTTTCAGTATTAAATAAGTGGGAAAATCGAAAGTATAACTTTCTCCATTGACAAGTATGGGTTAGCTATTACTGAAATTTTTGCAAAATTATGTATTGCATATTTATTATTAGATTTATATTTAGTACATCTGAAGCTAATTCTCCACAAAAATTAACAACGTTTCAGTATTAAATAAGTGAGAAAATTAAAAGGATAACTTTTTGTTTTGACAAATATCGGTTAGGTATTACTGAAATTTCTTAAAATTTCTTAATTTCATTTTTAATATTAGATTTGTATTTAGTACACCTAAAGCTAATTCTCCCAAAAATTTGACAACATTTCATTATTAAATAAGTGAGAAAATTTAAAGGATAACTTTTTGCTTTGACAAGTATGGGTTAGGTACTACTGAAATTTCTTAAAATTTCTTAATTTCATATTTACTATTAGATATGTACTTGGTACACCTCAAGCTAATTTTCCTGAAAATCTGGCAAAGTTTCAGTATTAAGTAAGTTGAAAAATCAAAAGTATAACTTTCTGCATTGACAAGTATGGGTTAGCTTTTACTGAAATTTCAGAAAGTATATTAATTGCATATTTAATATTAGATTTGTGTTTAGTATACCTGAAGCTAATTCTTCTGCAAATATGACAAAGTTTGAGTAATAAATAAGTGAGAAAATCACTCATGGGTTAGCTATTACTGAAATTTCATAAAATTTACGAATTGCATATTTAATTGCTTGATTATTATAATTTGTATTTAGTATTGCTGAAGATAATTCTCCTGAAAATTTGACAAAGTTTGAGTAATAAATAAGTAAGAAAATCAAAAGTATAACTTTCTGCATTGACAAGTATGGGTTAGCTGTAACTGAAATTTCATAAAATTTATGAGATGCATATTTAATATTAGATATGTATTTAGTACACCGGAAGATAAATCTTCTGAAAATTTGACAAAGTTTCAGTATTAAATAAGTGGGAAAATCGAAAGTATAACTTTCTGCATTGACAAGTATGGGTTAGCTATTACCAAAATTTCATAAAATTTATAAACTGCATATTTAATATTAGATTCGTATTTATTAACAAATATTTAAAAAAATATTATTTATTTTAATTTATTAAAAAATTCGATGATATTCCTGAAAGATTGATAAAATTTCAATATGAAATAAGTGAGAAAATCGAAAGTCTAATTTTGTGCATTGTCATTGTCGAAATTTCTGTTACTTTATAACCTTTTATTTTAGTCCAGACATTGTTTTATCGAAATTTTCACCTTTGCAATTTATGACGTTTTTTTGTTGCTTATTGGCTACAAATTTGTGGAATTGTATGCATTTTTATGAATGTTGTATAGCATTTCTTAAGAAATTTCCATAAAATTTAGTTGATTGCATTATTTGGCAGCAATTTTCACTCTTTTCAACTATTTATGAAATGTTTGACTATTTTGGGCACAAATATACGGAATTGTTAGTATTTTCTTAATATTTCAGGATATGTCTTATGGAATTTCCGTGAATTTCAGAAATTTAATAATTCATGATATGTCACAATTTGATAATTTAGAAACAAATTGTAGATTTGTCGACATTTGATGTACAAAAAAATATTTAAACCGTTTAATACTGAAATTAATGAAAAAATAATCTATATTTGAAAATTTTGTGTGAACATTAAATTTGAATACAGGATGTCCAAGATAAGGACCAACAGCATGGGGATCTCGGAAACCGTAAGAGTTACAAAGGTGGTTAACTACAAAAAGTTGCGCAATTTAGTGGTTAGTAATATACTTTTGAGAAAACAGGAAAATTCTGCTGTATATCATTCTTAGTATTTGTTATGTTTACATTTATAGAATTTTTGTATTTCCGAGTAAAAACATTACGCCTTCGTACGCCTTCAATTAAATTTTATAATATATCAAATGCATTTCTTATGGAATTTTTATGAAAATAAATTATATTTTTACATTTTTGCCACAAATTCGTACAATTTATTTCGTTTTGGTGCACAAATTATATTTTTCTATGACATTGCGTAAACTAAGTTTTTACACACTGTTCACAGTGCGTAAAGTAATACTTTTTAGCACAAGTGCTATTTTTCATAATAGCTATTGTAGAAAAAACATTACTATAATACATTTTCGTAAAGAAGGGCTTTACGAACTTGTATATCAACGTTTTAATATCGAAATTCATATTTTTTTTACCATTTTTTTGTATCATGTAATACAATTTATCTATTTCAGGTAGCAGCAGAACAACTATTTCAATGAGGTTTATATTGGGTTCGTTTTGGATGCTATACTTCTTAGTGAAATACTCACATTCACAGTCTGGTATGTATATTTCTTTTACTAATTATTATCCATATTATTACAAAGTTAGCGAAGCGATTTACACTCGTGTACAAAATAAAAAATAAAATAAAACCGTTTTACAAAAACGGCAAATAAAAATATTTTCTTCCTGACAAACAGCGATATCGTACTAAGTAGTGCATTTAAAAAAAATAAAAATAAAGAATACAACAGTTGTCACAACAGTGACAATTAACAAAAATTGTACACATTTTTTCCGGGTCCTATGATTCTTATGACTTATATACCATGACTTATGACTTATGCCTCTTGACTCAAATCTGGTCGAAACATATTTTGATGTAATTCCCGTTCATTTTCGTCTACCTTGACGAAGTCATGTTTGCATGGTAAGTACCGTGTACAGATACAAACCTGAAATTACAGCTTGATAAGGCTGATGATCTTTCATAATATACGATATTTAAAAAAAAACATAAATACCGGTTGTACAAGTTTCTCCATTTAATGCAGTTAAAGCCACCGTGTGAAGACACAATTATTGTACGGGTGTAATAATAATATTTGTGATAGTCACAAAACTTGTGTCTTGTTTTTCGAGTTGCGAGATTATCAACTTTTGGCTTTATTTTTTGCATTTGCCTTTTGTGTTAAGTATTTTATGTAATATGACGATGAAGTAATTATATACGTGCCAGGTCAATGGATTGTTTATAAACAAAGACAACAATGAAAAACGTTAAGGTAGAATATTGAACTCGCATAATTGCTGTTGTTACTAATGATGATTGAAAGATATTCCAAATTAGTCATTACTACTATCGATGATGAGTTCAGAACCTTCAACGCATCGACTGCTGCAATCTGTAAATTTTTCTTCAGGAGTTTCTTGTATGTACACGAACTACTTCCATTCCATTCTTCTTCTAATTCCCGTTTCATTTTAAAGCACATGATTCCCAGTGTAGCATCTACCCATGTACTTCCATTATTTTCTGTCTTGGGTCAATCTTCTCCATTGTTTTCAATACATCATCGCTATATAGAGGTCAATTCTACAATTATTTTAATGTATCTACTTGGCTCTAAAATGGCCTATTCGGTTTGACCATCCATAATTTGTCATTCGTATAATTCACATGTGTTTTATGTTTTATCTTATTTCAGGCACAAACAATGTAGAGTGTAATAAAATGTTTTTCCACATCTGCATTTAGAAATAACTTCGATGGGTTACACCCAAGTTAATCTATTTCAGACTATGTAATGATTTGTATATCAGTGATTATTGTTTTCCTCCATATCTTCTTAGATAAGATACGTAACCAATGATCCACTAGGTTGGAAGTCGGTTATGTTTCTCAACTATTGTAAATTTTAATAACTTTCCTCAGTCTTTGTAGACATTTTTACATGGTTATGGTTAGAAGTAAGAATGCCAAGTTTGGTTGTGTTTTATTGCAAATATTTTCTGCAATAAAACATAACAAATTTGGCATTCTTACTTTTTGTTTTTTTTTTTAAATTCTCAACTCGCCTTCAAACTCTCTAAAGTATAATACTATTCAAGTTTTATAAAATGCATAATTAAGGATTATTATCAGCAAAAACTGTTAATGGCAAACTATGCTTTTATGTACCACATTATTTAAAATTTTGAGAAATATTTTTTTTTCTGGATTCTAGATGTTTTGTACGTGCAGAATCTGGATACCAGGTGTCTTCGATGCCTGTGCTATGCGGCAACAAACTGTGACGTGACGTTGGGATGCACCGCAGGTTACTGCGGTCCTTACAAAATAAGCAGGGTCTATTGGATCGACACTGAGCGACTAGTTATGCCCGAAGATGATCCTGAAAGAGCTGGATGTGAGTTACTTCAGAAAAACCTTTTTTTCTTTATTACAAATAGCATTCGTATGGGTATGTGTAACTTTAAAATAAAATTTGTCAACGCGTAGGTGCAGGCAACCAGTTATACACTGTCACCAATAAGCAAAGTTACCTGAAAAGTAAAACTTATAATGATTTGCAAATACGTAACGTGGATGAACTGAAAGACCGTATACGTACTGCATGTTTATTTATTTATTTATTATTTTACCTATCTACCTTTCGGTGTAAGGCATACATTATTAATTTTTATAATATATTGTCTACTTCCTTCTATCTTTTGTTAATTCCTTTATTTCTTCCCATGTGTTCCCTTTTCTAGTTGCCTCTTCTTTTATTGCGCTATTCCACTCTTTTCTCGGTTTTCCTCTTTGATGATTTCCTGTTCCTCTTGTCTCGTATATTTTCTTAGTGTTTCTTTCTTCTCTCATTCGTCTCATGTGCCACCACCTCATTTAGCCTTCTGTTATTTTTTTCTGTATTGGTTTTATTTTAAAGTTTTACTTGTGTTTCTCGTTCCTTATCCTGTCTCTTCTTATTTATTTTTCTGTGATCGTCCATGTTTCACTGCCGTAAGGTATCGTTGGTGAAATTACTTTTTTGACTATTTCTGTTTTTGTGTCTCTAGATATCTCCTTGCTAAAAAAGGTGTTTTTTAACATGTTATATAGTTTTGCTGTTTTTCCTATTTCATCTTCTATTTCATTATATAATTTACCATTGCTCTGTACGATTGTTCCTCAATATCTGTATTGTTCTACTCGTTCGATTTTATTTCCTTGTATTTTTATTTCGTGGTTATTTTTCTCTTAGGCAATTATCATGGTTTTTGTCTTTTCGTAATTTATTTTCATGTTTATTTTCTTAATCTCTTTCTTAATTATTGCTATGCTGTGTTGTATTTCTTTCTCTGTTTCTGCAATGGTTGCCATGTCATCCTTGAATAGTAGTTCTGCTATTTCTTCATTATCTCCATTCCAGTAACGAATTTTTAGCATTTGCAATTTTTACTTTGCTTTCTTCATCGCCTTATCCAATACAATTGTGAAAAAAAGCGCTCAGCACACATCTTTGTTTTACTCCTTTCTACGTTTCGGATTCTTTTGATTCCTCATTGTTTGTTCTCACAATATTTCTGTTTTCACTGTACATATATTTTATTACATTTATTATTTCCTCCTCTATTCCTCTTCTTGCTAGTTTGTTCCATATGTCCTCTGTCCTTATCCTGTCGAATGCATTTTAGAGATCTGCATTTCGAGCATATGTGCATTTCTCTGTTCTTCTTAATTAGTTTCTCGCTCAGTTGTCTGAGTATGAAGATTTGCTCTTGCGTACTTCTCCCTCTTCTGAATCCGCACTGGCTGACCTATATTGTGATTTGTTCCTCGCATGTTTGTGTCTCATCTTTTTTTCTGGTACCCTGATCATTAGCTTACTTAGTATACTTGTTAGTGTGATTCCGCTGTAATTTTAGCATATTCTTTTATCCCCTGTCTTATGTATTGGTAGAATTATTCCTTTATTCCATTCTCTTGGTGTTTCCCCGCTGCTTATTATGCCATTTATTAATTTCGTTATTTGTGTTAATCCCTCTTCTCCCATGTGTTTCATCATCTCCGGGGTTATATCGTATGTTCCTAGTGCTTTCCCGTTTTTTAGTTTTTTATTGCTTCTCGTACTTCTTCTTTTTTAATTTGTTCAAATGTTTTCTCTTGCCTTTCTTGCGACTTTTCCCCCCATTCTAATGTTACGTAATCTTCTTTATTCTGTTCGGTTAATTCTTTCAGATATGGTCTCCATCTTTCCATTATCTTATCTTCATTCGTGATAATTGTTCCATTTTTATCTTTTATGTTCATCATATTGTGTTTTTTTTTTGTTTTAGGTGCTTTAGTGTTCCATAGAATAGTTTTTGGTGCTGCCCAAAATTCTCATTCATTTGTTCACTAAATTTCGATCATGACTTATTTTTTGCTTCTTTTATTATCGAATTCGTTTCTTTTCTCTTTTCCTTGTATTTTACATAATCTTCTATTTTTGTTTGTTTGTAGGTAGCTTTTCCATTTTGTTTTGTCATTTATCTCCTCTTTGACTTCCTCTGTCCACCAGTTTGTCTTTTTCGTTTTCCTGTTTCCAATACTTGTTGTTCCGCAGTTCTCATTTGCCGCTTCTAGTATATTTCATTAGAATGTTTCCCATTTTCCTTCTATGGTTAGGTTTATTTCGCTCTCTCTATTTTGTAGTATCTTTTTGTATTTCTCTTGTGTGTATTTTTATCTTAATCAGTAGGCTCTTATCTTTCCTTTAACTTTTATCATCCTCTTGTCTGTGTTTTGTGTTTTCTTCCAACTCATGTCCATTTTTAGTAGGTGGTGGTCACTTACTATTTTGTTCCAGCTGTTTCTATTAATTAGGTTATAGTCTATTATCGATCTTTCGTTTCTGCTTGGTTGTTCCCTTGTGTACTTGTATATGTTTTTGTATTTTAATTTTGTATTTTTTATCACAAAGTTGTTTTCAATGCATAATTGTATAATTCTTTCCCCATTGTTCTTTTTAGTTTCTTCTCCTTTTTCCATTATCTCTTCTTCTTCTTCTTCATGTGCATATCCGATTTCGGATGTTTGCGATGAGCATGACTATCTTCACTTTATTTATTGCTATTTTGAAGAGCTCGTTCGACGTCTTCCCGTACCACGCCCTGAGATTCTGCAGCCATGCCGAGTTTGCCGAGTATCTTGCCTTGAATGATGACTTGTAACATGGAGTATTTGTCCTCGTTCCGCATGATGTGGCCTAGATATTAGAGTTTGCGGGTTTTGATGGTGTCCATAATCTCCTTCTCTTTCTTCATCCTGCGGAGGACTTCGATGTTTGTTACCCGGTCTTTCCAAGATATCCGCAGGATACGTCGATATAGCCACATCTCAAAGGCTTTAATCTTTTTTGTTGTTGCTTCATTTAGTGTCCAGGACTCGACTCGACTCCAGGACTCGGAAAGTAATATTGGGAATATGTAGCACCTCAACATGCGTACTTTGATATCAAGATGGAGTTCGTGATTTTTGAAGAGGTAATTCATTGTATTGAAGGCAGCTCGAGCTGCCTTCTATTCTCTTCTATTCCGCTATTTTGGCATCCTACTCTTCCGTTTAGATCTCCCATTATCATTATGTGTTAATTTCCTTCATCTACTTCCGTTTTTATGTTTTCAAATAATGTGTCTATCTCTTATTTCTTTGCATCTTCGTTCGGTCCGTACTGCATGTAATGGCATAAATACACAATTCATTAGAAATTATCTGAATTTTTGCGATTACTTTATTGTTAAAAACATAACCTCTCTGTGCTTTTTGTCAAATTTAACGGCCTTACTGGTGGCAGTGTATAATTGGTTAAAGTTACACAGGAATGTTATGTATAATAACGAATCATGTACAATAAAGAAAAGAAAATGGTATTAGTACTTACTTATGAATTCGAAATATTTTGTGATGCTTTTTCAATGGCCGAATTGTTGAGAATAGTTATCTGGCAGTTTAAGTTACCCAACAGATTAGAAACGCAATGAGCACTTAGTCTCTATCTCCCTAGGTAACTTCTAAAAATGTCAATGCTTACGCTTAAAATGTTGTTATTCTATCAAAATATTGATGGTAATTATTGAACAATTGACAGAATACATAAAATGTTGACAGAAAATATTATATATTCATAATAACAAATGAAATTTTCAGAATTTAATTTGAAATTTTTACAGTATTAATTGGAATTATGACAATATTCATTGAAATTTGACAGATTATATTAAAATTTGTAGTGTAAAAATTATACTATTGACCGAATAGTAAAAATGTTGATTGTAACGATTGAATTTTAGCAATAAACAATGAAATTTTAATAGTAATCATTGTATTATTAACAATTATTTCAAAAATCTGTGTAACCTGTGAAAATTGCAGTGATTATTCTCAAAGTATAATTGAAATGCAAAAGTTTTGAAAAGTATTGTAGTTTTGTAAATGTATTTTCGTTTTTTTTGTAGATTTTTTAATCGTGATTTTTTTATAATTTTCAATTAATGTAAGGTATCAGAAGTGATATTTTTGAATATTTATCCATATTTCAATATCTCAGTTTCAATAATTATAGAGTTCCGGAATATAATATATTCACAATTTTTACCTACTAAGTACCTACTACTAAGTGTGACTTAGGCTCCGACTTGCAGTCGGAGGCACCTACATGTCCATACCGTAAAATTAGGTTGGTCATTTTAGGGTTTTTTTACATTAATTTTAATATTGATTGTTGACAAGTACGAGGGGTGTTCAAATTAAAAGGTACGAAATGTCGTATCAACCAACCCGGCTGAAATTTGAATATGCCGCTCTGGGATAGGCATAATTTGGCCAAATCACCGCACACGTCCCGCAGGCAACGTAGCGAACCCAGAAAACAACATTTGAACAAAGTGACGTTTACTGTGCGTAAGTACACATCAAATCAAATTTACATCTAAGGATGTGAATGTAGTGCCTGGCGTTGTTTTGAGCATGGTGGACGCCCGCACATGATTCAGGAGGGAAGCAGGTAGTTGGGCTGCTCCCGGAGGGAGCGATTCTGCTTCTCGATAATGCGCATCCACACGTCTCCAAGTTTACACTAAATGGCCAAGTTTAAGTGGGAGCAGCTTGAGCATCCGCTCTACAGCCCGGACATGTCGCCTTACGATTTTCATGTGTTTGGTCCGCTAGAAAAACATCTCAAAGGGAAGTACTTCAGTTCCGTGGAGCTCAGTGTAGGACTGGCTCTTTTCACAGCCACAGGAATTCAGGGAACAGGGAACTACTTGTGCTCAGGCGTCTGGTGATTACTTGTGCATAAAGATTTCAATTATACCCACAGTGACATTTCGTACATTTTCATTGAACACCCCTCGTATTTGTATATTTTACTGTTTGAAAATGGTGCAAACCTAACCTAACCTAATCAAACCCAAAATACAAGAAGGGATTGTTTTTGTTAATAGTAGTTATTATTCTGATTTTTAGTACAATTGACTACAAGTATATTTATGTTTCAGCGTTTGAAGATTGTGCCATTAACTTCCAATGCGCCCAAAGGATGGTCAAGAGGTACATGGCTAAATTTGGAAAAGTAAGATCAATTTTACACTCTTAATCTTTGCACTAAAATTGTTCATTAGTTTCGATATAATTTCAATATCTGACTGAATGACTTGTGAACGTTAGCCAAAACTGCTGGATTCAATAGTTATTGGTCAGATTTTATGCCAGGAACAGCCACTATTATTTTAACGGCCGTTGCTAAAGGTAACGGCGGCGAAATTTGATTTCGCGGTCTGTTTACGTACGCAAAATTTCACGTTCGGCTGCAGAAACAACATACTATATTACAATATCAAGATTTGAATCAGCTCCAATATATTTGAATATCTTGTTTTTAATCAAATCAATTCAAATTGTGCACGCAGTAAGATGGTGAAATTTTAATTGAAAATATTATACCATTCATAAACAGATCATATAGTTATGGTAATATATAAAATTAATACTTAAATGATAAAGAAATCTTTAGCATTCCCATTTTCATCAATGTAAAGTACTGTAATATTGATGAAAATGAAAATGCTAAAAATTTCTTTATTATTTAAGTATTAAAATAGGTATATATAACACAAGGTTATTTAAGTTTCACAGTTTTTATACTAATAATAACATTATTCATGTGCCTGATGAAGCAACCGTATGGCGACATAATTGTTGCAGTTATTAGCAAAAAATCTGTAAAACTTAAACAACCTAGTGTTTTATTTACCTATTTTACTATGGAGTTTCATCAAGTATCTGCCACATCAATCCAATATATAAGTATTCATTTTATACAACAATATGATCTGTTTATGAATGATACAGTATTATATTCAATACTTCATCATTTTTGATATCTTTTAAATATGAATAGTTACATATCGTAGGCTTATAAGAAAAAGTGACTAAAACAGGCAGTTTCGACATGTATTTCCCTCCTATAGGCATGCATATAACAAATGTAAGTCGATCTCATTAATTCGACTCACCAACGGGGGGATTTCGGTTTTATGGTAAAAGTGACACATTTTTTGGCGTGGACTTTAATAAGTGATAATTTTGGTACATTCCTCGGGTGGCAGTTGACTGATGAGACCCACAAGGTCTTCAGTTGTGCCACTAAGAAGGTGCCCAAATATTTCATAACGTTCAGAATATTCTTGATGTTTGCAAAATGTTTGTATTTGGTATCTCTTTTAGGACTGCAACGGCGATGGTGTGACGAATTGCGACGACTACTCCATGATCAATTTCAACGGTGGCTACCAGTGCAGCCCACCACTTACCAGGAACAGTGCAGGACGGAACTGGACCAACAGATATACCCTATGCGATCCTTCGGATTAACCTTAAACTCGTCCTTTAATACAAAGACAAAATTAATCATCTGAAATCATAAACGTTTCAACAGAATTATAATTATTTTAAACTTATCACTGGTACAAAAATGAATTATATCCGTAGGTATAGGACAATACAAAAATCAGCACAAATATATTTATTAGTCGCATTTTTCAGTTTTGGTGTAATTCTGTATGCAGAAATAAAAAAGTGTTTAAATAAATAAATAAATTATAATAGATTTATTTCCAACAGGGCCATACAGGCCTTCTACAGAAAAAAAAACAAGCAGGCTATAATAATAATAATTATTATTACTTAAGTTTAGAAGAATCAAAGTAATACGTGTAAGAATTTTCAATCCGGAAATCACTTTGTGAAATGGGTGACTATCTCTGAACATCTATGTATGTTCCGGATTGAAGATGCTCACGCTGTATGTTACTACTGGTAGATCCCCTTGGCGATTACAACTCATTAACAGAAGAAAAAAAAACAACAAATTTTAATATTTGATTCAACTTTATTCATTCATTCGTGAAGTACAAGGTGGACGGTGGCCAGGGCCTTGTACTCAACAAATACAAATCTACACAATGTACAACATGTCTCGTCTAATCTATTTTTACAAAACTAAACTTCTATTCAATATACACGGCCTTAAAATAGCGGTTTGTTCATTTAAAATATACTATCATCTAGAGTTTATTAAGAATACTAAATCAGTAGATTATTGCCTCCTTTGTTTTTTTTTTGTTTTTTAAATATTTATCCTCGCTTTTATTTTGTTGGTTTTGATGATATTTGAGCACTTTGTGCACGAACCTGCGGCATATTCATTGGGTTCCGTATTGTACCTCAAAGGCGGCTTATTGTGGCGTCGTTTTGATTCAGAAGCGGGATATGTATCACTATTACTATCGTTTTGATTACGTTTCTTTACAGGTCGTCAGCGGGAATGTTTGACTGCGAGAGGTGTAATGTAGGACGAATTTAATCACAACAGTCATCGTTTGAGTGCAGGAATGATTAAAGTGGTTAATTATATTTACAGTATAGTTATGTACAAAATTGTCATCGCAAATTGATGATTGAATAGATGCATGTGGTACTATTTTATTCATTATTATTTTTTTGCGGTTATATACAAAAGTGAACAAAGTAATAATAATTCTTATCTTTAATGAAAAATTAGAAATTCAAATGATAAAGAATGTAATAAATTATGAAATGAGTAAATATTTAATGCAATATAATAATTATTCTAATGATGAAGAAAGAAATATAGTAGAAGAATTCAGTTAATACTGAATAAAAGGAAATAATTTTCTTGAAATTTTGGTAGAATAAAATATTTATGTAAATATTTAATGAAAAATAACAACGATTCTAGTAATGATGAGGAATGCAATGAAATAGAAACAATTTAGTGACTAGAGTGGAAATTAAATTTCTTACAATTATATGCAAGTATAGTATGCGCCAGAATAAACAATACTAAAGTTTAGGCAACCAACCACACGCAAGGCGCCGTATTCAGTACGGTGCGTATGCTTGGTTGCCTAAACGGTAGCGCTGTTTATTCTGGCGCATACTCTAATAAGTATGAATTAGTAAATTATTTTTTAAGAATTATTTAGTAAATTTAGGTGTTGAAAATATTCGTAGAAAATAAAAAGTTTGAGTGAATACAGAGTAGAAAATATTAATAATAATTTAAGTCACACCATGATTAGGTATTAATGAAGATATTTGAGTGAATTCTGACAGTTTGCTGTACAATATAATGGCTACAAGGAAATATCACTATTGCGATGTTGATTTAATAGTTTGTAATTACATGCGAAGCCGGAAAAAGTTACGTCGTAATTCGATTTAAATTGTTACTAATATTAAGTTATAAAATCACCGTAATAAAATTGTTGTCGTTATTATTAAATATAAATAGTAACTAGGTTATATTGGGCAAACTCTATATTTATATTTTATTTGATTCTTGCAATTATTATAAAGTTTACTTTTATTATTATTAACTTTTATTCTATTATTATTTTTCGAAACGAACTAAAATAAAGTTTTAGTTTTATGAAAAATCAAAATCTAAATGCGCAGAACTTTTTCATGTTATTATTATTTATAATTTATTTATTCATATTTATTTGATAATTATGCCTTCTCTATCTTCCAAAGAGAAATATTATTGTTCTACCAGCAAAATTAATTACAAAATGGTATTTTCTACAACTTGTAGAACATTACGATGTTATTGTTTTTGAATTCGTTCACGTGGCTTTCTTGATCTTCAAAGCGTATTAATCTATTGCGAATATAATAATTTTTAACTTTCGGATAATATACGTTGCTGTATCTTTTAATTTCATAATTATACCTTCTTCATCTTCAAAAGAGAAATATTATTGTTCTGCAATAAAAATTGATTACGAAATGCTATTGTCCTCAACTTGTAGAACAGGGAGATGTTATCGTTCTTGAATTAGTTAACATTGCTTTCTTTATCTTCAAAAAGTATTAACTTATTTCGAATAAAATTATTTTTAGCCCTCGGATAAAATATTGCTTTCTTTATCTTCAAAAAGTATTAACTTATTTCGAATAAAATTAGTTTTAGCCCTCGGATAAAATATATCTTTATCTTCACAATATCTTAACTTACTTTATCCATCTTCAAAAACCTATGTGCCTTGAATTTTGTATGTATTGTGTTTCCAATTGCCTCAAACAAAAATATTTCTTCATCTTCCAAAGAGAACTTTTATTGTTCTGTAAGCAACATTAATTACGAAATGTCATTTTCCTCCAACATTACGATGTTATTGTTCTTGAATTCGTTTACGTTGATTTCTCGAGCTTCAAAACGTATTAATCTATTGCGAATATAATAATTTTTAACTTTCGGATAATATACGTTGCTGTATCTTTTAATTTCATAATTATACCTTCTTCATCTTCAAAAGAGAAATATTATTGTTCTGCAAAAAAAAATTAATTACGAAATACTATTTTCCTCAACTTGTAGAACATGGAGATGTTATCGTTCTTGAATTCGTTAACATTGCTTTGTTAATCTTCAAAAAGTATTAATTTGTTTCGAACAAATTTATTTTTAGCCCTCGGATAAAATATATCTTTATCTTAACTTACTTCATCCATCTTCAAAAACTTATGTGCCTTGAATTTTGTATGTATTGTGTTTCCAATTGCCTCAAACAAAAATATTTCTTCATCTACCAAAGAGAACTTTTATTGTTCTGTAAGCAACATTAATTACGAAATGTCATTTTCCTCAAACATTACGATGTTATTGTTCTTGAATTCGTTTACGTTGATTTCTTTATCTTCAAAAAGTATTAATCTATTTCGAATATAATAATTGTTATCTTTCGGATAATATACGTTTCTGTATCCTTTAATTTCATAATTATACCTTCTTCATCTTCAAAAGAGAAATTTTATTGTTCTGCAAGCAAAATTAATTACGAAATGCTATTTTCCTCAACTTGTAGTACATGGAGATGTTATCGTTTTTGAATTCGTTAACATTGCTTTCTTCATCTTCAAAAAGTATTAATTTATATGCTTCGATTTGGAATATATTGTGTCTTCAATTGCCTCATCCAAAAATTAAGCAATTGCTTTAATCAAGCAAGTTTCTCAATTCGATAAAAGTTATAAATTATAAAATTTCACACAAACTTTCTTCACAACTTTTCTTCAGTACTTTTTACATCAGCGAGCAATTAGATTAAGTCAACAATATTGTATGTTGAGTATTTTCATTTATTCTTCAATATGTAGGTGAATACGTCTAACATTTTGATTGGTTCATATACGTTTCGTCATCTCCAATGATTCTTCTTCATATATCCAGCCTTATTTCCTTTTTGCTGTTTCCGTCATTCTATTTCCCGCATATTTCATTATGTCATATGCCCATCGCATTCGTGGCCTTCCTCGAGCTTTCTTATTGTACCATGGTTTAAAGTGTATAATAAGTTTATTCCATCTTTTATCAACTTGTCTGATACTGTGTCCAGCAAATTTTCATTCTTGTGTGTTTTCTCGAATCCAGACATTTATTTTTCTATCCGATAGTCTTATGTCTAATGATTTCTTACTCCAATGATAAAAGTTCCTATAACTAAAAGAAACCTATATTTTTCCAAGCCCAAAATATACTTTTAAATTAATAAATCGTGTTCTAAATAATTCCAATTTTAGAAACATCAAGCTCGCATATTTTTCTGACCCACCATAATAAATATCTTTTACCTTCTCAAATTTACATGCTTTCTACACAATGAAAACAAAAATGTTCTTCATATTTCGAAATATAAATATATGTACAACCTTCAATTTTGTGTTCCTTGTCTTGAGTTGTCAGATGTCTACAATTTTCTTATATCTGTGCACTCTTCGATCTTCTATTGATACAAACCTCTTCATATTCAAAAATGGGTTTCTAATTACACAAACATTGTATCCACTCTCGTGATGTTCTAATTCTTCGTCATGTTTCACTTTTTCTTCCGTTTCTTAATCCCATAATGTTGTTTAGTTTCAGTCTGTTCTGGTATTACCCTTCGTTATCTTGATAAATATGTCTCACTAAAATCATAAATATGTTTCAATACATTTCAATTTTATGATTTTGTTATCCGATCAAAACTCGTTTCTTCATATTTCGAAATACATTTATCTTAATCTTCATAACATTAATTTTTGTTCTTCTACCTGATAACATGAATATGTATCTCGTCTACAATTTGTTGTCATTTGATACCTCTCCATAGTCTTTCTAGTTTTTTTTTGTATTGCCTTTCTTTATTTTGATAACTATGTTTCAATGCACTTCAATTTTACAATTTTGTTACCCCTAGTCAAAACTCATTTCTTCATATTTCGAAATACATTTTCCTAAAACTTTGCAAAATTCAATTTTGATCTAGAACCCGATAACATCTATATCCACCCCATCTACAATCTAGTCACCTTATTTGTACTAAATTTCTTTTCAATTGGCAGAAAAAGTAAACCATTTAAAAAAAAATGCAAAATTATAAATACATTCAACAGCAATTCAACTCAATGAATATGATCCATGAAATGTTCAATTTGTCCAACGCGTCCTCGCCTAATATATCGTTGTCCAACATGTCCTTGTCCAACATGCCCTTGTCCAACATGGACTTGTTAGAAGTACTAGCTTCTAAGCTGCATGAAAAGAATTTGCTCCAGGAAGGTTCACACGTTTGTTTCTATCGAACGAGAGAAAAACAACTCTTGCAATATTTTAGAGCAGGACAAGATTTAGTTTATTGCCAATGGGTATGTCCTTGTCCAACATGTCCTTGTCCAACGTGTTCTGGTCCAACATGTCCTTGTCCAACATGTCCATGTCCAACATGTCCTTGTCAACATATCTTTATCCAACATGTCCTTGTCCAAAATGTCCTTGTCCAACATTTCCTTCTCCAATATATCCTTGTCCAACATGTCCCCACATGTTTTTCTAATTCCAGAAAAAAATCCCTCTCGTAAGGTTCTAATTCAATTAATGCTTCACTTGTTCCATTTCTTAAACCCATACCGTTTTGTCTTGTCCAACATATCCTTGCCCAACCTGTCCTTGTCCAACATATCTAATAAATGGCTTATAAATTGAGAATGCTTTATCAGCGGTAGATCTATAGCTGGCAAAGGAAATAGCTGTAGCAGCAAAAATAGGCTACCATTAGGTAACGAAACATACACAAACGTCGGTGATTAATATGTCTTCAACTAAAAAACTTTACGCAAATAGAAATATTGCAATTTATGGGGCCATTATTTGGCTTTTTTTCTTCATCTTTAACCTTTTATGTGACTAGTTTCGTCAGTTCGCAACTCAATTTAAAGTCATAATTATTATTGATCAGCCAGTTGCATCCATATATGAATTTAAATTCTTGCTAAATATACCCATTATACCCATTTTCTGTATCCAGTTGATTGGTATCGATATCTATCTTGTTGGTAGTGTGTTTCAATTTCTATGAACGGTTCTGGGGTCCTTTGAGAAGACGTTTTATCTATCAGTTATGTTTTTATTTTAACAATTTTGGTATTCCTCAAACAACAAAAAATCTATTTTAGGATCTTGAGTACTTCGGAAATGCCCAAATTACATTTTTATCTTCAGTTTACATGTTCGCACATTAATTGGGGGTTTCAACCCCAAAACTTGATCATTCATCAAATCAATAATACTGTAAATTTTCTTTGTAAACCACATTTTTTCAATTTTTTTCAATTATCTGAAAAGCATCTGAAACTGAAATTAATATTTTTCTTGGACTTGTTCTGTTTAGTCGTAGAATATCTGTAGTATTTTGGTTTTAATTTTTTTCTTCTGCAAGTTCTTCAATTTGTAGAATAAAGTTTCATCTTCGGTCTACCAAGTCAGCAACAAAATTCACTGAGTAACTTATAATAAATATTTGAATAGTCGGTCCTGTTTGGTCATCAACATGATTTTTCAAAGAACAAATGTTCGGTTTTGGTTTCAATGATCACCATTTGTATAATGTAATATTTTGTAACTCGATGAATATAGATTTCTTCATATCACATCATCACATCACAAATATGAAATTTTAGGAATGCATTGCCCATTATTTGCGTTGATACACTATTTTCTGTTGAATAAATACAGGGTGTAACAAACATGATGTTTTTCTGGAGCAATATTTTATCTCCGAAAATTGAAATTTCAAATTTGTCAATTTGTTCCCAGGATCCCCCAGGAAAAGTTTATTTATTAATTCATTTATTTATTTATATTCATATCCTACTAGTGTAGATATGTAAGTCAATCATATATTACAGAGTCTAAGTAAATAGTAGAAGTTTCTTGCACGATTTTCGTTACACCCTGTATATGCTAGTGAGCATTTTTTGAAATTTATTTATCTTCAACTTCGTACTTTAACTCGTTGTATTCGTCTTGTTTTATTGGCGTATTTGATATTCTTCAATTGTAAAAATGTTTCCTGTCTTTTTTACCAAACAATTATTTAAGTGAAATTTATTTATTAGTACCCATTAAATTATCTTTACATTATTCAACATCCAGAAACATGTAGTAGTAGTAGATCGATCTTTATTTGTCTATCCAACTAACCGGTCTTTCCGCGGTCGAAAAATCTTATTAATTGCAAAAACTACAGTTCTTCGTTCTGGTGCTTCTGGTGCTTTGCAGGAAATATTCAATATTTCTTGATGAATTCTTGATGATATTCATCATAATATCCAAATATTTGAAAAATACTGCCCAATAAATATACGACTTTGCCACAACACACCTTCAACAAAATTGTAACATGTTTCTTTATTTGTGCAGAAATTTGTTTCTTCTTGATGAAGTGTGGATGATATTCATCATAATATCGGAATATTTTGAAATATACTGATCAACAATTATACGACTTTACGACCCTTCAACTAAATGAAAACAAGTTTCTATATTTCTGCAGAAAATATTTAATTTCTTTGATTAATTTTGATTTTGATTTTTGTTCTAAAAATTTTTAATTGAGTAATTTGATGAATATAAGTTCCATTACAGAAATTACTAATCTGTGAACTTTATTGTGTAACAACTCCGCAGTTATATCGTCCTCCACGTAGAATTCCTGATTCTTAATTTTCTAACATGTGTAATGTATATATCTTCACCGTTGTGAGTGAGCATAGTGTGTTTGGTTTATTTCGATGTTTAGGTTAGGTTAGTGCAGGTTATTCATTTTGATTTATTGGCCTTATATAATATTCCATAACTTATCTTCTGTTCCTCTTTAATTAGACGTAATTTGAAGATGAAGTTCTCAATCATTATACTGTACCCACACTTTCTTCTCATATTGGAGAATCTTCCTGTTCAACTTCACAATTCTTCAACATGCAGAACATATTTGTAAACTCTGGCGTTTAATTTCAACTAGAAGAAATATTTTTATGGGTAGAAATCTTAAATTGCATTCTTCAATTTGCGGGCATTTATCTTAATGTGCATAATAAAAATTAAGATCTTAAAAAACCGTATATTTCTTTCTTCAAATATACCTACTCCAAGTTCTTAATTTTTTTACATATTTTTATCAATAACGTCGTAACTCATTGTTCAATTGTTCAAGATCAATTTAGATCTTCAAAATACGTTTTTCCTATTTTGGAAATCAGTCGTTGGACCATTAGCAGTAAGATAATTTTAGTAATGCCAGCATCTTTAAAATATTGTTAAACAATTTCGTAATTTTATCTTTCTTCAAGTAGACAGATTATTAATTTCTATATATCTGCAACTTTGTGACTTGTATATAGTTTATGATTCAATGATCTTTGATCAAGACGAATACTAAGTAGTTTCTGCAATTTTCTGAACTCTTTAACTAAATGATCGATCTTCAATTACATGATTTTAATATGGCCTGGTTTAATTCGATGCATCAATTTTTGTTTACATGTTATGTAAACTTAAACTTATTCAAGATCTTAAGCGAAACGGATCATTTAACTGTGTTCGTTATGTATCTTCATATTTGGATCTTTTTTTCACCATCTTCAATTTTAAGTAAATATTATTGTATATATTTGGATATTTAGTGGTCTGAGAATTGATTCTTTATATAGCAAAAAATATTGTTGCTTGGTCTTAAATATCCAAAATATATTATTCTTCAACTTAGTAATAATGGTCAGTAATGGCAGACAATATTGTTGGTATTTTACTCTTTAATTCTAGAATACAATATTCTTCAAATCAGCGATGATGAACTTCGTCTTCAATATCCAAAATATATTATTCTTCATCTCAGAAATGATCGTAATATATTGCAGAAAATATTGCTAGTAACCTATTCTTCAATTTATAGGATATAATATTCTTCAAACCAGTGATAATGAACTTTGTCTTCAATATCCAAAATATATTATTCTTCAACTCGGACGGAAAATATAATCTATTCTTCAGATATTGTTTCATTTTGAATTCAATTCTTTAAATTAGAAGTTTTCTTAAGTTCTTCGAGAAATTTCAGAACGTACTGTCGTCATCCATAATTCAATTCTTCGAATTTCAAGTATTATTATCATCTTCTTTCTCAAAGTTTTAGTTTTAGTACGTCTTTGAATATTTATTTATTTTGAATTTTGAATTTTATGATTTGCATATCTCAACGGAATTTCACTGCTCAGCATGCAGAAGATATAATTTTATCTTCAGATATTGCTTCATCTATAACTAAATTCTTCAAATTTCAGGCATTATTATCTTCTTCTTGAAGTTTCAGAACGTTTGGTGTTCGAACATTTATTAATTTTGAATTTGAATTTTGAATTTTGAGTGAGCATATCCTAAACCATTTTACTGCTCAGCATGTAAAATGCTGAGACAATATAATTGCATCTTCAGATATTGCTACATCTATAATTCACTTCTTCAAATTTCAGGTATTATTATTTTATTTTTGAAGTTCTGGAACGTATTCTCTTTGAATATTTATTAATTTTGTATTTGAATTTTGAATTTTATAATTAGTGTATTTTAAACAATTTCACTTCTTAGCATGCAGAAAATATAATTTCATCTTCAGATATTGCTTCATTTATAATTCAAATATTCAAATTTCAAGTAATTATTTTTCTTTAATTTTCAGATTTTAATTATCTTAGAATATTTATTGATTTTTAATTTGAATTTTTAATTTTGAGATTAGCCCATCTCTAAACAATTTCACTACTCAGCAGGCAGAATATATACCTTCATCTTCAAATATTGCTCCATCTATAATCCAATTCTTCGAATTTCAAGTATTATTATCATGTTCTTCTTAAAGTTTCACGTCTGTCACTGAATAATGCACGTCTTTGAATATTTATTTATTTTGATTTATGGATTTTGTGATTAGCATATCTCTAATCAATTTCACTGCTCAGCATGCATAAGATATAATTTTATTTGCAGATATTGCTTCATCTATAATTTATTTCTTCAAATATCAATTATTATTACCTTCTTCTTGAATTTTTGAAGTTTCAGAACGTATTGTCTTCGTTCTTGTTGAATATTTATTAATTTTGAATTTGAATGTTCATTTTTGTGATTAGTATATCTCTAAGCATTTTAACTGCTCAGCATGCATTATTTAGGGATAAAGTCTTCAATTTTCGTATTATCAAATTCGGCCAAATTTTGTTTTTTTATTTTAATTTTAGGAAATAAAATTATTGTTAAGTTTAAAGTTTTATCCATAAATTACCGGTTATGTATTTAAGGTATTATTATTAAATACTTACTGCTAAAATAATTTTTATTTTATTTTATTATTTATTGATTTTATTTCGCCTGACAAGTTTCGATTAACAAACAAAAACATCATCAGAGGCATGATATGTATTTTTCCGCCTACCTGCACTGAAAGTTCATTTTTCGGTCCTAAATTGCGGGCGGAAAGTGAGATTTAGAGGCCCTAGGGCCTCTAGGGCCCCTTGAACATTCAATATTCAAGTCGGTTCTTAAAATAAAACAAAATATTGACATAAAACAACTCATCAAAGTGCAGCCGCACATGAAACAAAATTCGGTTGATTAAAGAGCAAAAAAATCAGATTTTGTAGGTAGGCGGAAAAATATCGTGTGTCCCGCAGGCCGAAAGGCTTTAGCAGCCCTTCGTTTCTTGGCGCCCTCGCTCGCTTCGCTTGCTCATGCGCCAAACACCGCGGGCTGCTAAAGCCTATTTTCCGCCCTTAATGCACAATATACTATTAATATGTATATATCCTGATCTTATTTTAATGATTATTTTTTGACGTTTCTCAAAACCAATGATATATTTCGATTTTTGTCATATTGATACTTCTGGACCAATCCCGTCATTATTATACTGGGAATATTCTCTAGAGATTATTATAGTGGGAATAATCTCGGTAGCTAGGTTCACTCTTGTCAATCAAAATATTTGTCAAATTATTAATTTATCAATCATATTAAAGTGTCATACAAAATGAATAAAAGTCGCTTTAGCTGCGTTTCGCATACTGAAATTGATAAAGAAATACTAGAAAGCAAAAAACGTCAAAAAATAATCTAATCAAATATAACTCGAGAGTTCGATAAATTAGAAAATAATTTGACAGATTATGTCTCAAACTTGTTGCCATTTGGCAATAGTCACTCGAGCCCTTCGGGCTCTCGTGACTATTGCCTGGCAACAAGTTTTCGACAATCTGTCAAATTATTTTCAATTTATTCTCACTCTCTTGTTATATTATTACTGATAAATATTTGTAATGAATTTGAATTTTGAAATTTGAATGTCTGTATAAACGTCAGAAATTTTTATCATAAAAATAAGATCAGGATATATACATATTAAAATACATATAATGCCTCTCATGGTGTTTTTCTAAAAACCGAAGCTAGTCAGACGAAATAAAATAAATAAATAAATAATAAAATTAAATTAAAATAATTTTACCAGTAAGTACCTAATAATAATACCATAAAATTATTGTTATTCAGACATTTGCCAGTTTGAAATTTCACTCTTCAACGCTCAGAAATTATAATCTTCGAAAAGTAAACTTCTTCTGCTCGTAAAAATAAACTCACTCTTCAAATAATTCATGTTTTCAATCGAATTCTTCAGCTTGCGGATATAATTATATCTTTTTTTTAATTTTTAAACTATCTTCTGGAATGGAAACTGCATTCGGACGCACTGTACTGATGAGACCCACAATATGGAAACCGGTTTACAGTTGTCCACGCTGACCAAAATGTACACCATATTTTTACTTTTATTATCCTGTATTTATTAAATTCTTCTGCTCGTAGAAATTAACTCCGTCTTCAAATAATAAATGCTTTCAATCAAATTCTTCAGCATTTGGAACATATCATTACTTCAGACGTTTTATTGGTTTAACATTGTATTCTTCAACATTCAGTATATAAACTTAAGTTAGCTCTAATTTTATTAATCAGCATTCAAATATTTATTGTTCTTCAATACATATCTTCGAATTTCTTCACAATAAATTCTAGAAACTATAATGATACCATGTTCGAAAAGTTTCATCTTTCAGTTACCAGAAACCAACTATACAGGGTCTTTTTTTAAATATTGAATGTGCCGCGGTAGCTCGAAAAAATAAAAAATGAAAAAATCCCCAAACGGGTTGATTTTTGTTATTTATTTCGCAGTTTTTGACCCACTTAAATTTTGACTTATGACGTCACTGACATTTAAAAAAAATTAAATCGTTTTTTTTTATTTTGCAACTTTTGAGTTATTCAAAATTGTAAACTTAATTGAACAATTACCATAATTTAATGTTTTTTGATTCGATGAATATAGATTTTATGATATATGTTATTCCAATCTTCAAGAGACAAACTTTTGTTTAGTAAATTGTTGCCTAATTATTCATCAATTTCATAATCCTTCAACTTTTGAATCCTAGTTATTAATTCCCGATTTTAAACTCAACTTGACTCGTAAATAATATATGTTATTTCAATCTTCAAGGGACAAACTTTTGTTTGGTAATTTATTGCTCATTATTCATAATTTCAAAATTCTTCAAGTCTTAAATTTTAGTCATCAATTCCCGATTTAAAAGGATTTAGAAGATTTTGCAACTTTTTAGTTATTGAAAATTGTAAACTTAATTGAACAATTAGTATAATTTAATGTATTTTGATTCGATGAATAAAGATATAATAATGTTATTCCAATCTTCAAGAGACAAATTTTTGTTTTGTAATTTGTTGCTTAATTATTCATCAATTTGATAATCCTTCAACTTTTGAATCCTAGTCATTAATTCTTGATTTTAAACTCAACTTGACTCGTACATATTATATGTTATTCCAATCTTCAAGTGACAAACTTTTGTTTGGTAATTTATTGCTCAATTATTCATAATTACAAAATTCTTCAAGTCTTAAATTTTAGTCATCAATTCCCGATTTAAAACTCAACTAAACTCGTTTCTTCAATTTGCAGTTACATTTAATATTTTGAGTTCCAAAGTTATTTAGGATGTCTATTGCTGTGATTACTGACTTACGTAGCGAAGACGTAGATTACTTATGTATGTAAAGGCTTTGATAGTTTTTTCACTTGTGGATAATGAAATTGGTTTGTAGAACTCAACTACTCTAATCTTCTATTGCGTTTTTGATATATTTTTGTGGAGCGCCTTATATGCATATTAGGACACAATTGCTTCTTAATAATTATTAATTAATACAGTTTCTGATTGGTTAATTAGTTTGCTTCTCAGTAAATTATTATGCTTATAAGTAAATGTAGTAGTATTAAAAACCGTATGTACAAAGTGATATGTGCAAAATAGTTCAGTTAAAAATTAGCCGCAGCAGTCAATCGAGTTCCACACGACAACCTGTAACAATTATAATTGCACACCAGCACCACCCAGATATTTCATGGATGGTTTAGGTGCCGTTTCATAAATCGCCGTTCGTGCAGAAAGTGGACGTACAAGAAAATGGACCTGGTTTAGATATCGTCCGCAGTAAAAGATGTGTATTGGCCTCGTCGCGCTCAGCTCACTTCTCAAGATTTGAAACGTGTCGAAAAATGCGAACAAACCTTACAAAAAGACCGCCACGTAACCGAGCTGAGCAGAACGTGGCCCAGAGCGTAATTAATAAATAAAGTAAGAATCACATCCGTCCCCTAGAAAACTCTCATTAAGGAAGATACCTACAAAGGGTAAATATTAAGTAAAACGTACATAGATATTTGTTTGAAAAGATTGACTTCAGTTCGCACATGTTAAGATGTCAAGATATAAAAAGTATCAGCGCTCCGTGTGTTAGGTGTTTTGTGTGTTGTGTGTGTGTGTGTATATGTGTGTGACGTTTTCGAGATTTGGCAAGTGCTTGATGGGGGAAATGTAGAAGGGACGTTTTTCCGGAGATACTGGAAAATTGTGTGCGCTGGGAGGAAGCGAAAAACTCGTGCATCGGATAAATCGGAAAATATGTCGCATAATGAAAATCGTTTTAATTTTGTCGTCGTAGAAAGCGTAACTTCAAATTATGTATTTAAAGGGAATATATCTAATAGTCACCAAATACTTGTCAAATTTGTAGTCGTTGAAACCACAGTATTCGAAATAAGACACACATTACTGAATCGTGGTTTGCGTTTTTTGTTGAGCAGGTACGGATGGTTTCAACGTGCTTAAAGCTAATGATGGAATCAATCTGTTGAATGGTTAAAAAGGTTTCAACGTTCAAAGCTTACATAAATCGCAGCTTCGTATGTTCTAAACTTATTTAAAGCATAGGCAGCGGTGTGATTCACTAGCATATTATTCTTTCAGAAATATATACCGCGCGAGCATTTTCAATCCGGAACATACAAGCCACTTTGTGAAATGGGTTGCCTATCTCTGCATATCATTCACCATCCGCCATTCCAATTGCGGTAGCCAGAGAGTGAACGCAGAGTGTTAAGTCTACGACTTATTATCCTACGCAATACAACGCTGTAGCAATGCTATCACTGTGGGCATTCTCAACGCGCTTCGAAAATGAGGAATGCCTGATTTCTCGGCGCAAGCAGAACTATAAAATTCACTTTGGCATATGGTAAATGATGTTCAAAGATAGGCAACCGATTTCACAATGGATTGTTTTCATTAAACGCGTAATGGGAAAGTAAACATTATTTATACCGCGTGAACATTCTCAATCCGAACAACATGGATGTTCAATGTATGTTCCGGAATAAAAATGCTAACGCGGTATCAATAATGTTTACTTTCCTATTGATTAATTTTGCAAGTTGTATAAAAGTCGAAAATTTGCCATGGTTACAAGTTAATCACTTAAGATTGCCTAAATACTAAAATTCTAAATATGTTGCTGTAAATAATTTAAAAGCGACAGCTTTAATTGCTTACAAAAAAACAGCAAATTTCTTAATACAAAAAAAACAAAATGTATGTATAGATAAATGTGGATTTTTTAAATATTTTGATTTTATTATTTTTAAATTCAGTTCTTATCGAGCTACTGGGATGATTTTCAGATATTGAATTGCCAAATTTGGCGAGCGCCTTGATAACTGGATCAGCTACAGCAGTAGAAGCAGACCTTTTGATAAAAAATGAAAAACAAACAAACCAGAAAGAATATTTTTTATCGGAGTTTCCTAAAAAATAGTTTTTTTGTCGGATTTTTTGAAACAATGATTTTAATATGTTTATGCATTAATTTTTCAGGGATTTTCTTTGTGGTTTCTACACTTTACCTAAAATTTTGTAAAATGTGAGAATTGTAATTATATATATAAATGTTTCTATGGTATATTGAATTTTTTTTAAATTGAAACATTTCGGTATTTTGCTATATTCTTAATTTAGTCTGTTACCTTCATTTTTTTAAATGTGGATTTTTTAAATATTTTGATTCATTTTATTTTTAAATTCGAAAATTCTTATCGAGCTACTGGGTTGATTTTCAGGTATTGAATTGCCAATTTTGGCCAGCGCCTTGACAACTGTTATAAGTTATAGCAGTAGAAGCAGACGTTTTGTTAAAAAAAATGAAAAACAAATAAACCAGAAAGAATATTTTTTATTGGATTTTCCTAAAAAATAAGTTTTTTTTGTCGGATTTATTGAAACAATGATCTTAAGATGTTTATGCTTTAATTCTTCAGAGATTTTCTTTGTGATTTCTACACTTTACCTATAGTTTTGTAAAATGCGAGGATTGTAACTATATTTTTAAATATTTCTATGGTATATTGAATTTTTTTTAATTAAATCTTTTAGAAATTTTGCTATATTCTTATTTTAGCTTATTACCAGCATTTTTCCAAATGTGGATTTTTTAAAAATTATGATTTATCATATTCGTAAATTAGAAAATTGTTATTATATTATAGTTTATAATTTGACAGTTGCAGTTACAAATTTAATAGCTTCTGAAAGTTACAATTAAACGATTCATATTTTTTTAATAATTTTTGATGGTTGTAGTTAAAAAATGTACAGATTCTGACAGTTGTTGTTGAATGTATGCCACGTTGACAGTTTCACTTGAAAAATTCACAGTTACTGTTGACAATTTGAGTTTACGACAATTGCAGCTGAAAATATGACTGCCTTTAACATTTTCTGTTAAAAATGTGACACAAGTAGTTGACAATTTGATAGTTGTGATTTAAAATTTGACAGTTGCAGTTACAAGTTTGACAGCTTTTGAAAGTTCTAATTATGAATTTAATATTTGTTAACAATTGTTGATGGTTGTAGTTGTAAAAATTACAGATTCTGATAGTTTGTGTTAAAATTTATGTCATGTTTGATAGTTGCACATGAAAATTTGACAGTTACCGTTGACAATTTGACGTTTTTAACAACTGAACTTGAAATTTGAGTTTACCACAGTTCCAGCTGAAAATATGACTGCCTCTAACATATGCTGTTAAACATATGACACACGTAGCTGACAATTTGATAGTTGTAATTTAAGGTCTTACAGTTGCAGTTACAAGTTTGACAGCTTTTGAAAGTTGCAATTATAAATTTAATATTTTTTAACAATTTTTGGTGGTTGTAGTTAGAAAAATTACAGATTCTGACAGTTGGTGTTAAATTTATGTCATGTTTGATAGTTGCACCTGACAATTTGACAGTTACCGTTGACAATTTGACGTTTTTAACAGCTGTACTAGAAAGTTGTGTTTAACAGTAATTTGTGTCAAAGCAGTCATATTTTCAGCTGCTACTGAGCTGAAAATATGACTGCCTTTGATAGTTCCAGTTCAAAATATGACACATGTATATGTCAATTTGATAGTTGTAATTTAAAATTTGATAGTTTAGGCAGTTACTAGTTTAACAGCTTTTGAAAGTTACAATAAAAATTTAACAATTTTTTATGGTTGTAGCTGAAAATTTTACAGATTATGACAGTTATTGTCGAATTTATGCAATTTTTGACAGTTGCACTTGAAAATTTGACAGTTACCGTTGACTATTAGACGTTTTTATCAGATGAACTTGAAATTTGAGTTTACCACAGTTGCACCTGAAAATATGACTGCCTCTAACATTTGCTGTTAAAAATATGACACAAGTAGTTGACAATTTGATTGTTGTGATTTAAAATTTGATAGTTGCAGTTACAAGTTTAACAGCTCAGAAAGTTGTAATAAAAATTAATCATTTTTTAACAAATTTTGATGGCTGTAGTTAAAATTTTTACTGATTCTGACAGCTGTTCAATTTATGACATTTTTGACAGTTGCAGATGAAAATTTGACAGTTATCGTTGATAATTTAACGTTTATAACAGCTGTACTTGAAATTTCAATTTAACACAGTTGCAGCTGAAAATATAAATGCCTTTGAGAGTTGAAGTTAAAAATATGACACAGGCAGTTGATAATTTGATAGTTGTAATTTAAAATTTGACAGTTGCAGTTACAAGTTTAACAGATTTTAAAAGTTACAATAAAAATTTAACGATTTTTGATGGTTGTAGCTGAAAATTTTATAGATTCTGACAGTTATTATTGCATTTATGCCATTTTTGACAGTTTCACTTGAAAATTTTACAGTTACCTTTGACTATTTGACGTTTTTAACAGCTTAAAAATATGACACAAGTAGTTGTGATTTAAAATTTGACAGTTGCAGTTACAAGTTTTATAGATTTTAAAAGTTGCAATAAAAATGTAACCATTTTTTATGGTTGTAGCTGAAAATTTTACAGATTCTGACATTTATTGATGAAATTATTCAAACAAGAGATGGCACTCACACGCTTCTCTCATGCATTACAAAACCATGGCCGGGTCATAAAAGCGAAAGGTATACATATGGGAATTAATTTTCGGAATCACTGGACTGATGAGACCCACACGATCGAAAACAGTCTCCAGTAGTGCGCGGATATATACCCAAATTTACATTTATTTAAATTTTACAATAATAATAATATTTGATTAGTGTTAACTCTATCCACTAATCCACTAATGCAAGTGATTGGTAAATGCGTTGAATGGAATTTGGAGTTTGCTCCGCTATTTCTTCATCCACTAAAGCTGTTCAAGCGATTGATGACCCATAAATGGTATTTGGAGGTTGAAAATGGAAGAAAGGCACTTATAATGCCGCATTAGTTTTTCATCCATCGAACCCCTCGAATGATACATGCATACAAGAATGAAATGATGATAATAGTGATTCAACATAATGATGAATGTCTTCATCATTATGTTCATCTATAGGTGTAGAGTCCCATGCCCATATTTAGAAGTTAGTCTGACATTTCTTCATCGATCCAATCACTTTAGGTAAAACTGGTCAACACAATTTTTGTCCCTTATTCTTAAATAGCCGATTACGATAGGAAATATTGCGCTGATTTCAGAAACGTCAAAATATTGTTTCTAGCACGTTAGGTTTTTGTGATAATTTAATTTTTGCAAAATGTATAACTTTTTTTTCGGGATGCAAGACCGATTCCGATGATTTTTTATGGCAATACTGAAATCAAATTTCAGTTTGACAGTTATCGGTATCACTTTTATAACTTCTCTTTAACTCATAACGTACTTTTGTAAGTAAATAGTAAAAAACAACGTAAAAAACTAGGTACAAAATCTAAAAAAAAGGCCTCTTTTTGCACATTTTACATATGCAGTAATTACTTTCCGAAAAATTCATTTAAATTGAAGGAACAACACATTCGTCAACATTTGTCGACCAGTGTAATTAGTGAATGGAAGAATGGCAATTTGTTGCATTCTTTTTCAATCCATCCAGGTGGCTCAAGTGATTGTTGAATGCAAGAATGGCATTTCTAGATTCTTAATACATCAACACTGGTTAAGTCCATGCCAGACACTTTGTCACTTTTCCCATACAAGCAAAATCCCGCTTGTCGGCGTCGGTGGGATCAGACAAATGAGAATGCACCCTAAACTTGCGGCAGCGGTTTTGAGCCGTGAAGCCATAAACCATACATATAATCCTTTGAGCCCTTAGAAATGAAGTGCTTTGAAATAAGCAACCGCATTACTCAGGGACTTTAAGCTCACAATCGTAACTCAATTAACTAGGATGCTACAAGAGACGGACTTGCATTTCTGTTGTCCAGTCTGATCTAGTTTTATGAGAAAAGTGACATTATCTGACGTGGACTTTGCAGTTTGCCCCATTATATTAAGATCCATAAAAAAACCTCAAGTAATTGATGAATGCGGCATTGTAAGCAACGATTGCCAGAGAGAAGATGATGTGAAATTGATGAAATTGATGTTACTCACAGGTTACTCTACAACTTCTTCATTCATCAAACCGCCACAAGTTATTGATGGATTCAAGAATGGTACATATGCACGTTTGGGGCCCCATACGGCGGATGTTGGTAAGTTACAGGGCCTCGATAATAGTATTGGGAATTGAATGGACTGCCCCATACCCACCTCAGTGTCGATAGTTTTGATTAGACAGACATTATTTGTGGAGTAAATTTTGATTAAAAGCCATGTAATATTAATTAAATTGGCAATTTTGTTGCAGTGATGCAATATTTTCATTTCAAAGGTTTTATTGCGTTTGATAATTGCTAAAGTATTAATATATTCCGCAGGATTTAAATGTTGTCGGGTAAATTGTGTGACTGCCTTGACTACGCCACTGGATTTACACGTTTGAAACCATCCGTACCTGTCGCGTTTCATCGATACTTTTTCCCCTTCGTGTTCGTCAATTGCTAAGCAACATCACTAGGTAATTATTTCTCTTACAAATATATTATTTCGGGTTTTACAAACTTACTTCTTAGGACAGTCTACTACTTCATAGAAAGCAGTCTAATTAACAAAGATTCCGTTGGCTGCTCGTCCTCCTGTCTTCATCATTACGTTTTTTTCTATACGTGTAGAGCCCCATGCCACCGAATAACTATTAACAATTTCGCCTCGTGTTCGCCAGTTCCTGGAAATTGACTTCATTATGATGGTTTAATACGAAATAAATTGACCATTGTGACGCGTGGAGGCGCTTTTCTTTCCTCTCGAGGGTAATTGACGTGGATTTGCCTGCCCCGTAACGGCGTCGACGGTTTTGTAAGCTCGAAGTTTGCAGAGCTCGGGGGGTGGTTATTGATCGCCGCACCCTTTGATTATTAATCGCCTATTGCTATCGCCTGATTTGTTTGCAGTTTGATCGTTTTTTGATTATCGTCGTGGGGGACGTGCGAAATCATTAACATTATTGCCGCCACCGCTGGGCCTACAGCTGCTTCTCCTTCACGTCCTTCTTACCCTTCTTCTTCTCCTCCTTGGCGTCCCCCCGCGGCTTCTCCTCTTCCTTCTTGTCCACGATCAGCTTCTGCTTCTCGAGCAGCTCCATCTGCTTCTCGGCGATCTCGTTCTTCTTGTTGTCGTTGCGCTCCTCGCTCTTGTTCCGCTCCTTCCACCGCCGCTCGCCCCACCAACGCTTCTCCTTGGTCTCCTTCACCTCGCCCAGGGCCTCCACCAGACTAGTCTCGGCCTCCTCCTCGTTCTGGGCCAGCTTCTCGTACTTGTAATTCCTGGCCTTCTTCGATGACCCAAGCCTGCCCGTCTCAAGCTGGGTCACGATCTTCTGGGCGCACCTGAAACATACACCAACATATTGGCCCTTCAGTGATACCTTAGCGAACAAGTGTAAAGCATCTATATAGGTCCTAAGTATTTCAATTATGAAGTGCAAATTCATTTTACTAGTACCTAAAAAGAGTACCCTGTAACTGAAAGGTACCTAAAGTGCCTGAATACTTTTACTTGTCTGGTGGTGCCGTGAAGAACTTGTGCTCAGGTTCAAGTGCAAAACTTCCACCTAGAACTTTGGAACTTTGATAATGAGGTATGGTTTTCCCGACGGGAGCTGACAATGCCCTTTTTCGCACCAATTATCGCGTTAACTATGCTAATTCGTATGCTTCACGTAAGTCTAATAGAATGAGATGAAATAAGAAAAGAATGTCGAAAAAAGGTTATTTACTTAATAAATATATGTATATATACAGGGTGTCTCCTAAAAAACGCCGCTCTCCATAACTCCTTTATTTATTGGCCGATTTCAATAAAACAAAAACAAATTTAAATGGCTCTACATGTTCTACAAAGGGGCCCAAATTTTCTTTGTTTGAAAAATCAACTTTCATTTCTGCGATAGTCAACTTTTATTTCTCAAATGGTTACATATATTTTCTTTTTTTTTCTGGTAGAGATTATTTTTCTGAATCCAAAGATGTATTACAAGTTGGCTTTGATGGAATATTCGTTACAGAAAAATAATGTTTGGTAACATAAAGTTGTTTTTTTGTAAGTGTGCCATGAGAAACAAAGTGAACACAAAAAACCGCAAAAGTCATCTAAGTGATAGTGTGTCAAATTCTCTTTTTGTCGGTCCATTTTTTGTGAAATAACTCAAGTGATGGTTAACAATATTAACAATCGATTGACTGACATGTTACAAGTGTAATTCGAATGCAATAAAAATTGCGATCAAGCAGTGTTCCTGTACATGGACCGTTTTCCGAACAGAGAAGTCCCAGAGCTTAGAAGAAAGTATGATGCTTTTAAGAAACCTAAGAAACCAAAGAGAGAGGAACGAATATTTGAACGAAATGTGGAATTAGATGTACTTCTTAGTGTTCAAGAAAATCCAAGAACATCTATTCGGAAAATTGCAAATAACATTGACAATAACTGTAAATGCAATTTTTAAGAAACATAAATACAAATTATACATACCTCAAAAAGTACATGGATTGGAGAAAAATGATCCTTGTCGAGGACAGCAATTTTGTGATTTTTATTTAAATATGATGCAAATAGATCAGATTTTGAAGATGTTGAACAAGTTTAGACGATTTGCCCCTTAATTTTTCGCCTAATGCCAGAATAAGTATTAACTTGTCAAACAAATAATTTAGTGAAAAGTGGATTGGAACGTACGGTCCAATTCGGTGGCCTGCGAATTTGCCCAATCTTACATCACTGGACTTTTGGCTTTGGAGCTATGTTCAAGATCATATTTATCTAACACATCCAGCTAGTGAAGAAATTCTAAGGCAAAGAATTATAAACTGTTGTCGAGAAATATCTCCAAATTGTATATTAAATGCAACTTATGCAAAAACGAGAAGATTTCATTCGTGTATTCAACAAGGTAGCGGCCAGTTTGAACAACTTTTGCAGATACGTTTGTATTTTCTGATGCATATTTTGCATTATTCTAATAAAATATTTCATATTGTTTTCTACATTGTGTTCGCTTTGTTTTTCACGCCACACTTAAAAAAATATTTATACATTTTATTTTCTGTAACAAACATTATATCATGGCCAACTTGTTATACATCTTTGGATTCAGAAAAATAATCTCTACCTAAAAATAAATAAGAAAATATATGTAACTATTTAAAAAAAAGTTAACTATCGTTGAAATGAAAGTTGATATTGCAAAAAAAAAAAAAAAAATTAGGGCCCCTTTATAAAACATGTGCAGCTATTTAATCTTGTTTTTGTTTTTTTTTTAAATCGGCCAATTAACAAAGGAGTTATCGCCAGCGGCGTTTTTTAGGAGACACCCTTTATATATATAAGGATTTCATAAATGTTTTATTTTCAAAAATCAATCGAGTGATTTTCAAAATATCTTGTATCGAAATTTTTCTTCTGTCGCCATTTTGTTATTTGATAAAATAGAAAATAATTGTAAATACAAATGTTTTAGAGAACCGATATCGCATGCTGAACGTTTTTGTATTTTTTAAATGTTTCTTAAAATAAGGGAGTAATGACGATTTTTCGAAAAACAAAAGAACGCCAATAACTATGAACTTGGGCTCCACTTCAAAAATTTGAACTAAGAAAAGTTGTTTGTTTCAATGAGTTTTAACTGCCACTTTCGGGTGTTACAACTTAGTATTAACACCCTGTATATACAGAGAGCGCATAAAGTATTAAGACCTGGCTTTATTTTTTCCCCTGTATAAATTTTCGAAAAACGCTTCAACAGGTCAAAATTATTTTTTTTCAAACAAATATTTTAAGACCATTTTTATTTTTCCATCTCTCTCCGTTTTGAAGTTATGACGACAGAGCCATTTTTTTAAAATGACAACCTATATTTTTAATTATTGATTCTGATAGTACTTTTTATTATGTTTTTAACAACATTACATTTTCAATATAAACATTTGAAAAAAATTGAGAAAAAGTGCGTTAAAGTAAAACCATTAAATTATTATTTCAATGTGCAGAATTCATCTAGTAACCATTCAAAACAACGTCAGTTAAAACAAAATTCGGAAAACAGGCTTGAATTTTAAATATTGAAATAAAACAAAATTGATCAACCTGAAAAAATTCTTATTACAATATCATCAATTACAAAAATAAGAACAGAAACACCAAAAGAAATTTATATCGAGAAAAAAATACTAATGACTTGTTTTAAGGTAAGTTTTAAAATAATATGAAGTCACAAAAGTAATTAAAATGACGAAAACATATTGGTTAGGGAAAAAAATCAAATCAGATGTTCAAATTGTTGACCATTTTGTTCTTGACAGTGTGCCTATTGATGTCGAAAGGCCGCACAGACATTGAGGAGAACATCTGGCTGTATTTGTCTCCTTTCGACTTGGATCCGTTCTTTCAATTATTCAATTGTGGTTGGCCGATTAAAGTATACTTTACTTTTGATGTAACCCCATAAGAAAAAATCTAAAGGGGTCAGGTCAGGGGAACGCGCTAGCCATTCAACAAAACCCCTTCCGCCAATCCACCTGCCTTAGAAGACTTTGTTGAAATAGTCGCGTACCATTCGGCTATAGTGAGGTGGAATCCCATCTTGTTGGAAGAATAAGTCTTCATTTGGAATGTCGGGATCGTGTTGATTTCGGAATAGAACCGCCAATGCTGGAACGAGGTAATCTCCCAATAACTCTGAATATGTTTGGTCTGTCAACGAGCCATCAATGAAGAAATAATAATGTCACCTACTATTCCTGCACAAATGTTAAATTTTTCCGGAAATTGGGTATGGGCTTCCATCATCCACTGCGGGTTGCGCTCGGACCAATTTGACAATTTTGTTTTTTACCGTTCTATTCAAATAAAAAGTTGCTTCATCAGTAAATAAAATTCTGGTAGCAAACCCTTCATCGACGTTACAGAGATTTATCATTTGTTCGCAAAACTGAACCCTACGATCAAAATTATCTTCGTTCAGTTCGTGGACTAAATTTACATTTAAAGGATGCCATTTCTGCCGTTTCAAAAATTTCAAAACAAATGTTTGTGAAAGCTCACTATTTGCCGCAACCGCTCTGGAGAGAATATGAGGGTTTTCTTGCAACTCTAACAGCACGTTTAGCTTAACATCTTCCAGAACTGACGGTCGTCCACTTTTCGGGCGATCTCTAATATACCCCAACTGCTCATACTTTCTTATGATTGCACTAACAGACGTCTTAAGAAGAGGTTCTTGAAGCGGATATTTATTATTAAAATAAAAGCACACTTCTTCATAGGTACGTATTCTATCACCACAGCCTCTAATCATAAGAATTTCAATTCTTTGTGCCTCCGAAAAACGTCGAACCATTTTGAAATTAACTTGTGACACGATGAATCGAACGAAATGTCAATCTGACTATGACTAGGTAATAATTTGTTTAACATTATTGTACTAGATTGTTTTTCAGGTTAATCAATTTTGTTTTATTCCAAAATTTAAAATCCAAGCCTGTTTTCCTAATTTTGTTTTAACTGATGTTGTTTTGAATGGTAACTGGATGTATTCTGCACATTGAAATAATAATTTAATAGTTTTACTTTAACGCACTTTTTCTCATTTTTTTTTCAAATGTTACATATTGAAAATGTCATCTTGTTGAAAACATAATAAACGGTACTATCAAAATCAATAATAAAAAATATAGGTTGTCATTTAAAAATGGCTCTGACGTCATGACTTCAAAACGGAGATGGAAAAATGCATATAGTCTCAAAATATTTGTTTGAAACAAAATCATTTTGACCTGTTGAAGCATTTTTCAAAAATTTATACTAGGAAAAAAATAAAGTTAGGTCTTAATACTTTATGCGCTCTCTGTATTTAAAACAGATTTTCGGGACGGCTCTCAAGCCAAAACTAGTTCATAAAAACAAAAGTTTTCATTGCCCTACATCTGAGAGTGTATGAATATTCTTTCATTAATAAATATATGTCGAATTTTGGCAATATGGAGCGATGAGTCATTGTCAGCTCTCGACGGACGACTATATCAATTCCTATCGCCAAACACCTACCTAGGTATTCTGCTATTGAACTGTATGACTACTACCTTAGGTAGTTTGATGATGTAGTGTAACAACTACGCAGGCAATTCTTGATCAAAACAACAACCTCCGCCATTATCTTCTATTGTATTTACCTTATTCTTGTAGATGGTGGTGGTGGGGCATTGTGTGTGGGACTGGCGGTGTTCAGTGGCGTGATCTCCTTGATAGGCGGCAGCCTGTTGACGTGGCCGGCCTTATCAGGCCTGCAGTAGTCCTGCAGCTTCATCTTCATGGCATGCTGCTGGGAACGGCGGAGGGCGCCTGTCGGCTGGCGGGGGTAAGCGCCGAGGCAGTGCCCTCCGCAGCAGGAGCCGCCACTGCTCTCGGAAGAACATGATGTGGAAGAAATGGAGGAGCTGCCACTGCTCACGCTGTACAGACTGTCGGACTGTGGCACTGAGGAAGACCTGGAGTTCACCGAGTAGCCGCTCGCTGATGACGGTAGTATAGGCCCAGTCTGTCAACAAATATACACGATCAGTACATACATCCAGAACATTTTGCAGACCTTAGCTCAATTGCAACTGCCTTTACCTGAATACCATCTTCTCTTTCGTTTCTTTAAAATTCTTGACATTTGAGGATTCCTTTCGTTTACTTTTCTAACAACATTTTACATTTCGAAAATTATATATTTTTATGATATCAACATTTTTTAAAAATCCCGATGACATATTAAAACGTGGAGGGCTTCTCTATGCGCGAACAAAATTGGGCACCCGTATTTACTCGAGAGACATACCTACAAGGAGTTCGGAATAGTGTTGCAAACCAAGAAAAGTTCCGACGAAAAGTTGGAATAATTTATGAAAAAGTTGTAAAAGTTCGCTAGTACTTGGTAAATGTTGGAGAAGTACGAAATGTTAGCATTTGGGATTCCCCTAAGTCGTTGAAATGAATGTATTTGTTTGTTTAGATGCAAGGGAATGCAATCATCCATTCATGCATGAATAATGGCAAAAGAGCCGCCAAGCAATATGAAAAGGGGTTGGCTACTACTGAGAAATATGTCCATACTCCATACCCAATCTCTCAACCTCCTTATTAAAGACATAATAAAGTTAGATAATATTCTATGTTTAAAAAATCAAGCAGGAAGAATTGTCACACAAATCAAAGGTGTGACTACCTTCTAACAACTCACTTTGCAAATAATAAAAAAGAAAAAAATAGTAAGATAGCTTTGAAGTTGCCACTGAAAAACATGTAGGCATCAGTGGTACGCTGATTTAACAGTTTAATCAGCAACAGGTATAGTCTGCAAACTTTGGCGGTGAATGAACTAGTTGTTAAGTATCTTCAAAAAGATAGGAAAACAATGCTACTGGATGGTGATATTTTTTGATATACCCAATCTCTCAACCTCCTTATTGAAGACATAATAAAGTTAGATAATATTCTATGTTTAAAAAATCAAGCAGGAAGAATTGTCACACAAATCAAAGGTGTGACAACCTTCTAGCAACTCACTTTGCAAATATTCAAAAAGAAAAAAATATTAAGGTAGCTTTGAAGTTGCCACTGAAAAACATGTAGGCATCAGTGGTACGCTGATTTAACAGTTTAATCAGCAAAAGGTATAGTCTGCAAACTTTGGCGGTGAATGAACTAGTTGTCAAGTATCTTCAAAAAGATACGAAAACAATGGTATTGGATGATGATTTTTTTGGGTAAGACTTGAAAACACCAGATATCTCATAGAACCACTGATCTGTATATTTACTGGATTGGGCTTAAGCGGTAGAGTGCGTTCCCATTTGAGCGCCACCATCTCAAAAAAAAGAGGTTTTGTGACAATATAGTATAACCGCGATTTCTCAGATGTTTCTTTTCTTTATTTGTTGTATTTACATTTTATTACAAACTTAGTAAAGTACATATAATAAAAATATAATAGACCTATTGAAACTGGTTTTAATAGACCAACTATCAATTTTTCTCTGATAAATCTTAACCTAACCTAACCTAAATGTGATCTACAGCTCACCCACTGGTGAACAGTAGCGGGTCCGTTTGCGCCCTATTCCACTAACTCGAAGGGTTTCTTCCTTTGAAGTCTCCTCGTCAGGTGACGAGGTCAGGTTCAGTTGTCTAGCAGTTGGATTGCTTCCACGTTCGAATGCTCATGTAGGCGAGATTCGTGATTTACGGCGAATCTTATTATTTCACTTGCGACATCTGGCATCCCGAAGTCTTGGTGCAGGTCACTGTTGCGCACGTACCATGGAGCATTCACCATGTTCCTCAGCACTTTATCATGGAACGTTTGGATACGCCTGATGTGACTATCACTGGCACAGCCCCACAGCGGTATGCCATATATCCAAATTGGTTAAGCATCTGGGTATAAACCATAGTTTTTTTGTATAGTGATAGCTGAGATTTCGTTCCCAATAACCAATATAATTGTCTATATCAAAGTTCTAGTTCAGTTTTTTAAATTTTTATGTGCTCTTTCCATCTTAGCTTAACATCCAAGGTCATACCAAGATATTCTGCGTTGTTAACATGAGGAATTATGTTTTCATTTAGCCTTACTATGTGTGGCCCTATGGTTTTGTTAGTGAACTTAATATGTGTTGATTTTAGTTCGTTTATCTTGATTTTCCAAATTTTCATCTAGTAACTGAGACAATTACTTGCTTGTTGGAGCCTGTAAGTAGTTTCTTGAATATTTGGTCCTTCTGCTAGTACTGCGGTGTCATGAATGTGCCGATTGTCACGTTTTCCAATTGGGGGATGTCATATGTATAGAGTAGGTATAATATTGGTCCTAAGACACTACCTTGTGGTACCCTTGCTGTGATGCTTTTTAATTCCGAGTACTCCTCTTCTTGTTTTACACGGAAGAGTCAATCTGATAGATATGATTTTTGCAAGTCTACATACTGCTTCGGCAAAATTGTGTGTAGTTTGTATATTAATCCTTCATGCCAGACCTTATCAAAAGCCTGGGCCACGTCTAGAAATATAGTTGAACAAATTTGTTTATTCTTTAGGGCCTTTTCTATGATATCCGTGATCCGGTGTATTTGGTCGATTGTCGCATGTTTCTGTCTAAACCCAAATTGGTGATTAGGAATTAGTTCTTTTCTGTCAATTATTAGTTTTAGTCTCTTACTAAACAGCTTCTCAAAGAGTTTTGAAATCACTGACAGCATTGATATTGGCCGTTATGACTTTACGTCGTGAGGTGGTTTCCCTGGTTTTGGCAGCATTATTATTTTGGATATTTTCCAAATTCCCGGGACGTATTTCAGTCTGAGTGCTGCATTAATTAGGTATGTCAGCATACTTATTCCTTTTTTTGGTAGTTGATTCAGAATTTCTACTGTTATAAAGTTGAATCCTGGGGTTTTTTTCGGATTCATGATTTTAAGTTTGCTCACAACCTCCTTCAGGGTAACCAATGTAATTTCATCTTCTTCTCTATTTCTAGTATTCTCTGCCGTAATTTCAGATTGAATCTCGTTAGGTTTAAAAGTCTCTTCAAGGTGTTTGGCAAAAGCCTCAGCTTTTTGGTGGTTCTCTCTGGCCCAACTATCATCCATATTCCTTATAGGAGGAATTTGTGTGGCTGGCCATTTAATTATTTTGGTTGCTTTTCATAAGGAGTAGTTACTTTTCACGTCTGCCGTTAGATTTTGTAGGTAATATGCCATAGTAGTTTCTTTTAGCTTTTTTATTTCCCTTGTTAGTTGTCCCTTTACTCCATGCAGTATTTTGTAAGATACCGACGAACTTCTCGGCTTCAATTTCTAGTTGCTGCTCAGTTTTTAGTTTGATATTTAGCTTGACTTCATTTTCTATCTCAGTCCTAAAGCTCTCCCAGTCAATTGTTTTGTTAGTTAAGGTTGGTTTATTTTGCCGTTTAATGACTCGTTCGCTTAAAGTAAGTATAACTGCCGAGTGATCTGAGTTAAGGTCGAATTTTTTTTTAATTTAATTGAAGTTAGGAGATATCTTCCTTGAAATGAAGAAGTCGAGTAGGTCTGAAATTTTATTTGGATCTGTTGGCCAGTATGTTGGTTTTCTCGAAGAATGGGAATTATATCCACCATTTCGTATTGCTTCTCCGAGTTCTTTCCCTTTGGTGATTGTTAGTCTGGAGCCCCAATCTACACGATTAGTATTAAAATCCCCGCCCACTATGAATCTTTCCTCTAGGTGCCGGAGAAAACTGTGATAGGCTTCTATTTTCAAATAATGGTTTGGTGGGCAGTAGAGTGCTCCTACTATTAAATTTTGCTTGACAGATTTGATCTTTACTACACTACTCGTTGTATTTCTTCTCTTTATAAATAGCATTCTTCCGAGTGGTTTAATGTTTGTTTTAGTATTATTGTACTTCCTCCCCTTGCTTGGTTGCTTGGTTTAGTGGTATGGTGCACTTTATAATCCCATATTCTCAGATATGACTGGTTTGTCATATGCGTCTCCGATATTAGACACACATCGATGTGTTGTGTGTTAAGGAATACTTCTAGTTCTTGTTTTTTTGTTTTTAGTGCCATTGGAATTACACGTTGCGATACGAATATCGTTTTGTTCCATTAAGTTGTTTTCTTAATGGAACAAAAATATTTCTCAGGTGTAGCAGTTTTGTCTGACGGTATTTTAAAATCATGGTGTTCGGGTGCATGTTTTGCGCGAAGAAATCCGATTCATCGGGAAAGTTGACGCTGCATAAGTAAGTACAACGAAATCTGATATAACTGTCTTTCTCTCTGAAATAAGTAAACATAACCTATGTTTATTGTAATATTATGATGTGAATATTTTCAAGATTTCCATCCGCCGCCGCCGAATTGCACCGATTGCCGCCGAATCTTATCACAAAACCTCAATTTCACTGTCATGGCGCCGTTCAATCAGGCACGCTCTCAGATGCCAGAATACGGCCTAAGCCCAATCCAGTTAATATTCAGATCAGTGCCTAGAACCCATTGGAAAATAGTTAACCAAAATCGAAGAAGACTAGCCAAATGCTTCATTAGTTCCCGAAATATTTACAAACCCGAAGCCATTTTTTGAGGAAAAGGTTCTAAAATGCCCTACAAGCAATGCGGAAGAAAAGAAAACTATCGATATGCTTTCTGATCGTAAAGACTTCTGTTTACATAAATTTAATCTTGCGGTAAACATCCTAGATCCACGTTGTCAAGGGCATAGTTTGTCACCTGACAAACATGTTGATTGACTTGAGTGCATCAGTAACATTGCAGAGCACATGAATGATGTGGATGATGCCGAAGTAATGACCGACTTTGAAAAATTCAAAACAAAATATGGACTGTGGGCTAAAGAATTTGTTTGGAAATGTGCTCACAAAGTGTATCCTATTGTCTGGTGGAATGGCATGTGTTCTACATCCGCTCTGTCTACAGTTGCTTCTGCTATCTTGTCAATGGCTACAACATCAGCCGCTACCAAGAGAAGTTTTAGTACATATAGCCGAATTCATACCAAAAGTAGAAATCGTTTAACAACCGTAAGAGCTGGAAAAATTGTTTATATCGGCCATAATTTGAAGCTACTTACAAACGACATGACACGAAAAGGGAAGACCACTAATAATGATCACGGTTCCAAAATACTCCTACACAACATTGATCAAGATCCATCTGAGTCAAGTAGCTTTGATCTGCCTGTGGCCGTCTCTAGGAAACGGTTCACAAAATCAAAATCGCATGTTCCTGCCAATCGAAGCAAACCAACTTTAACAGAGGAAAACGAAGAATATATTTCAACTGATGAAGAATATACTTCAAGTTCTGATAGCGATACTATCACTCGTCATGATGATACAAATCCTTCGGTTAACAGTGGTTCATCCAATCATTAATTATTGATTTCATTAATTAAAAACTTATCGTATCTTTAAAAATTTGTTGTATAAAAGTGATTTGCCTTTATAGAGGGTGTCCCTTTAATGCCTTTAAAGCCGAATTTCATTAAAACAGATATGATAATTTTAAAGAAGACTGCTACTCGGAGCTTTTAAGGCATTAAAAGGTCACCTTGTATTAATAAAAATGTTAAATTACGTTCAATGTGTGTATATGTATGCGTATGTACATGATTAGCATCTCAAAATTTATAACTGATACAATAAAACTCAACTTTTCCAACTTTTCCATCTGTTCCGAACTTTTCCAACTTTTCCAGAAAACTTGGTCGAACATTTTAACAATTTTTACTTTTCGTGAAAAGTTGCAACACTAGTTCGGAAGCTGCCACTCCAAGACCTATTCACAATTTAATTTGTCAATGTGAGCAATGGCCTTTAAACGTTTCTTGTTCTGATATTTGCAATTTGGTTACTCTTTTCATCGTGAAGAAGATTCATATGATGAGTTCTTTGAAAGGTAATTCTTTAGAATACATTTTTTTTAAACCAAATTATTCGAAAACGAATTATTTCAATGATCAATTGTTGCAAAAATAGTAGTAGTAGTGTATTTGTTAGGGATATTATCCCTAACTAACTATCGACCAACGTGGGTCCTTCCGCCGAGGGATTTGTGTAAATGTGTGTATTGGGCTTAAAAAAATAACTTCCAAAAATATTTTGAATGAAATACTACCAGAGTTCCTTTTATTTTCATTTAATTTTTTTGTGCATTGGTTGCTAAAGACTCGCATTCAAATAATTCGTGTTCGAAGAATTTATTTTCGAATAACTTACCATTAACTGCCATTCAAAATTTTGTAAAAAAACATAATTTTTCGACAAATAAAAACGTGATTGCAAAATGTTAAAGTAGATATTTATATTCTATTATCTGTACATCTTCAAAAATTGAATTATTGACGAATAGGTGTCCAATTACTCGTACTTAATGCATAAAATCAGATGAATTGATTGCACTGAATGTTTAAACGTGACCCACGTACGTAAACCGTAAAAATCATTACCACCTACGCAGCAATCAATTATTCATTGCATTCGCGTCGATACTGAAAACATTACTGAAATCTAAATATAGCCTCCCCAAACATAAACAACTTTTTTAGCCATCAACAGCATTAACGTGGAGGGAATTACCTGGTGGCAATTTACCGCCTGTCATTCCTGGATTTCATGCGCATTCATGTGTGGCTAGCAATTAATGCCCACGCTATTAATAAACCGAAGCCCAGGGATTTCCCCCGCAGCGATACAATATACTAATGAATACACGACTGTTGAAACTTTTCTTTGACTAGTGTTACGGTTATCAAAGCAAAATTAAAGCACGTACTTATTTTTGAATTAATATGGCATATAACAATAGTTCTCGAAATACTCCAATTCTGAAGAAATATACTAAGAGAAAAATTTCAAATAATGAGAGAATTTTTCTATTATTCTAGAGTACTATTCTTATATACCATATTGATTCAAAAAAATGGAAATTGTTTATTTTAATATGACAAAACAAATTAACACAATATTTTATTATTGATGTATTATTATAAAGCCAAATACTATAACTTAAAATATAAAAAAAAAATATAAAAAAAAGACTGAAAAAAATATATTGTAGACATTTATATTCACTGAATCAAAATTCAACATTGCTGAGATATTAAGTTTTCACTATACAGGGTATGCCATTTTAATCAATCCACGCAAATCACTCCGAAGGAATGTTCAATTGCGAAAATTGACCCAAACAAAAGTTGTATGGCTACAAGGGAGCCATTTGATGATGACCTTTAACTTCACCTTAAATTTTACTTTCAAGGTCATTTCAACCTAAATTAAAAATTTTAAATCGTAACTTTACTTTTTGAATTTTTATTTTGAAAGAGGGTCATACTATTAGTATGGCTATAAAATTTTAATACCTCACATAAGAAAATTTGCGTAAAAAAATTAAAGAAAAGTTTACTAAAATACTAATTTAAAACTTCAAAAGTTTACTTTTACAGAATACTAAACGATAGTTCCGACTACCAACATAATAAAGCCGTAACAAGGCAAGTTAATAATAATAATACTAATATGTTTAATAATAATAATAATAATAATAATAATAATATTAATAAAGTTTAATGTTTTATCCATATAAAATACCAGTTATAATAGAAATATGTTAATAATATGTTTATTAATGTTTAAACTTACATACAAGTTTACATACGTCATAAATACAAGGAAAACATAATACAGTTTAAAATTGGTAAAATTACTTTAGATTTAATCAATTAAGCAAATCAATCTAATACTTATGATACAGAAATAAATTAGCTGACATTGGTTAGAAATTTTTCCCAGCCATAGTACAATAAAAATATAATATATAATAATATATCTAATACACAAATTCGGAAACAAATCATGTCCGTTAACACTGATCTAAGCGGAGTTTATTCTCCACGAACTCAAAATAATCATAAAATAAAACACTTAAACCTTAAAACAAGATAGAAGTTTTTCTTGAACTTCTTGTGGCAGAGCATTAAACCAAATATTCCCAAAACATTTTGGGATTTTTTTAAGTCTGTAACTATTATTGCGCAAATTGTGTTTCTGTCTAGTATTATGTTCATGCAGGCACTGACGTTACAATAAATAATTAACAATAAAGGAATGTATAAAGTTTTTGAACTTTTATTAAGAAAAATTAATAAAATATGTTCAAAAACATTTCCATTTTGCTTGATACAAAAATTAATTTGACGCTGAAAGTCCTGGCGGTTCTTATTCTGTCAATTCTGTTTTCTCTAGTTTTTAAATTAATTTAACCTTTGTTTTCTTCTTAATAATAGTTCAAAAACCTGAAATGTTTATCCTTTATTGTTATTATTGTAAATATACCATATACAAGCTTGCCATATACAGCTTTATTTTGTTGGTAGCCGGAAATATCATTTAGTTTTCTTTGAAAGTGAACGTTTGAAGTTTTTGGTTAGTTATTTAGTAAATTTTTCTTTAATTTTTTCTCAAAAAAAATCTTCATCAAAATATAATTCAAAATAAATATGTTATCAAATATTATCCAAATTTATCAAATTTTATCAAAATAAAATTTAAAAAATAGCGTTACTATTTTCTTTTTTAAACTTTTCTTTGAAATGACCTTGAAAGCCAACTTCAAGGTGAAGTTAACGGTGTCATCAGATGTACCCCTTGTAGCGATGCAACTTTTGTTAGGGTCAACTTTTGTTATCGAACATATCTTCGGAGTAATTTTCGTGGACTGATATAAATGGCCTACCCTGAAGTTCTTATGTAAAAGCATTGCTACATAATATGTATAGAGTGAATTTCATTTCCAGTCATCATTCATGGTAAGATATGTTAAAATATTACAAATATTATTTAGGTACAAAGAACAAGATGCATCTGTGCCCAACTATTTGGAGTAGATGGTAGGTAACTGCTTAACCCAGTGGTTCCCAAACTTTTTGTACTCGCGGTGCCCTTTGAACTAGGGATTTTTCCCTGCCGCCCTTCCCTTTCCATTATATTTTTTGCAAATTTGTATGAAATATTTAATTATTTTATGAGGATTTATATTTGTGGGGAAATCCGTTATAATTTAACTAAATATTCGCAGGTTCCATCAATCTGTGTAATTTATGAAAATTTTGGTATTTATAATAAAAAATTCTAATGAAAATTTTGTAATTTTCAATTGAAATATTGTAATTAAATGTCCGTGTGCATAAAAAATTGTCATTGTAATTTGTGATCGACATGACATAATTTCAATGAAAATGTTGTGGTTTGATGACTTATAATTTTGATTATAAATCAAAAACTTCAGTTTAAATCGTCAGTTAGAATATCGAAATATTATAAAGTTGGATGTCATTTTGCCAAAATATATGACGATATATGAGATATATGTTGAGGGCAAATCCTCTGGATAGTAGAAACTCTCCACAAACTGCATAACATTGGATAATAAATAATATGTATTATAGGGATGCCATATCCAACATACCAAATGGGTTAATTGGATGATTAAATAAATAAACAATATTTGCGATGAACTATTATTTAATATGCAAATTTAAGAAAGAGAAATGTAAAAATGTGCATCGTTATTTGTAGGAAATTCAATGAAAATTTATTTATTTGGAAGTGGCCAACATTTCTTTAGATGTTAAAAAAATTTCATTAGAAATGATTAAATTCTTTTTCTAAATACCAAAATATTATTTATAACTTTCAAAGTTTAATTGAAACCTGCAATTTTTAGTGGAAATTATAAAGGAACAAATATTACATAACATAAACATAACAAACATAAAATTATATATCCACAAAGCATATCACTCACAAGTCATTAATAATTTGAAAGAAATTTGTAAAAGTTGTAAGGGAAAATATACAATTTTGTACATAATACCACGAAAGTTAAAATTGCATTATTATGTATACATACTTTTTATTATAAATTCAAAACTTCAGTATAAATTATAAAAACGTCGCAAATTTTCTTCATTTTCATTACAAATTACAAAATTTTATCAAAAATTGCAAAAATCTCATCAAACCATAACATTTTCATTGAAATAATGTAATGTTGATCATAATTACAATGACTTTTTCTTAATGGACATGCACATGTAAATTACAACATTTATATTGAAAATGACAAAATTGTCATTGGATTTTTTTATCATAAACACCAACATTTTCATAAATTACAAAGATTGATGGAACCTTGATTTATTAATATTTTGAACGAAATTTGCATAAAATCTAAGGCAAAATACAAAACTTTGTACAAAATACCAACTAAGTTAAAATTACCTTATTATTAATACATAATTTTGATTATAAATTAAAAACTTCAGTTAAAATCGTCAATTAGAATATCGAAATATAAAATTGGATGTCATTTTACCAAAATATATAACGATTTTTGAGATATATGTTGCGGGCAATTCATCTGGATAGTAGAAACTCTCCACAAACTGCATAACATGAGATAATAAATAATATGAATTATAGGGATGCCATATCCAAAATACCAAATGGGTTAATTGGATGGTTAAATAAATAAACAATATTTGCGAGGAACTGTTATTTAATATGCAAATTTAACAAAGAGAAATGTAACAATGTGCATTGTTATTTGTAGGAAATTCAATGAAAATTAATTTATTTGGAAGTCGCAAACTTTTCATTAGATTTGACAAAATTTTCATTAGAAATTATGAAATTCTTATTATAAATACCAATATTTTATTTATGAATTTCAAAGTTCAATTAAAACCTGCAATTTTTAGTAGAAACTATAAAGGAACAAATATTACATATCAAAAACACAACAAACACAAAATTATATATCCACAAAGCATATCACACACAAGTTATTAATATTTTGATAGAAATTTGTAAAACTTGTAAGGGAAAGTATACAATTATGTACAAAATACAACGAAAGTTAAAATTGCATTATTATGTATACATAATTTTAATTATAAATTAAAAACTTCAGTATAAATTATGAAAACTTCGCAAATTTTCTACATTTTCGTTACAAATTACAAACTTTTGTCAAAAATTGCAAAAATGTCATGAAATTACAAATATCTCATTGAAATTATGTCATGTAGATCATTAATTAAAATAACATTTTTTTTAATGGACATATAAATGGATAAATCGTCATATATTTTGGCAAAATGACATCCAATTTTATGATATTTCGATATTCTAACGGACGATCTAAACTGAAGATTTTAATTTATAATCAAAATTATTATTATTATTATGTAAATTGCCTTATTAATAAAATTAATAAGGCAATTTTAACTTTGTTGGTATTTTGTACAAAATTTTGTATTTTGCCTTAGAATTTATGCAAATTTCGTTCAAAATATCAATAACTCAAGGTTCCATCAATATTTGTAATTTATGAAAATTTTGGTATTTATAATAAAAAATTCTAATGAAAATTTTATCATTTTCAATATAAATGTTGTAATTAACATGTCCATGTCCATTAAAAACATTGTTCTTCTAATTTATGATCAACATGACATAATTTCAATGAGAATTTTGTGGTTTGATGACATTTTTTGCAATTTTTGATAATATTATGTAATTTGTAACGAAAATGTAGAAAATGTGCGAAGTTTTCATAATTTATACTGAAGCTTTTAATTTATAATTAAAATTATGTATACATAATAATGCAATTTTAACTTTCGTAGTATTTTGTACAAAATTGTATATTTTCCCTTACAAGTTTTACAAATTTCTTTCAAAATTTATAACAAGAATTTAATAATTTCTAATGAAAATTTTGGAACATCTAATGAAAAGTTCACGATTTCCAAATAAATTAATTTTCATTGAATTTCCCAAAAATAACGATGCACATTTTTACATTTCAATTTGTTAAAATCACATTAAATAATAGTTCCTCGCAAATATTGTTTATTTATATTATCATACAATGAACCCATTAGGCATGTTGGATCTGGCATCCCTATAATACATATTATTTATTATCCCATGTTATGCAGTTTGTGGAGAGTTTCTACTATTCAGAGGATTTGCCCTCAACATATATCTCATAAATCGTCATATATTTTGGCAAAATGACATCCAATTTTATGATATGTCGATATTCTAACTGACGATTTAAACTGAAGTGTTTAATTTATAATCAAAATTATGTATAAATACACTCAGATGCATAAAAACCGGGTCATTGGGTCGTTGTTTGCAAAAACCCTTTTTTTTCAATTTTGATGTTGGTATAGTCCTCAGAATGAAAGTTTTAGTGTTTTACAATCAAAGAGACCATCAGGATGTAGAAAAAAACAACATATGATACTTATAAGTTTATTTAATAAGCGAAAATAACATTTAAATCTATGCGTTCTTCACTACCTATTGCTCCTTCGGCGTTAGGCATAGAGGATCAAGGTGGCTACTGGGTTTTAATTTGTTTGTTTTCGATTAACTGTCATTTTCATTTATTATTCTCTGTTAAGTTTATATTGCAGAAATGCATTTTTTTCGTGTATACGTACATTATCGTTTTCGCTAATTCATGTTCATTAAATAAATAATAAGTACCATATGTTGCTTATTTTTCCATCCTGACGGTCTTTTTGATTGTAAAACACTAAAAATTGTATTCTAAGGACTACACCAACATCAAAATGTAAAAAAAATATGGTTCTTTGGCAAACAATTACCCAATGACCCAGTTTCTTTGCACCTGAGTGTAATAAGCCAATTTTAACTTTGTTGGTATTTTGTACAAAATTTTGTATTTTGCCTTAGAATTTATGCAAATTTCGTTCAAAATATTAATAAATCAAGGTTCCATCAATCTTTGTAATTTATGAAAATTTTGGTATTTACAATAAAAATTTCTAATGAAAATTTTGACATTTTCAAAATAAATGTTGTAATTAACATGTCCATGTCCATTAAAAATAAATGTTATTTTAATTTATGATCAACATGACATAATTTCAATGAGAATTTTGTGGTTTGATGATATTTTTGCAATTTTTGATAACATTTTGTAATTTGTAACGAAAATCTGGAAAATTTGCGAAGTTTTCATAATTTATACTGAAGTTTTTAATTTTTAATTAAAATTATGTGTACATAATAATGCAATTTCAACTTTCGTGGTATTTTGTACAAAATTGTATATTTTCCCTTACAAGTTTTACAAATTTGTTTCAAAATATTAATAACTTGTGCGTGATATGCTTTGTGGATATATAATTTGATGTTTACTATGTTTATGTTATGTATATTTGTTCCTTTATAATTTCCACTAAAAATTGCAGGTTTTAATTAAACTTTGAAATTCATAAATAAAATGTTGGTATTTATAATAAGAATTTCATAATTTGTAATGAAAATTTTGTAACAACTAATGAAAAGTTCACGATTTCCAAATTAATTAATTTTTATTGAATTTCCTACAAATAACGATACACATTTTTACATTTCCATTTGTTACAATCACATTAAATAATAGTTATTCGCATATATTGTTTATTTATTTAATCATACAATTAACCCATTAGGGATTTTGGATATGGCATCCCTATAATAACGGGTTTTCCAATAAGAGGTGTTATTTTGAATAGCCCGCTATTTCGGTAGATGTCACTTTTGAAGCTGTCATTTCTTGGCATTTGACAAGTAGAAACTACGCCATTAATAAAAATGGTACGATACACGCTTCAACAACGCATTGAAATTATTAAAATTCACTATAAAAATGGTGAAAATTTGGCAGAGACGGTTCGTAAAACTCGAACATTTTTGGGTCGTCGTGAAGCACCTTGTCGGACCGCAATACAGAAATTGGTGGAAAAATTCGAGCTGTTGGGACAAGTTAGTGATGAGAAGAATAAAACCCGTGCACGTCGCTCAAGAACAGCCGAGAATATTGCTGCTGTAGCCGAAAGTGTTGAAGAAAACCCAGGTTTGTCCATTCCTCGTCGTTCTTTGGAATTAGGTATTCCACAAACGTCATTACACCGTATTTTGCATAAAGATTTGGGTCTTAAGGCTTATAAAGTCCAGTTAACACAAGAACTCAAGCCGGCCGATCATCAACAACGTCGTGACTTTGCTGATTGGGTCGTTGAAATGCATGAAAATGATCCGGAATTCCATCGAAAAATCATCTTCAGTGATGAGGCCCATTTCCACCTCGGTGGCTTCGTCAACAAGCAAAATTGTCGCATCTGGGGCTCAGAAAACCCAAGAGTTATTGTTGAAAAGCCTCTCTATCCTCAACGTGTGACTGTTTGGTGCGGTTTATGGTCCGGCGGAGTCATTGGACCTTACTTTTTCGAAAATGAGGCTGGCGCAACAGTTACGGTGAATGGATTGCGCTATCAAGAGATGATTAACGATTTTTTATGGCCGGAATTGGATGGTATTGATCTGGACAACGTTCACTTTCAACAAGACGGCGCTACGTGCCACACAAGCAACGAAACCATTGATCTTTTAAGGGAAAAGTTTCCGGACCGTGTTATCTCTCGAAGAGGTGATCACAATTGGCCACCGAGATCTTGTGATTTAACACCTTGCGACTTCTTTCTTTGGGGCCACGTGAAGGAGAAGGTCTACGCCAACAGCCCAGTATCGATTCAAGACCTCAAAGATGGAATTCGTGAGGCTATCGAGGACATACAGCAGCCACTTTGCGATTTAGTTATGGAAAATTTCATGAAAAGGATTTTGTCCTGTAAGCGTGGCCGTGGTGGTCATTTGCTTGATGTTATTTTCCACTATTAACGGCATACCTTCCTCTTTGTAATGAAATAAACATCTGATGATTTATAATAAAAAATGGCATTTTTCTTTGAATATCAAAATAACACCTCTTATTGGAAAACCCTTTACATACTATTTATTATCCCATGTTATACAGTTTGTGGAGAGTTTCTACTATCCAGAGGATTTGCCCTTAACATATATCTCATAAATCGTCATATATTTTGGCAAAATGACATCCAATTTTATGATATTTCGATATTCTCACTGACGATATAAACTGAAGTTTTTAATTTATAATTAAAATTATGTATAAATAATACGGCAATTTTAACTTTGTTGGTACTTTGTACAAAATTTTGTATTTTGCCTTAGAATTTATGTAAATTTCGTTCAAAATATTAATAAATCAAGGTTCCATCAATCTTTGTAATTTATGAAAATTTTGATATTTATAATAAAAAATTATAATAATTTTTTTGTCATTTTCAATATAAATGTTGTAATTAACATGTCCAGGTCCATTAAAAAAATGTTATTTTAATTTATGATCAACATGACATAATTTCAATGAGCATTTTGTGGTTTGATGAGATTTTTGCAATTTATGATAAAATTTTGTAATTTGTAACGAAAATGTAGAAAATTTGCGAAGTTTTCATAATTTATACTGAAGTTTTTAATTTATAATTAAAATTATGTATACATAATAATGCAATTTTAACTTTCGTGGTATTTTGTACAAAATTGTATATTTTCCCTTACAAGTTTTACAAATTTCTTTCAAAATATTAATAACTGTTTTAATAATTAATTAATAATTAATAATTTATTAATAACGATGCACATTTTTATATTTCTATTTGATAAAATCACATTAAATAATACTTACTCGCAAATATTGTTTATTTATTTAATCATCCAATTAACCCATTTGGCATTTTGGATATGGCATCCCTATAATACATATTATTTATTATCCCATGTTATGCAGTTTGTGGAGTGTTTCTACGATCCAGAGGATTTGCCCTCAACGGTCGCATTGGGAATTGGCCGAGGGGGCGGTTGTGTGGGCGGAAATCTGGATTGAAGGCGTGGGCCAGAAACCGGATGTTTGCGTTTCCCTGCCCCCGAACCAATCTCGCAAGATAATGCCGGACTGTTTATTTGAGTCGATTTTCCTGGAAAGGTTCTCTTCCCTGAAAAGGCCCTCTCGCACCGATTGAAAAATTCAATGTAAAGTCTCGAGAGGCTGACTGCATTAGGTGTATTGGAATGTTCCAGAAGGTTCAGTAGATAGTAAATAGCTTTACAGAAAATTTTCTTATTTTAGAAAATAATTTATTGAAGTAACTGGAGGAAATTATTTCTGTACTAGATTAATCGATTATAAAATATCTTTGGGCTATTGGAATTCTGATAAATAAATGACTTATAATATGAAAATTTATATATTAACTATTATGTTTAGTTACCTACCACTTGAGATATGGGATATTGATTTTTGATTATTGAATAATATTTGACAGATTAATCTGACATAGATAGATTGATAATTTAAGACTGGGAATAGATTGGGATATTGTTTATTGATTATTGAATTTTATGAGAAACTGTGGGATAACTTTTACCTATATAATAAGTATTTAGAATGCAAAAGAAAACTTCGAGTTCTAATATTAAATATTATTATTATTATAAATAATATTATTAATTAGTATTAAACTTGGCCCGAGAGTCATAAATTGACTATATTTGACTGCAGAGGATTTTTAATTGATCATTATTCTATGGACTTTAAGGCAATAAATGGTTAGTTCACAAACGCACTTTTCTACAAACAGATTGTCAACTCGGCCCGGCGCAGCCACCAAAATTTAATAGTTGCAAAATTTCTGCATGAATTTACTTATACCTTTATAGTCGATCAATTTATATTACCTTTATTATTACCTTTATAATAATAATCATTATTATTATACTACCTTATATTATCTTACTATGTACCTTTATTCAATTCTGAAGTTATACACCTCTTAACAGATGTCATAAATAGTAATTTATGTGAAAGGTGAAAAAAAAATCAATAAACTGCAATACATTTTATTCTGATGAAAAAACATCCACTTAAGTCACTTGTTACAATAAAAGTATTTTTTTAGTTTCTCAAAATTTCACTCTGAAGGAATCTGTCCCCATTACAACTCACACATTCAATTATTGTAACTATAATAATAACACTGGTCTACAAATAAAAATTAAAAATTTGACTGGAAAAGAGGAGGATGTTTTCCAAGTAATTTGGGTGCGTAGAATTCAAATTTACCACCAGAATTGCGCTATCAGGTCTAGTTCATTTTATGTCGCATGGATGGCGCTACTCTAAAGTAATTTGACGGAAACCCACTTTTATTCTTTATCTTCATAATAATAATGCTTAAATATATCAAGTAGATCGTGTGTTACTAATTCAAGCTATTTCTGATTTGTTTGTGGTAAATATATGGTTGGAAAAAAAGGATATGCAATAACAGAACCGTTAAAATATGCATATTTACATTACTTTCGTTTTGCTTTCAGAAATTTAGACAAAACGTGGACACCGACATTGTTTTGCAACAGTTGCAAAGCTATTTTATACGAGTGGTCAATGGCGAAAGAAAATATTTCGAATTTTCAGTTCCAGTAATATGGAGAGAGTAAAGTAATCACCAAACCGATTGTTATGTTTGTTTGTCAAAAGTTGTTGGGATGAATATGAAAAATCGAACAAGTGTGCAATACGCAAATGTTCCATCTGTTTCAAAACCAGTTCAACGTTTACCAAATGATCCGTTGCCAGTCGCTTCTGCTACTACAAGCAATGATTCGGAATCATCTTTCAATGACATCGTTCCCAGCAGTGGTTGTTTGTATGAGTCTAATGAATGCCATTTAGTGACTCAAGCTGAACTTAATGATCTAGTTCGTGATTTACATTTATCAAAACAAGACGCAGAATTATAGGCTTCACGTATGCAACAATGGAAACATCTTGCAGTTGGGACAACAGTAACAGTTTATAGAGAAATAAGCTTGAAATTGGCTGCATATTTTGAGAAGAAAAACACTATTCTCTACTGTAACGGCGTTAAGGTTTATTTCAAAAAATGAACCAACCATAAGAAAAAATGAATGGAGATTATTCATTGACGGCTCTAAGTACAGTTTAATGGCTCTTCTTTTAAACAATGGGAATAAAAAATCATCCGTACAAATTGCTCATGCTGTTAATACTAAGGAAAATTACGAATTAATGACTCAAATTTTAACTTTAGTCAAATACGAAGATCGTAAATGGAAGATATGTGGTGATTTAAAGGTATGTGATTGAATGTTCTATGTATATCGTAAATTCCAAGTTTTAATTAAATCAAATTTATTTAGGTCATTGGTTTGTTAACTGGCATGCAAGGAGGTTTCACAAAATTTTGTTGTTTCCTGTGTTTATCGGATAGTCGAGCTACAAGTCATCATTGCACCAGAACAGATTGGCCACAAAGAACAGAGTATTCTCCTAGAAAACAAAACATTTCAAATAATCCATTAATTGATCCTAATGACGATCTACTTCCACCACTGCATATAAAACTAGGTCTTTTCAAAAATTTTGTCAAGGCTCTGAATAAAGATGGTGCTGGTTTTAAACATTTGTTAGCAGTTTTTACTACAATTTCATACGCTAAAATTAAAAAAAGGCATATTTGTTGGTCCTCAGATTAGGAAGTTATTGAATGATGATTATTTCTCACAATGTTTATCAGAGAAAGAATTTGCAGCCTGGCAATCTTTCAAAAGCATCGTAGATGATTATCTTGCAAACAAGAAAAGTGATAACTACAGACAAATTGCTATTGAATTATTGAAAAATTATTGTGAATTAGGATGCTCTCAAGATGCATTTTTTGCATTCACATTTTTTTTCCTTTTTTTTCCTTTTTTCCTTTTTTCCTTTTTTCCTTTTTTCCACATATCCTGGGTGCGGTGAGTGATGAACAAAGAGAACGTGCTCATCAAGATTTAAATGAAAATTGAAAGAAATGATGAAGGATTTTGGGACAAAAGTATGCTGGGAGATTATTGCTGGACTCTAATACGTGAAACTGACCCTGATAAATACAAACAATGCTCAAACACTGCCATTTACTTTTGAAATTTCATTTATTTTTGAATAAATTAAGGAGTTTTTATTAAAAACATACGAAAAGAATGATATTTAATATCTCGCAAACCTGACCTGATAGAAAAAAAAACAGTTACAGATTCGAAATTAGCATACCAAATTACTTTAAAAACACTAGTTGGTTGCTCCAGTCCAAAACCTTGTATACTAGTGTAATTATTATTAATAATAATAATCTAATAATTAACAATAATAATAATAGTTACTCTAGTAATATTGCTAAAGGAACAATGTATGGAAATTATCATATCGTGACTTACCTTAAGTCTGAGTATCTTAGCTCTACAAATAACGCATCTAAGTGGAAGTAGCCTCTGTGAGACTGCGATCTGGATGGTCTTCACGAAGCATTTCCTGCAGACCACCTGGTGACCACAAGGGGCCGTTTGCATCGTTGCCTTCGCATGAATACAAATGACACACTGAAACAAGACATGCAAAATTAGCAAAACACTTATTATGTACAAAAAATACCTTCACTTAACAACAAAATACTTTTCTATTTCAACTTACTTTAATATTTGACAAAAAGTAAGTACATGACATATATTTATTTAGAGAATTTAAATCTCTAATTGAAAGTAGTGAAAATTTGCAAGTCGGATATGGTCGTGTTTTTAATAAATTTTATTAGTTTTTAAAAGTATTGTCGACCTTCAAGTTTTAATTAATTCCTGAAAATAGTTTGAAAATGTTAAACAATTATCAAGATGCTATTCAAATTTTGATATCTATTGAAATTTTCAAAAATATTAACGAATATATTTCGTAATTATCTCGTATATATGTCAAATTAATTTTGACATTGAGGAAAATTTTCATGGGTACAAAAACTTGTAGAATTATTAAAAATTAATGTTACATTAGAAACATTTAAATTTCCCATGAATATTTAATTTAATTTTTCTAAAAATTGAGATGAAATATAATTTCTATTAATTTACAGTAGATAGGGTAGGACAGTTCTGGACCAATTTCTTATAAGGATTTGCATACGGGTCTCTTTTTTCTGGTTGTGCGACAGGTGTGAGACATTTTGAGTTTTGAACAAAAGTTTAATATGTTATTTGCCACAATTTGACGATTTTATTTTTTTTATGTGACACTTTTTGACAACGATGTAATCCATACTTTTTTAAATTGCAACCAAAATTTTTCGTTTAACGAATTTGCCGATGGTTTTGTAACGTGATACTTTTTGACAATGACTTCATCGTTACTTTTTTTAAACGGCAACCTACATTTTTTTGTTAACAAATTTGATAGCATTTGTTTATCTCTTGATAATTCGTTTTAAAGTTATGTACATCTATTTCATACACTTAACAAAACATGAAGCTGTGTTCTTATTCAGTTGCCACCCTCTACAATAATATTTGTGCTAAGCGATATGTGCCCAGGTGCTCATTGTAGACAGGCTATGTGATGCTCGTGTTGTCAAGTTACATGCACAAATTGTCGATGAATGTGCTCACAGGTGATGCTGCAACGCTCTGAACAGACATGTTTGGTGAAAAGCTTTACTTTTGACTGCCGGTGGAAACACATTCAGTCAACACGGAGGCATATTTGCTCACTACGGATTAACAGACTTGATCAGTTTGAAAACAAAAACAAAAAGTTATGTAACACGAACTGATTATTCATATTGATGGGCAACTGCTTTTTGTTATAAAATTTTATTACGAATAAATATAATATTACTAATTGAATTAGATTTTGATAAAAAACTGTTTCATGAAATAATTACTTTATGATTTAAATATGGGATATCAATTCGTTGGTTCGTCCGATATATTACTCTCCTCTGAATTCAAGCAGATGTAATAATATGTAAGAAATGAGGCGATTTCCTTGAAAAAGCAATACAGATATATACCTAGTGATTATTTAAGTTACAGCTCTAGTTATCCATGGAAATTTCAGCCACCAATCACAGATCATAAATCTCCCCTTTCTTATTGGCTGCGAAAATTTTGTTATTTTGCTGTGTTTCTTATTGGCTGCCATAGATAAGTAGACAGATGATGACATGATGAATGACATGATAAATTAAAATGATCACTCGGTATAAAACTCTTATAAACACTAAATAAATTTAAAGCAATCATTATCAGCTAATTATCAGCATATCGTTTGCTTAATGTTACAAGGATGTATGTGCAAATTTGTAAATTTAGGAATAAGGATTTTAAATATGTTTGCTATTACAGAAAATGATATATTTTGCACTGTAAATAGATATGTTTTTATCACAGATTCCTAATAATCCGATTTTAACCTTCCAACAAGTTGAAAGGTCTCATCTTGAAAACTTAGAGCCTGGTACACTATAGACTTATAAATTAAAAAAAATGTTACATGCAACCTTGTAACACTAAGCTGACGATATGTCATGTATTATCTTATCATCTCTTGCATGAGCAGCTTTATATTGCGTGTAGTTCAAAATTTGCCAAAATATTCGTCTTATTAAATTAATAATAGGGACGTAATTAATTAAAATGTATAAATAATGCCAATGCCAATTATTATATCAAATTGGTCAAAGACTACACTGTACAAATTTCATTTGAATATCGAATGTTGAAAAGCAGATATTCATATATTTATTAAAAAATCAACTGATCAAGCCTCTTAATGACAAGCACGAACACCCATCGCCTTACCGAGCTTCGAACCAGAACATGTGGGTTGATGGCCTCTAGGGCCAGGATTGCTTTTGCAGAGCGATTTATCTGGAAAAAATATTGTGTAAATTGTGAAAATGGATCATAAGTTTTAGATTGTACATACATAAAGTTTTCGCCTATTGGAATTTTCACAATCCATTACATATAATAGACGTGGTTGTCTACCATTAAAAGTTTAATAAATAAATAAAGTGCAAGTTGTATATGTGTATAATAAACAAGAAGTTTTTAGTGCCATGTTCATCAAACCAAATAATTGAGCCGGTTTGAACAGGTTTTGTTTGAATTGGTTGACTGGTTTAAACATGTTCTACGATAATACCAGAAATTGTATTACAGGTAATTTATTGTAATTAAATGTTTTGTGTCATTAGATATTTCAAGAGATTATTATAAATTAACAATGAATTGAAACATGTCAAAGGTAATAAAGTAGTAGTATATTTCACAGTATTATGATCCTAGTAGATGTTACAGTGTCAGGTTATTAAAAGTAAATAAAATTAGATTACAATTATAAGTAAGCACTAAAAATATGATAGTTACTGAAATGTTCACTGTAAGCATTGAAATTTTGACGAAATAATTTAAATAGTTACACAACTGATTGAACATTGGCAGTGTTCATTAAAAAAATGACAGTATTTGATATTCTGATTGAAATAATTGAAAATTTGATATTGAGCACTGCAAATATCGTAATAATTGAAATTTTGATAGAAATTGTTGAAATTTTCAAAGTAATAATTAAAATTTTGATAGTTATGGACCTTCTCTGACATTTGTTATATCCTGATTGAAATAATTTAAAATTTTATATTGAGCACTGAAAATAACTCAATAATTGAAATTTTTGTAGAAATTGTTGAACTTTTCAAAGTAATAATAAACATGTTGATAGTTATTAACCTTTTCACAGAGTAATTGAAACGTTAACAAATATAAGAGGCAAATTTAACAGTAAGAATTGAAAATACAACATAAACTTAAATTTGGAAATAATTACTGTAATCTTTGAAATTTGACAGTTTCATAGTAATAATTGACAAAATTGACAGTAAGCACCGAAAATAAAAACATAATAATCACAAGAATAAGCGCTTATCGATTACAGGATAATCTTCCACTGAATACAGTTCTGATCTGATCAGTACTCGGCAAATTTTTGTCTTAGCAAGCACTATTTTAGTAAAGGTAATTAATAATAATCAATTAAGTTTTAATATAATAATCAATTAAGTTTTAATATAAGTTTAATACATTGACAAAAAATCAATAAACATATATATTATTAGTTATTAAACAAGAGAAATTCATTCAAATAGAAAATAATTAACAATAATATGAAGTTGTAATAAGTTTAATACATTAAAGAACCCATAATTAATTATGGGACTCGACAACACACTATTTTAAATATTCAGACCCCCCCCCCCCCCATGAAAATGTCGTAATGAAAATATACATTCGGATTACTGATATACTTATTCCCTAAAAACAAAATATCCATAAAAAAATAATATCGGTGGGTTTCTGAAATAAACGATTCAATTATTACTCGCAATTTTCAGATATTTTGACAATAATTACTTGCAATTTTTAGACATATTGACGGCTAACTTAGGGAGATTTTAGTAACTTTGCTCATGATTTTGAAACCTTGTTTTTAATGAATAGAATTTTTTTATTTTTTTGCAAAATTTTAATTGTTTGACAATTTAGCAACCTTACTGGCAATATAAATATAAAAAATATTTTTAGCAACAATTACTGATAACTTTCTGATATTTTGACAATCATAACAGACAATTTTCAGATATTTTGGCAGACTTACACCCAATTTTATGATATTTAGATATCATGACTAACGATTTAAAACACTTTCACAAAATAATTGGCAATCTTCGTAAATTTATGTAACATTTCAAATGCACGACATTAGGGAAATTGGAAATTTTCTGATGACTTGATAATTTGTACAGGTATTTTTGACATTTATTGGAAGTGATTTTTGTACCTTGACTTGGATTTTTAAATCATTTTCTTAATATTACTCACACTTCGGAAATTTTTGCAAAATATAAATTTTATAACAAATTAGCAGAAATACTGCAAATTTTATGACATTTTGACAATCATAACTGACAATTATCATATATTTTGTCAAAATTACATCTAATTTTATGAGGTTTCGATATACTGATTAACGATTTTTAAACATTTTCATAAATTATTTGCAATCTTCGTAAATTTTTGCAATACTTGAAATGCACATCATTATAACAAAGTTACTGGATATTTTCTGACGTATTGATAATTATTACTGGTAATTTTGACATTTTAAAAATTATTACTGACAATTTTTAGATGTTTTGGTAGAATTACTGACTGATTTTGTACCTTGACTTGGATTTTTAAATCATTTTCTTAATATTACTGATACTTTGGAGATTTGTGCAAAATTTCAATGTATAACAAGTTAAGCAGGATGACTGCAAATTTTCAGATATTGTGACAATTTTATAAGGTTTCGATATCCGAATTGACATTAAATTTAAAACATTTTCACAAAATAATTGGAAATCTTCGAAAATTTTTGCGGTAAATAATTGTTGCTAGTAATTTTGACATTTTGAAATGATTACTGACAATTTCTAGATGTTTTGGTAGAATTACTGATTAATTTTTGTACCTTAACTTGGATTTTTAAATCATGTTCTTAATATGACTGACGCTTTGGAAATTTGTGCAAAATTTCAATTGTATAATAAGTTAGCGGAATTACTGCCAACTTTATGATATTTTGACAATCATAACTGACAATTGTCATATATTTTGGCAAAATGACATCCAATTTTATGATATTTCGATAGCATGACTGACGATTTTAAAACACTTTCACAAAATAATTGGAAATCTTCATAATTTTGTATCACTTCAAGTGCACAATATTATAGTAACTTTGCAATAATTTTTTTTTGCAAAATTTCAAATATACAACATTTATTACACTTACAGTTGTACTAATAAAATACTGATGTACTGTTTTGTTAATTACGTTTTGGTAAAATTCCCGATGATTTGAAGTAATTTTGTTACCTTGACTTTGGATTGGAATTAGAATATATTGAAATTTTCTTAAGATTATTAGCACTTTTCGGAAATGTATGCAAACTTTCAATTGCATAGTGTTATGCAACAATGCGATTGAGGCTGCGGTGAAGTGAGCGTTAGCATGTTAGCTTCTAGACCGCAAGGTCCCGGGCTCGATTCCTGGGTCTGCATTTATGGGGTGGTTTTTCTGTAGTTTTCCAATTTACTTGCACAAAATGTTGGAAATGTGCCTCTACCATCTATAAATCACATAACTAGAAATAGTTCAGGGGCCTATGGTAAAATACAATGTAATTGGGTCAGAATTCTTTGTCAAATACTGACAGTAACCAATTACGCTATAGGTGGATGAGTAGTAGGAATTATTATTATTATTATTAAGCCACATTAAAAAAATGAGTTAAGCGTGTAGTGTTTTGGGGAAGACGCTGTTTTATATGAGCAAAATTGATTGAAGATATTATTTAATCGTGCTGCCGTCCACCATATAAAATATTAACCAACAATCTGTATATCAGAGTTTAGAATTTAGCATTAGCATTTGTACAGAAACAATGATTTAAGCCACATTTCTTTACCTAACATGAATAGTCGAGCATTTTTCCTATTTGTCGTGGAAAACTGTGCCTTTTACATTTTGTATTGAGAGGGTACTTTTCAATTTTGTCTTTTGTTTGGAAAAAATCAAAAAAATATTACAACAATCAAAGAATCAATTTGAATGGAAATACAACCAATTGCAAGATTTATTTAATGTTTTGTAAATATCGACTTCTTCTTTCCTTTGTGCAAGTAAGTATTTTAGTAAATCTTGAGATTTTTTTTCTTAATCTAGCTTGATTATACGTAGATAAAACTAGTGAAGTTTTTTTACCATTGTCAGATAGTCAGATCTGCACGAAAGCAGCTCTATTTAAGACTTTTTAAAAAATGAATCTAATTAATTTTAAGTGTTCAATATAGTTCAGTTTGTTCGAGTATTTTAGCTTTTTTTCTGGTTAAAACATATGTATGTGAGTTTTGCATTTATTGCAAATCATTGATCACACTATTCACGATTGATTGGTCAATATTAGGTTCATTTAAAAAGTAAAATGTACGTTTCAGAATGGATTTCAGAGGGAAATTGCTTTTTGAGCAGACGGCAAAAAGAAATTAAGTATTAGGAGCTTATGAATTGTATATTGGCCAAATGGAAAAGTGCTATGCGCAGAATAATTAAAAAAAGTTCTAAAGTTGATTCCCGAGAATGCGAAGGCTTTTTCAACTTTTTGTCAACAATATACTCTTCAGCATTTAAAGACGATATTGAAGGGTTTGGGGAAATTAATTACTTTAAAATCGAAATCACGCAAAAGCGCATTGAAAAATAGGGATAGAATTGAAAAATAGTTGAACGTTTTTTTTTTTAATTTTAAGTGTTCAATATAGTTTTCAGTTAGTTTGATTATTTTGACTTCTTATTCTGGTGAAACAAATATTTATGTGAGCTTCGCATTTTTTGCAAATAATTTATCACACTATTCGCAATTAATCAAAAACGAGTAAAGCCACAATTTCATGTTTTTAAGGGTATTAGAAATTAGTTTTCTGATACAATGTCGTCCAGAGATATTTTACGTAGTAAATGATCTGTAAAAAAAATGTGTATACATTGAAAAATGCATTTCGTTTATTTTTCATAACGGGCAAAACTTTAACACTTATTATCTGAAAACTATGCCAACGTGACGTAACCGCATTGTTGCATAACACTATACAATTGTATGATATGTTTGCAAAATTTCTCTCAATTTTCTTACATTTTGACAATAATTACCTACTGGAAATATTTAGACATTTATATTAATGATCATTTTGTTCATATGTCAAATTAGAGATTTCTGGCAAAATGAGGTTTCATTTTCTGAGAATTACCCAGATTATGTTTGGACAATTAACTGGTAGAAATTAATTTTTAATTTTGTAATGTGTGTGAATCCATCCTGCGTTATGAGGTAATGTGCATAAATATGCATAAAAATATTTCCATGAATTTTTAATTGTTTTAGATATGATGCGTTCTGTAAGCTGGTACAGAATTGGTTTGTTTCGTAAATAGGGCGATATAGTTACGTTCGATATCAACAGAATAATTGGTAAATGCTGGTTTGATATCAAATAAATTTTAAATTTGAGGCATAATTAGGCTATGCTGGTGTGATAGCGTCACAACTCACAATTTAAACAAATTAATAAGGCTAATTAAAACAATATCCATTAAATTAAGAAATGTGGGCACCACATTATTCAATTTGTTATTTTTTGTATTCAAATTAATTAAAAATGGTTATATTTTATATTATTATTATATTATTTTATTAATTTCCATAATTTGGGTATTTTTCTGCTGTAATGACTAATTACTGACGCCACGGAGCAAATTACCACAACTTTAGTAAAAAGGTAAATCTTGTTATTCCTGTTTATAATACAGACATCTAATGCCTATAACTACAATGCCGAATTTATGAAAGATAAACAAAGCAACAACGCGCGCTCTTAAGATTAATTCGTGGGGCAGAGTAATGCAGTTTAATGGCGTACAGAAGGAGAGATAATTCGCAGATGCCGTGATAACGTGCAGTAACCTATAATTAGCTCCATTATTCGCCCTTATGAAAACAAACAAGAGGACAGCACCCCATTAATGGCTCACTTTTAAAAACAAACACAGCAAACCAACAAAAGGGGGTCAGCATTGTTTTTTATATTTCTTTCTTCATCCCTTTTATATTGAGAGACTACAAGGGGTGTAATGAAATAATAAAAATGTGGGTTAAAAACACAGACCCTTTTGTGGTCCTAAGAAAATGATATATTGTTCTCCGATAATACGCAGGGGTGCTAATTTAACACAAGTCTTGTCAGTAATACAAACATTTTGTGTTGACTACGACTCAAAAGATTAGTAGTAGTGAACGCATTTGTTAAGGATATTACCTCTAACTGGCTATCGACTCAATAGAATAATTAATTATAATATCGGTGGTGGAATCCTTCAGTTAATGGCGTACAAAAACACAATGGAACAGTAAAACGGTGCGTAACTTGATGATATAATAAGGCACTAAAAGTAATAGTACGAGTATTACTCGTATTACGAGTAATACTCGTAAAATTGAAGGTGAAGAAAAAGATGAAAAATACAAAACGAGCATCATGCCAGCTGTGGTTGCTATGGATGAATTTGTAATAAACAGAACAATTAGAAATAGTCATTTACAGTTTTTAGTTGTTCAAAACTGTGTTATTATGGAGTGCATACCCCACGAACCGGCTCAAATTACCCAAATAGCGCCAGCTGCTATAGAAGGATTGCTGCCTACAAAATCGGTTAGTATTTAGGAGGTTGCATACCGAAGATTCATTAAATGGTGCATGTAGAAGAACGTGGATAATTATTCGCAAAATGTGTTTATAGCTTATTTTAACGAACTGAAGCAGAAAAACAACATGAAATGTTCGTTTATGTGGTCACAATACTCTATGTTACGGACATAATTGACTATTAAACATGAAGTGGATATTAGTAAATATTTACATCTTCGTGCATTTTTGAAGAAACAAAATGAAGGCTACATACCAAAAAAGGCAAAAGTCGGAACTAAAGAAGAAATTGATAATTTCCTGTCTAATGCTCCAGATGGAAAATATTTGGGGATAAAGATAAAATTACTTCATGCATAAAAGTTTGAAATCATGCCTGTTTTTTTTAGGTTATTGTGATATTTGGGATATCTGGTGCCTGCCGGTGTCATGAGCTGGTAAAAATGAACGGTTCACGATATTGAAGACTTATGATCGACTCTGCTAATAAAAATCCCTGATAGTAAAACTCCTAAGAAACGATCATTTACTGTCATTGGCGATGTATACATAAATACATGCAGAAAATATGCTTCACTTAGACCAGCTGGTATGGAAGAGCAGAGATTTTTCCTGAGATACCATAATGGAGTCTGCCATCGAATAGTAATGGGAATTCATAAAATTGGAGAAGCAGCCAAAGAGGTAGCATCTTATTTAAAGTTACCAAATTGGAAGGAATACACTGGTCATTGCCTACGACGAACTTCGGCGACATTGCTGGTAGACGGAGGCGCTTACATAACTTGTTTGAAACGCCATGGTGGATGGAAATCTAGTAATGTGGCTGAAGGGTACATCGAGGAATCTTTAACAAATAAGAAAGATAGTGCAATGAAAATTCTGGAGCCTAACAACTTCATTGAAACTGTGAATGAACTTGAGACTCATCCAGAAACAGCAAATGGATCCAATATTATTAACACTACATTTGTAGCAATGTGTGGCAGTAGTGTAAATTTTTATAATAAAGAAAATCACAATAGAAGTATAGTTATGAGTATTTTTTACTTTAACTATTCTCCAGGGCGTAATGAATTCATTATCCCTCTTATTACGCCCCGGTTGTTATACACCTGTTCACATGAAAATACACTTGAGGGTGTAATGAATTCATTACGCACTGGTTGTTAAGGACATGTTTATATATCTCGTATACTATGAGTTATCACTCAATTATACGAGTAGTAAAGTGAAAAATAAAATCTATTTTTTCTCGTATAGTTATTTTACATGCAATAAAAATGTCAACCCTATATAACAATTTTTAGAGCGAATAGGTAAGCAGTGTTTACGTGTATGTCTGATATCTCGAGTTTATTACAAAACCTCAATATTTCTGCCATAAATTCTTGAGCTTCCAAGCATAAATTCGCATGTGAATTTACCACGTATTGCATTACGTTGTACGTTGTACCATGCATGAATGTTTGTGGCATGTAATCCTGTATCCTGCTCAAAGGATTGAATGCACATCGCAAAACTGTATAATATGTTTCGTGATTATTCCGGCCCCTAACTGAGGCCTTATCATGTGACAACCCTCCGGAATGATCATCAGCAAATTTATTTAAAGCCGCCGCATCTGTCGCCCTTTCTAGGGCGCGTATAGCCTCGGGGCCCTTTCGTGCCCCATAAACATAAATTTGCATTTATGGATGTAATTTCGGTGGGCGGTGGTTGTGGGGCATCGACGATTGCGATATCGCCGCGACTAGAGGAAGTGATGGTAAGTTTTAATTAGATTTGTCTGCACGTTATGAGGAACTATTAGCGCAGGGTCGGTCTTTCCATCCGCTGATAGAGCTGCAAATAATTCCCTCACAGTTTCAGATACCCACAAATAATTAGATTGGGTATATACAGGGTGAGTCAATATTACGGGCAGGCTCGATTACACTTACACGATTAATGATATCGAAATAAACCAAACGGCACTGCAAACTATAGGCCAAAGTGCAGTTTATAAAATTATTTTGCCATATACAGGGTGGTCCATTTTTGCAGGGCAGCCTTAGACCTATTTTTTTTAAATGGCACCTCCTGTATAAATTTACATATTTGAATTTGCCCTTTTTTGGGCTTTATAAATCCGTTTAGCTTTTGCAATTCGCTTGAACTGTTCAGAAGTTATTTATGTTCTTCTAAAATTTAATGCATTTACAGGCACTTGTTTTCTAGGATATCGGGTTGAGACGTTGCCAAATGCTAAACAACTGTCTGGGGTATCTTCTGGCGGCAAGATGGTCGATTTGCATTGTGGCATCACCTTGCTGTGAGACATTAATTTTGGTAAACTTTGAAGGGCCATAACTTGATTTTTTTAATTGGACACCCTATATAACATTACTTGGTCGTATTCAGCATGTCATTTTACATTTGTTTCGCCCCTTATATTTGTACTCAAAAGTTCATAGTTGAGAAATAATTAGGATTTTCTGAAAAATGAACCCAGATCTCATCGATATAAACTTAACGTGCATTGAATATCAAGTGTTTCTGTCATGTCAACGTCAAAGTGACATTTATTGTACGACACGTTGTAATTTTTGTCGTAAACATGAAATATTTGCATGATGAAATGGTGGATATGATTTACACACTGATCGGGTGTACGAAGCAGAAGTTACTACCAGGGAAAATAAGTAGGAACGAATTAGAGAGGCTTTCCGTAGCATTGATCATGCCACTTTAGAAACAGTGAATGATTCATTTTTAAAAAGAAATGACGAATGCATTGGACAAGAGGGCCGTCATTTTGAACACTTTTTATAATGTAATAATTATTGTAAAGTTAAATGTTATGTTTGTTATATTGTAATGTTATAGTGTAATTCTAATGTTTTTGCTATGGATTTGTTATGCCTCAATAGATTCTGGTCACCAGCAATGGTTTGCGCTGTCACCGTATACATAAACAATATCCACCATTTCATTATGAGAAAAATTCATTAAGAAAATGCGATAAGAAAAATAAAACGTGTCGTACAATAAATGTCACTTTGACGTTGGCCTGACAGAATTAGGCGATTTTCATGGCCCGCTAAGTTTATATCGATGAGATCTGTGTACATTTTTAAGAAAATAAGAATTATCTCCCAACTATCAACTTTTAAGAAAACATATTCCAGTTTGATTGGATTTTATTGGATTCCAGTTTTATTGGAAAAGTAACAAATTATCTGCCATGGGCTATAGTTATCGTATGCTTTGGAAATATCTGCCCAAAAATATTCATATTGAATGGAATTTAGCTGCTATCCCACAATTTCAGATTCTTACAATAAAATTAGATAGGGTATATAGTTTCGAACCTTTTTGTCGCTCAGACATATAAGGTTTACGCCAAATAAGGTCACCTTTCTCATAAAACCGAAATCCCACCCGCTGGTGGGTCAAACAAATGAGAATGCACTCTTAACTTATATTTCTTCTGTGCATTCCACTAGGAGAAAGGGAGGGATTCCAGTTTTATTGGAAAAGTAACAAATTATCTGCCATGGGCTATAGTTATCGTATGCTTTGGAAATATCTGCCCAAAAATATTCATATTGGATGGAATTTGGCTGCTATCTCGGAATTTCAGATACTTACAATAAGATTAGATAGGGTATATAGTTTCGAACCTCTTTGTCGTTCAGACATATAAAGTTCACGCCAAATAATGTCACTTTTCCCATAACACCGAAATCCTGCCCGCTGGTGGGTCGAACAAATGAGAATGCACCCTAAACTTACATTTTTTCTGTCCATTCCGATAGGAGAGAGGCTGGTTTTATTTCTGGTTTTATTAGAAAAGTGACAAATTATCTACCATGGACTATACTGCCGTGCTAAGCCCAGTAGTATTAACATGTTTTATGGCCATTTTGAGATATTCACAGTTTTTCATTTTCAAGATTCAGTCTCTAAAAGTTAGATTTAAAGTCAATAAAGTATTTAATTAATACGCATTTAATTAAAAAAATATATATCAATTTTCTTCGTCCGAGGCATTATTATCATTAACTGTTCCAGAAATTGGTCTTGCCAAAATTTGGGTTTATTTTTTTGAAAAAACAATTCTTGTTGAATAACATTAGTTTGTTTTAATTCTGGTTCCTTTATCCCTTCTTTAATGATTTTTTCTTCAAAAATGTAACTATCGTATATTCAGCATCTTCAAAAGTACTTTTATACTTTAATGACCAGCTTCCTCATTCGGCTCTTACTTCACAAAAATATTTAACGCATGGAAGTTGAGAATTACATTTAGTATTTTTCAATACGTATATGGAACTGAAATCTTGCCACTCAAAGACATCTTCAACTTTAATTTCCAACATATTTTTTTTTTTTACATATTTGTGACACTTTGCGTCACTTTTTTCTTTACTCTGAGTTATTTATCTACCCTGTGGTGACATAATTCAGCAAAAAACACACATCTCATGCAATATCAAATTAAATCATCTAAATTTTCTTATTTGTGCAATGCAATTCATCTCCTAACTTATAAATTTAATGTCTGTCACAATAAAATGAAAATTATTTAGAAACGTTCTATTATTAATTATAGAAAAAATTCTAAACAAATCGTAAGCCAAATAACATCGTATTACGTACCTTTATCTTTTATGCTCATAAAAGTAATTTTAAAAATTAGCAATATAATATTTCACTAGATTGAATACTTCCATTACAACGAAATTTCCAATTACCTTGAATTATTATTACCAAGGGATAATTGACGAAACTGTTAGTTACTAAGGTATTTACGAGATACGATTATTATATCTCGTAAATACTAAGATATTTAGCGTAACTTTTTGAGTTACGATTAAAATATCTTAGTAATAGTAATATGGCTAATTTTTGCAGTAATACACATCTTTAAGAAGATACGGCAACTTTTATAAACAATTTTTATTGTGAAAAAATAAATTTAATTGTTTCATTATATTATAAAATTGTTCACAAATTGATATTACAATATCTAAAACTGATAACTCATTTTCGTCAAAAAACTAAGCACCTCTGTGCTTAGTAAGGCAGTATAGTTATCATATGCGTTGGAAATAGCAATCCAAAAATATTTATATTGGAAGAAATTTGGCTGCTATCTGTGCGATTTCAGGTACCCACAATAAGATTAGATTGGATATACGAGGGCTGTTTGACGGAAGAGTGACTTTTTAATGAAAACGTTATTTTTCTGTTAAAATTATATTTTATTTTTCATCATAACACCCTTTCAACTGTACACACTTAGCCCAGCGAGTTTACAGTTTTTTTAAACCTTCCAAAAAGTAATCTTTCGGAATGTCTTCAAAATATGCATTTGTCTCGGTTATCACCTCTTCATTTGCCTGAAATCTTTTATCACCCAGCCATTTTTTAAAATTTGGAAATAAGAAGATATCACTGGGAGCCAGATCTGACGAATATGGCGGATAAAGCAGTAATTCGTAATGCAATTCAGCCAATTTAGTTGTAGCAAATCCAGACGAATGAGAGGGTGCATTATCGTGATGGAACAACACTTTTTTCTCCATCAAATGCGGTCGTAGTTTTTCAAGTTCGGCATCTAAACGTGTCAGCATAATCAGCATAATACTGGCCAGTTATCGTTTTTCCTTTTTGTAAACAATTAATAAAGATTACACCTTTAGAATCCCAAAAAAACTGTGGACATGACCTTATTGACCGAAAAATGGGTTTTTGCCTTTTTGGGAGCATGTTCGCATGGAGAAATCCATTATTTAGACTGTATTCATGTTTCTAGAGTATAATGATGTATCCAAGTTTCATCTACTGTGACATATCAACGAAAAAAATTCTTTGAATTACGTTGAACACGCCAAACATTCTTCTAAATTCTAAATGCGAGCGCGCATTTGATCACCATTAAGCAAACGCGGCAACCATCTCGCGGATGGCTTTTTCTTATTGAAATGTTCATGCAAAATATTGTATACCGGTACGGTTGAGATGTTTACTTCATTAGCTATCTCACGAACTTTTATTCGACGATTGCCAATTACAAGGCCATAGAGTTTATTAACCATTTCTGGAGTAGTTACAGTAAATGATGGTTTTGGACGATCTGCATCAACCGTGCTTATATGGCCACTTTTAAAAGCAGAAACCACTTACAAATCATTCCATGGGACGGAGCAGATTCTGGATAATATTTACGTAACTTTTCCTCGGTTTCTTTAATTGTTTTTTCACGTAGAAAATAATGTTTAATAAACACTCGAAATTATGTTTTCTCCATATTTGCACAACAACGAAAACAGTTTTCTTCAAATAAGTATAAAACATAATCTATCTGTCAGATTGATGCCAAATTTTGACAGTAGACCTCCGAAAGACCTCAGGAGCTAGCAACATAATTATTATAGCGAAAGTGTTACCAACCTTTGAAAAGTCACTCTTCCGTCAAACCGCCCTCGTATAGTTTGAAACCTCTTTGTCGCTTAGATACATAAAGTTCACGCTACATGTCACTTTACCCATATAACCGAAATGTGGCCGGTTGGTGGGTCAAACAAATAAGAATGCACTATAAACTTACATTTGTTCTGACCATTCCGATAGGAGAGAGGGTGGGGTACCGATTTGATTGGAAAAGTGACAAATTATCTGGCTGGACTATAGTTATTATATGCTTTGGAAATAGCAGCCCAAAAATATTCATATTGATAGTAATTAGGCTATTTTCTCGGTATTTATCCGATTGCTTCAAAATATGTCAATTTAATGCAAACTAGCAGTCCGTGTGGCGTAAAGAGTTAAGGCTGCGATTAGTAAATCATTTTAGGTTTCAATAGATTATATAATTTCCATTTGAATAGAAAAATATGCAGACTTTATGCAATAAAGCATAAACTGGCCCAAATTAACATCGACTAACCTAATCTAAGCTACCATATTCTGACCAACCATAACCTAAAATAAAACTAATCTAATTAACTATTATTTGCTTAAAACACTATAATGTGTGGTAAAACCTTGAAAGAGAGATGAGCCAATTTATATTATAATTTAACATATGATGTTGAAGAGTAACAAACTATATGATGTAGTGCCAGTCACGACTAGAGTCATGACTACAGAAATCGAATCTAAAATACTTAAGCATACGAGGTGTGGCAATTAAGTTCCGAGACTGTTGCTATAACATCTGTATTTCGCAATTTTTTACAATTTTTAATTTTTCCCCTTCAATATACTCCCCTTCCGCATCCCTACACCTCACCATGCGAATCTTCCACTGTGCGAAGCAGTGCTGCAGGTCATCTTCCGACAGGCTCTTGAGTACCTGCGCCGATTTTTGTTTTACATCCTCTAATGACTCGTGGCAGATTCATTTTAAGCAAGATTTTATTTTTGGGAACAGGTAGAAGTCGCAGGATGCTAAATCTGGCGAATAAAGTGGGTGCCCCATTACAGTGACCTGGTTTTTGGCCAAATAGTCCTTGACAGAGTGCGCGTTGTGAGCCGGCGCTTGTCTTGATGGAGGATCCACGAGTTCTCTTTCCACATTTCGGGCCTCATGTTTAGTTCCTCATGCAAAATTTGTCTTACAGTTTCTTTATTAATGTCCACATATTCAGCAATGGCCCTAACACTTAATCGACGGTCTTTTCGAACCATCTGGGTCACTTTTTGAACGTTCAAGTCACTTTTTGAAGTCACAGGCTGCCCGGGGCGCTCGTCATCTTCAACATTCTTCCTCCCCTCCTGAAAACGTTTGTACCACTCAAAAACTCTGGCATGGGAAAGGCAATCATCCCTGTAAACCCTCTGCAAAGTTACATAACTTTCGGTCGCGGACTTCCCGAGTTTTAACAAAAACTTTAAATTCACTCTTAGCTGAATTTTTGTATCCAACATTTTTTCGGCGCGATCAGTTTTTTCACCTTGGTTATTTGACGATTACAACGAGACTATTTGTTGCAGCTGCTTGACATTTTTACCCAAGGTCAAGGGATATATACAGATCTAAACCACGCCCGTTTCATTCGTCTAGCTACGCAGGTGTTCGTTAAAAAAAATCAGTCTCGGAACTTAATTGCCACACCTCGTACTTAACATAACATATTGTATTTAATATAACAATATATCTAAGTACCTTACGCATTATTTCAGTATTTGAGTATTTTCAGGCACTATATTTTTGATGGGAATATGAACATCATAAATTAGTGAACTGGTAATTAGTGTATATACAGTTTTCTTGTAGGTAGAGTATAATAAAATTTGGGGCACAACTTACTTCTTCCTCCTGGCAGGTGGCTAACTCGGGTTCGTTTTCTTCTAGCTTGTTCAACAGCTTATCCTGAAAAAAAAGAGGAAAGCATTAGAATTTCGTTGAAAATTTATAATCTCGTTTGAAATTTGTTAAAAATCTTATAAATTATAAATTGCAATTATTACAAATTTTACAAATTACAAATTGCTGTTAAATCAGAAATTCTCTGGAACAAACAATTTTGCTTCACAGTTGGAAACTTGTTTTGTTTGAAATTGGTAAAATATCATTTTTTTTTAATTTTAAATTTCCCAGGAAATTTATTTTGAAAATGTATTTTAAATCTGCACTGTATCAGAAAATTGAAATTTTATTTGAAATTTGAGATTATCCTTGGCTGAATTACACGTTTTCGTCTCAGACATTCTATTTTAAAAAAACTGAGTTTATTATTTCGCTCTGCGTCTCAAAATTTAATGTTTTTTAGTCTTTTAACGGATCATGTAGCTAACGCTGCATACATTATGTGTATGTAAATGGAAACGTTTTGAGTTTTTAGCATTATTGCAGAGGTCCATCGACAATGTAAAAGCTCCAAAAATATTCAATACGTAGAAATATGAATTACTGACAATGTTTCTTACTAACAAAAATGTCTTTATGTAAGCACAACACAGCATTTAAAGTAATCATAGTGCTGTGCTCTGTACAATTAATTATGACTACAGAATATGAATTATTTTTGAATTACTATGTTACGAACGACAGGATTAATAATTATCCGCTTCGGCGTGCCGTGACTATTCTAAATAAGCGATAGTCAACAGTTCTGACCACAACTAACAATGACAACGAGTGTTTATTTATGATTTGCATAATTAACACTCACTGTGTAAACAAATAGCAATAAAATTAAAACCGACCGTGAATACCATGAGCGTCAGCAGCCAATGTGTGTCACGTCCATTTCCCATGTTTCACGAATTAAAATAATTTATTTATTTTGGGACTTAATTTGTCTGTTACAATGGATTTTGATGGTCAAGTTGTAATAAATTTTAATGAAAATTATAATACCAAAAATCTTTGGCAACGTTTGCATAAGTTTGACTTAGCTCTGAACATTTATTTGTGTTTAATATTTAAAAAAATAATTTTAGGAATAGTCTGAAGACGTTTTCTGGGGTAAGTTAGAACGTCAGTTTACAAGAAACCATTAAATGCTGTTGAGGAACTTAGTCAAAAGAATTTTTGAAGATTTACAAAAAAAAATATATAATTAATTCGCTTCTCATTTAACTATGATACATGTTCGTTTGTTTTACCTATAAAGTTAGGCGACTTAATTAGTTAAGAAGACCAAATAAATGTTGACTGAACTTCAGTGGCGTAGCAAGTCCTGTTGGGGCACTGTATCGAACTGTGTCGTTTTTCGGAAGAAAAAAAACTAAAACCCATAAACAAGAAACTTTTCAAGGATTTCATACTGTACAAGATCAATCAGTTGAAGGTATAAGAGAACTAATACTAAATTATTTAAAAGAGAAAAGTATTTCTATTAGTAAATGTTATAACGGTGCTAGTGTAATAAGTGGTATCTATAATGGCTTGCAAACGAAAATAAAAAAAAATATGTACATTGCCGAATATGAACATTGTTCCAGTCACAATTTAAATTTAGTAACAAATGATGCAATACACGGTTGCAAAGAAATATGATAATTTTTTAATATAATACAAAATATGTATTTATTATTTGGAGACAGTCTTAAAATATGGGACTTTTCTCAATTTACTGGGGAATCTGAGATGTCTCAAAAAAAAAAAACCCAACTCGTTGGTCGGGTAGAATCACATCACTGGCTGCTGTAAGACTATGTTACGTTGATATACTTGAAGCATTGCTTGAAATTAATCTCAAAAGTAATAAAAAATATGAGAGAGAAGAGGCACAGCAAATATAAAAACTGTATGGATAATTTTGATTTTAGGTGATAATAATACTCTTAATGAATAATATACATCATTAAGAAACTTCTTATTTTAAGTAAGTTTACAAACAAAATCTGAAAACTAAATATTAATAACATGATGCGATGCCACGTTATTTGTTTTATATTTATCCCGTTATCTATGACAACATTATAAGTAGGCATTAATCGGTATAATGTGTCAAGACAACAATGTTGCCAAGAATGCAGGCACAATGCACTTCTCTTTCGTACATAAGTATAAAGATTAATGAATAAGTAACTAAAATTATTAAAAATCTAATTTAAGTCTTGTTTTGTTTCACATACAGCTGACTTAAAAAAAAAGGGAAATGTCAAAAAATGACACGTTGTTTTTCACTTTTTTCATAGTTTGAAACTGTTTTTTGGAAATAAGTTGTAACGGTCTGACACTTACTGATATTATTGTTATATTTTTATCGTGAAATTATTATATAATTTCTTGATTATTTTGGCTCGTGATTTGTGATCATATTTAGTATTTACACGTCGTGACGTTTAATTAACTATCGTGATTACTTTCGAGGTACTTTGCTATTGGCAATGTGTTATAAAACGTAAATCATAGTTTAGTATGAACAGCACAAATTTATGGGTTTGTTTTGTTTATTCAATTATAGCCACGTCGAATTCGTAACAGATAGGGAAATAAAACACAGATTGACGATTATGACATACATTGTTTTATGTAATTGTAATATACGGGGAAATAAAGCACAGGTTGACGATGATGACGTGAATTGATTTATTTTCTATTTCGTTAACCTTATGAGGAATTTGTAAATTCTCTTATTCTTTAATATTTTGAAAACGATTGCGACTGCGAAGTTCATTTACGTGGGTTTGTTTTACATGCTCATGCGTTCCTCGTTTCACAAATCATTTAATACAATGTTCATTCATTCCATTTAACTACGGGAAATTGATATGATCCAAAATAGAACCACTTAAAGATTTTGAAACATCATAAATCACGCATGATTAAAAATGATATTTCGCGATCTTCCCAAATCACATGATTGTGGTTGTGTCCACAATAATGTCACCCAGGAGTTCCAGTATCTATGTTGATTGATATGATTAAAAATATAACCACTTAAAGATTTTGAAACATCATAAATCACGCATGATTAAAAATGATATTTCGCGATATTCCCAAATCACATGATTGTGGTTGTGTCCACAATAATGTCACCCAGGAGTTCCATTGTCTATGTTGATTGATATGATTAAAAATATAACCACTTAAAGAATTTGAAACATCATAAATCACGCATGATTAAAAATGATATTTCGCGATATTCCCAAATCACATGATTGTGGTTGTGTCCACAGTAATGTCACCCAGGAGTTCCGATGTCTATGTTGATTGATATGATTAACAATAGAACCACTTAAAGAGTTTGAGTATCACCAATAAAATGGTATCTCGCGATCTTTCCGAATCACATGATTGTGGTTGTGACCACAATAATGTCATCTAGGAGTTCTATTGTCTACGTTGATTGATATGATTACTGTTAATTATTTGGAAAATTAGAAGGCTATTATTCTAACTATGTTTATTTAAATTGTCCTTTATTTTCGTTACTTTCATTCTCCCTGTTTACTCGTGTGCGCTTAATAATTCCAATTACTTGTATGTTTTCCTGTATAAATATTAGTTGATATCAATTATGCTTCAAAAAATTTACAAAGAAAATATATTTGTGTACTTGAAGCAGAGGAAAATCTGAACAGAGAATTGTCATGTATGAAAACGTACAGAAATAATTTTCAAGATATGTTAATGGAATCTCGAGAAATAGTAAGAAAATGGGGTATTGTTCCAGAATTTTGAAATAAACAGCAAAAGAAGGCAAAGTGTCATTTTGATGGATTTTCAACGTAACATATATATATATAAATCTCGTGAAGAATATTTTAAAGTAAATATATTTTATTGCATACTGGATAAAATAATTCAGCAACTCAATACTCGATTCACTGGTATAAAAAATATTAAGGATCGTTGTAATTTTATGGAACCAAGATCCATACTTAATTCTTCAGAGTTAAAATTATTGGAATAGTGTATGAAAACGTACAGAAATAATTTTCAAGATATGTTAATGGAATCTCGAGAAATAGTAAGAAAATGGGGTATTGTTCCAGAATTTTGAAATAAACAGCAAAAGAAGGTAAAGTGTCATTTTGATGAATTTTCAATGTAACATATATAAAAATCTCGTGAAGAATATTTTGAAGTAAATATATTCTATTGCATATTGGATATAATAATTCAGCAACTCAATACTCGATTCACTGGTATGAAAAATATTAAGGATCGTTGTAATTTTATGGAACCAAGATCCATACTTAATTCTTCAGAGTTAAAATTATTGGAATAGTGTGACAGTTTGCGGAGAACTTATTCCGAAATATTTCCTCCACAATAATTACCTATTCAGTCTAAGAATGCTATACATTTATTGAAACCTGATCTTAAAGAAAATATGACTATTAAAGACTTCGGTAATATATTAATGCAAAAATGTGGTTCATTAGAAAGTGACTTTTCAGAGGTTTGCACGCTCTTATACTATTCTTAACGATTCCGGTTGCGGTTGCTTCTGTGGAAAGGACATTTAGTAAACTAAAATCTATAAAGATTACGGAAGAAATACTATTAGACAGTCGAGATTAAAACATCTTGCATTACTTGCCATTGAACATCAAGGAGCTTCGAAAATGGAGTTAAAATATTTAAGTCTTTTGCTCAAGTGAAAGCTGAAAAACGGGTATTTTATTTTTTTGTTTTGTTTAATACCTAATGTTGTTTCATACTATTTATTTTCAGAAAATGTAATAGTTATATGATTTGAAGTGAACTGTAATTATAGAAAAAAAAAAAAATTTGTTTCATTTCTATTTTATTTTCATGTTTCGTGCAATAATTTTGTTTTCTGTTAATTGTTAATAAATTATATAGTTATGTATTTACTTTGTTTTAATCGAATTGAAACATATGAATATATGTTTGTCATATATTCTACTAGAAACTTCAAAACTTAATATACTACATATGTACCTGTATGTAATGCGATAAATATTTGATAGTATGGGGGGCTTTTTTAAAATTTTGCTTAGGGGCTCAAAATTCGTAGCTACACAACTGCCTAGAGCAGTATCCCCGTCTGCCTCATTGTCCCTATAGCTGGGGGCCCTGTACCATTGATACAGCTGATACAGCGGTTGCTACGCCCCTGCTGAATTTGCATATGTGTACAACATGTTCAGCCCACAATTATTTGATAACATAAGTAATCCCTTTTTTGTGATTACTGCGAATATGTGTCAACACATTGATTTAATTTCTACATTGTACGTATATGCTGGGCGGATGTAATTACAAGCCCTTTGTGGCCTCTCTGTGACGCGATGTGAAATGGTTTTAAATTGCTAAAATGTAATCAGTGCTGGTGCAATTAATTCCTTTTACCACTGTTTGTCTTCGATGAAATGTGTAACAGGGCCTCGTAATCAAATGTTCATGTCCTTTGTTGGAGCTTCCAGCAATTAAAACTCGTGTCCATGTTTATACATTATAAAGCAAATAAATTTGCGTTGCTCCAGCTTAATTTATAGCATTGATCAATTATTAAATTAACAAACAAGCAGTAGTTAATTGTCAGTACCGGATTTCAAAAGAAATGGGATGATATGTAAATCCACCAGACTAATATGTCCACCACAGTCATAATAATAATAATAATAATAATAATAATAATCCCTACTACTCCTCCACTTATGGCGTAATTGGTTACTCATATTGGTCTGTCATAATTTTACAGACAACTCTGACCCAATTACATTTTATTTACTTGCTTACTTGAATACTTGCAATGATATCAATCACAAGTGAACTTTAATTTTTAATGGCGAAGAAAATATATGACGATATTAATGACCAATATCATTCAAGATTTCTCTAGAAGTAGCTTTAAAAATTTTTAATTTAAAAAAAACACATTACTTTTCATTTCTTTGTTAGTATTACATAAAACTATTTATTGATTTGTTACTAGTTTGGACTACTTAAGCAATCATTATCTCTATTGACTCTGTTTGATAATGATTATTTAAATAGTCGAAACAAGTAACAAATGAATAAATAATTTGATGTGATACTAATAAAGTAATGTGGTTTATTTATAATTAATAATATGTATCACGAAGTAGACGCCACCATCATTCCAAATAATTAAAATTTTGATTGGACTTTCTTACATAAAAAGATTCAATAAAGAGGTATTATGCAGCACACTGAAAATAATTATCAGGTCTCAAGTACCAGGTATTTTAAGTTAATGCCATCATAAATCTATACAGATCCATACATAAGCTATATTCATATATAAATCTAACCATCTTAACCAAGTGTTAAGATATATATATATATATATATATATATATATATATATATATATATATATACTCATATATAAATCTACTTATTTTATTCTAGATTTCTTCTAAACTCTATAAAATAGATCTAGAATCTAATACAATTTGGATTGAATATTAACAAATCTCATTTTAAATTTTACTAATGTATTCTTAGATTCATTAAATATAGTATTAAATTCAATAATTCTAATGTTGCATTCAATAAATCTACTCTTAGTTTGAACATTCTACTCATATGATTCAATAAATGTAACCTTAGAATCAATGAAACCAGTCCTGGATTCCACTCTATAATCGATCTAGAACAGAGTAGTTGTATTGATCATATTCATATCTCCATTTATATTCTACAAATGTATTTTTGATTTAAAAAAAAAACACTTTTGGATTGAACAAATCCAGTTGGATTCAACAAATCTATTCTTGAATTAAATAAATCTACTTTTGGATTGGACATTGTATTCTTACGGTACAATAAATCTACTCTTGTATTGTCACTCTTAAGATATTAATAATAATATCTTTATTGGTGCTATCAACAATAAGTTTTACACAGGTCATACATATTTCAGATTGAATACAAATTTAAAATCAGTACATAAAAGTAAAAGTATAAAATCCACTGCACATATATAAAATAATAATCTTAAAAATTGTAAGAAATATAAAAATATAAAATAAAATATAAAATAACGATGCAATATCTACTGCTGGATTCGATTCTAGACAAAAAATCTAAAAATGAGTGCAGGTGGTATTGAATATTTTCCACAAATCATGTGTCTACAAAATTATATCAACATATACAGGGTGTCCAAGATAAGGATAAAAACGCAATCGCCAGATTTCGGATTTTGTCGAATATCTCTGGAAGTAATCAGAATAAAAATTTAATAAATACAAGTTCGGATACTGGCGTTTTTCGATTAAAAGCATACCTTTTTTCCGGCGCAAAATGACATAAACTATTTCCAGCCACTGTTCTTGCTTTTTTCCGTGTTTTTAGGTACACTTCTAATGATATTTTCATCAATTTCTCGATGTGTGATATCTCCAAATTGATTTATGACGTCTAATTTGGGTTTTGTTGACTTAAACGTTTCTGCTTTAATAAGCATTAACTTCAGCAACACATAAAAACGAAATCGCAAAATTTCGGATTTGGTCGAAGATCTCCGGAAGTAAGTGGAATTTTCTGGTTTTCTCCACAGAATATTATTGACCACTAAATGGCACACCTTTTTTCTAATTTAACCGCTTTTTTAACTTTTACGTTTTCCGAGATCTCTATGCTGTTCATCCTTATCTTGGACACCATTTATATAAAATTTACTTTTGAATTCAATAAATCTACTGTTGAATTCAACTGTAGCTGCCAGTCAATAAATTTACTCTTGCAATTAACAAATCTACTCTTAGTTGCAACAAATTTATTCTAAAATTAAATTAAACTACTCTTCGCTGCACACCAGTAGATAGGCTAGGACAGTTCTGGACCTGTTTCCCATATGGTTTACATGGGGGGTCTAAATTCACTTTACTTCTGGTCTGGTCGCACAAATATAGTCATTTCCCGTATTTGCGATGTGTATGTTGGGCTGTCTAACATCTGCACGGGAGTCGCCATTTTGAATATTTGAATTGAGCCGCCCTCTTGATTTTTGATTTTTGAATTACGCGCGAGTTTTGCGTGAACCGCCATCTTGCCATTTTGAATTACGCACGAATTTTGAATGATTTGAATATTATTTATTAAATGAATCTTGCAACTGGTTGTATTTCTTTTCAAATTGATTCTCTCATTGTAGTAATATCTTTTTCATATTTTCCAAAGAAAAGACAAAATTGTACCCTCCCAATACCCTCCTAATACCCTCCCAATATCTTCCCGATTAGTAACCACCACCAACACCACTACCATCAGGTGACGAATCAAGAGGGTATTGGGGGAGTATGGGAGGGTATATAAGAGGAACCGCAATGCGTAAAGTCACGGGCTCATAATATGCAGACACAGTAAATACACGGGATCGTATTCAGGCGACCGAATAAATATTCAAATAATTCAAAATTACTCACACTCTACTACTCATACTCTACTACTCACACTCTACTTTACGGTTCAGTAAATCTGGATTAGGCTTTAGAAAAAAGAGCTATAATTGAGTATAATTTTTGAACAGATTCAACAAATCTCGTTTCGACAAATTAGATTTCTGAATTTTACTCTTGGAGTCAGCAAACCTACTGGTACATTCAACAAATCTACTTTTGTATTTAACACATAGTCTCTTGCATTTAATAAATCTACTCTAGCATTCTACAAATCTATTGTTGGATTAAATTTCTGTAATCTTGTTTTGCATGGGCTACTCTATGCTTCAATAAATCTACTGCTGGGCTCGCACTAGAAAATAAAACTAGAATTGAGTAAAAGTCGTATTGAACATTTTTAACATATCTCTTTTTGATTTCTACAAATGCATTTTTAGATTAATAAAATTCACTCTTGAATTCAACAATTTTTTTGTTGAATTCAGCAAATGTTTTCTAAGACTCGATAAATTTACTAGACTATTTCTCAAATCTACTCTTGGATTCTTGGATTGGTTGCTATAAATACTACAACTGGAAACTCGATAACTGAAATTCAGAAGTTTTGACAAAAATGCGTTTTAATATTTCTTGTCAGATTCGTAAAATATACTCTTCCATTCGACAATTTTACTCTTCAATTCAACAAATGTTTTCTAAGATTCGACAAATTTACTCGCGAATTTCACAATTCTACAGATTTGGGGCGTCGTCTTGGATTTACCTGTAATTTTCAACAGTACGTGTGTTGCTCGTTCCAGTTCGACAACGTTGTTATCGCAGACCTATATTAACATGAACATTTAATGCATGTCAGCCAAAGTGACTCAATGCTTTGAGGCCTGGCTTTCAAAAATGTAATGAGTTTTGGGGCATGTTTCCTTTTCTTATACTTTGTGGAAATTGTTTTTGGATTGTTGAAGTGTTGTTCTCAGAATTATTGTGCTTGCACGATGTTATTGTTACTAATTTATCAAAACATAGTTGTTATATGTAAAGTGTTGTGTGAGATTGTACTGGAAATGTTATCATTCAATAAATTATTTTGCTTGTTTGTTTGCTTTGTTTGTTTTGGCTTTCTATATTCACATCACAGGAAGTTTATAGGGATAGGATTCACGGCGACCGAATATTTTTTTACGGGTAATAATTCAGTAATAATAAAAATAATCCCTACTACTAACCCATCTAAGGCGCAATTGGTTACTGTCATTATTTGACCGTAACCAATAATAAGTGAATAATATAATTAATAGGTGGATTAATTTAAATAATTCAAAATTCACGCGGATAATAGGATACAGGGGCTACTAACCGACGCAGGGCTACCATCTGACTATAGGAATTCAAATTCCGGGAGCTGTCAAAACGGTGCAACGAAGTTGGCCGACGATGGGCAACCCAACATACTATGAATTCAAATTTCGCGCAAAACGCAAAATTTCGTCAACAAAAATGATGACCGACGCAACCAAACATTCGAAGTCCCGCCCCTATGGTCACGTGGTCGGTAGGGTATAGGCAGCCCATTGTACAAAAACGAAATAACGAATAGTAGCGAAAAATCTTCCCGTGTATTTCTTATGCGAGTTTTGAAGCCCGTTCTCGAATTTCAACGCTACTGTTTTAAGTTCTTTTGTAACTTTAAACTCGTCCATAGTTTTAGATAGGCATCATCTTGGCAGGCTTTATCTTTACTTGACTCCCTGTTATCTTACCGTGGAATTATTTTCCAGGAAGGAAAAGTCATCAAGTCATCAAGTTGTAGTATTGAGGTGACGATACTATGTTGAATCCTAGAGTAGATTTGTGAACTTCACAAGTACATTTTCTAAATCTTAGAGTACATTTATTGAAAGATAAAGTAAATTTCATGATTTGTGTACTCTTCGATTCGCTATATTTTATTCTACGATTCAACGAATCTATTTTTGGATTCAACTAATGCAAAACAAGCCAAAACTTGTATTTCAAGAAAATCAAGTTGTAGTATTGAGGAGACAATATCATGTTGAATGCTAGAGTAGATTTGTGATTTTGGCTCAATGCAAGTTGTAATATTGAGGTGACGATATTATGTTGAATCCTAGAGTAGATTTGTGAACTTCACAAGTACATTTTCTGAATCTTAGAGTACATTTATTGAATGAAAAAGTAAATTTCATAATTTTTGTACTCTTGATACACTATATTTATTCTACGATTCAACGAAGCTAGTTTTGGATTCAACTAATGCAAAACAGGCCAAAACTTACATTTCAAGATCATATTTTTTTTGTTTACATTGACATATCTTTTGTATGAATTCCATGATTTTATTTGAATTTGCATTTGATAAATAGGAGATACAAGTCGATTAGTATGCAAACAGTTATTATCCTTTCATTTGTTTTTCATATATATCGGTAACTTGATTATTTTATTGTCCGTACAGGACAAGAATGAAAATAGCATTTTCTTCAAAAGTCGATAATTTAGCACATGCATACCGCATTTATCATCAAACCTAAGATTTCTTGAATGCAAGAGTATATTTGAAGAATTTTGTACTCTTCGATTGACTATTTTTATTGTTCGATTCAACGAGGCTATTTTTGGAATCTGCTAATGCAAATCTGCGCACGAATTTTTACATGATTCATCCATTAAAATTTTATGGCACGCTTTGATCCATTGCACCAGCCAATCATCGATTTTGAGTTGAATCCAAGAGTAGATTTGTGAAGTCCGCAAAGCAAATTTGCCGAATCTTAGAGTAGTTTTGTCGAATTCAAGAGTAGATTTGTTGAATGTAAGAGTAAATTTGATAAATGATGTACTCTTAGATTTAATATATGTAATCTTCGATTCAAGACAGCAACTTTTGGATTCAACTATTGCAAATCTACTTACGGATCTGTGAATTATTCATCCACGCATCCATTCATCCACTTCATTGTGTTACTACTGTCGTAAAGAGAATTAAGAGCATATATTTATGAACATATTTGCCATTTTTAGAACCGTATTAAAATTTCAATACGACATATTTTAAGTGCTTAAATAGCTATTTTTACACCAAGGACGTTACTAGGATGATAACGCCCAGAGAACAATGAAATCCAGCTCGAGGGCTTTAGCCCAAGATATGGATATCGTTCGATGGGCGTACGGATTCCATGACGCCGCGGTGCATACAAAAAATTATTATTTACTTTTTTATTTCTTAGTCTGGAAAATACACTCCAGGGCGTAATAAATTCATTCCGTCCACATATTACGGCCCTGTTGTTATGGACATGTTTACATAACAATACACTCCAGGGCGTAATGAATACACATTGCGCCCCTATTGTTATGGACATGTTTACATGAAAGTATACTCTAGGCTGTAATGAATTTATTACGCCCTATTATTGCGCCAAGGTTGTTTTGGACATATTTACATATCTCGTATCTTAGTTATATCTTATCTTATCGTATATCTTGAGTTATCATTCAGTTATAGTAAAGTGAAAAAGAAATAGTTTTTTTATAGTATATTTATACTTGCCCTAATTATAATAAATAAATAAATTAATGGTTTATTAAAAAAATTGCACATATTAATGCATGCGGCTGTTTATGTCCTCGCTTTTAGCTTAATTAAATCTCATGTCCGGAATGGCTCTGTCTAGTCATTAAAATGTTGAAAACTATGGGTTTCATAGCAGGCCCGCTGGTTTTATTCCTTTGCGCTTTCAACGAAATGAGAAAACTTCAGTACAACGGTTATTAACGTTTAACTCCAAGTTCCTGGAAGTGTTGTGGAATTGATCGCGATAATAGGCTTCACTCATACAGGGGAAATTGGAATTGTTTTAGAACCTGAATGCTGGCTTCAATTAAAACCGCATTATCAATTTTATTAATATACCGAGTGATAATAAATTACTGAACAAATGCACGATTTTGTCAATAATTTATTTGATGCAAACTCAGAAACATTTTGAATAATGTTGTTTAAAAAAGAGACTTTTTCGCGAAAAAATGTTTTCTTGTCGGCGATTGTTTTCATACTATGCCGTTATCATAATTATTTCAAATGGCAAACTTTACGGATTTGGTCATATTATAGTTCATCATCTCACCATTCAAATGGTGACGTAAAAAATCATCTCATATAATAACAAAAAAAAATGTTTTTTATTGAAATGTCCACTTTTTATCAGTCATTTTTAATGTTAATACAATACTCTTTCTCGTCATTGTTTCATTAAGAGTGAAAAAAAAGTTACTTATTCACTCATTTCAATTGAAAAAAATATTTGATGTTATTTTGCAACTATGAACCTCTTTAGAAGTTCCGAGAGGAACAACATTATTTTCAGAATCGTTATTAATCTTTGCTCTGATCGAACCCATAAATCCCACGTTTTCTGCCCAGAACTAGGATGCCAAAACCATTCCATCACGTTGCGTATAGTTCAGTATAGCTTTTTTTTTGTATATAGCATAAATTATAATGCCGTTTTGTTGGTGCACAACCAAATATTTTTAATATTTTGACTTAGACTTCGGTACTTAGCTATCGAAGTGTATATTAATGCGTAATAATGAATTGTCAAAGTTACGGGATATTTGGACACTTCACCACAGTCACAAAACAACTGGAGAATAGTTTCTTGACGATTCTATGAGCTACCTCAGCAACAATCTCATTTACAGGTGGCATGTAGAATTATATGAAATTTCAAGAAATAGCATTAGCTATAGCTAATGTCTTATAGCTACTATTTACTATACTTATACTTATATTCTTACTTATAGCTATAGCAAGACTAATCATATACTTAAAGCTTTTTCACATTTGTGGTCTAATTTACTGCTAAGAGTTAAATATGTAAATGGATTTGGATATAAAAAAATAAATTGATTGTTGGCATTGAAATTACTCTTACCTCAGGGATTCTACGATTGTAGTTGTGCAATTACTACTATTTTATTCAGTCATCATTACCAAACATCAAAAACAAATTACTGTACATGGCATTCATTTTAGACCTTCTCTGCCTCTTAAAAATAGTTTATGAGTATTAGCTCATGAAAATATTCAATGGACCATGAAACGTTTTGGAGTGCAATAGTAGAGGATGATATGCTCAGTAGTAATTGATTTCATAACATTTCATATAATAGAGTGAATATTATTACTAATAATTATAAATATTATTGATAATATTTATATTAATAATAATATTATTATTAATAGTATAATAATTAATAATTTAAATGCTACGTACTATTGAAGAATAAATAAATATAATTGTTACAATTTTTTACATTGAGTATATTTTGAAACAATATTACTTTTGATTGAGGATTAAACAGACTTTATGCACGACTAAATTATAATATAAGTATTATACTTGTGGTTTTTGTATTATAATGCTATTCCCTTATGGAATAATGACTAGGGATTAATAGTCCTTATTCCTATTGCACTTCAATTACAAAATTTCTCAAATTAATTAATGTCATGGAAACATAATACACAAACTCAAAAGTGGCACTGTCAAGCGCGTATAGTTTGTGTATTTGTATTGAGATGGATGAAAATGAAGAGTCTTTCACTTGTACACTTCCAGAAATTGTACAACTAGCAACAAAATCTACCTTGATACGTAAATATGAAATGTACGTAACCTTGAACGAATGACGTATTTGAAAGAACGGAAAGAACTCATTTTCCGAAAATATTGTACTCGCCTATTTAATCGTAGATAAAGTAGAGGTTACTACTCGCAATAATGGCTATTATTGCTTAAGAATGAAAATTTTCCTCGGGAATAATAGCTATCATTATTGACCCTTTGTATAGTCTACTATAATTACTTTATTCATTTAAGTAGAAGAGCAAAGTATTGTAGTATTACTGAAAATTATCAAATTCAAAATTTCAATGACAAAATTTATTTTGAGACCATTTTTGAAAAATATCTACACAAGTCAAACAAAAGCTTCTCAGGTAAATGAATAACATCTTGAAATTTAGATTTATGTGATATGTTTTGGTAAAAATCGAAAACTGAAACTATCTGTTTAACTCACTTAAAATATTATTTTTATTGAATAATTTCAAAATATAATACTACAAAGTATTTTTAGTGCAATTAAACTGCAACTATAAGGAACAAAATTTCATGTCAGTTTAAGTTTATGGGTCAAATTAAGTTATTAAGTAAGTACGTGATAGTGAAATCATCAAGTCTTAAAATATATCCTAGTGATTCATATTGTTTTTAGAGAAAATTGGAAAATTGGTGTTCCAATTAATTTCAATAATAAGTAATGTACTATTAAATCATGTCCAGGATATGTGAAATTTTTATTGACATTTGATATCCGAGCGACGATTTTTCTCGTGTTTAATTTTCATTGCGATGCATTTTCCTAGGATGTTTTTTCTACAACGAGGTTTTGGGATGATTTTTCTGCAAATCCTGACTCATGGAAGCGGTATTGGTACCTATTGGTATTGGAAATTATATTTGCGCATTAATTTCCATATGTATTTGATCTTCTCGTCTATAACACCTTGCCAGCATTATTATGACACCGTGATTTATTATGCTGAATTCTAGTTCATGGCGACTGTTGCAATGCTATTTCGGCAGTGTCTCTCCATCTATCGCTAATAACTATTAAATAACTTGGGTGTAAAAATTGATCAAATATGGACTAAAATATTTTGAAAAAGTTTTATTGATTTAATTACTACATAAAAAAGTAAAAACTAGACAGAAATAAATGAAATTTTGAGATGAATGTAAGTAGAAAAACATTGAACTATTGATTACATATTATAGTATAGGCTTAAATAATTTGGGTACAACCGTTGATCATGAAAGTACCTATTAAGTATTATTTTTTTTTACAGTATTAATTAAAAGTTTGTTAAAATGTATTAAAAAAAATTTTTAAAAAAAGAATCGTTTTTCATGAAATATATGTACATCATATCTAGTATTATGTTATACATTAAGTATAAGTAACAAAATCATAGGTCTATTGATGGTATATGCAAACCTAATAATTGATCATAAAATATTGATTGGAAAATGAAAATATTTATGGATACTATTGAATTTTTACACCAATAATTAACCTTTTTGGTAAAATTAATTAAAAAAACACAATCGTTCATCACGAATGACAGACTGAAATATGAAAATCTTGTTGGTTATTATTGAATAGTTAGAGCAATAATTAAAATTTTGGAAAATTTATTGAAAAAATGATAAAAACGTGACAGTAGTAATTGTTATTTTGACAATAACCATTCAAATATTCACAAAACAATTAAAAACTAAAGTGCAATAAGTGAAATTTTGAGAGTATAAGTATAAGTAACAAAATCATAGTTCAATTGATGGTATATGCAAACCTAATCATCATAAAATATTGATTGAAAAATGAAAATATTGATGGATACTATTGAATTTTTACACCAATAATTAAAATTTTGGTAAAATTAATTGAAAAAACACAATCGTTCATCACGAATGATAGAGCGAAATATCAAAATCTTGTTACTTATAATTGAATTTTTACAGCAATAATTAAAATTTTGGAAAATTTATTGAAAAAATGATAAAAACTTGACAGTAGTAATTGTTATTTTGACAATAACCATTCAAATATTCAAAAAACAATTGAAAACAAAACTGTAATAAGTGAAATTTTGAGAGCAATGAATAAAATTCAGAAATTAAGAAGCTAAACATTAAAACTATTAATAACATTTTATAGTAAAGGCTGAAATAACTTAGGTGCAATACAATGGGGTTCATTCATAACACTGAATGATTACCACATGGTAAAGGTCACAACCATCTTCATGATGATCATATTATTGTTTACAACAAATCTTTGATTTTGAGAACAAACATTTGTTGAAATTTTTAGGGCAATTATTGATAAATTGATAGAATAATTCGAAATTTGACAGTAATAATTTGATATTTTGACAATAATTATTGAAATTAAAACATAAATGAAAGCTAAACAGTAATAAATGATATTTTGAGAGTAATAAATGAAATTTAGAAGTTAAACATTGATGTCCATATGCAAAGTCGACCCTAGTAGCCACTAAAGCTTAGATTACAAATGCTAATCAGAATGTGATTTACCCTGCAGAAATTACATTCATGTTGTACTTTCTAAACGTGTTTAGTATCTACTAAGGTTTAGACGCTATAAGTTCACTATGCATATGTGAAATATTAGTTTAAGGTTGTTTTAATAAGTACTTACTGGTATACCGTTTATTTATTTTATTATTTATTTTTATCGTACATAGTGACATGGTATATGGTATATATTATGGTATATACCATGGTATATTGTATATATTATGGTATATACCATGGTATATGGTATATGGTTTTCCGTTTTCAAGTTTTCAAATATATTGTTGCATATATGAGTAACAAATTGTTAGTGCCCTTTATTGCTTTCGAAAATCGAAAAAAATGTAATCTCGTATTCCAATAAAGAAATACCGGCAATAACCTTAATAGCTATTAAAATATTAAAAAAAAAACAGAATAGGCATCTTCAGGGCGTAATGAATTTATTGCGCCCTCTGATTACGCTCCGGTTGTTATGGACATGTTTACATGAAAATATATTCCAGGGCCTAATGAATTCATTACGCCCTCTCATTACGCCTCGGTTGTTATGGACATGTTAACGTATATCGTTTCCTAGGAGTTTTATTCAATTATAATAAAGAAAAAAATGATTTTTTTTAATATTCATTATTTATTAACGTAACCTAACCTAATCTAATCTCAAAATGAAATTGTTTAATATTCACTAGTAACGTACCAATCGAAGTTTTAGTGTCTTCTTGGTTTACAAATGAATAGTTTTTAGATGTAATTTTACTTTTTTTGCCATTTAACCATTACCTATTGGTAAAAAATTTAGAACTTGTGAAATTTTAATGAAATGAAAATACTTTTTCTTAAGACTTACGGCTACTATGAGCGCTATGCGGATGGTATAGGTTCTACTGAAAATGGTCGCATAGTTATATTATCTTTACTACATATAACTCTGCAATTAATCAAAGATATGTTTATATGACATCTATTAACGTAGTACCGCCACGGACTCCGAGAATGACGCGTCCGTAAGAACGAGCAGTCTGCTATCCTTATTGATCCCGCAAGGTTGGGGCACGGTAGACAATGATAGAAGACTGCTCAGTTTTACGGAGCGCGTCATTCCCAGAGTCTGTGGCCGTATATATATATATATATATATATATATATATATATATATATATATATATATATATATATATATATATATATAATATGCTCCTTTACTGACGGACATGAATATGCGACCACCCTGTAAGTAATCTGGCGGAACAAATTCAATTGTAAAAGTATTCCATGTAATCTAGGTATATCGCATTTCATCGGAGTGTAATCCTCTCAATTATGACAATTAACTTTAAACGGCTTCAGAATCCTTACAGGACCTTTAAAAAAATGCTTAGTTGCACGCATTGGCTCTCGATTGATTACACGATTCGGGCAAAGGTCTCTGCTATTGTCGCAAGAACACAGATAATTTATGTCCATTTCGCAGGGTTCATATTTGTAGCGTTGACCTTTCCGGGCGAGGCTCTGGCGAGAAAACAAAGTTGGGCAATTTATCTGTTTACGTCTCACGGCGAGACGTACGAACAAAATCCATGTAATATTCAAGACGCGAATTTTGCATTTTGCTTCCTCCGCATTAACAAGATCCGTTCAATGTTTTGTTGTTCCCACAAGCATACGTTTTGTACTTTGCATTTTCCTAGCCAAAACATCAAAGGCGACGGCCTCGTAAATAACGCCAGCACTAACGTCATGTTCCAGATGCAGATTTCATGCAGGATGTTCTGCGCTCGGCATTGAAAACGCTTCCTCTTTCATCAATGCTTTGTGATTTTGTGTAATTAGATCATTGCACGTTTACTGTGTGTGACTGGTAATACCAAAATGGAAAAGGTTAAGGCAGCATGTACATTTTAAACTATAATCGCAGTTCTGTGAATGTATAGGTACTTATATGCAAAGCGCGGATTTCAAAACATAAAAAAATACAAAATAAGCGCTTAAAAATGCATAAAAATCTTAGAAATAAGCATATAAAATAGCATAAAGATTAGAATAAGCACAAAAACGCAGAAAAAGCATGAAAAGGCATATTTTATTTTTTATGTAAATACAGAACAACAAAACACAACATAATTTTATTAACAAGAACGCACTATAGGTAGATAAAAGTAATATTTTAATAATATGGGTTTTGGTGATTAATATTAATAACAATAATAATTAATAACAAATAATGATTACTGCTCATTTTTAAATGAAATAATAATTAATAGTTTTTCTAAATTTCCAACGGAAAATCCCATTCTCCTATCACTGAGCACATTTTTTAAGTGTGAAAAGCTTCTCTCCAAATCCACACTTGTAATCGCTGCATATTTAAATTTGGGAACAATTGTAATATTTATCAGTAAATCTTCCACGAAATCTCCTTTTAAAACTGCTGATATTTTTTGTAACTAGCCAAACCCTTCATTTTTGACGAAACTGCATCACATTTTTTTAAATAATCTCTCCTATAGATCCCCGTACGTATGAGACGTCGTTCCTAAAATCTTCAACTATTTGAACCGCATCTACCAAAGTTGTGTCCTTTGCTTGGAGTTTATCAATCGCTTTGCTTACGAAACTGTAGTTGGTTTTTAGGAATGCTAAATTTTGTACAACCCTCCTATCTTTAAGAACATTGTGGCATTCTTTAATTGCCTTTGACACAGTTTGGGAAACTCTAACATAAGCACCTTAAATGAATCGAAATGGTCGGCATAATAGCAGGCAGCATCTAGCCACGTAGCCCATCTAGTTATAACCGGTACCGGAGGAAGAGGTCCATTTGGCATTCTTTCCCTAAACATTTCAACCCTCAGTGGAGCTTTTAGGAAAATTTTCTTCCCGGTTTTTATCAAATCATTGACCAGGGGAAATTGCAGTCTAATCGTTTCAGCAACTCGATTAAAACCATGTGCCAATCAGGTGCAATGCATTAATTGCCCATAAAATACTTTTGAATTAGAATATGCCTTCAACATATATGCAGCGGCATCAGAAAGCATCAATAATAATTTATCATTTGGTACGGGATTTGGCAAAAATGTGTTAATCCATCGTGAACGAATTTGGCAACGGTATTGCCATTTGTTTTTTCTAACTGCTTGGAACTAATTAAATATGCATTGGGGGAGTTTTCGTTTAATATTCCAATCATTAAATGGGCGATGTACCGACTACACGAATCAGTAGTTTTATCTACACAGAACCATATGTAATTGTTGCCAATTATCTATTTTATTTCCTCAATAGTGTGTTTATATACTTGATCGACATAGTTTTTGCGAATGGTTGAATCGGCAGGAATATGTCTACCGGTGTATTTTGTTAAAAAATATTTAAACATACTATTATCTCGTTTTATCGGAATGTGATAAGATACCACCATATTGCATAAATCAAAGTAAAATTCCTTTTCATTCTGTGTAGAAGAACTCGCAAAAGACTCGGAAATAGTTTGCTGGGTACTCGGGGTAGTGCTTACAGATATGTGTTTTTTTTAAAAATTTTCCAGGTGAACTGTTGTTTTGATATGTTGTGTTATGTTAGTTTTTTTCTCGCAGTTAATCTACAACATAATACATACTTGTATCTAGGCCAATAGCAACACAAAATAAAATTTACCGGTTTGATACAAGCCCTGCAAATTAATTTGCCGTTCTCATATTTTAATAAAGAATGTCCACGTATCCATTCATCGACGGAAGGTTTTACTTTCGGCATTTTATACAAGAAAATTTATAAACACGTAATACACACAAGGCACAAGCATAACGCAGTGAAGATTGAGATAAATTGGACTGAATTGATAGCACACTAGCCCCAGATGCGTCTAATTACTTTCTTGACTATTTTCGTTTTTGTGTCTCTTGATATCTCCTTCATGCTAAAAAAAGTGTTTTTTAACATGTTATATAGTTTTCCTGTTTTTCCTATTTTATCTTCTATTTCATTATCTAATTTACCATTGTATGATTATTCCTTATCTGTATTGTTCTTGTTCGATTTTTTTCCTTGTATTTTTATTTCGTGTTTCTTTTTGGTTTTTGTCTTTTCGTAATTTATTTTCATGTTTGTTTTCTTAAACTCTTTCTGCAATTATTGCCATGTCATCCACGAAATGTAGTTCTCCTATTTTCGTTATCTGCATTTTCCAATATCCAATTTTTAACATTTTCATTTTTTGTTTTGCTTTCTTCGTCGTCTTATCCAATACAATTGTCAGAAGCAAAGCGCTGACCAAGCATCCTTATTTTACTCCTATCTTCGTTCCGAATCGTTTTGATTCCTCATTGTTAGTTCTCACAATATTTCTGTTTTCTTTGGACATGTACTTTATTACATTTATTATTTCCTCCTCTATTCCTCTTTCTGCTGGTTCATTCGATATGTCCTCTCTCAATATCCTGTCGAATGCCTTTTCGATATCTACGAAGCATATGAGAATTTCTCTGTTCGTCTTAATTAGTTTCTCTCTTAGTTGTCTGAGTATGAAGATTTGGTCTTGCTTACTTCTCCCTCTTCTGAATTTGCACTGGCTGTCCTCTATTGTTGTTTCTTGTTTGTCTCGCATCCTTTTTCTAGTACCCTGGTCATTATCTTACTTGGTATGCTTGTAGGTGTGATTCCTCTGTAATTTTCGCATATTTTTGTATCCCCTTTCTTATGTATTGGTAGAAGTATTCCTTTATTCCATTCTCTTGGTGTTTCCCCGCTCCTTATTATGTCATTTATCAGTTTCGTTATTTGTGTTATTCCCTCTTCTCCTATGTATTTCATCATCTCCAGGGTTATATCGTCTGTTCCTGGTGCTTTCCCGTTTTTTTAATTTGGTAATTTTTTCTTCCTGCCTTACTTGCGACGTTTTCTCCTAGTCTTCTTTATCCTGTTCGGTTAATTCTTTGAAATATTGTCTCCATCTTTCCATTATCTTGTCTTCATTCGTGATAATTGTTCCATTTTTATCTTTTATGTTCATCGTGTTGTGTTCTTTTTTTTGTTTTAGTTCCTTTAGTGTTCCGTAGAATAGTGCTCAAGTTCTAAACAAAATTCTCATTCATTCTTTCACCAAATCTCATCCATGATCTTTGTTTTGCTTCTTTTATTATTGAATTTGTTTTGTTTCTCTTTTCTTTGTATTTTTCATAATCTTCTATTTTTTTTTTTGTTTCTAGGTATCTTTTTCAGTTCTCTTTTTTTTGTCATTTATCTCCTTTTAGACTTTCTCTGTTCACCAGTTTGTCTTTTCATTTCCCTGTTTCCAATTGTTGTTGTTACGCAGGTCTCCTTTGCCGCTTCTAGTATATTTCTTTTGAACGTTTCCCATTTTCCTTCTATGTTTAGCTTTATTTAGCTCTCTCTGAATTTATTTTGTAGTATCTCTATGTATTTCTCTTGTGTTTGTTTTCTCTTAATCTGCAGGCTTCTATTTGTTCTTTAACTTTTATCCTCCTTTTGTCTGTTTTTTGTATTTTCTTCCAACTCATGTCCATTGTTGGTAGGTGGTCACTTCCTATTTCAGCTTGCCTTGTAACTCTCGCATTAATTATTTTGTTCCAGCAGTTTCTATTAATTAGGTGGTAGTCTATTATCGATCTTTTGTTTCTATTTGGCTGTTCCCTTGTGTACTTGTGTATGTTTATGTGTTTGAATTTTGTATTTGTCATCACAAGGTTGTTTTCAATGCATGATTGTATTATTCTTTCTCCAGTGTTTCTTCTCCTTTTTTCCGAGTATCTATTGTATTCCGCTATTTTGGCATCCTACTCTTTCATTTAGATCTCCCATTATCATTTTATATTCTTTAAATTGGATATGTTAGTAGTTACCACTTGGTAAAACATATTAGTATAGCAATAAATAAACTAAGTTTATACCCTTGAGAATGGCTGAGAGGCCAAAACAATAGTAGAGTTATTTTCTATATATACTGGGAAACGTCAACCAAGTGTTTTATTATTCCTATATTATGTATTATTTTCCTTCATCTACTTCCCTTTGTATGTTTTCAAAAAATGTGCCTTTCTCTTCTTTCTTTGCGTCTTTGTTCGGTCCATATGCTACTATCAGTGTCCTTGTTTCATCCTCGACTAGTTTGACTTCTATGGTGGTTATTCTATCGTTTATATGTTTTTCTTTTATTATATCTCTTTTCCTTTTCGCTGTTATTATAATTCCTACTTCTCCTTTTGCTTTTTCCATTTCATCTACTCCTGTCTATATCAACCAGTATCCTCCATGAATATTTTCAATTCCGTGTACTCTCTTTTTTGTTTCTGTAGTTCCTAGAATATCTATTATGTTTGCTTAACTCTTCCACCAGTTCTGCTTCTTTTCCCATGAAGCCTCTAATGTTCCATGTCCCTATTATTATTTTTTCTTTTCTTTTTTTCTGTTTTTTGTCTTTTTTCTCTTCCTGCTTTCTATTTATTTTTATTTTGTGCTATTTTGCTATTATATTGCTATCATGTTCTGGTTTTGTGTTCTATTTTATATCATCTATTTTATCGTTGTTTTCCATATTCATGTCCTATGTGTTGCCGCTGTTTGCTTCTGTCTTGGTTTTTGGTTTAGTTTTTTGGACCCTTCTTTGCACCTTCTAGTACTTCCAATACTTTTCTCTCTTTGTTCCATCTGTATTCTGTTCCATTAATTAGTATTTTTCTGTAGCATTCTTACTTCATTTCGTTTGTCATTTTCTTCCTTCCCTATGTTTCTAATTTCTCTTTGCACTTTTCTTTCTAGCGTTAAATAATTTTCTATGTAAATTCTAGTGTGCTTTATAATACTCTTTTCTTTTATGATTTGTTGTTTCGTTGCCCACGTTTCCTCTTCTACTAGTACCATGTCTTGGTTAAGGTATTTGTTTATTTTGAATGCGTCGTTTACTTTTATATCTACTTTTAGTTCTCTTGCTAAGAACTCTTCTATCTCATTCTATACATTTCTCCTTTGTTGTATATTCTTTTTATTATGATATTATTTCTCTTCTTTTCTTTTTCGGCGCTTTCCACTCGTTTCTCTAGGTCTTGTATTTTTCTCATCATTAATTTATTTTCGTTTTCCCACTTTTCTTTATTCTCATTTGATTCTCTTCTTATTGTATGTATTTCGAATTTGAGTTTTTTTAGTTCTTCGCTACTTTTATTTATCTTTTAGTTGGTCCTTTTTAACTCTTCATTGTTTTCCTCACCTCCCGCATTAACTCCTGCATCATTCCTTTCAGTTCGTCTATCTTTTCTTTGTTTTGTTCTTCTTTGTCATTTTCGCTTTCGGTTTTCTGTTGGTTGGCCTTTCTTTCTTCCTGTTGGATTTTCCGCTGCTCAAGCGACCCTAGTATCTTCTTGCTTATGTTAAATATTGTGTTGGACTCGTTTATTCCCTGTACCTCTTTGTCTCTAGGTCTTTTGTGCATGTCAGTTCTTTTGTCTCTCCTTTTGAGCATTTGGCTTTGCTTTGCTTATTTCGCTTCAATAAGCAACGTGAATAACTAAATATTATTACTCTATTATTATATTATTACTCTATTATTATATTATTATAATGAGCCGAGTCTTGAAACTCGAAACGAGTGCATAAAAATAGTTTACGGACGAATGTCATTATGTATTTTGTTTCATCCAAATGTCAACTTTCGTTTTAAAGAAACATGAAATTAATTTTTAAATAATTTAACAAATGCTCCAAATCTACTTACATTTTCGGAACATGGTTAGCAACGACTGTTTGGCAATTGTTAACAACGCCTTACCGACAACCGACTAGGCCGTTTTTGGCGTTTCCCGGGACTGAAACTATTGACGAAAAGTATTGGAATTTGACACAAAATGAAATAAAGAGAATAAAATGGGATTACAGTTTATTATAATTAAATTACATTTTCACAACTTAGATTTCGTTTAATTGTTACCACAATAACTCACTCATTCATTATTCATTATTCATCCTTAAGCAAAAATTGCAATTTTTGCGAGGTATTGCGAATGAGTAAATATTGCAACTAAGCATAATGCGCGGTTTACAGCAATATACGAATTAATTGTGTGTCGACTTTACACACGGATGATATAATTCATCGCAAACCAGCGTAAATTTGCAGGATTGTTTGTGAACGTTGTTTGCTTTATAGGAAGTTTCAAACGTATGCCAATATTGTCAGAGTGAGGCATTCGCAGTGTAAACGGGATAAACGTTTATTACGCATTCCACTAGATCGAGTTGCATCTGTTTTCATGCAAAACTATCAGAATTGTGCAAAACTTTCGCCTTATTTTATACATTGAACGGATAAAGTACGAAACAAATTCATTGAAGATGACACATTTATTTTTTTAAATCATCAATTTTAGTTTATACTAATGCTCAATTCTTCATCAATTTAAATTTCGAACCATCATTTGTTTTCGTTTTTAATTGTGACATCCTAAACATTTTATAGCTTACATGAGAACATTTTTTCATTCATGAGAACGTTTATGTATTTCATGCCTCTGTCAATGTATAGATCATAGATGAATATTCAGTGAGTCTCATTTTGTCTGAATAAATTAATTGCATCTGTTTTCATGCAAAACTATCAGAATTGTGCAAAACTTTCGCTTTATTTTATACATTGAACGGATAAAGTACGAAACAAATTCATTGAAGATGACACAATAATTTTATTAAATCATCAATTTTAGTTTATACTAATGCACAATTCTTCATCAATTTAAATTTCGAACCATCGTTTGTTTTCGTTTTTTAATTGTGACACCCACCCTAAACATATTATAGCTTACATGAGAACATTTTTTCATTCAAGATAATGATAACATTTCATTAAAATGTTTATGTAATTTGTGCCTCTGCCAATGTATAGATCATAGATGAATATCCAGTCAGTCTCATTTTGTCTGAATAAATTGCATCTGTTTTCATGCACAACTATCAGAATTGTGCGAAACTTTCGTGTTATTTTATACATTGAACGGCCAAAGTACGAAACAAATTCATTGAAGATGACACAATTTTTTTTAAATCATCAATTTTAGTTTATACTAATGCACAATTCTTCATCAATTTAAATTTCGAACCATCATTTGTTTTCGTTTTTAATTGTGACATCCTAAACATTTTATAGCTTACATGAGAACATTTTTTCATTCATGAGAACGTTTATGTATTTCATGCCTCTGTCAATGTATAGATCATAGATGAATATTCAGTGAGTCTCATTTTGTCTGAATAAATTGCATCTGGTTTCATGCAAAACTATCAGAATTGTGCAAAACTTTCGCTTTATTTTATACATTGAACGGATAAAGTACGAAACAAATTCATTGAAGATGACACAATAATTTTATTAAATCATCAATTTTAGTTTATACTAATGCACAATTCTTCATCAATTTAAATTTCGAACCATCGTTTGTTTTCGTTTTTTAATTGTGACACGCACCCTAAACATATTATAGCTTACATGAGAACATTTTTTCATTCAAGATAATGATAACATTTCATTAAAATGTTTATGTAATTTGTGCCTCTGTCAATGTATAGATCATAGATGAATATCCAGTCAGTCTCATTTTGTCTGAATAAATTGCATCTGTTTTCATGCACAACTATCAGAATTGTGCGAAACTTTCGTGTTATTTTATACATTGAACGGCCAAGTACGAAACAAATTCATTGAAGATGACACAATTTTTTTTAAATCATCAATTTTAGTTTGTACTAATGCACAATTCTTCATCAATTTAAATTTCGAACCATCGTTTGTTTTCATTTTTTAATTGTGACACCCTAAACATTTCACAGCTTACACGAGAACATTTTTTCATTCATGAGAACGTTTATGTATTTCATGCCTCTATCAATGTATAGATCATAGATGAATATTCAGTGAGTCTCATTTTGTCTGAATAAATTGCATCTGTTTTCATGCAAAACTATCAGAATTGTGCAAAACTTTCGCTTTATTTTATACATTGAACGGATAAAGTACGAAACAAATTCATTGAAGATGACACAATGATTTTTTTAAATCATCATTTTTAGTTTATACTGCTACACAACTCTTCATCAATTTAAATTTTGAACCATAGTTTGTTTTCGTTTTTTAATTGTAACACCCTAAATATTTTACAGGTTACATGGGAACATTTTTTCATTCATGAGAACGTTTATGTATTTCATGCCTCTGTCAATGTATAGATCATAGATGAATATTCAGTGGTCTCATTTTGTCTGAATAAATCATCTTAGTTATCTATTTTTAAGGATGAATATTACTTAAATGCATTCATCTGTTTTAATTATAAATAAACCAATAAATTAGAGATTGCCTAAAATGCAAATATATAATGTTCAAACATTGTATTTATTATAAATTTCGTAGTAACCATTACTAATTAGAAAGATTTAAATATTTTTGTTTTAGCATCCCTTAAGAGTGTAAACTATAAATCGCAAGTTATGTGATCACGCTACAGCAATTATTTTGCGTGTTCATCAGGCGAATCTACCTTGTAACTACTTAAACATATAATTTACAATATCGAATGGAAAATCAGTACGGAAAAATCTGTATTCGATCTAATGCAGATGACGAAGCTCATTAACTAATCATTTTGGGCACATCCCACTAAGTAATTAATCCCGTGCACATAACAATTGCATGATTCTGGTATTAATAATTTTATACGGTTTTACGTTCTGTGGGAATTGTTTCAAGTACATCGAGGAAAATGAGCAGTAATATTCAAATGTATTAAAATGTAATTATGTCAGAAGCAACTACGTGCCGATAGTTGATACGTACCTACTAGTTAAATAGTAGACTAAACTTTATAGTGCACATCAAGTAATTACTATTTTAATGTGATTTGTTTTATATATTAATGAAAATCTGTTGCAATCACATTTACAATATACATATTTTATACTTTATTTTTACTCACACATATACTGGGTGGCCCACTTATCCTCACTCGGACCATTGCTGCTAGACTAATGAAAATTTAGGAAAACATCTGATTGGAAGTTATAGGACAATTGAAGTGCTACCATTTAAAATTATTTTTGAGTACGCAGCATTTTAATAAAATGTGAATATTTTTTGATAATTTCTGCAGTAATTTTATGTATTCCTGCTGCTTTTCCGTTTTTTTTATAATCACTTCCGTCAATTTTTCCATATATGATGATAAGTCTCATAAGAAATATAATATATACTAGAACAACCGGAATATAGTAGTAGATAGAAATCGTCAATTAAAGAAACTTACATCAAACAACGGATTAAGACAAGGTGGAAGATACAGTGCAACCCTTTTCATTTTATATATTGACGAAATAATAAGAATATAAATAAACATACCACAATACTCCATAAAGTACAAGCAATGCAAAATATGTACCTCAGGAGAATAATCGGAGTGACAAAAACAGACAGAACGAGAAAAATAGAAATTTGAGGCAAAATTTAACTTGATCAGTAGAAGAATTTATACAGACGAGGAAACTAGAATCGTGGGGACATCTGTAGAGGATAAAGGAGAGGACAAGTGAAACAGGTCTAGCAAGCGAAAACCCAAAAGAAAAAAGGCAGAGGTAGAAATATGAAAACATGGGATAGTGAAATGAAAGAAATTATTGAAAAGATAGGGAAAACAATAGCAGAGGCGATAAGAACAGCAAAAAACAGAAAAATTGAACTTAATCAAGAACAGTAAGACAGAGACCTTACACCATAATAGGTAGAAGGAAAAACGATATACCGGGTGTTGAATTAGTTAGGTATACATAGGAATTTAATATACAAACCCTCATTTATGCAGTTTCCTGCTTCCCCGATTATGTTAGAGAACAAGTACAAGAGTAAAAAAATGTTTAATAACCAGAAATCCACCTAACTCCATTTTACATCCACTAACATTTACATCCACTATCGATGTGCTACCGAAGAAGAGAAAATGTGAAAAATGATATAGGTATAAATACATGTAAAAATATCCATAGCCATGACAGTGAACAACAAAAACTTTCAACTGTCAAATGTCAATGTTCACTGTCAATTTTGAAGTTTCATTAATCAATGCGTGTTGGAAATGGCTAATGATTACATAATTAGCGACTAAAATCAAACTAAAATCTGTTTTTAAACTCTTAATTAGTTTTGGTAACTTGTAAATATGGTATATATATTTAGTTTTCTCTAACTTTTATGTTTCGATACAATGCTTGCACCGATTTGTTATAAATTTCACCTTCGTTTATATGTTAATTTTCCTAGTAACAATCTGGTATTGTACACGAGTAGTTAAACAAGCGGAACTGGAATAATAAAATTGCCTCGGCGCATTTACCACTTAATTTTCACTTTTTTATTTCAGATCCGTGCTCTGAATAATTATCGAGTATCAACCTGCGCATTGTATCAATGCTTTCAATGGGTTATTAGTTAGAGTACATTGTCTTGTGGGACACTAAACTGCGATTACTCAATAAGTACGAATTATACTAAACGTTTCGTTTACTCTAATTTTAAAACGAATTACATGTTTATATAGTGAAATTGAATAGTGTGTTTCAGAAAGCAGCTAAGAGCTTTTTTTTAAATTTTCGGGTAATACAGAATATTATTACTTTGATATTAGTATAGTATATTTTAACTTGAAATAATTTTAATTACTTTATAGTATAAATTCTGGAAAAAAAATTATTTGTATAATTATTACACGCAAGTGTGCTTATTATTTGCCAATGAAAAACACAAGCATAAACCGATAAAATCTGCATTCCCACGTGTGGCACGGCCTAATCATGCCTTAATTGCGCAACCGGCACACACACTCGCATTAAACCGCCAAACCGGGTGAGAAACGTTGCGTAATCGGTGGGCGTTGCGCAACCGAATTAGTGTAGTGTTTAATTGTTCTCTTGACATTGTCGCAAAAACGTAAACACCGGTTTTGTGCGAGCATGTGTATGTACCCGTCTCATTATCGACGGCGTTTTAATGGGGAAGGAAGGCTCCGTTTAAAGCATGAAATGCAATTACACGGTAATTGGGCGTGAAATTGGGAAAATGTTTTCATGCACACCGGGATGAGTGATTTCAGTTCGCAGCAATGCAAACTGAATTATCGCGCTACTGTTCATAAAGTGTGAGCAATTAAATTGCAAATCAAGTCACATTTTTAACTACTACCTGATTTCAATTGAAAACACGTTAAACAACCTGGAATATAATAAATAGTAGTCTAGGAAAGTCAGTAACCAGAAATACACAAATTACTATTAAGCAAAATAATCATGCAATAACGAATGCGCGTATAATTGCAAATGTACTAAATGAGTATTTCATAAGCAGTGCAAACGCCACAGCTTCAAGTATAGAAAATTCTATTATGAATTAAAACACTATCAACAATACCACAAATTTCTCCATGCTTCTAATAAAAGCAAATGAGAAAGAAGTAGAGGAAATCATAAAAACCATATCAAAGAAAATGTCAGCAGGACCAGATGGTATTCCTAACTTAATTATCCATGTAGTGGCTCCTATAATAGCTACTCCTTTAACCCATATATTCAATGAATCGATCAGACTTCAACAATACCCGGATGCCCTAAAACTAGCGAGAGTGACACCGGTGCCCAAGAAAGGTGATCAGACTGATGTAACCAACTTCAGAGGAATATCTAATCTATCGGTGTTCGCAAAAATCTTTGATAAACACATGTACAAGCGGATAATGGCGTAATTAGTAGAATATAACCTGATATCACCCTCACAACACGGATTTGTAAAAGGCAAGAACACGACTTCAGCACTATATGAACTTACTACATATGTGACAGAGGCGTTAGATCATGGAAAATACGTAGCAGGAATCTTCGTGGACCTAACAAAGGCATTCGATATCATAGACCACACAATAATGAGAAAAAAAATTAGAAAAACATGGACTACAAGGCCCAGTCAAAGAATAGATACTGTCATATCTATCAGATCGAAAACAATACACAGAAATTAGTGCCGACACAAAGAGTAAAACACAGATGCACCATGCATCGAATACCAAAATGACAAATATAGGAGTTCCACAAGGAGGAATCCTCTCTTCTCTATTATTTATAATCTTCTGCAACGATCTAGTAGAAATACAGAAAGAAAGTACGGACACAAAAGTTTGCCAATATGCGGATGACACGAATATAATCATAACAGCAAACACTCTCCATGAACTGGTGACCCTATGCAATCAAATGATGCAACGAACAGAACAGTGGTGCAGAGAAAATAAATAAGCTTTAAATCCCAAAAAAAACTACTTTAATACAATTCTCAATAAGAAACAATAAACAAAATGGACAAAGCATGTTAGTTAAATGCAACCATGTATCAGTACCAATCATAACGCACATAAAATTTCTAGGAGTACAACTAGACAATAACTTAAAATGGGTTGATCACATCATCTACATCACAAAAAAACTAAACATATCTCATTATGCACTCCTTCAGCTTAAAAAATGCGTAAACAAGAGCAGTCTCATAAAATATTACAATGCACACGTAAGAAGCCATCTGGAATACGGAATAATTGTATGGGGAGCCACAACCAGCCTCAATGAGTTACTAATTGTACCAAAGAATATTGTAAGACTCATTTCAAACAAACAATGGACAGAACACTGCAAACCTCTCTTTAGGGAACTACATATTATGACAGTATACTCTCTTTACCTTTATAACTTGGCAATACACATGTACAAAAATGTATATAAATTTTAAACAAATGGCTGTATAAGTACTGCGATACAAACACGTCACTCCTCCAATTTGTCGCTGCCCACACATAAAACAACACTCTATAAGAATTCGACTAACTATATGGGGATAGTTGTGTACAACAAATTAATTACATACTATAATGAAATAAAGTCGGAACATAGATTCAAGAGTGCAATGAAAGAATATTTTTTTAAGCAAACCACTGTATAACATCCAAGAGTTTTTAACATAATTTTAATTGAAACATATATTTACAAAATGACTGATGTATCTGTATCAGTACTGTAATACCTGATTTTTGTTGTATGTTTTCCTACAATGACAATGTAATGCTCTATTTAGAGTCACAATACAAATAAATGATGAAATGAAATGAAATAAACTAGGTGCACGTGTTACTTTATGCCGTAATTTGACAGTAATTTGAAAATCTACGCAATTCAGATTGCACAAAGCACAATTTGAATTGCGTGTACTTACGCGGTGAAGACTCAGAAAATATAGGGCCTGTTTTCCTAGAAGAGAATTGTAAATACTATGCAATCTGACCTTTGAAAGATTAATCACCTTCTCATTCTTTAGAATTTTTGCAAAAATAATTGACATATCTGGTAGTAATAGTTTAACTTAAAAACTCCTTAGTATATATTGGAATCAGCAATGATTCGTTCAATAAAACTTAATTTTAGGTACGTGTAACAAAAATTAACATTCTATGAATTCAACGTGCGTTTTACTTTTACGGTCCAAAATAATATACGATCCGTAACTTTTTATATAAGCGAACATTTCAGATGTTTCGCAATCCTACAGAAATAGGAATGCAAAATGTAAGGACATTGAATATAAATTAGAAAAATCCAATAAAAAATAAAGTCTGCTGCAATTTTTTTTAGATATTTCTATAGACAATCATAAGTAAGTATTTAGGATAATTCCATTCAAATTCAAGTAATTCTTTCAAAATCTATCTGCACTCCATTGAAATCGTAGTAATTCTTTCAAAATTGAAATCCATTGAAATTCAAGTATTTTTTTCAAAATCTATAGAAAAGCATATGTAAATATTAAGCATAATTCCATTGAAATTCAAGTAAATTTTTCAAAATCCATCCACATTCCACTAAAATCGAAGTAATTCTTGGAAAATCTATCCGTATTCCATTGAAATTTAAGTAATTCTTTCAAAATCTCTCCAAATTCCATTGAATTTCAAGTATTTTTTTGAAAATCCATTTATAGAGAATCATAAGTAAATATTTAGGATAATTCCATTGAAATTCAAGTCATTCTTTCAAAATCCATCCACATTCCATTGAATATCAAGTATATTTTTCAAAATCCATCTATAGAAAAGCTTACGTAAATATTTAGGATAATTCCATTGAAATTCAAGTTTTTTTTTATTATCCATCCGTATTCCATTGAAATCCAAGTAATTCTTTCACAATCTATCCGTATTCCATTAAAATTCAAGTAATTCTTTCAAAATCCCTCCGCATTCCATTGAAATCCAAATAATTCTTATAAAAGCTATCCGTATTCAGTTGAAATTCCAGTAATATTTTCAAAATCCATCTATAGAAAAGCGAAAGTTAATATTTAGAATAATTTCATCGAAACGCAAGTAATTCCTTCAAAATCCATCTGCATTCCATTGAAATCCAACTAATTCTTTCAAAATTCATCCGTATTCCATTGAAATTCAAGTATTTTTGTAAAAATCCATCTATAGAAAATCATAAGTAAATCTTTAGGATAATGCCATTGAAATTCAAGTAGTTCTTTCAAAATCCATCCACATTCCATTAAAATCGAAGTAATTCTTACAAAATCTAACCGTATCCAATGAAATTCCAGTAATAATTTCAAAATCTATCTAGAAAAGCGACAGTTAATATTTAGAATAATTCCATTAAAATTCAAGTAATTCTTTCAAAATCCACAATCATTCCATTGCAATCCAAGTAATTCTTTCATAATTTATCCGTGTTCCATTGAAATTCAATTATTATTTTTCAAAATTCATCTACAGAAAAGCATAACTAAATATTTAGGATAATTCCATTACAATTCAACTAAGTCTTTCAAAATGCATCCGCATTCGATTCAAATTCAGGTAATTCTTACAAAATCTATCCGTATTCATTGAAATTCCGGTAATATTTTCAAAATACATCTATAGAAAAGCGAAAGTTAATATTTAGAATAATTCCATTGAAATTAAAATAATTCTTTTAAAATCGATCCGCATTCCATTGAAATCCAAGTAATTCCTTCAAAATCCATTCGTGTTCCATTGAAATTGAAACATTTTTTTTTAAATCCATCTATAGAAAATCATAACTAAATATTTATTATAATTCCATTGAAATTTAAGTAATTCTTTCAAAATTCTTCCGAATTCCATTGAAATCCAAGTAATTCTTTTAATATCTATCTTGAATACGAATGTATTTAATTCAAATTCGAGTAATATTTTCAAAATCCATCTATTGAAAAGCGAAAGTTAATATTTAGAATAATTCCATTAAAATTCAAATAATTCTTTCAAAATCCACCCTCATTCCATTGAAATTCAACTAATTCTTTCAAAATTTATCCGTATTCCATTGAAATTCAAGTATTTTTGTAAAAATCCTTCTATAGAAAAGCATAAGTAAATATTTATGATAATCCCATTGAAATCCAACTTTTTCTTTCAAAATCCATCCGCATTCCATTGAATTTCAAGTATTTTTTTCAAAATCCATCTATACAAAAGCATACGTAAATAATTTGGATAATTTCATTGAAATTCAAGTATTTTTTTCAAAATCCAACCGCATTCCATTGAAATCCAAGTAGTTCTTACAAAATATATCCGTATTTCATTGAAATTTAGGTAATTCTTTCAAAATCCACCCGCATTCTATTGAATTTCTAGTATATTTTTTCAAAATCCATCTATAGAAAAGCTTAAGTGAATATTTAGGATAATTCCATTGAAATCAAAGTAATTCTTTTAAAATCTATCCGTATTCCGTTGAAATTGAAGTCATTCTTTCAAAATCCATATGCATTCCATTGGATGCCAAGTAATTCTTACAAAATCTATCCGTATTGAATTGAAATTCCAGTAATATTTTCAAAATCCATCTATAGAAAAGCGAAAGTTAATATTGAGAATAATTCCATTGAAATTCAAGTAATTCTTTCAAAATCCATCCGTATTCCATTGAAATTCAAGTAATTGTTTCAAAATCCATCTATAGAAAATCATAAGTAAATATTTAGAATAATTTCATTGAAATTTAGGTAATTCTTTCAAAATCCACCCGCATTCTATTGAATTTCTAGTATTTTTTTTCAAAATCCATCTATAGAAAAGCATAAGTGAATATTTAGGATAATTCCATTGAAATCCAAGTAATTCTTTTAAAATCTATCCGTATTCCGTTGAAATTGAAGTCATTCTTTCAAAATCCATATGCATTCCATTGGATGCCTAGTAATTCTTACAAAATCTATCCGTATTGAATTGAAATTCCAGTAATATTTTCAAAATCCATCTATAGAAAAGCGAAAGTTAATATTGAGAATAATTCCATTGAAATTCAAGTAATTCTTTCAAACTCCATCCGTATTCCATTGAAATTCTTGTATTTTTTTCGAAATCTATCTATAGAAAAGCATAAGTAGATATATAGAAAAATTCAATTAAAATTCAAATAATTTTTTCAAAATCCATCCGCAGTCCATTGAAATCTAAGTAATTCTTACAAAAACCATCGGTATTCCATTGAAATTCAAGTAATTCTGTCAAAATCCATCCGAATTTCATTGAAATTCATGTAATTCATTCAAAATCCATCCATGGAAATTAGAAAGTTAATATTTAGGATAATTCCATTGAAATTCAAGGTATTCTTTTAAGGTCTATCCACATTCCATTGAAATCTAAGCATATATTCAAAATTCCGTACGTATTCTATTGAAATTTAAGTTTTTTTTTCAAAATCTATCTACAGAAAAGCATATGTAAATATTTAACATAATTCCATTAAAATTCAAGTAATTTTTTCAGAATCCATCCACATTCCACTATAATCGAAGTAATTCTTACAATATCTATCCGTATTCCATTGACATTTAAGTAATTCTTTCAAAATCTCCCCGAATTCCATTGAATTTCAAGTATTTTTTTCAAAATCCATCTATAGAAAATCATAAGTAAATATTTAGGATCATTCCTTTGAAATTCAAGTCATTCTTTCAAAACCATCTACATTCCATTGAAATTCACGTATTTTTTTCAAAATCCATCTATAGAAAAGCATAAGTAAATATTTAGAATAAATATTCCATTGAAATTCAAGTATTTTTTTTTTAATCCATGCGCATTCCATTAAAATTCAAGTGATTTTTACAAAACCCATCTGCGAAAGACCTGACCTATTTAGAGATTAAGGTTTTCTACAATAATGATAAAAAAATCAGAATAACATATAACATATAACACAATAAATGTTTTAAAACATAGTTAAAATAGTGTAGACATATAGTTAGGCTACGAGGGAGTGAAGTCTTCCACATTCTTCCGAACTTTAAACTTTCTTCCGAATATAAGCGTCCGAAGTAGTAATAATACTACAGCCAAGAGTTAGAGAAAACAAAAAAAGTAATAGCTATATATGAATCTGGAGGAAAATTGATGGTTTAAAGGTGTTTGTGATTTATTTTGTTATCTGCAGGAAAATTGATAGCTTTAAGAAAATTTTGATAGACAAAATAATTTCTCTAGTCTTATTGATGTAAATCTGGAAGATAACTGAAAGCCTGAAAATAATTTGTTATTATTTTATTATTATATTATATTATTATAGAAATATTTCTATATTACTATTAGAGTATATCCAAAGGACAATTGATATTAGGAAGATATTTTAAAATCTTATGTTTTAGCTATAGTATGAGGAACATTCTAGTTCCTCAAAAGCAGTGTTGTAACCGATACTTTTTTTGTATCTAGATACAGATACAGATACTTCATAAAATATGTTTCTAGATGCATATCTAGATACAAATTTGAAAATGTATTTAGCTACAGATACATTTGAAAAGTATCTAGATACTTCTAGATACATTTCAAATACATGGAAAACCAAACCAAAAATTGTTTTCATTTTACATACGTATTTTATATGCAAAAGAAAATGCGTAAGTATTTAATGCAAAACTAGAGTTTTATTTAGTCAATTTAATTAATTTAATTATATAATTTATATTATTATAATTTTAATTTGTATCGTCTGCTTATAAGTTATTGGTATGCTCGTCCCGTCCTGACAATGACTCATCGATCCATATTACATGAATTCGACATACGTTTCAAATTTCATTTCATTCTATTACATTTAGCTTAAGCACACGAACCAGCATTAAAAACGCGATTATTTATTCGAAGAAGCATGCGTCATTGTCACCTTTCGACAGGCTACTATACATAATAGATATAAAAATAATACACAATGAAATAGCAAATTACTGACTTAAACTTAAATTAAATACGAGAAAATTAATCGAAACCCTGAGGTAAAAATAATTAAAAATAATAATGCTCTCAATAATAATCAATAGCTAATTGTAACAGAGTTTTTTTTTTGTAACTAGATACAAATGATACCGAATCTAGATACCGAAAAAATGTATCTAGATACAACTTTAGGTACTCAAGCAAGAATGTATTTAGATACGAATCTAGATACTGTATCTAGATACATGGATACATGTATCTAGATACATTTCAGCACTGCTCAAAAGGTTATACGTTTACTTGATGTTGTACGTTTTGGCAATTTCACTGAACTGATGAGACACAACTAGGTCGAAAAAGGTTTTCAGTTGTCTATATAGTGTTAGCCAGAACGTACTCCCGAATCTATTTATGATTTGTTAGTAAACGTCAAAATAAGTATGTCAAATTGACATAAAAATTGATGTTAAATATACACAAAAACATATATCAAAATGACTAAAATGATTGAAATGAAATACTTTGCTTCATATACTTCTTTTGACTTTACTTCTTTTGAAAACTTAATAATATGTTTGCATTCTATTGGTTAGTTTCGTTTGTTTCCCTGAAAATTACAACATTAACACAATGCTAATCTTGAAATATTTTAACTATTCCAAAATATTTGTGAATTTCTTTTACTTCATTTATTAAATCTTACTAATTTTAAATTTTCGTTGAATTTTAGAATTTAATTCGGAAATATGATGATTATGACTAAAAAAATATATTATTACCAACATTTTCTTGAGAATTCCAGCAAGTTTGCCAAAAAGAAAATATAATATGAAAATATAAAACAAAACATATCTTTTAGAAATTTCACAAATTTAAGTTTTTCAACTGGTATTCATTACCAAAGTGCAGATTTATAAGCATAAAAAAATACAAAATAGGCGCTTGAAAATGCATAAAAATCTTAGCATAAAGGTTAGAATAAGCACAAAAACGCAGAAAAAGCATGAACATTCATATTTTATTTTTTATGAAAATACAGAAAAACATAACAAAACATAATTTCATTAACAATAACGCACTATAGGTAGATAAACGTAATATTTTAATAACATAGGTTTTGGTTATTAATATTAATAACAATAATAATTAATAACAAATAATGATTACTGCTCATTTTTAAATGAACTAATAATTAATTTTTTTTTTTTAATTTCCAACGGAAAATCCCATTCTCCTATCACTGAGCACATTTTTTAAGTGTGAAAAGCTTCTCTCCACATCTACACTTGTAATCGGTGCATATTTAAATTTGAGAACAATTGTAATATTTATCAGCAAATCTTCCACTAAATCTCCTTTTAAAACTGTTGATATTTTTTGTAACTCGCCAAACTCTTCATTTTTTGACAAAACTGCATCACATTTTTTTTAATAATCTCTCCTATAGATCCCCGTACGTTTGAGACGTCGTTCCTAAAATCTTCAACTATTTGAACCGCATCTACCAAAGTCGTTTGCTTGGAGTTTATCAATCGCATTGCTTACGAAACTGTAATTGGTTTTTAGGAATGCTAAATTTTGTATAACGCTCATATCTTTAAGAAGTTTGTGGCATTATTTAATTGCCTCTGACACTTTTTAGGAAACTCTAACACAAGCTCCTTAAATGGATCGAAATGGTCGGCATAATAGCATATAGCATTTAGCCACGTACCCCATCTAGTTATAACCGGTGCCGGAGGAAGAGGTACATTTGGCATTATTTCCCTAAATATTTCAACCCTCAGTGGAGCTTTTAGGAAAACTTTCTTCCCGGTTTTTATCAAATCATTGACCAGGGGAAATTGCAGTCTAATCGTTTTAGCAACTCGATTAAAACCATGTGCCAAACAGGTGCAATGCATTAATTGCTCATAAAACACTTTTAAATTAGAATATGCCTTTAATATATATGCAGCGGCATCAGAAAGCATCAATAATAATTTGTCATTTGGTACGAGGTTTAGCAAAAAAAGTGTTAATCCATCGTGAACGTATTTGGCAATGGTATTGCCATTTGTTTTTTCTAATTGCTTGGAACTAATTAAAAATGCATTGGTGGAATCTTCGTTTAATATTCCAATTATTAAATGGGCGATGTACCGACCACATGAATCAGTAGTTGCATCTACACAGAACCATATGTATTTGTTGCCAATTATCTTTTTTATTTCGTCAATAGTGTGTTAATATACTTGCTCGACATAGTTTTTGCGAATGGTTGATTCGGCAGGAATATGTCTACCGGTGTATTCTTGTAAAAAAGATTTAAACATACTATTATCTAGTTTTTTTTAACGGAATGTTAGAAGATACCATCGTATTGTATAAATAAAAGTAAAATTCCTTTTCATTCTGTGTAGAAAGAACGAAAGAACTTGCGAAATACTCGGAAACAGTTTGCAGGGTACTCGGGGAACTGCTTGCAGATTTTTGTTTTTTTAAATCTTCCAGGTGAACTGTTGTTTTGATATGTTGTGTTATATTAAATTTTTTCTCGCAGTTAATCTACAACATAATACATGCTTGTACCTAGGCCGATAACAACACAAAATAAAACTTACCGGTTTGATACAAGCCCTGCAAATTAATTTGCCGTTCTCATATTTTAATTCAGAATGTCCACGTATCCATTCATCGGCGGAAGGTTTTACTTTCGGCATTTTGTAGAAGAAACTTATAAACACGTAATACACATAAGGCACAAGCACAACGCACTGAAGATTGAGATAAATTGGACTGAATTGATAGCACATTTGCACTAGATGCGTTCTGTGCACGTAAAAATAGGGCAATCCCCGAAATAATCAAGCTTTGTTTAACAAATATCACGTACGCAAGCTTGCTTTGTTGATGATTTTGTAATAACCGATCACTCTAGACGTAACGGAGTAATATTAATACTGAATTCTCATTACAATAATGTGCAACAAAATATATTCCTAGCTAATATAAATAATTATATTTATTATTATTAATAATAAGAGAAATAAGCAAATAAGTGGCAGTATGCCACTACAACATATATTGAAGTTAGCCTTCACTTATCTTTGAATACAAAAAAATCGCAATCATCAATTTTCCAATGAAATTGCATAATTACATCACTGGCCGGATCACCTTTACTAGGTGCATTTTCAATGAAACTACTGCACCTCCAGGAACTTCCAAGTTCATCTGCTCAACGCCACAGCCATTGTTTGGCAAAATCTCTGATGTTGACATACTAGACTGTGCTGGTCCGTGTGAACCGCGATTTTCGAACTTTCAATGCCCACACCACATTAGTTGACATTGGACGTGGATGAGAGGTGTCCGAAACGCGCGCTTCCACGGATCAGTGCGGAACGATGCGCTGAATGCGAGGAACCGTCCAGCGGGTTCCTCAAATATGTGACTTTTGGATGGGAATCCACACACGCTTCCAAATGGCGACTTGCGAAACGCGGAAGTCTTCAGGAGTGCTGGGAGCAGTGCTGCTGCTGTACTTTGTGCGCCCCGGTTACTCGCAGCAGATGGATTTGGGGCCGAACTTTTCGATAAAGCTCGCCGAGCAGATGGCCCAGGGGAATAATGTGGAATGTGATGCGTTAGATATAAAATTGAGTGAGTATTTTTATAATTCAAATATTTTAGGTATATAACATTGCAAAGGAAAATAAGACACTTGGTATAAGTTTTACAGAAACTTATTCTTATTTTCTATTTACCTTTATTTAATATGTTTCACCAAACAGTTACCAAACAAACTTTCAATTCAATATAAAATTGTACTTAATGAAACTATTTCATTTGGTATCCACTGTGATTGTTGTAGTATAGTTTTGAAAATGTTTAAATTTTCTGAACCATTGATTCATTTAAAAATTAATAATATTTGAATATTTTTGGCACACTTCCCCACAAAAAACATTTTACGTCAAAGAACACATTTACTCTAGTACCCCAAACCATTTCCTTGAGTATAGTAATAAGATGTCCAAAAATAATCGAATATTATTCATTTTAAAAAAAATCAGCAGTATGAAAGTCGGTATAAATTGACTACTGCCCACTTAATACTGCTGATTTTTTTTAAATGAATAATAATATTTCAATACTATTTTTGGACATCATTTTGGACAAATTGACTATTGCATAGCATACTGCTGATTTTATAATCCAAATCTTAAAATAACAGATTCTATTTGATTGATTTAAAAACGAATAATATTTGGAAACTTTTGAACATCTTATTACTGTACTCAAGGAAATGGTTACAGGTACTAGAGTAAATTTGTTCTTTGACGTTACCTATTTTTTGTGAGAAAGCGTGTTTTGATCTTGTATCCATTACATAAAAAAAACAGTATTTTATTTAGTAAAAAACAAAATATTTACAGTCAGATTATTGTTGGATTCAAATCAGCTGTTCGGTCCTACATTAGTTGTAAATAATTTTCATGGGACAGGATGTTTACGTACTCTATATTTCATAATCGAGTAATATCATTATGTGAATACAAATACTGAAATTGGAGTATTGCTTTTAGAAATTTGGCACCCAATCTTTTTGGATATGGGATAAGAAAAGTTCTTAGATTCAAAATAGTCTAAGCCAGAAACAATACAGAGATGTGCTTGTATTGATTTGGTGTCTTATGCAATTATCCAGTGTGTCCAGTGAAATGTCCTCAAACTGTAAGAAAAATTGTGCCCTCTTTTAATTGATAAATTGGAGTTGTCCATTCACCTGCACAACTCCATAATAATATATTAATAATATTAATAATAGTCTTGTATTTTACTCATATTAAGATTATTCTCGATCTATACGATCTATAGTCATATCTATACATTATATTATTTCCTGTTTTTTTATATTTCTGTTATGTACTGTATGTGGGTTTATTTATTTATTATTATTATTATTATTATTATTATTTAAACTATTCAGTAAAAAATGAGTACTTCCTTAATTTAATTTTATTTATTTGATTTTGCGACCGGTTTCGATCAATCAATTGATCATCTTCAGGCAAAACTAAAAAGAACAACATATTACAATTTGTACATTAACAATGAAAAAAAAAAAAAAAACAAGCCATAAAACAAACAATACTATAGAAAAAGGCTGATTAATAACAAAGAAACAATACCATATTTTGATAAAGTAGGAGTATATCCACTTACATGCGACAACTGGAGTGCCACATATATAGGGAAAACAGGCAGAGCCCTTAAAATTCGTTTAAAGGAACACATTAAGAATAAAACCACCTCTAATTTTGGAAGACACCTTTGGTTTCATAATCACACTTGCAACGACCAAAATAACATAAAAATTTTACACACAACTAAAAAAGGATTCAGAATGAACTTACTTCAAAACTTAGAAATAGACAGAGATAGAACGAGAGCCAATAACTTAATTCTGAACGACTAAGTTAATAATATGGAAAAACCATTGTTCGCATTTCTAGCAAGATAACTCACCACAACGCAGCAGACCACCAAATATACACACAAACGCAACTAGTTATAAAATTTGAAGACAATACACGAGAAATACACAAACTCATACAAATTAATTTACAATATGTATCACACAACAGAGAAATACAGTTTTTAGTTTTTGACAAATAAGGTTTTCCATTGTAAACAATTTCATATACCCATTCTCATGAAAATAAGATTCACCAGTCTCCACATGGCCATATCATTTTGCAACCTTAAATTTAATTTGGTTTTATTTGTCAATTTTGTTTCTGTATTATTTCAAGACAGGGCAATATTTGCCACACCCGATACTTTGTAAAAATTAAACCGCTAATACACTTATCTATGTAATCTATTCTCATGGAAAAAAAACGTAACTTATTAATATCACACATCTCATTTCATCATCGTCTTGTTTAAAAAAAAAAAAAATTGTTAATGTACAAATTGTAATATGTTGTTCTTTTTAGTTTTGCCTGAAGATGATCAATTGGTTGATCGAAACCGGTCGCAAAAGCAAATAAATAAAATAAAATTAAGGAAGTACACATTTTTTACTGAATAGATTAATAATAGTAGTAATAGTAATACTAATAATAATATTAATAACAATAATAATAGTAATAATAATAATAATAATAATAATAATATTTACAATAACAATAATAATACTAATAATAATAATTTGAACTGATCCTCCTCCTGAGGAATAATTGAAAAATTGAATTAAAACAAATTTCTGACCGAATTAATGATACTGCTACTGATTTTGCACCAAAACTAGAACTATCAATAATCTATGAATTTAGAGAACAGAAAAATGGAAAATTAGCATAAAACTTAGTACATTGAAATGTGCTCATTTTATATCACACCATGTGATCAATTGAATTATGTTTCGTAGTTGGCCCTGAAAGAGAAAACTGGACAAATCTGTAATGTGTAATATTAATTGTCTGTCACTTTTTGAGCCAAGCTGTCAAATTATCAACGCTGTACATTGTACTCCTATTATTAAAAAAAACTCAGTTTGTTTTGTTATTGATTGTCGCAAGCCCGAAATTCGATTTGACCTACAATTAAATTTAACGTACCGGAAGTAGTTCCGCCGCGAGGGTTAGTAACTTAGATTAGTTCCACTACTCAAAATTAAGATTGGACGTGACCCAAAATTTCAATGGCCCTCCCTGAAACAGATTTCAGTTGTTCACATGTTATGTGCCAAGTGCTGTTATACAGCGGAGGCTCCAAAATATTCCCTACGAGCTTCAAAATTGAAATGTACTTAAAATTGATCTAGGTATCTGTTTTTGCCAATCAGTTCTTACATCAATCACAAAAGAAGATATAAAATGCCCAAAGCACTCATAATTTTGGAACTGAAGAGTATATTTAATAAATAATTGAGTAATATTCATTGTAGGATTAGGGTAGGATTAGAAGTTACTGGGATACGTTTAAAATCCCGACAATGATTATCCCGACAATCATAATCCCGACGATCAAAATCCCGACCAGTCAGAATCCCGTCAAGTCGAAATCCCGACAAATCAGAATCCCCGACAAATCAAAATCCCGACGAAATGCCGACAGTTTAAAATTTCGGCAAGGTAACATTCACCAACACAACTTAGTTTCTACGTATTCTACGTATTCCTAGAAATTGTTTATTTCAATCTGTTACTGGCAGGCCTGGTAAAATGCTACTAATAGGTCGTTTAAAATCCCTACAAATCGAAATCCCGAAAACCTCGTAGGAAGAGCTTATATTGGTCTTATCCACATGGTAGAAGAATTGCAAAAGTAACAGCAACAAGTTGAAAAATTAAAAAAAAAACAGCGGATATTAAAAGAGAACAAAGAATTCGAACCGTAATGGAAAATCGTGAAAACTTAAATGTTATTGATTACCTTCAAGGCATATTATGCTCATAATTTTGCAATATAAACTAAAATTAATTTATTTCGTTAACTAATAAACCAGACTGTGCAAGTCCGACCTATATTATTTTCCCTTATTATTATTATTGTTTAAGATATTATTATTAGGTACTGGTAAAATTATTTTTATTTTATCTTATTATTTATTTTATTTCGCCAAGATCTAGTCTTGGTTTTTTAAACCATCATCAGAGGCATGATATGTATTTTAATATGTATATATCCTGATCTTATTTATATGAAAAATATTTGTAATAAATTTGAATTTTGAAATTTGAAAGTTACAGATTTTATGGATAAAACCTTAAACTTAATTATTTTTATTATTAATCTCAGAATCTCTGAATAATCTAAAAATTATTTTACTTTTTCGGGATTTTAATTGTCGGGATACTGATTTGTCGGGATTTTGATTTGGCGGGATTTCAATCGTCTCGATTATAATTGTCGCGATTTTGATTGTCGGGATATCAACCCGAACCCATATTTACCGTATAAGTATCGTTTCTTCTATAACAATAAATTCAACAAGTGGTTTAGCTTGAAATAGTGCGATAAAGTGTCACTTTACCGAAAGTTAAGTGCGGTAAAGTGTCACTGTACTGCACTAGTGCGGTAGGTAAAGACCTCATTACAATCTGAAAGTTAACAAAAGTTAAAAGTTTGTTATTACATGTTGATAGTAGATACAAATATTTACAGGCAGCCTTGACAGTAATAAAACACCAAGAAAATAAAATTATATTGATAAAAACATAAATCCAACGAAGTGGAACATCGTTAACACGAAACTCCAATGGACAAAAAGTCAAATTCGAAATAGAGAAAATTCGAGTTACAGAAAAATACACAGAATTTAGGTTTAAAGTTTATTACTACCAACAAAAACATTGGTACATACATATTGTATTGTACATATTAAATGTATACTTGGCAAAAAAAAAACTATATCTTAATTTTGGAAAAAATATATGTTTTTTAAATTTACATGGGACCATTTTTCTTTATTTACAAAATCTTCCAGTAAATTCCAGGAGCCGTGTATTGCATACTAGTGATGGGCGAATAGTAATTATTCGTTACATAAGTACTCGTTACATTCAAGTATTCGAAGTAACGATTACCAGAATATATAAATACTCGTTACTCGTTACTATTCGATTGGTCGCGAGTACCGGCCCAGCCGCACAGTCCCGCATAGTGCGAAAATCCGAACCAACGATAATACTCGTTACTCGTTACTATACGATTGGCACCGATTTGCGAGCACGGGAGCAGCCGAACCGAGTATTGCTTGCGTATAGACTGCTTACCGGGCAAGCTTATAAGTTTTGTTTACATTACAATATATTTCTGGTGCTGTGGTTTCGTGACTTTTTAAATGTCATCAATTTGGCAAGAATTTGACAAAAACGTTTCATCTACAATATGTAGTTTGCAAACTTCTGCGTCGATTGAATTTCAACAATTTTCTGGCGAAGATAATATCAACAGAAGAGACGATCCTTTGTCCTGGTGGAAAAAACGGGAATTATTATATCCTAATTTATCAAAATTGGCCAAACAAAAGTTATGTGTTGTGTCATCATCAGTACCAAGCGAACGAATCTTTTCTAAAGCTGGACAAATTATAAATGAAAAAAGAAATCGATTAGATACAAAAAACGTGCAAAAGATTATTTTTTTGAACGCCAATCAAGGACTTTTTTAATTGTTTATATACATAGTTACTTTTATTTATATTCAAAATTGTATTTAGTTGTTTATTTTTACTTATAGAGAAGTTTATTTTTAATTTATATTTATGTTTGTTGGTTTCTCATATATATGCAATACAAATTTTTTTGTAAGAATGTAATTATAATAGTAACTATAGTGTAAGTTATAACAAATGTTCATATTTAAATAAATATTTTAATTTTAGAACCCTTTTAATATATAGGCTTTTTAATATATAGAATATATGGCTGTCTCCGATCTCGTTATTCGTTGATTGCAAAGAATCCTCGTAGATCCGCTAGCAGACCCGCACACTGCGCAACTCGGTAGTCGGTACAATATCGCACATCGTTACTTACTAACTATCCGATACGCGCTCGGTTCTTAGCAAGTACCGAGTAACGAAACTGAGTAACGAGTATTTGTACCGAAAGGAACGATTCGCACGCTCGCAAACCCGCACACTGCGCAACTCGGTAGTCGGTACAATACCGCACATCGTTACTTTACCAACTAGATCCGATACGCGATCGGTTCTTACCAAGTACCGAGTAACGAATACTGAGTAACGAGTATTCGTACTGAAAGTAACGATTCGTTACAAGTATCCAAAAGTAACGATTTCGCCCATCTCTATTGCATACACATTTGCGCTTTATACGAAACAAAATTTCTTAGGTTTTCAATAGCACAATACGTTAGGTTAAATGTGGGTATAGCAACAGTTATTTCATTCTCGCTTATCGTAACTTTGCTAGGTGTAAGTCCAAAGTTATTTCTTTTATTGGGAACAATATTTTCTATAACATTCTCCAAGATGTCCTCATCTATTGAGATGTGTATGCACATCATCATCAATATTAACTTAATCTTAGAATGTAATATCATCCATATTTATTGCAATCTTGTACCGAGTGATAATTTATATTTCGGCTCTAGTTATCCATAGACATTTTCGCAGCCAATTAGAAAGGATAGCCAATAAGAAATACCAATCTAGCATTTCTTATTGGCTGCAAAAATTTCCAAAAAGCCTGCCTTCCCGAAACAATTTATTATTGTCTGTTCTTTCTTATCGAGATTTACATCGAGATGTTTTATTGAGTTCCTAAATTCCTCCAAGTCACGACACAGTTGCAGGAGTTGCCTCTTCCATGTTGCACAAAAGCCAAAACTTTTATTTACGTTCGTTTTCTGTAATAATCTTAACGACAGTACCAAATCTTCTTCTCAGTCCAGCTACCCTAAGAAGGGTTTGGTGGCATTATGTTGTGGCCCTTTGCACGGTATGCCTCCATGTCTCCCGATCCTGTGCCATTGACGTGGCCCCATGTAGACCTTGTCCAACAAGCGGCTGCATTTGGTCAATCCATCGTGATGGTGACCTTCCTCTTGATCTTTTTCCGTTAACCTTTCCCTGCACCATGAGCTTCTCCATTCCGTCAGTTCGTCTTGATATGTGGCCGAAGTATTGTAGGTATTTTTGGTTCACTCTTTTGGACAATCTGGTAGTAATTCGTAGTTCATTTAAGATTGATACGTTTGTTCGGTGTTCGGTCCATTGTATTTTAAGCATCTTCCTGTATACCCACATCTCAAAAGAGTCGACTTTTTTGCGGTCAGCCTGCTTCATGGTCCAGGTTTCGGCTGCATAGGTTGCGATTGGGAAGATTAGTGATTAGTGATTAGCGCCAATTTCAGTTTAGTCGCTTTTGATATTGCGCTATCTTTCCACACTCGGCTCAGTTTAGTTGTTGCGGTTCTGGCAATTGCTAGCCGACGTCTTATTTCGGCTTCGCTTCCTCCACCATTGGTAATGATTGATCCCAGGTAAATGAACTTATCAACAACCTCGAAACCTGCCACTTGCCGAATGTGAGTGGAGTTGTTATTAGCTCGATCGACTATCATGACTTGGGACTTGGGTGACAGTACCAAATGCATTTCTATAATTCAGCCGGGTGAAAATCGGTCATTTCAAGTGTCAAAACTGTTGACAGAAAGTGTATTCAATGCAAGAAAGTGTTTAAATAGAGGGCAATAATACCGAGCTGGCTGGTATACGGATTGTGCGAGATTAATTTAAGTGCACTATCTTGCGACACCAATCCCATCAATCCCGTTTAATCAATAATCATCAACTATTAATCCCGAAGAATTAACTCATTTGCGAAATGGAATATATTGGTTCTTCTTTAACATAACATAATACATTTAATTTCTTGTATTCAGTTGAAATATGGCATCTAATAGTGCTTTTATGATGACCAATAGCGATGCATCATGTACCTACTATTGAATTTTGCGATTATATTAGAAATTGTGTCGATTGATTGGATTCGTCTGTCAGGATAATGCACTAAAATAATCTCTCAAAATCCGCATACTATTGCCAGCTCGGTACCATTTGAATTTGAATGTTTGAGCACTTTCGTGCGTTGAATAAGTTTTCCCAAAACATGTTAACATTTGAAGTGATCCATTCGCATGCGCTAGTAAGTTTGGTTGCATAACCGTTGCATTTTAACAATGCATTTGATACTGTCGTTTTAAAACAGAACATAGCTTATGTTCAGAGTTAAACGGTATAATGATTATAATGAATAGAACAGGGAATATTCTGTAATCGTTTATTTTTTTTAAGTGCCATCTTCTTTTCGGAGATTAGCAATTAACATTGCTATGTGTCACTTTTTGTACTGTCGCTTTGAACAACGTTATCTTGTAGTACATTGGTACCAATTTCTAAGATTTTTTAGCTAGGAAGTTTGACGTCTTCCTACAATTTTACTGCCTGTAACTTTCTCTGTATTCAGATTATAGATTAGTATAAGATCCTACAGCTCATAATATTATACTTGTCTCCCCACATAGTATATCGCAGATATTCTAGTTTCCTAGCCATCTTTGTGTGGATCACTTTAAGCTTCTTTCCCATCCTTATTCGCACTTGATTTTTAGGATTCTTCAGTAGACCCACATTTCGGAAGCATTTCGGGGATCTCAGCATTCTAATTGAGTTCCAGCGTTACATAGCGAGTCTTTCATTTTGGGGAACGTGGCACTGGCTGGCTGTATTCTGCTTGTAATTTCTGTTATCTGGTCATATTTGTCAGTTATCCAGGTACCCACATATTTATATTTAGATACCGTTTTAAACCCCGTATTGTTAATGACAATATCCGAATTAGTTGTTATTGCTTTTGAGATGATAATTAGCTTGGTTTTATTTAGATTCATTATTAAACTAATGGGTTTTGTTCGTTCCACCACTATTTGCAAATCATCTATAATGTCTGCTATTTATTTTCTGTTTATACTAGTATAACCTTAATTTGGATCTATTTGGTATCTGTATCCTAAAAGATTCTAGTTGATAGCATGGCTCATTACTAGATTCTTAACATTCGAGGGGAGATCAAAATGAAATCTACCTAACCAGGAAAGAGAAGAGTTAGAGAAAAACTCTTATTTTTGACATGTGACCCTTTAACCTTTCACAAATTATCAAATTAATGTATAAAAAAATATACGCCTCCGAAGATGGCTTAAAGAAGCCGAAACTAGTATAATAATATATATTGTGTTGTAGTGATGGATAAACGTAAAATGAGCATAAAATGAGCCTTAAAAGAAACATATTCCTGCCAGTATCATTATTATTTATTTAACGAAGATCTATTTTTCCAGCTATGGCTAGTTACCATTTTCAAGGGGTAATCTAATACATTTTGCAATTTTCCCTTAAGAATTTAATTTTTTTAACGTAAACGCACAATTTAGCAGTACACGTAATTGCCTTCTTTAGCTACGTCTCCAACGATTTGATGAAGAATTTTGATCAAAAATCCTCGGGCTCATATTCTTTGAACCTACGACCTTTCATGGGAGAAGCAAATGCGCTAACCTCTCGGTCGACGTTTAACCTACTACCCTTCATGGGAGAATCAAATGCGCTAACCTCTCGGTCGACGTTTTATAATAATAATTATTATTATTACTATACTGCACAAATACACGACTGAAAAGAATTTTCGCATAATCATTATTAATAATAATGACTATATATATATGCAATTATAAAAATAATGTATATTATTAATATACACTTTTTTTAATAAGCGATATTATTTTTAGTGGTGTAGCTTTATTTAAAAAAAAAACAGCATAATTTTTTGATGGATTTATATTATTTTCTTATTTAAAAATTCATTTTAACCAAGTATTTAAATTGCTATTTATATTAGGTAATAGTAAAACTTTGAAAATGGGTTAATTATGCATCATCTTAAAGTGGAGGTAATAAATAAAATTTAACAAGATGCCCAGGACTATAATTTCATCGAATTATACTTATAATGGTTAAAATAAAAACTTGTTATTTTAACCGTAATTGTGCCAATTCAATATGCGGTATTTTTTTTACTCTCGTTAACATCAAAGGAATTATATCATAAAGTCAAGGAAATGCTGTATCGATTGAAATTGACTTGTAAATAAATATAGTGTATATATTTTAATGTGTTATTTTTGTCATATGCCTTATAAATGATATAATATATAAAATGATAATACAATTTTGAGATATATTTTGAATATTAATTGTACATATTCCTAAATTCGTGCAAAAATCTTTAAAAAGTGTACGACAGAATTAAGAAAATTTAACATTGAATAAAACCTAGGAAGCGCTTTGAGGTTTCAGAATTGATAATTGTTATTACATGTTATACTATAGTATTGTCATTATGAATATAACACACATATGTAAATAATAATTTCTTAAATTATTACATTCCGAATTTCCCGAAAATTTCAACATTATTTAAATTTTTTGTTTGCAAAAATATCGAAAATGTTAACGTTTTATTCAAGTATTGAAAAACAATGTTAAGGGTCAGTGCTGTACTTGTAGCTGCTACAAAAATATTACGTTTAATCACATTTATTATACACCATACTCTGTCGCAATGTTATATTATATGTTAATAAGTTCTCAAATATAAATTAAAAATTTAGCATATGCTAATTTGTTATTAATTTTTATTTATTGATATTTTTGACAATAGTAAAAGTTGAATTAATTAAAATAATCACATATGAAGCAGTTTGGGACGTGAAAAGGAAATATTAGAAAAATTGTACAAATTTATTAATTAAAAGGATAAATCATGTGAATACATATGAAGAAGTTTGCGATATTAAAAGTTAAAAAAGTATAAATTGTCCTATTTGACACTTAATTCTAAACCAATTAATTTCTTTTAATCATCACATGCAATTATAATTAATAAAGTCAATGACTGCTACACAACAGCGTTATAAATAACCAAATTGGTATTATTTTTAAATAGCCCGTTAACGAATTGCGCAATGAAACGCTTAATGTATTTATGAGGTATTTATTATTCCCATCGCCATTGGGATCTTCGTACACTGGCAAGTACAACTTCATAGCAATTACTGACATGACTTGACGACTGTAATGACGCTTTGGAATATTTTGCCCTAGAAATGGAAACAAACAATCATGAATTAAGACAACATTAGAATTGTAATGTGTTTTAAAATTAGTATACGTTTTTTTTTGGTATATTCCAAGAATCATTGCATAATGTATTTGGTTTACCAGAATAGTACAAGTATAATGTGATGTGGCAAATGCATTCCTACTTTCTTTTTTAAGTTGTTCATAACAGCTCATTAAGATAAATTGGGTTTACGTATTTATCTATTTTTAAACCTATTTTTGAGTTTTGTTATAATTTAATCTGTTAATTTAGATCCTACGTAGTTTTGGGGTCAATTATGGGATTTCTTGGGCATATATAATACTAAAAAAAAAACAGTTTGAGAATTCATCGCTATAACTGGTGCTACAGCCGATTACCGAGTAACTTTGCTGTGAAGAATTGGAGTTATTTCTTAGTATAGATAGAAACTAAAGCTGAAGAAAGAGGAAGAGTAACTGAAGACGTATAACAGGATGTAGAAGAATGTAGAACAAACATAATATTACCAACCATAAGGAACGAAACCACAATTATTGACTAGAAGTCTTAGTTGTTAAAACAAGCACATCCACACACACACACTCACATGTACGCGCAGTGACGCACACGCACGCAGACACATACACACACTCCATTGTCTTACCATATATTGATTATTAATTTAAAATTTTCTCTTAATTACTTCTTGTTTCTCTGTTGTAATTAATCACCCAGTTAACTTACGTCTCGTTACTCTGATGTTTTAGGCAAACTGGTGCTTAGAAACCGTACAATTAAAATCTGTAGGATTTGTGCGCCGATTAACCGCAATCCATCCCTCCAAAGATCAGTTAATGGGCTTCCCTGGTGCTCAACAGGTGCAAGCTAATTATAGTGTGTTCAATTAATATGTAATCAGATTACTTTCCTAGCATTAGATTTTCCTTCGTTGGCCGGGTCAAAGCACAGTAATTACAGAACGGATTGAATCGCAATTAGCTCACTTTTGTACAATGACACCCTGATAAGCAAAATACTCCAGTTAAGGGTTGATAACCCCACAGAAAAAAAAAATCAATAGCTCGTAGGGCGGCAAAGGGGAAATTGAACACAGGAAATTTTCAACCAGCATGTAGTATGGTGACTTCATTTGAATAATAAATCGTTCGTACGGTCAATGGATTACTTCACAACCCCTGTTTTTATTAAAGTTCATAAGCTTAATACGGCGATAAAATCAGCGGGTAAATAGCGTAATAAAAAAAAACATTAGTATCAGAGGTGGAGATCAAAATCCAAAGCTCGAGATTCGAATTCAACGCTTCAACTTGAGGTTCAAATTTAGAGTTGGAGGATATTACTCATCCATAGAGATGATGAATATTCCGAGATGAATTTTTTTATTCAAGCCTTAAGGTTACTTAGGGTACGGGAATAGTACATTGTATAATATGCAGAGATGGAGTTCAGTAATCAATTCACAAAGTCAGTACTCTAGAATTCAGAACTCGAGATTAGTATTCAAAGATAGAGATCAGAATTGAGATTTAGTATATTATTATTTCTATAACATATATAATTTACTACATAGTATATTTAGTATGGACATTAATATTGCAAGCACTATCAGAGTATTAATACATTCGGAGATGGAAATTTGTTATTCAATGCTGGATATTAATATTTACAGCTGGTGGATAGTATTAAAAACAAAGTACTCACCGTTAGATAGTATTGACAGGCCATAAAATCCTAATAAGAGATGTAGTTCACACATGAATCGATAAGATCTGCATGTACTCTTCTAGATACATATTTAGAGATGAAGAAATGCACAAAGTCATTATTCAGTAACTCAAGATTAGTATTCAAAGATAGTGATTAGTATAGATGTTTACAGGGTGAGTTTTCTCGGATGTTTAGTAAAACTAGCAGAGATAGAGGGACGATTAAATGGGGAAAGAATTGCAGTTTTACGAGTTCAATTTCATGAGCTTTTTGTTTTCTGGAAAAATTGCATGGCTAACTAGATATCTCGAAAAAATATATTTTTTATTATTTGGTTCGGTGCCTATGGATCTGTTATTATTGACTTTAGAAAAAATGTGTAAAGGAAAAAGTTGTAAATAAAAAAATAATTTACTATATTTAGTATTTTAGTATGGAAATTAGTATTGCAAGCACTAACAGAGTGTTAACACGTTCGGAGATGGAAATTAATATTTAATGCTGAAGATTAATACTTACAGCTGGGGTATAGTATTAGAAGACGAGATAATCAATGTTAGATAGTATTGAGAGCTCTAATGAGAGATATTATCAAACATCAATGGATTACGTCAGCATGTAGGTACTATTCTAGACAATTATTGAGAGATGAAGAATACTATGCGAAGCATGAACCGAGTATTAACATTTCAAAATGGTATTTGAAGCTACAAATAGGAAATTGAAGCTGAAGCTGATGGTTTGTACTTAGAGATAAAGATTCATTTTCGGAGCTCGAGGTTAGTATTTAGAACTGGACATTAGTAGTCAAAGATGAAGATTAGTTTTAGAATCTTGAAGGTACTATTGAGAGGTTGAAATAAATATTTGGAGACGGAGCTCAATCCGAAATTTAGGTTACTATTCACGCCTCAAGATTAGTAGACATATACAGAGATTAGCATTAAAAGTCCGAATATAGTCTTCATACTTTCAGAGGTTAATATTTTCAAATTGGAAATTAAAGCTGAAGCCTGCGGTTTGTACTTAGAGATAAAGATTCATTATCAAAGCTCGAACTTAGTATTTACAGCTAGGAGATTAGTAGTCAAAGATAAAGATTGGTTTTAAAAATTAGAAGGTACTATTGAGAGGTTGAAATAAATATTTATAGATAGAGCTCAATCCTAAATTTTGGTTACTATTCACGCCTCAGGATACATAGATAGAGATTAGTATTGAAGGTCCTAATATATTCTTCTTACTTTCAGAGGTTAATATTTACAGCTGGTGGCTTGTATTAAGTGATTAAGAATAGCGTTGAATGCCAGATAATATTTGAAAGCTTTATAGTTATTCAAAGGTATAGTTAAAACTTGAATAAATAATGTTAATATTCACTGCTCTGGAATATGATTAAAAAATGAATATTAGTATTCGAAGCACTAACAGCGTATTAAGAGTTCGAGATAAGTATTCGAAGCAAAAAATAAGTATTTAAAGCGAGAAGTAATGTATAGAATTGTCTATTAGTATTCAGAGATAAAGTGAACTATTCATAGGATGATATTATAATATTCGAACTTCGACAAGAATATTTAGAATGATTTAAATCTTGCATGCACAAGGATAGTATTCACTCTTCTAAAATATTATTAATAGATTATCGTTAGAGCTGGAGATTATTATTAAAAGCATTAAGAGAGTATTAAGAACACAACATTAATATTTAAAGATGAAGTTTAGTATTTAATGCACATTATAAGTATTCAGAGCACAATATTAGTACTCAAACTTTGGTATAAGTATTCAGAGATAGGCAATCATATCTGAAACAAAAGATTAGTATTACAAGCTCTAAATTAATATTCAGAGATGGAAATGGTATTTTCATAATACCATTTAGTATCAGTAATAGAGATTAGTATTTAAAGCACTAAGAGGGTATCAAGATAACGAGATTAATATTGATAGATGTAGTTTAGTATTCAATGCACATGATAAGTATTCAGGGATCGATATTAGTACTCAAAATCCGATGTTAGGATTCAAAGTACGGGATTAGTACTCAGAGATGGATTATCAAATCTGAAGCACAATATTAGTATTACGAAGCTTGAAATGAATATTTAGAGATGTAAATTGTATTTTTATGATACCATTTAGTATCAGTAATAGAGATTATTATTTAAAGTGCTAAGAGGGTATTATGATAACGAGATTAATATTGAGAGAGGTAGTTTAGTATTAAATGCACATGATAAGTATTCAGAGATCGATATTAGTACTCAAAGTTCGATATTAGTATTCAAACTTCAGGATTAGTACTCAGAGATGGATTATCATATCTGAAGTACAATATTAGTGTTTCAAAGCTCTAAATGTTCAGAATATTCAGAGATGGAAATTGTATTTTCATAATACCATTTAGTATCAGTAATAGTGATAAGTATTTAAAGCACTAAGAGGATATTAGATAAAGAGATAAATATTGAGAGATGTAGTTTAGTATTCAATGCACACGATTCGTATTCAGAGTCCCATGTTAGTATTCAGGTTTCGGTATTAGTATTCAGAGTTCGATATCAGAATTCACAGTTCGGGATAAGTATTCGGAGATAGACAATCATATCCAAAGCACAAGATTAGTATTACAAGCTCTGAATTAATATTTAAAGATTTAAATGGTATTTTCATAATACCATTTAGTATCAGTAATAGAGATTAGTATTTAAAGCTCTAAGAGGGTATTCAAATAACGAGATTAATATTGAGATATGTAGTTCAGTATTTAATGCACAAGATACGTTGTCAGAGTTCAATATTAGTATTCAGAGTTCGATATGAGTATCCAGAGTTCGATATTAGCATTCAAAGTTCTGGAATAATACTCAGAGATAAACAATCATATCCCAAGCAGATTAGTATTACAAGCTCTAAATTAATATTTAGAGACGGAAATGGTATTTTGATAATACAATTTAGTATCAGCAATAGCGATTAGTATTTAAAGCACTAAGAATATATTGAAATAACGGGATTAACACTGAGAGATGCAGCTTAGTATTTAATGCACATAATAAGTAGTCAGAATTCAATATTAGTATTCAGAGTTCGATATGAGTATCCAGAGTTCGATATTGGCATTACAAGTTCGTGATTAATATTCAGAGATAAACAGTCATATCTCAAGCATAATATTAGTATTACAAGCTCTAAATTAATATTCAGAGACGGAAATGGTATTTTCATCATACAATTTAGTATCAGCAATAGAGATTAATATTTAAAACATTGATAAGGTATTAAAATAACGATATTAATATTGAAAGATGTAGTTCAGTATTTAATGCACATAATAAGTAGTCAGAGTTCAATATTAGTATTTATAGTTCGATATGAGTATCCAGAGTTCGATATTAGCATTCAAAGTTCGGGATTAATACTCAGAGATAAACCATCATATCCCAAGCATAAGATTATTATTACAAGCTCTAAATTAATATTCAGAGACAGAAATGGTATTTGCATTGTACAATTTAGTATCAGCAATAAATATTAGTATTTAAGGCACTTAGAAGGTATTAAAATAGCGAGATTAATATTAAGAGATATAGTTCAGTATTTAATGCACATTATAAGTAGTCAATATTTGTATTCAGAGTACAATATTAATATTCAATGTTGGATATCAGTATTCAAAGTTCGATATATTGAGAGATGGACAAATATATGTGAAGCACAAAATTAGTATTACAAACTCGAAATTAATATTCAGATATGAAAATGGTAATTAAAACCTTGAGGTCATAATTCAGCTGAAGCAGGTCTATCAAGGAATAGGGCCTAAGAGATCTGATAGGAACCCAATATTTTTTGTACCCAGAAATACTTGACATACCACCGAATTAGAGGTTATAATTTAAAGATAAAGTTTTGTATTCAGATATAAATGTTAGTATCCAAACTCGCACATAGAGGCGTTGCATTCGGCAGCTTACTTCAAGTTTTGAATACTCAGGGATGCACTTCGGAATTCAATGTATGAGCATTGTAATCAGAGCTCGATATTGATATTCAGAGATGAATATTGGTCTTCAAAACACTAGATGAGTGCTACGAGTTCGCGATTCGTATGAAGATGTAAAGATTGATATTATAGTTTGATATTTGTATCCAGAGATCTATATTCGCATTAAAAGTTCTGGAGTACTATTCAGAGATTGGCAATCATATCCGAAGCACAACATTAGTATTAAGGGCTACAAATTAATATTCAGAGATGGAAATGGTATTTTCATAATGCCATTTAATATCAGTTAGAGAGATTAGTATTTAAAGCACGAAGAGTGTATTAAGATAACGAGATTAATATTGAGATATGTAGTTTAGTATTCAATGCACATGATAAGTATTTAGAGTTCAATATTTTTATTCAGAGTTCGATATTAGTATTCAGAGTTTAATATTATTATTTAATATTTGGGATTAGTGTTCAGAAATGGACAATCATATTCGAAGCACAAGATTAGTATTACCAGCTCTAAATTAATATTCAGAGGCGGAAATGGTATTTCCATGACACCTTTTAGTATCAGTAATAGAGATTAGTATTTAAAGCACTATGAGGATATTATGATAACGAGATTAATATTGAGAAATGTAGATCAGTAGTCAATGCATATGATAAGTATTCAGAGTTCAATATTAGTATAGAAAGTTTGATGGTAAAGATTAGTATTACCAGCTCTAAATTACTATTCAGAGGCGGAAATGGTATTTCCATGACACCTTTTAGTATCAGTAATAGAGATTAGTATTTAAAGCACTATGAGGATATTATGATAACGAGATTAATATTGAGAAATGTAGATCAGTAGTCAATGCATATGATAAGTATTCAGAGTTCAATATTAGTATAGAAAGTTTGATGGTAATATTCAGTAGTTCAATGTTCAATATCAATATTCAAAGTTCGGGATATTTAGAGATGCACAATCATATCCGAAGCACAAAATTAGTATTCTAAGCTCGAAATTATCATTCAGAGATAGAAATCGTAATTAAAAGCTTGAGATCATAATTCAGCTGTAGCAGGTCCATCAAAGAGTAGGGCCCAAGAGATCTGATAGGGACGAAAATATGTTTTTTCTTTGTACTAAAAAATACTTGACGGACCACCGAGTTAGAGGTTACAATTTAGAGACAAAGTTTAGTATTCAGAGATAGATGTTAGTATTCAAACTAGCAGATAGAGGCGTTGCACTCGGCAGCTAACTTCGAGTTTTGAATACTCAGAGATGCACTTCGGTATTCAATGTATGAGAATTGTACTCAGAGCTCGATATTGATAGCAGAGATGGAGATTAGTCTTCAAAACATTAGATGAGTACTACGAGTTCAAGATTCATATGCAGATGTGAAAATTGCTATTGTAGTTTGGTATTAGTATCCAGAGTTCTATATTCGCATTCAACGTTCTGGAGTAGTATTCAGAGATGGACAATCATATCCGAAGCCCAAGATTAGTATTACGGGCTAGAAATTAATATTCCGAGATGGAAATGGTATTTTCATAATACCAATGTATAAATAATCAATAATCAATAATACCTAAATGGTATTTTCATAATATCATTTAGTATCAGTAATAGAGATTATTATTTAAAGCACTAAGAGAGTGTTAAGATAACGAGATTAATATTGAGAGATGTAGTTTAGTATTCTATGCATATGATAAGCCATGCGTATCGTGTGCTCATCATATTCAGAGTTCAATATTAGTATTCAGAGTACGTTATTAGTATTCAGAGTTCGAGATTATTATTTCATTAGTCAGGGATATGGATTCAGGAATTGACAAATATATACGAGGCACAAGATTAGTATTGCTAGCTCAAAATTCATATTCAGAGATGGAAATGGCAATTTAAACTTGAGATCATAACTCACCTGAGGCAGGCCTATCAAAGAATAGGGCCTAAGAGATAATTTATAGCCGAAAGTTACTATAAAGTTGCGGATTTGATTAAAATTCGGAAATGAATATCAATAACCTGAGAAGTTAGTAGTTGGTGCTTAGGAGAACTAGTCAGAAATGGTCACTATTTATAAGAAAAGGTTACCATTCAGATATGAGATCGCTATTCAAAGCATAATGCGAGTAGTAGGAGCTTGAGATCCATATTCAGAGAAGTAAATTAATATTCAGGGATGAAAAATAGTATTCAAAGCTCAGGGTAATTATTAATAATCAGGCATGCATATTTAAAGTTGGTTATTAGTAATAACCAACACTAATCTATGTACACTAACTCAGAGCTTTTAAAACTAAAACTTATTAGTATTCAAAGCTCTGACTTAGTGTTCATAGATTTTTTATATTCGAAAAGAGCTACTTTGGACCACGTTTAACAACAACAACAGTGTATTTATAACGTACATTAATATATTATTTCTTCTTTGTAGTTTCTTTCTTCCTTTTCTCCCAGTACTTTTTCATTTTTTCGCTTTGTCTTTTCTTTCTTTCTAGGTCCCATTTCGTGCTGCTCGTCCTTACCTCGGTTGCCGGGAAGTCACTGTAGGTTTTTATTTTCTCTCTTATCGCATTTCTCTCGTCCTTTTCTCTTATCCCCATCAATGCCAGATCTTTTTCTACTTCTGTGATCCATTTGCCTTGGTCTTTTAGAATTTTCTGGGCCATTATGATTCTTTTGAGAAGCCCGTCGTTACCCATTCGGATTATGTATGTATAAAGAATGCTCTGCATTTTCTCATGATCGTTGACAAGCGTTCTGTTTGTTTACTTACTCTATACAGATACTCGTTGCTTCTGAGTCTCCACGACTCACCCACTTTTACTGGTTCTAGAATTTTCCTTAAGATACTTCTTTATCGGTTTTCTATCTTTTCTATCCAGCCTACCTGATCTAGCATTAAGCATTCTGCGGAATATAGCAGTTCTGGTTTAAGTACTGTATTTAGATGTCTTATCTTCGCATTTATCGAGATGGATTTCTTGCTATAGATACCCCATCCATAAAAAGTATGCTTTGTTTAACTTTGAGAGCCTATTTTCGTATGCTTCTTTGTCGTTTCCATTGGGTGTTATTATTTCTCCTAAATACTTACATTTCTGGACCCTTCCGATTTCTCCGTACTTTGTTTAAATTTTTTTCTGAGTCGACTTTTTTCTGTAGTGAAATATTTTGTCTTTACAAAAGATATCTGTAGATCAATTTTCTTCGCGATTTCCATGAGAATTTCAATTTTCACCTTGGCTTCCTCCTCAGAGTTTGCGAAAATTACTATATCGTCCGCAAAGGCTAGGCAGTCCACTGTAATCGGTTTCTAATGTATTTATCTTAGGTCAGCTTTATGTCTCGGAATTTTTTCTCCCCTATCTTCCTTCTACATTCTCTTATTACTTTTTCTAGCGCACAGTTGAACAACAGTGGCGAGATTCTGTCTCCTTGCCTGTTTTAATTTTGATCAGTCTTGATAACAGGCGCTTAAATTTTACTTTGGCGTATGTGTCGGTAAGGGTTGGTTCTATAAGTTTATGTATTTTGTTGTCCAATCCCATATCTCTTAGTACCTTGAATAGCGCGTTTTTATCAATTGAGTCGTAGGCTTTTTGGAAGTCTACGAAAATTGTTACCAATTTTTTTCCGTTTGATGTGTAGTATTTTTGTATCATGTTGAGAGACATTATTTGCTCAATGCATGATCTTCCTTTTCTAAAACCCCCTTGATATTCCCCGATTTAGCCATCTAGTTGTGCTTCTGCTCTTTTTAATGTTGTTTAGGATAATATCTTATACACCACCTGTATTAGTGAGATTCCTCGGTAGTTATTATCGTTCTTTTTTCTCCTTTTTTGTGTATCGGTTGAATTATGGCTTATTTCCACTCTCCTGGGATCTCTTCATCCACCCAAATCTTCTAGAAGTTCGTTGTCTACTCTGAATGTTCTGTTAAATTTCTTTCTGTTTTGTGCTTGTTAGGAACTAGTTTGATTTTTATTCTGGTTAGATAGTGGTTCGAGTCTATGTTTGCCGACCTCATGACTTTGACATTTTGTATTTCTCTTGTCTGCGATTTTGTTATTGCGACATGATCTAATTGGAACCCCCCATTTTATTTCCCGGAGATTGCCATGTCATTTTCTTCTTCGGTTGGTTCGGTTCGGTTCATAGATTAGTATTGAAAGCTTGAGGTTATTATTCGGGAATCGATGTTAGGTTAGCTTTGGTTAGGTGTTTAGAGCTCAAGATTCGCATTCAGATATCTGAATTAGTATTGAAAGCTTGACGTTAGTATTCAGATCATCGAGGTTCGTATCAAAGATCGAGGTAAATATTCAGAGCTCGGGGTTAGTATTATCCGTTCGAGGTCAGAATTCTAAGCTTCGAGGTAGGTATTCAGCCCTCGAGGGCTGCACCTCCCAATTTTTAATTATCCCTGGGCGTTTAAGATGTGTAAAAACGTAATTTATCCCCTGTTCGGCCGAGAAAGCCCAGGATTGTGTTCATTAAGAAGAAATGCCGAAGAAGCGAGGGGCATAAATAACGTCTGCAACAAAGAAAAGGCAGCGAAACGGGGGCGGTGGGAGGATAATGTAAATATGGAAACTCGGGTGTAAAACTAGCCGCATCAAGGCAATGGGGTTTCCACGCGAAGGGCGGTTAACAATGGCACAGGATTAGGACGAAGCGTGGCTGCTCGTGAAAATGAATGGCAAAGGATTGCCGGGACGTGTAGTCATTATTATATTATTTTGCTGCCATATCTCGGCAAAGTAGTGTAATAATGAAAGGCAATATCATATTGCGCCTGAATGTCGGATGTAATATTTGATCAAATAAATATTAATTATTCTATACAATAACACAAAGAAGATCCGACTTAAAGGTTCTACAGATAATTCGTGTAACATGCAATTCATAGATGGCAACCCAACTTAAAACTAGTTCAGTGATAATTGTAAGTTTTTTGTGTTGAATACAATAATTTATATATTCTTATGTTGTAAATAATATATATTGAATTCTCTTCCAATCCTCTTATAAATAATATAACATTTTTATAGGTACATATGCAACAATTACTGAAAAGTCCTTGAAACATTAAAATCAATAACGGACCATGGAATAATAACATCGCATTGTACAGACTAGAAAATCATTTACATTTATAACATCACAGTCTTTCGTCTAGAAAATCAGTATATAATGTGCCATCCTCGTAACGTGCAATTATAACTGGCTAAAAAAGCGATTTATAGCTAGTAATAAAATGTGTTTTAATTGATTTTGTTTTGCATCGTATTGCTGAATTAAATCATCATTCTTGACCTCCAGAAAATGTCAAGATTGCATTCAATTGGAATCATTTGCAATCAAAAAATCACGCGCATCACTAACCATCAGATACAAGTAATAATCGAACTTGAACTTTCCGTGTTGCTCAGCCACCATTGAGCCACTGCGTTAAAGCATTTTACCGATGATGCAATAGTGGACCTCCCCTTGGGTGATTTGTTGCAAAAATGTAGGCGCAGAGGTGAGGCAACTGCGTCAGCATCTCTCGATAACAATGCAGAACACTTTTTATGCGTTTGGATGTTCGCAATCTTCCTCCCAGGTCACGTCCCTTGGCCGAAATTTCATCCAGGATTTGGGAGCATCGCGTAATCCCCAGTTGGTAAAAATATACATGCGAATTCCGTAACACCCGTTGAATTAAATCATTATGAATTCATCTGGCTTGGATCAAGAGTTACGAAGTTACTCGCACCAGAGTAGAAAATATTTTGCCATGTTTAATTAATTGTTTTGATGTGTCAGTTATGACATTGATTACTGTGATCATTATTTGTCATTTTTGATATCTTATATATTTGATATTATTGACTACATACCTCATAGTTAAATGGACCAATCACAATATTGAAGTTTCCTTAGTTACTTCGTTTTACAGCGCTTATTACTAATTACCTGGTTGTCATGGGGCGTGTTTCGAATATATCATTAGTTAGGGTATTTCGATGAGGTGTTAATAAAAATCAAGTTGCCGTGAATCATAATATTTTTACACAAAAGTCAAAATGAAATAAAATTTCTTGCATTCAGTATATAATAAGCGGTCAATATGAATCTATTTGGATCTGATGAGATTCATAAAATCAAAGAAACCCACATCCACAAAACCCATTAATACAGTGCGAACAGAATGTTATGTTATAAGACAATTTAATCACTTCTATTCAGAAAGAAATTATGATATAAAAGAAGAAAAGTCGGATGAAGAATTAAGTAAAATTTTAGAAGACTGGGCTTACAACATGCGATAAGTTAATGGTGAAGATTATAAAGAAGGAGTATTGAAAACACTCTAGAATCTCACAGCTAAGCATATTCAACTTACTAATTATAATAAATTCAAAAGAGATCCTTTTAAAAGCGTTATATTTCAAAAAGCAAGAGATGCTCGCAATTTAAGGAAGAAAATTTACAACGCAATTTGGAAAAAAGAAAACGCAGTTCGTCAGCTTTAACCCATGAAGAACAAACAAGAATTATAAATTATTTTGATGGAAATACACCCGATGGTCTACAGCGAAAGTTTTACCACATTGCGTCTGTTGAACTTGCGTGGAGAGGAGGAGAAGCAAGTGTTTGCTTGACAATATATTTCAAAGAAGAAATAAACAATTACGGTATGCCAATAGGTCGGATGGAATACAACACAATTTTCTCCAAAACAGAACAAGGAGGTGATAAGAAAATTGCAGATAGTAAATGGATTACCCCAAATTCAAACTAGACATGTGCCTCGTTCGACTTCCAAAGAGAATGTTTTTTTAAACGGACACCTAACATTAAAACTAATCGTCTGTTTCTTACAGTAAATAAAGATTGGGAAAAACATGAAACTAACTATCGGTATAAAAACATGCCCTTAGGATATAATCAGATTAGTAAATGGACAAAAAGTGCTGCTAAAAGCATCGGAATAAATACCAAACTTGTAAAATTAACAACTAATGCTAACAGATCGTCTACAGTTAGTCAGTTATCAAGTATGGGTATTAACGCTGAAGAAATTATAAAAATAACTGGACATAACAATACTGCTTCAATTCAACCTTATTTGAAACTAAGTTAAAATCATCATACAAATCTTATTCAAATTTAAGAAGTGAATCAATGGAATCGGAAATTGAAAATTCTTCTATCAATAATTCTTCGTCAGTTTCTCTTGATTCATCTAATAATAATAATAATTCCAGTGGCTCAGTAATTTATAATAATTGTACTTTTAATATTGCATACCATAAATAAATCAAGTTCTTATAAGTCATAATTATGAATTTAATTTAAATTAGGTGTTAATAAAAATCAAGTTGCCTTGAATCATAATATGTATACACGAAAGTAAGTCAAATTGACAAAATATTTCTTGCATTTACATTTATTATTCGGTATATAGTCCTCCGAATATAACTCGAGCATGAAAAATAATCTGAATATAGCGACTACTACTCAATGTGTTCCTTAAAATACGCTTCGTCCTACGTACTCGGCGTATTTCTCAGAACACATTTCGCTTACGTCAGCTACATTCGATTATTTTTGACGCTCTTGTTATATTCTGAATATTTTTATTTTCATTGTTTACTGATTTCGTAATTTATTGGATATTTGGTAAAAAAAAAGATTACACTGCTGCATTTTTGGAGCACTTACATTTTAAGAGCATTCTTGTTGCACTAGTGGTTACGAGTTATGATTGGAGGATTATTCTCATCACACTCGTGAATTATTCTAATGCGTTCCAATGAAAAAGATCTCGTAATTTATGGCAGGTAAGATGAGAAAGAGCAAGACGTCGCACTGTTATTGACAAAAGTGTCGAGAGCGGTGAAATGATAAATGGGGCGTCCCGGCGCCTTCGATTAAAGCCATCCAGCGCAATGAAAGACGACTGGTCGGTTGAAGGAGGTTAGCCAAGTTACAATTTAATCATTGCTGTCAGTGCGGGCTGATACTTGGAGTTATATGAGTGGAACTGCCAGCTTATAAAACGCATGCCATGATACCAGCAGGTATTGATTTTACAGCAAACCGGAATGTGTTTTAATATAATATAATATATTATTCATAACAAAAATAAAATGAAAAGAAACGAAATATTCACTAGAAATATTTAAATTATCTTGTAACTTTATAAATCCATAAAAACCCATACATATATTTATCGGTGCAACATAGATACTATACATTCACGACCTTTTGCAACCGAGTTGGCTGGATTTTGTTTTTGTCATGACAAACTGATTCAGTGATAGAACGGAAGTTAATTATTTTTTTGTGTTGAAACGAACTGTGAAAAAAAAGTGTGCCTACGTACACTAGAGACAAGTTTGTGAAATGGAAAAGAAGCTTAGGAAAGCCTAAGAAAACCTCGAGTAGAATCATTGGCATCACATGAGGGAAATCGTTGAAGAAATAGAGAAAATAGCAGAAGAATTTGATTTGTTTATTTTACCACACCAGTAATAAGGGCAGCATTTAATACAAATTGGCATACCTACACACCTACACACCTACAAATTGGCCTCCACACAATTGTCCAAATTGCAATAAATTGAATGATTTTTAATGCATTATTTTTTATATTTTTTACTGCCGTTCCATTTTCATCTCAATTATTTAAACTTTACATCTGGCAACAATGTTATTTAAAAAATATGACCCCAAATTGAAAACAACTTAACCTAAAAAAAAATGTATTAAAAGTTCTATTATAGAATTCAGTTATTTCCGAAACACTACCAACAAAATTACTAGATATTCATAGACTCCACGACATCGAAGCAAAAACATCGTGAATGAGGAGTATATTTAACTGTATAAATTTGTGATTTACAATATTGGTGCAAGAAGTGACAAATATCAATTCTTAAGAGAGAATTACAGTTGAATGTTACACAAAAGAGTATTGCATAAAATTGTGAGCTTGATGGTTTTTCAAGCACTAAAAATATAAACGTTAAGCTCAATGTACTTTATATGCGTAAAATGCAACGCTTAAGTAATAAGCTAAAAATTACATTGGTACAGAAATGTATTTGATAATTTTTGAAAATTACAAGTATAGTACATGTTTAAAATAGTTATTTATGAAAAAGAGTCGTAATAGTTCGCAAAGAAGGGTTTTTTTGAGAATTTTGTTGAGCGCTACTTTACAAACTTGTCATACAAAGTTTTTTCTGCGATAGCTATTATGAAAAACCCTTCAAATTTGATACAAAATACCATATATTTTTTAAATTGGTGTGTGTTCACCCTTTTTCATAACTTTATTTATATATTTGGTTGTATATATATTTTAAGCGCTACCCACTCATCAAATATTTATCTATAGCCAAATACATAAATAAAGTTTTGAAAAAAGGTAAACGTAATTTGATTGATTATTATGGAAACACTTTTCACAAAGCTCTGAGAATAATATAATAAATATTTTGTATGACCATTTTTTATGCGACAATATCGAAATGTGTTTATTTAAAGAGCGTACCTGGAATAATTAACAACTTTAGTAACACCCCAGTGAATACTTTCAATGTAGTCGAAATCTCAAGTGGTAGCTTCAGCTTGTAGCGAGCCCGATAAACGTAATTACCGAAAGTGACTGGATTGCTCAGTCTGAACGTATGCGCGGCTAGTCGAATCGTCGGCGAGTGGTCGTGTACTGAGCCATAGGACAGCGTAGAGAGTTTGAGGAGGAAGAAGTTATTGGTCTATACCAATGATGCACACAATTCCAATTTTGTACTCACATAAATTTCGGCATAAATAAAAATAAATCAATAAATAATTTTAAATCTACGAAGTTTCTTCTAGAAATTATAATTTTATAGAAGCAGGCTGTAGATTTATTATGAATCTTTAAAGGGTCTTCATAAAATTGGAATAATCGTTGCTAATTAACATGACTTTAGAAAAATCAAAAAATATTCTTATAAAATTAGACAAAATCGTGTTAAATTATCGAAGATATTCCTAAAAATATGATTACAGGAAAGTTATGAATATTCGAAACGAATTTCGGACGTTCTTTTGATAAAATTGAAAAAAAATCATACTAAATGTCATGAATTAGGACAAATTGAAAAGCTTCCTTCAAAATTAGAAAAAATAAAGCCGAAATAACTTCTCTTCCAGAAATTAGAATTTCATAAAAAATTAAAGATTCAAGACGAATTCTATTTATTTCGAAGTTCAACGCAATATTTGACATATTGTGATAGAAATGTAGTTATCAATGCAACATAAGTTGAGTGTGGAAGGAATACAGAAACAAAATTTTTCAAAAGAGATGGATAAAGATGCACATTTGAACATAGTTTTTCATTGTAAATAAGGTTTCATATTAACAATTATACTACACTTGGGGTCTACACTTGGACCGTTGCTATTTATGATTTATGTCAACAATTTTCCTAAGTACACGGAGAGTATAGGGATTGTACAGTTTGCCGATGACACAACACTTGTATCGTCCTCTGATGATCTGGATAGCACTATTGTGATGAGTCGGAGTTCTCAGTCAAGGGCAGATACTTGGTTTTGTGGTAATGGCCTCAAATTGAATGATACAAAAACTGAAAATCTATTGTTTACACTTAGACACAACGCTAAATTGAATGATACAGCCTCAGTTAAGTTCTTGGGATTACAAATAGATCATTTACTTCTGTAGGATAGGCATAGTGTCGAATTGAGTATCAAAATAAACAAGAGAATATTTTTGTTAAGAAATTTAAATAACAATCTGTTCTCTCATGCATACACAGCTTACTTTGCGACGTGTCATTCTCACATTACGTACAGAATTTTAAGTTTGGGACATTCTGCGATCCATCATAGAATGTTCTCGCTCCAAAGGAGAGTAGTCTGGGTAATTGCTAATATTGGTTACAGGGAAGATTGTCGGCAAAAATTTGTCTTTTTGCATTTGTCATTTGTTTTTGTGTTAAAAAAGAGCGTAAAATACGTAAAGGAGTAGTAGTATGAACCACAATTTAAAAAAAAGTCTTGATAAACATAGATCCTCAAAGTAACGGTGTCGAAAATATGGAAGATTATTCTAGTTTGAAACATTTATTTACCTATTTGCAATTATTTATTACTTATTGATTATGTACAAACAAACAAAGGGAGCTTCTAGCAAACACAAAAACACGTAGTGACAGATGTTCGAAGTGCCGAAAAGATAGCACAGTTTGTGAAGGGAACCGGTGTCACACAATATCCTCGTGAATTCTTCCAAACATACGATGTGAAGGAATCTGGTGATTTGCATAAGCTTATTCATAAAGACGTCATGCTTCGGTGGCAATTCCATTAGCACGATCATACATGAAATGCATGTCGACTAATTCTGCATTAGAGTAAATAGCCATAGCAATAAAAACTTGTGCATTAACAACAATTGTCAAATACTGAATGTTTATTTCACAAAACGTCAGCCAACTATGATAAGAAAATGCAAGTATTAGTATAATAAAAAAAGCAGGTAAAAGAGAATAATCTTCCACATCTCCGAAACCATTACTTTAAGGACCCATGTTTATCAGGACTTGTTTTTTATTGTGGTTCATACTACTACCCGCTTAAATATTTTACACTCTTAAAAAACATAAGCAAGTACTCGACCAATCAACATCCATATGTTACTAAGGAAAGGAGAGATTTGTGCTACAAATTCTTGAGATCGTGTCATTCTCGGACAGGAACTAACTACTACGGCATTCAATTCTTCGACGAGTTACCATTCGAATTTAAAATTCTACATTTAAAAACATTTAAAAGGAGAACAAGGGATTTTTTAATTGATCGTGCGTTCTATTCAATAGAGGATTTTTTACTGTCTGAGTTTGATTAAAATGTTTTATTATGTAATCGCATTATTATTGTATTATTGTATTATTGTATTAATGTATTATTGATTTTCTGTGATTTAATATTATGACCTGTGTAAACAATTGTATCAACATAAATAAATTACTATTACTATTACTATTATTAAGTTACAATATTTTCGAGAAATAAAGATATTTTACTTTTACGAAAAAAATTCTGTTTTCTGACGAACCCTTTTTATGACTGATATGACGAGTGCTGCAATTGATCTTTGCAATTGTGCAATTGCAAACTTTCATACTCATGCAACATGTTTTGACTCATATTGTCCTTAGTATTCAAATTGAAAAATCGGCATCGAAACGCAGCGCAATCCTAAATAGCCAAAAAGTTACCATTATTGATTTTTAAGTAGAATCTGTGGGTTATACATTTCAAACTCAAGTCATCTCATTGTTCGTAATGGTACAAGAACTTCATGTTGTCTTACACAAATTTAAAAATTGCTAAAGTCTGCTGTAAACTTTTGTAATTTTTTTAAATTATTACCTACTGCGTTTCTTAAGTTATATTTTAAATACTGTTCCATAAAGCTTCATACTTCTTACATGGTCATAATATTTGAGAAATTAAGTGAAAAGTAGTTTAAAGAGGTTTCGATATTGAGCCCAAATTTATTCGAAATGATTCCTTAAAATTATTTAAACAACATTGGAATATAGTTTAAATTAAGTTGAGAGAAGTTCTAAGCTAAAGTAAATTATAATAGATAGATTCACTTTGTTGAAGAATAGTTGGAACAAGTTTCAAAAACGAAGTGAACAGTAGTTTAAAAACGTTTAGACATTGAGACCGAAATTATTCGAAATGATTCCTTAAAATTATTTAAAAAAACATTGGAATATAGTTTAAATTAAGTTGAGAGAAGTTCTAAGCAAAGGTAAATTATAATAGATAGATTCATTTTGTTGAAGAATAGTTGGAACAACTTTCAAAAACGAAGTTCAGGGGGATTAGACTTTTGGTTTGAAATAATTAAACGAAAGCTGCAAATTATTTTAAATGCCACTACTTAATTAACTGAGTAGTTTCGGTTTGCCCCAATTTCCTAGGACTGCGTTACCTGCAATCTCCAAAAAACTGTTTTTTTTTTAACTTTTTTTCAGCTTCTAGCAAATAAATCGCAAGATACGCTTCGTGACGTAAAAATTACGACTCCAGTTATTTTGTTGTTCTGGACATATTCATTGATGAATAAAGGAGTATCTTTTTCTATAGGAAGGTTACTTTCAATAGCGATACAGAACATACTACAGAATATTTGAATACTTTGTATCAACTTCACAAAAAAATACAGTTTTTCAAACAAAGTTTTTCTTTAACTTTTTTCAGTTTCTAGCAAATAAATCCCAAGATACGCTTCGTAACGTAAAAATTACGACTCTAGTTATTTTGTTGTTCTGGACATATTCATTGATGAATAAAGAAGTATCTTTTTCTATAGAAAGGTTACTTTCAATAGCGAAATAGTACAGAACATTTGAATACTTTGTATCAACTTGACAAAAAAATATGGTTCTTCAAACAAACATTTGAACACTTTATTTTTGTACCAATTTTTTAACTTTAAGTAATCAATCGACGTAGAATTAAATGCTCTAAAAATTATTACTTGTTACTTTTATGGTAGAAACCGTATTTTGCGAGATATTTGTAAAAACCTGCATTTTTTAAACTATTTCAGTTTCTAGCAAATAAATTGTAAGATACGCTTCGTGACGTAAAAATTACGACTACACTTATTTTGGGGTTCTGTATATATTCATTGATGAATAAAGGAGTATATTTTTCTATAGGAAGGTTACTTTTAATAGCGAAATACTACAGAACATTTGAGTCCTTTGTATAAGTACTTTGTATCAGTAGATGCAGTAAATAGAATAAAATATATGTTAATATGAAAATTGTAGATACTATTTGTGTGTTTTCTTTTGTTGTTTTGTTGAAATTTTGTATATTATGTAGCGTTTATGGCTAATAAATATTCTTTATTATTATTATTATTAACTTGACAAAAAATACGATTCTTCAAAGAAACTTTTGAACACTTTATTTTTGTACCAATTTTTAAACTTTAGGTAATCAATCAACGTAGAATTTGATGCTCTAAAATTTATTACTAGTTACTTTTATGATAGAAGGCGTATTTTGCAAGTTATTTGGTAAAAACCACCAAAAGTACAAAATATTTTTTGGAGAATGCGGGTAACGCAGACTTAGAAAATTAGGGCAAACATAAACTTTTCATATTTTTTATTGTTTTCTTCCTTCTTTATTAGGAGTACTTATTGATAGTATATTTAAATATTTAAAATATTTCTTAGTTTATGTTGATTTTATTATTTTTATTATTTTTATTATTGGTTCTTCACCGGACTATTGTTTGCTATTTGTAAGCTATCTGCAGAGGTGTTATTCTACAATATATAGATTTAAGATATAGAGAACATATTACTTAAAAATAAGTTTGTGGTGAATGTGTATTTTTATTTAATGTTACTTACTTTTTAAGTTCAATATATATAATATTAGATAAAAAATTATAAAACACATAAAACTCAAACTTATTTTTAAGTAATATATTCTCTATGTCTTAAATCTATATATTCTAGAATAACACCTTTGAAGATGATTAGCAAATAGCCGAAACTAGTCAGGCGAAGAACATATAATAAAAATAATAAAATCAACATAAACTAAGAAACATATTTATATTTAATGATACTATCACTAAGTACTTCTAATAAAGAAGAAATAAAACAATAAAAAATATAATAATAACTTGTATAACTAATGGATGAAACTATAACAAAAATTGACTTTTCGAATATACGAAAAATGTTTGGTTAATTAATTTAGATGCAGGTACAACTAATTTTGAAAGCAACTTTAGCAGAGTGTGACATCTTTTTTAATAAACCTGAAAGAGAGGGACATTGTAGTTGATTCCATAATGATATTTTGATACTTACATCAATTTTGCTAAAAAGAAGTTAAAACTTCTCAATTTAATGGTACAACAAAGCATTGCTCACGAAATTTTGCAAAAGTGAGTTTTAAAATATAATTTAAAAAAAATTGAGAAGAATGAATATACGAAAAATGTTTGGTTAATTAATTTAGATGCAGGTAATGAAATTTAGTGGTACAACAGAGCATTGCTCACGAAATTTCGCAAAAGTGAGGTTTCAAATATAATTTTCTTAAATTGAGAAGCATGAATATACCAAAAATGTTTGGCTAATTAATTTAGATGCAGGTACAACTAATTTTGAAAGCAACTTTAGCAGAGTGTGACATTTTTTTTTAACAAACCTGAAAGAGAGGGAGATTGTAGTTAATTCCATAATGATTTTTTGATACTTACATCATTTTTGCTAAAAAGAAGTTCAAAAAAGAGTTTGTCCAAGAAATAAAAAATATGTAAAGTATATATACAGGGTGTCTCCTAAAAAACGCCGCTAGCCATAAGTCCTTTATTTATTGGCCGATTTCAATAAAACAAAAACAAGAATAAATGGCTCCACATGTTTTACAAAGGGGCCCTAATTTTGTTTTTTTTTGTAAAAGCAACTTTCATTTCTGCGATAGGCATTTGTTTTTTTTTTCAAATGGTTACGTATATTTTCTTTTTTTTTTCTGGTAGAGATTATTTTTCTGAAACCAAAGATGTATAACAAATTGGCTTTGGAACCATTTGAAGAAAAAAAAAACAGTTGACTATCGCAGAAATGAAAGTTGCTTTTGCAAAAAAAAAACAAAATTAGTAGAACATGTGGAGTCATTTAATTTTGTTTTTGTTTTATTGAAATCGGCCAATAAAAAAAAGAGTTATGGCCTGCGGCGTTTTTTAGGAGACACCCTGTATAACAAACTTTATTTGGCTATCGACTCCATGTGGGGTCTTTCCGCTTTCTTTCTGCGGTTTTTAATATAAAATATAATGTGTAATTTTTGTATTAACATTAGATCACAGGTTTATAACTCCTGAGGTTGTACGTTTTAGTGATTACACTTTGACTCCACTGAACTGACGAGACCCAACTAGGTCGAAACCGGTCCTCAGTTTGTATATATAGTGTGTGCCAAAATGTACGTCCGAATCTCCTTTTGAATAAATAACACTGAGAATATAGTTTCTGTTACCTGATTTTAGAAATGATTATTTTCAATTTTCTTTTCAGACTTTAATATGGTGAGGGTCAGTGCGAGGCCCAGAGGATTCTGCCCTTTCTGCTGCCAGTTCAGATTAAAGAACGACATCAGATTATTCTTCTACACAAAAAGCGGCCCGGATAAGGGTAAAATACTACCCAAGCTTAAACCCGGCGGGGCAGCCAGGGCAGGCTTAAAGGCAAATCGGCCGACCGTGATTTACGTGCACGGATTCCTCGAGCAGGCCCCCTTAGGTGCCAGTAGTAAAGCTATAAGAACAGGTAAGACATGCGAAAATTGGTTCAGTGCCGAACAAGAAGAAAAAAAATGAGTTACTTGTAAGCAGGGCTGGGTTAATTATGTCTTTATATAAGAGAATATGTCAAAGCTTATTTTAGTGTTCATTTTATAAAAGAATATTTTTACATACTTTGCGCTTTTTTAGATAAATATGCAAAAATATGCATTGTTTGCATATTTTTACATATATTTAGATATTTTTGTATATTCTCAAAACAATTTCACAATTATGCCACAAATAACATTTTAACACGTATGTCATACATTATTTTTTGTGCAAACATCGTTAGTAGATAAGCTAAGAGAGTTCTGGCTCATTTTCCCATAAGGATTTACATAGGGGTCAAAATTTACTTTTTTCCGGTCGCGCGACTGGTGTCTCACAACTGTCTCACATATGTCTCACATGTGTCTTACACGTACCTCACGTGTGTCTCACAGTGTCTCACACATGCCTCACACCCAGGTATATATTCAATGCAAAACTGTCTCATAGGTGTCTTACACCTGTCTCACACATGCCTCACATATGTCTCACATGTGCCTCACACCCGTCCCACAGATTTCTCATATCAGTCGTACGACCTGAATTTAGACCCCTATGTAAATCCTTATGGGAGAAGGAGCCAGATCTCTCTTAGCTAATCTACCAATGTTTTTCCTAGATACGCTTTAGAGTACTGTTTTACTAGATCATTGTGTAATTAGTATTATGTAAATATAAGTTGCATTTTAAACCAACTTCTATAGGGACTTTATTACATTTCTTAGAAAGGACTATATGCGGAAAATTTTGAAAAAAATTGATTATTGCAGAGAAAACTCTGCTTGCAACACAACAGCACAGAATATCATTAAAAAACAAAATCTTCGCGATTCACGATTCAATGTTTTCTGACGTCTAGAAACTTTTATAGTTTTAAAATTTTCATAAATATTCGGGAAATACACAAATATTTCAGAAATTAGCAAATATTCCAAATATTCCATTTCCAGTCCAATTGCCATTTGCTTATTGTTATATTTCTAGCTTATTTGTCCAGACCCGAGTGGTACAACGTGATAGTAGTAGATTGGTCCAGCCTGGCGACGGGGCCTTGGTACATAGAGGCCGTGAAGAATACCAGGGTGGTTGCCAAGGTACTTGCAGATGTCCTGAGAATGTATCACTTGAGTGGCGAAATTCCGATCGAAACTGTTCACATCATCGGATTCAGTCTGGGCGCCCATGTGGCTGGTTTCACTGGTAAATTCCTCAAGGAGCTGGTCGTGCCGAGGATCACCGGCCTGGACCCTGCCTTTCCCCTATTCCCAATCGATGGTAATATTTTCGTGCTTTTATAGATGCACCAGAATCACCACATGACATGGCGCACCAGTCATCACATCATTGATAGCAAGATGTATGTCTTGCATGTATGTCATAGCAAGTCGAAGACTTTTCAGATGTAGTATGTGTTATTTATAGATTATTACAAATCGCAATAGTCGAGATAACTTAACTTGTATAAATAGAGGAGCACTGGTCATCAAATTATTACTAGCAAGATACTAAATCGAAGAGTTTTGAGAAGTATGTGTTATTTGTAGATGATTACATTTGACTCCTGTGCTAAATTGGCGATAATTTACTTTTAGAAGATTTCAATTCATTACTAACCGAAAATTAGGTACTTAATTTTTGTAGATATCAAATTGAAATTATAAAAAAAAAGATGAAATTTATGAAATGTCATCATTGCTATTTTGACAGAGTTATTTATTTAAATTTTGACACAATCATTAAAATTTTGACAGAAATTATTTAAGTTTTACAGATATAATTAAAAAAAATATATGTTTGACAGTAATTATTAAAATATTTAAAGTCATCTTTAACATTTTAAAAGAGTAATTGAAATTTTGAAAATTTTGACAGCAATTATAGAAATATGCATAGGATTCATAATAGGTTTCCCAGAGTAATTAAAATTTTGGTAAAATTAATAACAATTTGACATTTTTTCAATTTTTTTATAGTAATTATTAAAATTCTGGCTCAATAATTGAAATGCTAGTAAAAATTATTTAATTTTTGTAGGTACCAAATTGAAATGGTGAAACCATAGATATGATGCCATTTATGTCATCATTGCAATTTTGGCAGAGTTATTGATAATAGTCTTTGAAATTTTGACACAATTATTCAAATTTTAGCAGAAAATATTGAAACTTTGTAGATATAATTAACTTTTGAGATGTATGTCAGTAATTATTAAAATAATAAATAATAATAATAATAAATATTATTAAAATAAAATGAAGACATGACATTTATTAAATGTCATCATTGCAATTTGACAGAGTTATTAATAATATTCTATGAAATTTTGACATAATCACTAAAATTTTGACAGAAGTTATTGAAGTTTTACAGATATAATTGAAATTTTGATATGCTTGACAGTAATTATTTAAATATGTAAAGTCATCTTTAATATTTCAATAGAGTAATTGAAATTTTGAAAAATTTGACAGTAATTATAAAAATATGCATAGGATTCATAGAAGATTTCACAGAGTAATTAAAATTTTGGTAACATAAATAACAATTTGACATTATTTCAAAAAATGTATAGTAATTATTGAAATTCTGACTCAATAATTGAAATGCTAGTAAAAATTATTGAATTTTTGTAGGTATCAAATTGAGATTGTGAAACCATAGATATGATGCCATTTATGTCATCATTGCAACTTTGGCAGAGTTATTGATAATAGTCTTTGAAATTTTGACACAATTATTCAAATTTTGGCAAAAAATAATAATAATATTAAGTATTATTAAAATAAAATGAAGACATAACATTTATTAAATGTCATCATTGCAATTTGAAAGAGTTATTGATAATATTCTATGAAATTTAGACACAATCATTAAAATTTTGGCAGAAATTATTGAAATTTTGTAGATATAATAATTGAAATTTTGACATGTTTGACAGTAATTATTAAAATATTCAAAGTCATGTTTCAACTTTGAAATTTTGATAGATTAATTGAATTTTTTATAGAATTAATGACAATTTGACAGTAATCATGACATTTTGGTAGAATCAATGATATTAACAAAATGATAGTACTAAACTTTTGCCATTAATACTTTAAATTACTAAGTTGAGAGATAATAAGTACATACAATTATGACCATTAAGTAGGTAATTAAATGTTTTATAATTTACAATTCCCCAGTATTCAGGGAATGACAAAATACTTGAAATTGTGTCATAATACCTAAAAATTTGATAAAAATTATTGGCATTTTGTTAAAAGTCATCTTTAAAATTTTGATCGAGTAATTGAAATTTTGACAAATTTGACAGTAATTATAGAAATATGCATAGGCATAAGATTTGACAGAGTAATTCAAATCTTGATAGAATAGGTGATAATTTGACAACATTTATTTAAAATTTTATAATAACTATTAGAATTCTGACTCTATAATTGAAATGTTAGTAAGACTTATTTAATTTTTTAGATATCTAATTGAAATTGTGAAACATATGATGGCATTTATTAAATGTCATCATTGCAATTTTGACACAGTTATTGATAATAGTCTTTGAAATTTTAGCACAATTATTAAAATTTTGCAAGAAATGATTGAAATTTTGTAGATATAATTGAAATTTTGAGAAGTTAGACGGAAATCAATAAAATATTGAAAGTTATCTTTAAAATTTTGATAAAGTAATTGAAATTTGGACAAATTTGATAGTAATTATTGAAATAGGCTTATGATTCATAGAAAATTTGATAGAGTAATTAAAATTTTAATAGAATATTTACAATTTCACAACAATTATATAAATTTTTAAAGTAATTATTGAAATTCTGACTCAATAATTGAAATTTTAGTAAACATTATTTAATTTTTGTAGATATAACATTGATATTGTGATTATAGGAATTTTGAGAAATTTGACACTAATGATAAAAATGTGCATAGGATTCATAGAATTGACGATTTGATAACAATTATTCATATTTGTATAGTTTTTTATTGAAATTTTGACTCAATAATTATTAAAATTTTGTAGATATAATTGAAATTTTTAGAAGTTTAACAGAAATGAATAAAATATTCAAAGTCATCTTTAAAATTTTGACAAAGTAATTAAAATTTTGACAAATTTGATAGTTATTATTGAAATATGCTTAGGATTCATAGAAGATTTGATAGAGTAATTGAAATTTTGATAGAATATTTCATAATTTGACAACCATTATTTAAATTTTTATAGTAATTATTTAACTTTTGACTCAATAATTGACATTTTTGTGAAAATTATTTAATTTTTTAGATATATTGAAATTGTAACAAAAAAATATGGCATTTATTACGAGTTATCAATGCAATTTAGCAGAGTTATTGATAATATTCTTTGAAATTTTGACACAATCATTGGAATAGAATAGAATAGAATAGAACAGATTTATTAATGTCATTACATTCTAGATGTTTACATAGGTCAAACTACAATACAATACATAGACGTTACTTTATCACAATCTTGTAATTTCTAAATTTCAAATTTCAAAATCCATATATAAGTTCAATTTTGCTTACATTTCAAAAACCCATATAATGCAGTGAAGATTTATTCGTTTATTGATCGTAATTTTAATAAACCCAATGTCAATAGTTCAAAAAGTAATTTTAATGAAGAAGTTATCATATTTTTTTATTTTCAAATATCAAAATTCGGTTAGTTTCAATTTTGCTTAAATTGTTACAAAATGGCAATACCATAATTGGTATTGCCATTTTGTATCGGTCTAATGTTCGATAAACTCATGTGCTGTAATCGTAATTTTTATGTACCATTTTAAGCTCCATGCTAAGAGTTCAAAAATTAATTTTAATGAAGAAGTAATCACAATTTTGTAATTTTAAAATATCAAAATTCGTTCAGTATCAATGTTGCTTAAATTATTGCAAAATGGCAATATCAATTGCTAATAAATCATATTTTTTATAATCCCAGTGTCAATAGTTCAAAATGTAATTTTAATGATTAAAATTATGGCAGAAATGATTGAAATTTCACAGATATAATTTAAATTTTGAGATGTTTGCCAGCAGTTATTAAACTATTCAGTTATCTTTAAAATGTTGATAGAGTAATTCGCATTTTTATAGAATTGATGACAATTTGACAGTAATAGTGACATTTTTGGAGAATCAATGATATTAACAAAATTATAGTACTAAACTGTTGCCATTAATTATTTAAATTACTAAGTTTGACAGACAATTAGTAGCTGTAATTATGAGCATTGAGTAGGTAATTAAATGTTTTGATAATTTACAATTTCCCAGTAATACGGGAATGACAGAATACTTCATATTATGACATAATACCTAAAATTTTGAAAAAATTATTTCCATTTTGTTAAAAATAATAGAAATTTGGACAGAAATAATTGAATAATTGAAAATATGACATAAAGCTTTAAACATTTGTCAGAGTAATTGAAATTTGGCAGAATAATTAGATGTTACTGATTCTAACTTTTGAGTTTTATTCTGATTTATAACTTTTTACAGAATTATTTAAAATTTTGACAGTAATCTTCTAAATGTTTTAAGTAACTTTGAAAATTTTACAGTATCCTTAGAGTTTTGATAACTTTTGAGCTAATTTATTTTAATAACAACCCATAGTTCTCAATGCAGAATTGTTATAACTCCATTTTCTGAAAACAAAATTATTCTCCCCAAACCAATAAGATTTTTATTATAGATCATTAAAATTTGAAAAACCACTGACGTTGTGTGGTAACCGAATTGAGTAGTCTCAATTTGAAAGTCAAAATTTATATTATATTGGATAAGTTAAAATACTGTGTAAGAATCGTAGTTTGACATAGTATTGACGATTCAAAGTGATCGTCGGCACGCGATTCGCTGCCGGCAGCGGCTCGTGGCGGAAACGGAAGTCGAGTTTGAGGTCCGGCCAGGCGTCGTGGCCAATCGTACTACCAACCTCCGAATCACAAAAGAACCATGGCCATTTAAGAACCGTTACAAAATATTTTGCTTCAAGAATCTCGGCTTAATTTAGAATTAGTTCTTATATCTTCTGCTTTAAAATAATCTTCCTATTGCTATGCTATTACTGTTGTAGATACAACTAACCGACTAGCAAAAGGTGATGCAGATTTTGTTGATATAATCCATACAAGCAGACGAACGCTTGGATTTCCCGTATCAATTGGTGACACCGATTTTTATCCAAACTTTGGCAGGTTCTATCAACCTGGATGTGGCATGGAGGAGCTATTATTGCAGAACAAAATTGATGATATATGTAAGTTATTGTTACAAAATACAGAAATGAAAATCATACAATTTGTAAAGAAGAAGCTTCAAACATAATATACACTAGAATTACAATTATGACATCCTAAGCGAAATTGCGTAATCTGCATTCAGTTTAGAGAGATAAGTCGATCTTTGTTTAGGCTATGGACCTTGAGCCTTTCGCCTTACAGTTTTGAGAAATGCACTGACAAAGATTGGAAAGAATATTTGATGTTTTGAAGATACATAGAACACCACCCATAAAACCTACTAACCTAACATAACGTAACCTAACCTAACCTAACCTAACCTAACTTCGGCTGACAAATAAATGTCGATGTATTTTTGTTTAGCACAGCAGAATTTTTACGATTGTTATTTATACTTGTGTGCTTAATTGTAACTTTATAATCAGTTGAAATATGAAACGGCACTTTCACTTTCGACTGCAAAATTCTTATGATTATCATTAAAAAAATAAAAAGTATAAGATAGCTTAACGAGTTCGTGTTACTGTGCTTTAAAAGCAGCTAAAGCGCAAAGAGAGAATGAATGTTTCTTATGCATTTTGAGTTACATATGACCCGTTGAAAACTAGAGTGGTTGAAGTATTTTTAAAAAAGTTTTAAGTAAGTTTTAAGTCCCGAAATATACAAAGGACGCCATCCCTTGTGTATTTCTGGATTAAATTTGAAATTCAGGCTTTCTCTCGTTTTCAATGGCTCATATGCAACTCAAAATGCATAACAGACATTCATTATATCTTTGCTATTCACCTGTTACTGTAACATTGTAAAGCATAGAAAACATATGAACTCATTAAAGAATTTGTACTCTCTCATGTTTTAATGATAATCAGATGATAATGATAAGAATTCTGTAAGTTGCAAGTAATATTTCAATATTTTTTCAGTTTCTTGTAGCCATCAAAGGGCATGGGTATATTTTGTAGAATCTGTGAGTGATCCAGATGGTTTTGCATCTACACAGTGTGTACTAGTTGGCGATAGTTTGCTGTCCTGTTCCTCTCAACCTACAGCAACAATGGGATTCAATCTATCAACGTAAGTGTTTTATGTAATATCGTTTTTGATTATTCCTGAGTAGCTTCTAGCATATACTTTATCACAAAGGCCCAGTTGTATAATTGTTGATTATCTTTGATAGTGGTTCACTTGATAAAGATGAAATTGCATTAACAATTGTATTCTATGTAACTGAACCATGGTCAAGAATGATCCACGATCGTACAACTGGGCCTAAGACCTTTGGGACTTGTACTATATTGGATTAATTTTGATCATCATGCTTCAATGGTTCATTGGTTGGTTTCGTTGGTTCAGTCAAGGTTCAGTCTCTATGCACACTATTGTGTTTACAATTATCTATTCTAGGCAAATTAAACACGATCAAAGATAATCACGATAATCTTACATTATACAGGGCGGGGCATAATAACGGGCGATTTCAAAATGACTGTGCAAAATGTATTCAATATTTCCCAAATTTATTGTGACTACATTTAAGCACATAAAAAACATAAAAGTTAATTGTAACACACTAAATTATGGCATATTCTATAAACTCTTACCTAGAATAAAATAAAATGTAATTTTTGTGAATTTTATAAAAATAGCATGTAATATTTATGTTAATCTCTATATTAGTTTTTCCTGAAGATGGTTAAATTACCGAATCCATTTTAAACCATTTAAAGAAGCGATTAAAAAAAGTAAATTTCTTTCAAATGTTTGGAAAATTATACCTGATAAATGAAATCCATTTAAATTCAAGCATATTTCATATTTCAATACATTAACCCATAAATTATTTGAAAGCAAATAATTCTAAATCAAAATTTTTGATAGATTATTTTTTGACGTTTCTCAAAACCAATGATATATTTCGATTTTTGTCATATTGATACTTCTGGACCAATCCCGTCATTATTATACTGGGAATATTCTCTAGAGATTATTATAGTGGGAATAATCTCGGTAGCTAGGTTCACTCTTGTCAATCAAAATATTTGTCAAATTATTAATTTATCAATCATATTAAAGTGTCATACAAAATGAATAAAAGTCGCTTTAGCTGCGTTTCGCATACTGAAATTGATAAAGAAATACTAGAAAGCAGAAGTAAAAATACAGTGATTAGCAATAATTCGATATGGAAACAATTTTTAACTTTTTGCGAAGAAAAAAGTTATACCTCTCCAGTAACTTAAAAGTTACCTCTCCAGTTTATGACAAACCATAATACGCCAGGCGTCAAAAAATAATCTAATCAAATATAACTCGAGAGTTCGATAAATTAGAAAATCATTTGACAGATTATGTCTCAAACTTGTTGCCATTTGGCAATAGTCACTCGAGCCCTTCGGGCTCTCGTGACTATTGCCTGGCAACAAGTTTTCGACAATCTGTCAAATTATTTTCAATTTATTCTCACTCTCTTGTTATATTATTACTGAAAATATTTCGAACACGAAATCTTAAAAATTAATTGTTTTCGAAGAGTTTACCTCCGAAAAATTGAAATATCAATTGTTTGTTAACGAAGAATTTCAATTTCAATCGTTAACATTATCCAATTTAATTGTAATGTTGTTTTTCTGTTAAGGCTGACCAGAGGCGATTTCTACGTTTCAACTGGATTTGAAACACCTTTTGCAATCACAATCCCCATTGGACGGAAATAGAAGATTTATGTTTGTGGAAAATGTGATAATAAGTTATTATTTGCGTGATATAGATAATTTATCAGTAATATAAAATAAATGTATATGTATTGTAATATTTTGCATTTATTTATTTATTTATATTATCATTATACATTCCCATAGTGTGTCCTTTATTGATTCGTTTTGTAAGATATAGGCTAAACTTTCGTGACTGACTCATAAATGGGTTGCGTCGTGTTGCTGAGGGATATATGAGTCAGTTCAGCCCTATAAGTATACTCGGGCCAAAAACATCCGTGGATTTCGTGTCTTATCCCTCCGGGTACGGTTGACTCCCGTATTCAGTGCCTCACCTTGACGCGGTACTGGAGCTCATGCGAGAACCTCTCACGTGCAGTGGCGTATACATAAATTCCGTTTGGAGGGGGCAAACGAAATACAGACAAGAAGATAATCAGGGGTTTGTAACAGTAATTTATCAGTTTTTAATAGAAACTTTATTCCTTGGTGAAAATATTCAAACTTTAAAAAAACAGAATAAAAAACAAAATATATAATATAAAACATTTATATAACAGAATTCAGTTTTTTTTCTTCTAAGCTAACTCCTCTAAAACTGCATCTACTGTTATTTTCAGCGTGGGATAAATATACAAAATAGTTAAACCATTTATTCGATCTTCGCTTACAGTGTTTCTTAAATAAGTTTTATAAGTTATATAAGTTTGTAGTGGGCCACAATATACGCATAGTATTAAACGCATCCACGCTATAAAGTGACTAATATTGTGAAATTACGGGTATTACAAAATTATTAATCTTATTCATTTAAAATAAATGCCAGAAAATGTACGCGACGGAACGTAACTGAAATTCACGAGTCCGCGAACATAAAGTCGTATGTATGAATAACAATTAGATTTTAAGCCATGATCAATTTGGACAGTAAATCGCAAGTCAAGTTCTCGGGAGTGAACAAATTACTACAAAATCTATACCACGACTACAATTACCTATATCCGTGGCAGGCAATGGCTTCTAGGAGCTGTCCGTCTAAACCATTAAGGAAGCACATTAATTCAAATCCGCACACATTATAGCGGGGTTGATTTTATCAGTAATTAATATGGCAGACTTAATTCCCGGTATTATATGTCAACTAAACGAATATTATACCATTAATTAATCACAACGAATTACCACAACATCTATACCATAACCACAATCACCTATATCCGTGGCAGGCAATGGCTTCTAGGAGCTGTATATCTGAATCATTGAGGAAGCATATTAATTCAAATCCGCGCACATTATAGTGGGGTTGATTTTATCAGTAATTAATATGGCAGACTTAATTTCCGGTATTAGATGTCACCTTAACGAATATTGACCAATCCCAACGAATAACCTCGTTACAACATAATTGAAAGTCAATAATAAGGCTTAAGGCGTCAAACTACGACACAAATAAATGTTGATAACACCCGGTAGCATCCACCTAAGCTCGGGTAACCATGGGTCTCTCTGGCAAAAAGGGCAAACAGCTGTAATTCCCGGTATTTCCCGGTAATTCCCGGTATTATATGTCAACTTAACGAATATAATATCATTGACCAATTCCAACGAATAACATTGTTACGACATAATTGAATGTCAATAATAAGGCTTCAGGTGTCAAACTACTACACAAATAAATGTTGATAACGCCCGGTAGCATCTACCTAAGCTCGGGAAACCATGGGTCACTCTGGCAAAAATGGCAAAGAACGGGCATTAAATCCACTCGAATAAGAACATCATATTCAATTATTTACAGTCATGAAAATTTGAATAAGTTGGCACAAAAAAGGGTAGAAAAATAGATTTGCAAACTCACTCGTAATTATCACAATGGCAAGTAATTGGAATTATTAAACGCACATGCGTAAACATAGAAAATGAAAGAAACGAAAATAAGGGACAATTTAAATATACATAGTATGAATAATAACCTCCAAGTCTTCCAAATAATTCACAATAACTATATACAACCCATTCCGGTTTAGGTAGCAGGAACTGTTTTAGACACAACTGGTAGCACAACTGACGGTATGGCTACTTATGACACGAGCACATGCTTTGGTCATAGGTAGAATTACAAATTGGTTTCAATCAACGTAGACAATGGATCTCGTATAATGACATTATTGTGGACACAAACGCAATCGTGTGATTCGGGAAAATCGCGAGATATCATTTTTAATCGTGCGTTATTGATGATATTTCAAAATCTTTAAATGGTACTGTTTTTGATCATAACGATTTCCCGGAGTTAAATGGAATGCAAGAGCATGGTAGCAAATGGTTTGAGAAACGAGAGATGTATGTACATGTATAACAAACTCACATAAATAAACTTCGCAGTAACAATAATTTTCAAAATATTAATTGAAGGAATAAGAGAATTTACAATTCTTCATAAGGTTAACGAAACATACAAAATAAATCAATTCACGTCATCATAGTCAACCTGTGTTTTATTTCCCTTTAAGTTACAATTTCATAAATTATTTACGTCGTAATCGTCAACCTGTGTTTTATTTCCCTATCTGTTACAAAATCAACGTGTCTATAATTAAATAAACAAAACAACCCTATAAATCTGTGATTCCTAATACTACTCCATGATTTGCGTTTTTTAACTAGCACATTACCAGTAGCAAAGTAGCTTAAAAGTAATCACGGTAGTTAATTACACGTTACGACGTGTAAGTATTAAATACGATCATAAATCACGAGCCAAAAATAATCAAGAAATTATAAAATAATTTCACGATAAAAATACAACAATAAATTCAGTATTTGTCGGTACATCACATGAGTGCCTTGACCAGAAAAGTTGTAGTTTGTCGGACCGTTACAAGTCTAACTTATCTAGCCGTTGGTAAAAATGCGTTGGTAAAACTCTGATGTTTTGTTTCATGGTGCGTAAACAGTTTGCAGCAAAAACAGTGTAAACTGTTTTTTGTTGGAGAGTATGCCATCAATTTTCTCAGTACTTTTTCTCCATTTGGTAACGATTTATAAAACCATTCTGAATTGAAATGTCGGCTCTTTCCTTTAATTTTATCTCAAAATCTGTGGACAGGATCTAAAAATGGGCCATCTCTATTTTGATAGGGGTCACTTCTCGTTTGTACAATTTCAACTCTCAAATCATCAGGCATTAGTGTTGGCTAAGTAGCAACATCGAAACGAGTTAAATAAGATGAATTTGTTTTGTCATTACCATGCAGCTTTTCTTCATCGTATTCAATTTGCTCTGATTCTTCTTCATTGTCGCTATTCCGTCCCTTTTCTTGGTCATGTCGATCTTGATGTTGATCTTCTCCACCTTGTCTTTCGTCTTGTATGCAGGCTCTCTTCACAGCGTCCCTCCATTCAATGAATTTTGGCAATGTCTTTCTACATCATCTGTTTCATTACGAAGGTCACTTTTAACACTTTGCTGTGTTGTATTTGATACCAATGAAGGTGCTACATACTTAAATGTGGATCCAGATAACGATTCGCGCTTAAATTCTTTCAATTGTAACGGTCTGGTTTTGCCTCCGACGGAAACTGTGTTATTATTAATTGCGCGCCTGGACCTCCACCGTAGGCAACCATACTCACACGTTTTTTTAAACGTGACGTGTTTCCGTTATGCGCGATTTTTAAAAAATCGTCGGCGAGACGCCACCATGATGGTAGAAGCTGGTTACCTTCCCTATAGTGCAGACGTGCCACGAGGTCACGGTTTTTCTTTGGTATATCACCATCCGGTTTCCGGGTTATAAAACGTGAACTCATTTAACCACCCTTAAAGGGATTGACGGCACCAAGCGCAAGGCAAGGGAGGGTACTATACGACTCAACTCCATACGCTCACAACATCAGAGTAAGTAATTAAACCCGACATATTTCTTTTCGTAAAGACACGTGTCCGGCCATTGTTACTAAGGCCATGTGCTTTGCAGGCGTTTTTTTGGGTAAGGGCTAAGTAACCCAGCCAGCCAGGTTCTTGGCTAGGGGCGACGACCACTCTGCCAGAGTTATCTGACGACCGCAGTTAGTGGCGGCATCCAGGTTCGAGAGCCGAGTCCAGAACCGCCAGCGAAGTCGCAGACGAGGAACGCAGGCCAGATCTATATATTTTTTTTCTTGTTCTCACTTCTTACTTTAATTTCGTTTAATATATCGTTTTTTCTTTTGTGTAAAATTTGCGTTGCGTGTTTCGTGCCGTACGTGTTTTGCGCTTTTGTAAGAAAAAGGTCTCCGACGGCCCTTCGAATCGCGCGTTACGTATTGGCGGGATTCGGCCGAATCTGGTGGGGCGGCGCGATAAGGTTGCGGGCGGAGGAATTTATTTCAGGAAGCGTAGGCACGGTGTCCTGTCTTTTGTGTGAATAAACGCAAATATTACATATTAGATATTACACCACAAAATTCACACCTGTTATTTTTTGTTCCCCCCACGTTTTCTCAATCAGGCATTCTTTCAGTTTAACTTCCTGTTCTCACTGCGAGATTTAAATCTGGTGGTGTGGGCGCCTGATGGTCAGCCGTCGCGACAGTTAGTAATTTCTGAACTTCGCTGACTGTCTGCCGTCAACCCACGCAGGTAGGGTGGAGCCCCCTTTGCGACGAAGTAGTGGCGAGGTTAAACTTACGTGGAGCCTTTTTTAACCCCACCACTCTCCGACACCGAGAGCCGGCCTTCGTCGCTGCTTCGAAGGGACCCTCGACTCGCTCTGCGGCCTAACGCGCTGATTGCCCTTCAGGCACGTCACACAATTTCTTGAATTTTCTTTGCTGGAATCCACTAGGTCTATTTCGCTTCATATTGAAGTTTTATTAGGTCAAAATCGATAAATAAATACTCGTAAAATTTAACAGTTCTTTTTCTCGCTCATTTTTGCAATATATAATTTATAATATCGACCGGATGTTAAATTCAGATGGGTCCAAACCCATCAATTAACTTGACCGACTTTTGTGGTAAAATAGGTATGTAGTTCATATCAAACTCACCTCTTGACCTCAAGGCTCTATCTACTATCAGTCTCACTCACTCCTTTATTACATATTGTAACGAGCCTGGGCCAGTCGGGTTCGTAGATTTTAAGAAACTCGTACTACCACTAATTACTGATTTTTATTAAAAATAATGGTCACTACTATTTACAATTTACAGTGCTAATTATTCGCAATAACGTCCTGTTAGTCACGATCTGGCTTCGTTTTCTTCGCTGATCGTCTTCTTGTACCGACTGCCTGGTCACGTCGTTCATTCCTTTTTATATCCCTCCGAAGTGTTTCTAGGCTTTTCTATTTCCAGGAGACAGGGCCTCGATTTTTCCAGCTAATCGCTCTAGAACTTCTGGAGTGATTACTCACCCACAACTTTTAAGCAGGTGGTTGACCTTGACCCAATATGACGTCCGGGGCGACGGTCGTTGCAATATTTTGTACCTACTTTCGCCTACCGTGAACAATTCTTCTCTTCGTTTGCCTTTAATTTTCTCGCAACAAAGTTTTTTGTTTAATTGGCAAAGATGGTCGACGCGACGGTTATAAACAATAACACTGACCGACTGTGATTGTTTGTTTTACATATGCCGCGGCGCGGCGGTGACGGCGCGGGTGGAGGAGCTGAAATCACTTGCCCCTTTCGCCCGAGACGACTTCGTCCCCGCGCGAATGAGTTGTCGCCCCTTGGTGCTTGGCACCCGGGTTTGAAAGATTTGTGGTTTGAAAGATACAATAGCACGCCCGTGAATTTATAATAAAACTGACTTTTTAATATTGAACCGAGTTATTTTAACTTTATTATGCCTTGTACCTAGAATTGTGCGTATTTCTGGTACACCAAAAGTTCTTTGGAGTCGCGTCTTCTGGCGGAAAGTTAACGTATTTGTGCAACGCGTCATTTGTAAGTTTACCAAAAACTGGCGTGAACGTGTTCTTTTTACGTATTTTTTAAAATTCCAAAGAATTCCAGTTCATAACAGGAATTCTGTAATACAACGAACTCAAGTCGTGTATAATGAATATATCAATACACAAAATATCTAAAATTTAAAAGAAATATTCAATACAATGCAAAACAATATTCATGTGTCTGATAAAAAGCTACCGGAAATTATTGCTGAGTATTCTGGAGTGTACACATGTTTTCAGTACTCGTGGCAACAGAAAAGGCGCGTGACCTTATACATTCCATCAATATTGATCCTCCGCGATGATCTTTCATGTTGTCATAGATAACAGTGGAAATGCCATTCAGCACGAACGACGAAATGATTGTCCAGCAGGGTTGAAAAAGCTTCGGAGCGCCAGCGAATGCTTGACCTACTTCATTTTTTATACAATGAATTGTAAACATATGCTTACATGAAAGAAAAATTAATTCGGTGGATATGAAATTGCATTGGATAAATAGGTATTGATTTATTGATCAAAATAATTTTCTTTCAACAGACTATGCATGGTAATAATAGGAAAAACTGTTTATATTAAAATATGATGTAATAGTTATTTACGTAACCAGTTATGAACAGTGCCATATTGTTTGACCAGTGTAATAGTTGCCAAATCAAGCGAAGCGAGTTTTGCATATTACACGAGTCAAGCAATATCGCATATTTCATAACATGTTACGTACAAAACTTTATTTACTTCCGTCAGAATTATTTAATATACTATTTGAATAAGAACGTTCCTTACTACGTCACAGACTCAGATCACCTTATACCTATTGTTTCTATGGAAACATGATTGCATTGGCAAAAAGAAATTTGTCAAGATACAAAAATTATTCACAAATTTAATAATAATGCCAAAAAATGTCCTCAAATTGCGATTCAGAACAAACTTATGATGTTGAAGACTCTGCTGATATTGCCATGGGTATTTTACTACCAGAAAAATCTAAAAATAGATACGCTGTAACCTACAAAAAGTTTGAAGCTTGGTGGAGAACTGCAGTTATGTAATGTCTAAACATAACTACATTACATAACTGTGTGCGTGACAGTTGTGAAAAATTTAACGTTTCATAACTACAGAAATTGATGAAAAAATGGACTTTTCAAAACGGAATTAAATGATAGTTTTTTACGTTACCAGTTATGAAAAGTGCGATATTGTTTGACCAGTGTAATATTTGCCAAAACGAGCGAAGCTAGTTTTGCAAATTTCACGAGCCAAAAAACATCGCATATTTCATAACATGTTACGTATAAAACTTTATTTACTTCCGTCAGAATTATTTAATATACTATTTGAATAATAACGTTCCTTACTACATCACAGAATCAGATCACCTTATACCTATTGTTTCTATGGAAACATGATTGCACTGACATAAACAAATTTATGAACAAGCTAAAACTAAGAACATGTCATGTCAAATAGTGATTCTAAACTAAATTCCGATGTTGAAAACTCTGCGAATGCTGCCATTGATATTGGCCCATTTTAGAGCACATCTACGAAATTCAATACGTGAAGCGGTGGCTGCCTTAGGAATAAGTCTGTATAAAATATTTTCTATTCTAAGAAAATATAAAATGAGACCGTATAAAATTAAATTAGTGCAACGTTTAAGAGATGGTGATTCTGACAGGAGGATAATATTTTGTAATTGGCTGAACAATAATCAACATTGATTAAATTGATTTTTTAGAGCGATTAATGTAATTTCAACAACGGAATCTCCAACCAAAAAACCGACCATTACTAGGATACTGAGAATCCACGCCAAATTCGGGAATGCAGATTCAGACACAGATTTGCAGTTAATGTCTGGCTTGGTGTGTTAGGTGATACTATAATAGGTTCTTTTTTTATGAATGAACGTTGAATGGTGAGCGATATGCCAACTTTCTTATGACTATGACTATGACTTGATTTTTTCCTATGGGGATACCTTAAAGAAAGAGTTTATCAAAATAATCCACGAACTATACAGCAATCGAAAGACAGCACCGAAATGACCGGCATTTCCAGAGAGATGTGTAGACGCGTAGCGGCTAATTTCCGGTCTCGCTTAGAGGAGTGCCAGCAGCGTGAGGGTCAACATTTGGACAATGTAATCTTTGCCACTTAATTCTCCCAAACTATGTGTACAAATTAAAAAAAACCTTTATTTTTTCTGACTTTTATTTTACTTGTTATTCAATTTACAAATACCCTACACCCTTTGTGGACACCCTGTATAACAAATTCAGGTAAATAAATTTCGCAATCACAATCATCTTTAAAATAGTAATTGAATAAACAACAAACAATACTAAAATATATGTTAAATAACAAAACTTTGTTACTAAACAATAAAAGAATAAAGCCCTCATAAGATTAATGAATCACAAAAGATGCTAACGAATCATAGAAAATAAATCAGTTCATGTCATAATCGTCAACCCGTGTTTTACTTCCCTGCCTGTTACAATTTCAGCGTATATACAGGGTGTTAGGGAAATCGACTGAAATATTTATAGGGGTGAATCAGGGACCCAAATGAAGTTAAACATTCCGTTGCCATTTTTCGTTGAGATAGAATTTTTTCAAACGTTCAATTTGAAAGTTATAAGGGTCAAATTTAAAAATAATGGCCACAACATGCTAGATTTAAAAAAAAAGCAATAGCGAGATTTATTCAGCAGTTCCAAACATATTCGGCAGAAATATTAACACGGTTTTCGCGAAAACTATGCATCTGCGCCAAAAGTGGCAAAGGAATAATAGATTTCATTTTGCGCCCTGATTCACCCCTACAAAGTGTTCGGTCGACTTCCTTAACACCCTGTATAATTGAATAAATTAAGCCAACCCATAAATCTGTATTTTCTTATACCAATCCATGATTTTCGATTCACTAACCAACACATTGCTAATACGACGAATTTTGTAAGTTGTCATGGTAGTTATTATAAACGACACGACGCACAAGTACGAATACGACCACAAATCACGAGCCAAAAATAACCAAGAAATTATATAATAATTTCACAATAAAAACACAACGATAAATTCCATATTTAACGGATAGTTACAAGCTGATCATTTTCAGAAATTGCAATATCAAGATTAAGCGCACACTTGATGATATTATATATCATTTGGCGCACAATTCGTTGTAATAATGAATGTGTTATCGTCATTCATGAATATAAGGTTACTTTTCATAATCAAGTGATTTTTTATTAAATTTAATATGTGTGTGTGAGTGTGTGTTATTTATTTAATCATCTCCGATTACCAATATTACCTACGAGTTCTCCAATTATTATCAATCACCAACTCAAATGTATATTGAACATTTGAGATAACCACTTTGGCATAAAAAATCCCATTATTTACCGAAGAGTATTGATTAAAAGTCGGTGCCTTAAGTACGCGTGCGTGGTCGCAACACTGAATGAGAATTCTGCAGTTGCGTTAATAATTAATTTTTAATACTGCCATTGACACCATTTAGATCTACAAATCGACACTCAGGCCAGCACGAGACCACTAAAAGTATTAATTTTTTTCATTACCATCGCGCTCCTCAATCTCTCTCGCTCCAGTTTAATTAATCGGATTAGCAGCGAGTGGCGGTTTGCGGGAGCACATATCGCGTGTTCACAATGACAAATTCAACTTAATTACTCCATTTCATTAGCATTTCTAGCCGCAGGAGTTTGTTTGTATTCGTGTAAATGTATTGTGTTCGTACGCAAGTGTGTGTACGTGTTCGGTGGACGCACGTCTGCACGGTAACAAGCGACGCCCAGAATTCGTAGTGAAACTGTAAATTTTCCGCGATGCTTATCACGTGATTGAGTGTGGCGCCACTTTATCATTGTGCAAGGGTGTCGAGGGTTAATCCGGGCGGTGGAGTGGGGAGGCTTGATGCGTATACTTTTTTTACACCTATTATCCACCTGGGTCAAGGTTGAATTGTGTTGGATTAAAGCTCAGGTCAAAAAGTCTAAATCAATGAATGACAGACCGTGACTTTTTCAATGGTGTGGCAAAAGGTTATACTAATAAACTAACACAGCGAGTTTTGATTCCGATGAACATAGGTGGATGGAATGGAAGAGGAATGGATATTGATGAAAAGTCGGAAGCGTTTAAGAATAATTTACTGGAAGCAACCAAAGAAAGCTAAGGAGTAGCATAAATAGTACTCAATAGAATATTGATTTATTGGACGCCATTTATCTTGCTCAAAATAGAATAAACGAATTTTAGAAAAATGCGAACCAATGCTGAATTTGAAACGATCTATTCAGAAACAAGTAAAAACGTGAAAAATATTTTTGATCATGAACTTAAAATAAGAAAACTAACTCACAGACACATAGAGCGAATTTTCTGTAAAAAAAAAACTACAAATTATCAATATTTATTCATCTATTGGAAAGCATTATTTTACAATTGTGAGATCGATTTATAAAACACAAAGATACTTTGGTAGTTTTCGACTAAAATTTCGTCCCCTAATAAATTAAAGAATATCGAAGAACAGTTATCAAAAATAGAAAATCTAATTAATTTTTATGAAATAGATTTAGAGAACGTTTCCAAATCGATTGTTGATGAATTTAAACTGTGGTATAGGAAATTTTCATACAAATCATCTGAACAATTTCCAAATTCTGCCTGATACGCTATCACTATGTGACCCAGTAATATTTCCAATTTTAAGTAGGGCTGTCAATACCCGAAGTTTCAGGAACCGGGTACCCGGTTCTTGAAATACCCGAAACCCGGATACCCCGGTTCCGGGTACCCGGGTTTTAAAACCCGGGTACCCGGAACCGGATTTCAAAACCCGGGTACCCGGAACCGTGTTTCAAAACCCGGGTACCCGGAACCGGGTTTCATAACCCGGGTACCCGGAACCGGGTTTCAAAACCCGGGTACCCGGAACCGGGTTTCATAACCCGGGTACCCGGAACCGGGTTTCAAAAGTCGCAAAAAATATTTGTGTATTCCTGGAACGTCTACATCATCAGAACGTGTTTTTTTCGGTGGCAGGGAATCTAATATCTGCCAAACGAAATCGCTTGCTACCCAAAAATGTAGAAAAATTAATGTTTTTGTATCAAAACCAACATTTGTAATTTGTAACCATTCATTTTATTTGCGTTATTATATCTTTTTTTTATATAAATGAATAAAATTATAAATATGCATTATAATTATTACATTATATTATTTTCTTATGGTTGTGAATGTTGCTTAACTTAACTGGCAAACTTTGTTAGTATATAAACGGGTCCAGTTCAACATGTCCGCAGATAAGCCGCTGTGGCACCAACATATTTTTTTTTATCAATTTGCTTGTTTCCTTCTGATAAAATTAACAAAAATTGCTCTTGGAGCGCCTTAGTTTACTAAGTCACACACAGTTAAGACACACTGTTTTCACTAAATAATAAAATCTGTATTGCATCCATTAAATATTGATAATAACAATAAACTTAAATGAAATACTTTTAAAATTTGCTAGTGAATATTTTAATTTATATTATGTATATGACTTTGTGAAGAAAGTGAATATAATTTTCCAAATTAAACATTGAAATGCAAAAAAATATTTAGTGTTGAACAAAAAAATTCATGAATTTGTTCTATTCGTGAAGTATGAGATCAGAAATCATATTCATCATTTACATTATTTAGCCATTAATAAATAGTTACCGTAGCTCACCTGATCACGTAATATAATGTAAGTATAGTTCTGTGCAAATAAATATTGCTCCATCTTTGCTACAAATTTTGGTACTTTACTAACTATAAACTACCCGCCCATATCTAAACAATTTATCACACAGTATGCCAATATTTAACTGTACATAAATTACAGAACACCGCCTATGTTCGTCAAAAAAACTTTTTATTTCACTAGTATTACTTTTTAATTTATTAGTTACCTGTATAATTTCAGTTTTTATTCCCAATCATTTTGCCATGCTTATTATATCAACAAGTGCTATTTACATTAATTCGGAAGGTTTGGCAAATATCAAAAAGCAACTTAAAAACCTATTGACGCATATTGAAAAAAATCTGCAATATTGTTCATTCTAAATATGTACGCTATAATGAAGGAAGATTCATAAAATATATGTCTATGTGCGTAAACAATTGCTGCTCTACACTTGGATTAATATTGTGACTATAAATTAATTATTAAGAGTATTGTAATAAATTTACCGGGGTATAACCTGGTTTTGAAACCCGGTTCCAGCTACCCGGGTTTTGATACCCGGTTCCGGGTACCCGGGTTTTGAAACCCGGTTCCGGGTACCCGGGTTTTAAAACCCGGTTCCGGGTACCCGGGTTTTAAAACCCGGTTCCGGGTACCCGGGTTTTAAAACCCGGTTCCGGGTAACCGGGTTCCGGGTTTCCTATACGCTATAATGAAGGAAGATTCATAAAATATATGTCTATGTGCGTAAACAATTGCTGCTCTACACTTGGATTAATATTGTGACTATAAATTAATTATTAAGAGTATTGTAATAAATTTACCGGGGTATAACCGGGTTTTGAAACCCGGTTCCAGCTACCCGGGTTTTGATACCCGGTTCCGAGTACCCGGGTTTTGAAACCCGGTTCCGGGTACCCGGGTTTTAAAACCCGGTTCCGGGTACCCGGGTTTTAAAACCCGGTTCCGGGTACCCGGGTTTTAAAACCCGGTTCCGGGTACCCGGGTTTTAAAATCCGGGTAAAACCCGGCTCCCAGAACCGGGTACCCGGTTCTTTCTGACAGCACTAATTTTAAGTCTTAATAATAAAAACATTTTGTACCTTCTCTGTAAACTTCGACGCCAGTTCATGGTGGAAACTGAATCCTAAAGTGTCTGAACACGAGAATTTTAAGAACGATCTCTCCTGTTTTGAAAAACGGAAAATCTTGGAAAATTGATTGAGGCTGCAAAAAAACACTGACCATGAACATCAAATGGTCTTTGACCAAGAAAATAAGAAGTGGCGTGACATTTTGAGCCGACTTTTAGATGTTATTCTTTTTCTGGCACGCCAAAATCTTCCTCTTAGGGGGCATAGAGAGGGGGTTTCATCAGACAATAGGGTTTTTTTTAGAATCTACACATCGATGGGAAATTTTAATGAAAAGTGTAGGGGTATCGGTCAAAAGACTAGTACAGACAAGATGTAGTGCTTATCACGACACTGTTAAACAACTGAAGAATAATTTTGAGAAACTTGTATCAAAACTCGAAGACATGTGTGATCCCAGCAGAGAAAACGTCGATACAAGAGAAGCAGCATCCACACTCGTACCAGTTTGTGTGTTTGAGTTTTTTATGCTACCTTTCTTTTTGGTGTGAAGTCCTAGAAGACGTTAACCTGACACAAAAGTATAAACAAACATTTGGGCTATCGCTGAAGAAGTGTGTCATAAAAATCAAAGCCTTAACATTTTTTCTTCAAAGCCAACGTATCCAAATAGTGGAAAGAGCAATTTCCTACGCAACTGAAAAATGTGAGGACTTGGATATTTCGATTGACAGAAGAAGAAGGAGAAAATTCCGAAAACGTATGCCAGGAGAAATGGCCCAAGACGCTGGACTAACATTGCCAGAAGAGCTGCAGAGAACTATGTTAGAATGTCTTGATAGATTTTACGGAGAACTAGACCATAGTTATAGGGCAATGGATGACATTCTCATTACATTTGGTGTTGTTCAGCCTAAAACTTTGCTGACGTCAATAGAAGAATAACTTCGTGGTATAGTTCAATAATCTATGATGAATTTTCTGCAGAGGACATTATTTTAGAGATTTTAAGAATGAGGGGCCACATGGAAGCCGCCAGCATTTCTTTCCAAGAAGCAGTCCAATGAACTACATTGCAACTTCTGAAATTCATTGTAAAATGGAACTATTCTGAGTCTCTGAGTCTGCTCCGAGTCTAGTGTTGTATCTAAGATTTTTTTCACTATTTGTGTATCGGTGGCTTTTTGTGAAATAAGTTTCTTAAAATTATAGTTGATAAAATCTTACTTAAGATCAACAATGAGCCAAGCGCGACTTACCAATCTTTTCATATTGCCCATTGAAAAGGAGAGGAAAGTAAATTGTGATAATGTGTTCGAATATGTTAGCAACATTTTAGCAAATAGTCACGTTAGCACTTTTAGTATTTGTTGTTTTATTTTGGGGGTGCTCAATAGCCGCCACTGCATAACTGAGGGCATGATAGTTATGATAAATTGGACGTTTCATAACGTCAGAAATTGATGAAAGGTTTGTGTTTTCATAACGGAATTAAATAAAAATATATATTAATAAGCATTTAAATTTTTATTTCATTAAAATATTGTATAATTTAAATAGTATATTATGAAACAAGTTTTTTAGTTTTTCAAGTACGGTCACCGGGTGTATAAGCAGGACGCGAAGCAGAGTGCTTTTAACGGCCCAGTGCTTGAAAGGCCCTTATGCACGTGTATCATGCATTATTTTTTTTATCCCTGCACTTATATGCATTTTGGACATTACATCCGTGGACAACTGTAGACCGGTTTCAACCTGATAGGTCTCATCAGTACATGCGTCTGAATGTAGCTACCAAACTATATACAACTCATGACTTATTAACCAGTCTTGGAATTAATGAGTCAGGCATGTCTTCAATTTTTCAACATTTCGCACGATGGCAATATTTTTGGAGTATTTTGCAACATAGCAATATTTTCAGAAATCTCGCCCCATTGCTATATTTACTGTAAGTACAAGATAATATTCAATTAGTGCCACAAATTCTAATTTCCTCCATCAAACATTCACGAACTCAGGTCTCCTTGGACTGGTAATTAGCGTCCAGGTGTGAGATTGACTTACTGTGAATTTAAAGCGCCGCCTGGTATTAAATCACCATGCGTCCGTCCTGTGCAAGTAGTAACTTCCAAGTTCGAGACTGTAGTAACCTAATAATCCAATTAAATCCTGAAAACTTCAACACGCCAATTTATTCACTGCACACGATCACGCAAAGCGCCGCGAACTTTGATACTTCGCGAACATATCTGATGAAGTGAGGCAGCTTAAAAGGTTTGCCAGCTTATTTATTGTTGGCTCTTAATTTTGGTCAATAATAGAATCTTGTTTTGTATAGTCGATGCTGACCCTAATTTGTTAACAGGAGCAAATAAAATTGCTGTAGAAATTTGCAAACATTAAAATCGAATTTAATATTATTTGAAGTGGCACGAACGCCAATAAAAGAACAAATGCTTAAAGAAAATGAAGGTGCGGTCACCACACGACATTCATATGCAATCATATACATATTTGTCATTTTTGACACAAATATAACTTTGTATCGTCAATCATCAGAGGATCAGAATGACAAGTATATCTTTGCATAGCCTCTCTATCAAAAGTCTCCGATATTGGTTAGCAATGAATTGCTATTAACAACCCGTTTTTAAGAAGATAAATTTGGAAATAATAGTTAGAGCAAAAATTTTCATATTCTCTCTATTGAAAGTCTCCGATATTCGTAGGCAATGAATTGCCAGTAACAATTAGTTTTTTTAGAAGGTGAATTTTGAAACAATGGTAAAAACAAAATTTAATTTAAACAATTTTTGTCCTCTTGGGTTTTTTTCCATAAACCTGACAGGTTTTGAAAAAGTTGCAAAACACTGAAAAACTTATATAGTAAACTACCAATTCTGTCACTCTAAAAATTAATTTTCAGGTCAATAAGTAAGTCGTCTGGGATATAGAAAAGCACAAAAAGACAGACAGATAGACAGATATGCAGACAGATAGAGACACAGCCAGACAGACAGGCACCACATCGAAAACCTAATATAAAATATTGCTCAATTAAAACTTAACCTAACCGAAAGAGGAAACAACAAAATAGCTATTTATGTAATAAAAACATAATTTAGGACATTACGGATGACCTCTAAAATTTAAAGTCCGAGCGAGCTTGTGAGCGAGGACTATAAATAGGGCAAATCCATAAGTCCTATTATAAACGCATTACATGCAAAACTTTATGTTCGACTGCTTTTAGCACTTTGGGAATACTTTTGAAATAAAAAGTAAAACAATATATCTGTGATGGGTGGGAAAAACAGTATAAGGCAAGAATTAGCATTTTAAGGAAGCTTCGACTTATACCTTTTGTCCCTCCAATAATCGTAGCATTTAAAGTTGTACTAAAACTGCCAACCTATTTAAAAGCCTTAACTGAATAATGTGACATATACTATTTCAAACACAATGTACACTCACATCACTTTCTGAAATATAATTTGACTTAGACTCATTTTCCCAAATTTTCGACTTTTTTTCCCACCCATCACAGATATACTCACATATTTTTATCATTTTTTGTCACACTAATGTCATGTCAGTTATTGTAAATTTAATTCAAATTGGATGAAATTACACTTGCGGAGGATATTGCAGGCCAAGCATAAGATGCAAGAGAATCATTACTGTGAACTAAATCAATTTGTATTGTATTTATTTGATGTTTACTTGATTAAAATTAAAAGCTGACACTAATGTCAATTATTGTACATTTAATATAAAAAATGAAATTACAGTTGCGGAGGAAGATTGCAAGCAAAGCATGAGATGCAAGTAAATCTCTACTACTGTCAACTAAATCAATTTGTATTGTACTTATTTGATGTTTACCTGGTTAAAATTAAATACTGATATTTCTGACATTGACAGCCATCCGTTTTAGTTTTTAATTATGTACTAGTCCGAAATGTATCAATTGTCGTTACTTTATTTTACTAGTACTATAACGAGGTACTTTATGGCCGCAAAACTATACCATAAAGCGAACTTTATCATTCAGTCGGACATAAACAATTTTATTTTTCATTGCTAGGTTTATTATTTTTTTCTTAATTAATAGGAAAATTGAAACATTTTATTTTTCAGTAATTGGTTGGTGTGCAAAATTTCAGTCTGTATTTCAGCTCACTAATTGCGAGTTTATGTTATATTCAAGTTTATCTGACAAAAAAAAAACTTTTTTCAACGGTTGAGCTTGATTGGGGTGAACAAAACAGATAACCTTAGACCTTTAAACCTTAAAATTCAGATAAATCGATATTTCTCAAATGTAGCCACTGTTAATCAAAACCATTCAAATCATCTGACGAAATTTGGGAATTCAGTTGCAAAATAAGTAATACAGTTGTCTTTTGGTACGGACTTGTAGATAAAAATATTGTTAATTATCTTAAAACTTGTGTTGATTTATTTCTTGGATCAAAACGTATATAAGTATATTTCTTGAAAGCGTTCTATGAGGAATTCCAAACAATGGTTACGGAAGTTTAATAAATCTTCATCAGTTAATGCATAGTCAGTTACAGCAGCAAAAATTTTTGCACCTAAATGGACCTATATGGTTTCTATTTGCATAAAGTTATGAGCATTTTTGTATTCGATATTCTCCAATGGCATTTTGACTAAATAATCTACCTCAAATATCCATAAATTTAAGAAAATACTGGAAAAACCTCTTTCCTTTGTTAATATCTAACAATTCATAGGTTAAAGGGAAATTGCTACAAATGGGTAGACATGGGAAGGATATGAAAAGGCAGGATATGACCGTTCACAGATTCCATAATATTCTATCATTAAAGTTATTTTGCGTTTGCACGAATATTATTATCTAGGTATAATTAAACTTTATCAGTTAATACTTAGTCACTTGCAGCAGCAAAAAATGTAGTACCTAAATACACGCATATGGTATCTATTTGCACAAAGTTATGAGAATTTTTGTATTCGATATTCTCCAACGGAATTTTGTATAAATAATCTCGCTCAAAGTTTCCATAACATTTTATCATTAGAGTGGTTTCGCGTTTGCACGAATATTTTTATCTGATTAAAATCGCAAATCAAAGTATAAGTACATACGAAAGGCAAATAACTACATAAATGATTAAAGGAAAAATAAAACACTTTGTTGAGATTCACTGATTTTTAAATATTTCTCTACTTCCTAACTTGATAAAATTTGAATCGAAATATACGGAAAAAAATTCATCAACATCTCGTAAATAAGCTAAGAGGCATGGACATACCAGTTAGTAATAAGCTGATATCATTCGATGTATCCAGTTTATTCACTTCAGTTCCTCTGACGGAACTAAATCTCATAATTAGGAAGAAAATTCAAATTAGCGACCTCAATAAACATGAGAAGATTGAATTTCAAAATTTATTGGCAACCTGTGTATAAAATTACTTCAAATTTCAAGACCAAATTTTTATACAGACAGATGATTTACCTATGGGTTCTCCACTATCTCCACTTTTAGCTGAAATTTATGTCACATTTCGAACCGTTCATATTTGAAAAGTAAACATGGTTCAAATAAATTAAATTCTGGGCAAGTTGATGACATATTGGTAATTTGGATAGGAACTGAGAGACAATTATCGCAATTCTTCATCTTTTTTTAAAATTTAATCAATAAAAACATTACTTTTACTATGGAGATGGAAATTAAAAATTCAATCAACTTTTTAGATTTAACATTGACAAATATAAAGAATAGAATAGATTTTATAAATTTTATAAAAAATTATAAAAATTAGTTCAAATCAATCATTTTCATGCAAAATGGCAGCCTTCAATAGTTTTATTTTTAGTATACTAAACGTACCTATGTCGAAAGAAAATTATGACGAAGAAGTACAAACTATTAAATTGATTGCTACAAATAATGGATATAATTGTAAATGAGTAGATTCCTTAATTAAGAAACTATCAAAAAGTAGATCGAAAAATTTATTATATAATGTTACAGACAAATAGATCATAAGTGGTTCTAAATTAATTATGTTAACAAAGTTAATGTAGATATTAAGAATAGATTAAGTAAATAAATTAAGGCAAAAGGTAACTAAGGTAGATTAAGGCATTAAATGTATTATTGAAAATAAATCTAATTTAGGATCTGTGTTATTATGTAACTATAAAGATAAAAAGACATTAGGTGAGCAAAGTGGAGTGTATAAACTAAAGTGTTCGGAATGTGATGCGTTTTATATTGGCCAAACTGGATGGAATTTGGATACAAGGCTCAACGAACATCAAAAAGCAATAAAGGACAAAAAAGCAACGACGGGGTTGTCAGAACACTGCATAATTGAGAACCATTTTGTGAATAAGGATGGCCTTTCATTAATACATACTGACAGTAAGGGACAGAAGCTGAACTTGCTAGAAATTTTAGAGATTAAGGTGATGGGGAACCTTGTAAATGAATAAATGAACAAGTGTATTTTTACCCCGTTATCTGATGGTAATCAGTTTTTGTATTAGTTAAAAGATAACTCTTGAAAATGGTCGTGAGGCCGAAACAATTATAGATAAATCTTTAAAAACCAGTGAAACTCAACCAAGCGTTTTATTTTTCCTTTAATTCAAATATGTTTTACCAAGAGGTAACCACCCATACTTTAATTTAAACATAATTTAATTTAATTAAAATAACTTAAATTTAATTTCAACATAATTTTTAAGTTAGATGTACTTAGTGTAAATAATTGACATAATATATCTCTAATTACTCATAATATAGACCAACATATCACAAAATATCAGGAATGAATTGGATCAATACTGATACGCTGGTTTTTGAAATATTGTTAATAATGTAATGGATTTGAGAATATCACTATAAATCACATGATCACATCAAAAATATAAATATCTGAAATATCAAAAACCACGCATTGGATCTCAAAGAAATTAAATATACTGTACACCAATATATCACCCAATATCAGGAATAGATACTGATACGCTGGTTTTTGAAATATAGTTCATAATGTAATAGCTGTATTTGAGAATATCCCTGTAAATTATATGATCACACTAAAAACATAAATATCTCAAGAACACACATTGGATATTAAAGAAGTTACAATGCTATAGAACAATATATCACTGAATATCAGCAATAAATTAGATTAATATTGATAAGGTGGTTTTTGAAATATCATTAATAATGTAATAGCTGGATTTGAGAATATCACTGTAAATCACATGATCTCAATAAAAATATAAATATCTTAAGAACCACGAATAGAATATTAAAGAAATTAAACATACAGTAGACAAACATAGCACCTAATATCAGGAATAAATTGCGATCAATATTGATAAGCTAGACTCTGAAATATCGGTAATAATGTAATAACTGGATTTGAGAATATCACTGTAAATCACATAATTACACAAAAAATATAAATATCTCAAGAACCACGCCTTGGATGTTAATGAAATTAAACATAATATAGACCAATATATCATTTAAGATCAGGAATAAATTGGATTAATACTGATAAGTTGTTTTTTGAAATATCGTTAATAATGTAATAGCTGTATTCGATAATATCACTATAAATCACACGTTCACACCAAAAATATAAATATCGTAAGAATGACGCATTGGATATTAACAAAGTTAAACATACTATTGACTAATACATCGCTTAATATCAGGAATAAATTGTATCAATATTGATGCGCTGGTTTTTGAAATATCGTTAATAATGTAATAGCTGGATATGAGAATATCACTGTAAATCACATGATCACACCAAAAATATAAATATCTCAACAACTACTCATTGAATATTAAAGAAGCCTATATACCATAATATCACTTAATGTCATGAATAGATTGGATCAATATTGATATGCTGGTTTTTGAAATATCGTTAATAAAGTAATAGCTGGATTTGAGAATATCACTATAAATCACATAATCACAGGAATATATAAAATATCTCAAGAACTGCGAATTGGATGTTAAAGAAGTTAATCATACCGTAGACCAATATATCACTCAATATCAGGAATGAATTGGATCAATATTGATATGTTGGTTTTTGAAATATCGGTAATAATGTACTAGCAATAATGATTTGAGAATACCACTGTAAATCACATGATCACAATAAAAATATAAATATTTCAAGAACCACGCATTGGATACTACAGAAATTAACCATGCTGTAGGTCAATATATCACTTAATGCCAGGAATAAATTGGATCTATATGCCAGGAATAAATTGGACTGATACGCTGGTTTTTGAAGTATCGTTAATAATATAAATATGACTTATTGTGGTAAATGATTTTGGTTACTACCAAAATTGCTAATATTTTGTGGCTGCGATTACATTATCGTCTGCTTTTTGGAGGCCATCTAGTGTGCATCTGTGACTCAGTCGGGACATATCAGTAGGTGATTCGGATCCTGGACCCACGAAATATCAGTATCATCATACCTGCGCCATTCAAATTAATTTATTCTTGATTAGTATTAAGTACTGTGGTTTTAATATATGTATACACCTATTTTAGTTAGTTAATACTAAAAATTATTTTTATGTCGGTCTTAAATGCTGCTGTTTTTATATATCTACATATGTTTGAATTCTTTTATATTATTTATAATTATGTCAGTATTAAATGCTGATATTTTATATATATACCTACTGTAGGTATTATTATTATTATTATTTTCATGTTAGGATAATTTGCTGTTCTAACTCTAATTGAATCGTTTATTTCAGAAACCGGTTAAGTGTACTTTTTAAAAATTCCATGAAACGATGAAAAACACTATATCATTTCATATTTTGTATATTGTATTGAAATATCCCATAAAAAGGAATGTCAGTTAAACGGATAATGCAAAATATATACCTTTTGATTACTAATATACCGTGTTTCCTTAAAAAAAAAAAATGTCTGTTGACGGACGGGTTTCTGAAACAAACGCTTCAATTTTACATTGTTCTTTTTGACTTGTGTAAAACTGTATTGTTACTCAACACCAATAAATACTATACTATACTCATCATGCAACAATGGTTTTCTGTATTGCTGCTCTTGACCCAGTTTGCTGCCCATTTCCCCTATAAACAAACTACTATCCATCCACGATGTATTTGCATCAGGGGAGTCTAAGAATATCTAGTTATTTTGTTGGTAGTGTTTTGGTAATTACTGAATTCCCAAGTGGAACTCGTCAAAACTTTTTAGGTTAAGTTACTGTATAAATATTTTTTAATCTTCGCGGTCTATACTTTGAGTACAGTACAGTATAGTATAGTATCGAGTATAGTATCCCACTTTGATAGAAGAACTGTAAAATTGCACCCAGTTTTTTTTATACAATCTTCCAACTACTGGATGTGCTCATTGTTTTTCTAGAATCGTCCAAAAGTTAGTAATTTCATTAACTTACAGCACCCATGGTTCAATGGATAGCTCCAGGCAACAGCTTTGATGTGAACATAAACGTCACTGCAATTATCTCCAAAATAATGGAGTATAGAAGCTAAGTTAGAAAACAATACTGTGAATGTTCATTTTTGCACAAATTTATTATGAATTTAATATGGAGAATCAGTTGCAAAAGTACAAAGAGCAAATGTGGAAAATGAGAGACGTTTGTAAGTACTACTTTCTTTATTAAGTTAGGTCTAAGGTTTTATCAAATAATATTTTTAATCTATTAAAAGAATCAAGAATAAAGTGTGCTCTTGACCGTAAAGCACTGTAATGATGAGATCTGGAAGATTGAAATGGATCACGCATTCTCCATAGAATTCAGTTCTATAAAAAAGTTGTTCAAATACCTCATTATTTGTTACAATATTTTGAAACAAAAATTATCCAGTAAAATTTTTAAACTGTTTTTTTTCAATTTTCGTACATTTTTGAAATAACAAATTTAAAGTGTTCTATTTCCGACGGCGTTCGAATTGATTTTCGAAACTTAACAAAATACGAAATCGAAACTTAACCGTACTGACACTTTCTGTTATGCAAACTTATGTAATAGCTATTTATGCACTTAGGTCGTTACTAGGATAATTACGCCCGAAAAACGGTGATATCCAGCTCGAGAGCTTTCGGCTTCGAGAGTTTTTCGGTGAAGACGTAGTGCATACAAGATTTTATTTCTCACTTTTTCTTTTATTCGTCTGGAAAATACACTCCAGGGCGTAATGAATTCATTACGGCATTTTATTACGCCCCGGTTGTTATGGACATGTTTCTGTTTACAGAAAACACACTCCAGGGCGTTATTATTCCATTGCGCCCTCTTAATACGCCCCGGTTGTAATGAACATGTTTACATATCTAGTATCCCAGATGTTATGATTGAATTAAAGTAAAGTGTAAAATACATGTTTTTATCGGTTCTACTCCTACTTAAAGAAATAATAATAAACCGAAACAAAACCGAACAGGCACTTTATTTTCATACAAACCAGTTTAAAAATGTGTACCGGTTTGACTCTTCTTATGTTAAATACTTATGTCTATTTTAAATAGTCATGTGCAAAGCGCGGATTTATAAGCATAAAAAATTACAAAATAAGTGCTTAAAAATGCATACAAATCTTAGAAAATAAGCATATAAAATAGCATAAAGATTAGAATAAGCACAAAAACGCAGAAAAAGCATGAACAGGCATATTTTATGTTTTATGAAAATACAGAATAACAAAACAAAACATAATTTTATTAACAAGAACGCACTATAGGTAGATAAAAGTAATATTAATAACATAGGTTTTGGTGATTAATATTAGTAACAATAATAATTAATAAGAAATGATGATTACTGCTCATTTTTAAATGAACTAATAATTAAATGTTTTTCTAAATTTTCAACACAAAATCTCATTCTCCTATCACTGAGCACATTTTTTAAGTGTGAAACGCTTATCTCCACATCCACACTTGTAATCGGTGCATATTTAAATTTGGGAACAATTGTAATATTTATCAGCAAATCTTCCTCGAAATCTCCTTTTAAAACAGGTGCAATGCATAAATTGCGCATAAAATTCTTTTAAATTAGAATATGCTTTCAACATATATGCAGCGGCATGAGAAAGCATCAATAATAATAATTTATCATTTGGTACGTGGTTTGGCAAAAAAAAAGTGTTAATCCATCGTGAACGAATTTGGCAACGGTATTGACATTTGTTTCTTCTAACTGCTTGGAACTAATTAAAAATGATTAGTGGAGTCTTCGTTTAATATTCCAATCATTAAATGGACTATGTACCGACCACATGAATTAGTAGTTTCATCTACACAGAAACATATGTAATTGTTGCCAATTATCTTTTTTATTTCCTCAATAGTGTGTTTATATACTTGCTCGACATAGTTTTTGCGAATGGTTGATTCGACAGGAATATGTCTACCGGTGTATTTTTGTAAAACAGATTTAAACATACTATTATCTAGTTTTTTTAACGGAATGTTAGAAGATACCATCGTATTGCATAAATCAAAGTAAAATTCATTTTCATTCTGTGTAGAAGAACTCGCAAAAGAATCGGAAATAGTTTGCTGAGTACTCTACTGCTGAGAGTACTGCTTGCAGATTTGTGTTTTTTTTAATTTTTCAGGTAAACTGTTGTTTTGATATGTTGTGTTATGTTAATTTTCTTCTCGCAGTTAATCTACAACATAATACATGCTTGTACCTAGGCCAATAGCAACACAAAATAAAACTTACCGGTTTGATACAAGCCCTGCAAATTAATTTGCCGTTCTCATATTTTAATTCAGAATGTCCACGTATCCATTCATCGACGAAAGGTTTTACTTTCGGCATTTTATACAAGAAAACTTATAAACACGTAATACACACAAGGCACAAGCACAACGCACTGAAGATTGAGATAAATTGGACTGAATTGATAGCACACTTGCCCCAGATGCGTTCTGTGCTGATTTTGTGATAACCAAGCACTCCAGACGTAACGGAGTAATATTAATACTGAATTTCCATTACAATAATGTGCAACAAAATATATTCCAAGCTAATATAAATAATAGGCTATAAAATTGAGAAAGAAGCAAATAAGCACAAAAAATAAGGAAATATGCACAAAAATGCATTAAAGCAATTATAAGCTTAAAAACTGAAAATATGCAAAAAAGCACAAAACAAAAATTGTCACGTTACTTCATTTGCTGAAATTCGTATAGATACGAGGTCATTTTTGTCTGCTATTAAAACTGATGTAAAGCATAATATCTCGAAATCCGCGCCTTGGTCATGTTAATAATCGTCGATATATTGCAGGGAGGTCTCAACGCGAACTTTCCACTGATTAGCTGCCCTATAAAGGGACGAAACAATCAAAGTTTGCGTCGCAAATGTGCGATGTTATGTAACTCCGCGTTATTTTTAGCAAGAGACATTTACGTTGTGCGCGTCTGGCGGAATTATCGACGTCAGCTCTGTCAATTTCATCTCTGCGCTTTCCAATTCCGTTTGGAAAATTGGGAGTTGTCCTTACCTCCAGCAATCTATCACTCTGTAATTTCCTGCCGTGATATAAATCAATCATCCGACATACGCGTCCGTAATTCACGTGGAGATTGCCTCAGCACAAAATCTATTTACATGGACAAATAAATTTTATCGATCTTCAAGTACGGAATAATGAAAATACGTTTTCGCGCTCATTTAGGCAATACATGGGAGGGATTGTATACAGGATTGTATTGTATAATGTAATACCTATTTTGGCTGCATTTGTTGCACACAACAGTTTTCAATCTAGTATCTAACTACCTACCTACTCCTTTGTTTGCTTTGTTTTAATTGTTGACTGAACTCTATAATTAGAAATTATAGAGATTAATTCAATAAAAACTTTTAAAAATCAAAAAGTAACATAAACCAAGTCTTACCACTTCATCTCAGAATTAACATCCTTATTGCAATCCTCTCGCACAAAACGGTGACTCTCGTACAGTATTGGTACCTCGCAAAATTATACGGTGCTATCCAGTAAAATATTCACGCTATTTTCGCGATAAAATCAAACTGTTATAAATCCCCTGGAGCGGTAGCTGCAACTCGTCGGTTTCACGGAAACGAAACGCTCCCAGGTAATAACGGGTAATAACAAAGTTACGCTTGAGAATAAAATGCAAATGCCATCACTGAAAAGTATTGACTCGGCCGCTACGAATGACTGGAATTACAGAGCGTGGAAACACTCCTGAAATATTAAATGGAATCCGTTAATTTTGCCCCCGTCGTAATCCCGGCGCGCCCCACGCGATCCCTCCATTTGTGCCATTGGATTATTAAAAGGGCCATGACTTTCAAGGACCCACCGAACTTTATTTACATCCGCAAAGATGACTCTCAAACACACACAAATAAAATAAAAACGGAACTAAAACATAAAAGCAAAATAAAATAAACGATAGAAGATGAGTAAAATAACTTGACGTTTCTAAGTGCGTTATAATCATTAATTTTCAAAAAATTACGTAGAATATGTTGGCAATTTAAAGAAGAAATTATCTTATCTCTAGAAAAATGAACACACTCAATTGACACTGACCTGAAAATTGTACAACAAGAACAAAGAACAAATTTTTTATGAAAATTGCAAAACGTGATTTCATGAAAATATTATAATTTTATAAGAATTTTCATGATAAAATTAGAACACAATAAGATTAAAAAAAAACAAAAACATAAACAACTGATATAACTAGATGAAACACTCATTCTAGAAAGAGAAAGTTCAGTTATAAAAAAAATTGTTTAACAATTTTCGGGAAATTCGAAAATGAGCCATCTCAACAAAAGTCTCCCGAAAATTCTAAGAGTATCATGTATTAAAATTTAATGTAGAGAAAATTGTAACCGATTTTAAATTGAAACATCTAAAGTGGGGAGCACATGATTTTCTCCATGTGTTTACCGAAGAAAGTGTGTTTTTTTTAATGTTTTAAACATTTACTTACTTACACAAAATTTCTAAAATAATTCGAGGTGTATCATCTATCAGAATTTATTGTAGAGGATATTGTAAGAAATTTTAAATTTTAACGTCTAAAATGATGCATGCACGGATTGCATGGGAAATGATGCGCGTGCAAATGATGCATGCGCATTATTTTCCACCTATATTTACACAAGTAGGTACGTATTTTATTTTTCAACATCAAAACATATACTTACACAAAAAAAAAAGTTTAGTCTATCAAAAAGTAGTCTTTGTGCACACAGTAACCTTGTCACAGACGCACAGACTCGCGAGAAATCATTACTTCCCGAATACTGTAGTTATATGATAGTAAACAATCTGTTTAATTATACAATATTGCACCATATTCATATCATATCATAACTAATGATTCATATGTTATTTTTCCTTTTTCTAACTAGCATTTATTTATTATAAATAGTGGAACATTATTTTTGTTTCTCAATTCCCGTTTTGACTCGGTAACGTAACGTCAAATTCCCGTTTTGACTCTATAACGTAACGTCAAATTATCGTTTTGACTCTGTAACTTAACGTGAAATTCCCGTTTTCACTCCGCAACCTAATTTTAATTGCCTGTTGTATTAAAGTTGCGTATTTTAAACCAAGTACTTCATATATTATAATTGATATTTCTTAATAAAGTAAAAGTGTATGAAACAATAATGAAGATTGTTTTTAAAAATTGATCTGTTACATCAAAGTATTTAACTCGTTGAACTTTTTTGATGTATTTAAAATATACTGGGAATAGTGCATTCTTGGTTCATCTGTGGCGCATAACGATCAGTCGAGTTCGCTTCGCCCGCTTGGAGTGTGCTCCTGTGCTTGCGCAAAGTAACTGGTGTTTTTTTAGCGCCTTTAGTTCTTAGCCCTAATTAGTTGTAAGAGTTTACATAATTTATAGCTAATTAATATAGTGTTTATCGATATTGTGCATTACATAGATTATTTGGATAATTTTGAGCATTACCATATGAAAAACAATTTTCTTTTATAAGGGAAACCCTGCATCTGTACGATTTTGCAGAAGATACTATTTTAGTTGAAGATGCAAATCAAGCATTCATTTCACAGACTGTACCGCTAACTAGGCATCCTAGTTTAGGTGATGCTGGAAATTAGGCGTCAAACTATTAACAAAACCACAAAATTAGACAATTTAAACTAACAATTAAAAATTCGAAACTAGTTAACAATTTCCTGTAATTACCATTTTATTCTGTTGGAATATTTCAAACTGCCTTTTAATTTTTGAATCTTATTTTTCAGTACTAATTCATATTCTACCTAATTTGCCGATTCTATACAGAAGACGTAGACGACGATGTTGTAATAGTCTAATATAAATATCCATTTTTCTGTTGATCTCTGGAATATATTAAAAAATGGAAAAAAGCCCTCCAACTGGTCAATTTCCAATTCTGAAAGAACCCATTTTGGCACAAAACAAAAAAAAACATGCTCCTACTGCAGAATTGGAATTCTACAAAATTCTACATACATGTACGAATTTGAATGAAAATATCATGAAACACCATTAGATTTTCTTTAAAAAATAAAAACACTATTATTAAAAATCATCAACTTGAAATATTTTCTTCTCATTTTTCTTTTATTATCGCACTTATTATGTATTTCACATTAATGCTTATGCTTGGAGCTATTTATATTTCAGGGAAGAGAAGAAAAGAAGAGGAAGAGAAGAGGAACAGTAGAGAAACGGATGACTAACAGAAGAGAAAGAGAAGAGGAAAAGAAGAGGAAGAGAAGAGACGGAGAAGAGGAAGAGAAGGGGGAGAGAAGAGGAAGAGAATAGGAAGAGAATAGTAAGAGAAGACGAAGAGAAAACGAAGAGAATAGGAAGAGAAGAGGAAGAGAAGAGGAAGAGAAGAGGAGGAGAAGAGAAAGATAAGGGAAAGAGAAGAGGAAGAGAATGGGAAGAGAATAAGAAGAGAATAGGAAGAGAAGAGGAAGTGAAGAAGAAGAGAAGAGGAAGAGAAGAGGAAGAGAAGAAAAGTGTGATTGAAGAGAATAAGGGAAATTCAAAAATGAACACACTCAATTGGTACTGGAATGTGTACAATATGAATACCAACGGAATTCCATGAAAATATCGTTATAATTGCATAAAGGTTTCCATTAAAATACAATGTTATACTCTGATTTTTCTAACTGGCGTGCGCGTCATCAAACAGCTGTGCGATGAGGTTTTTTCGTACCAACGTGATTGTTTTCGAGAATATGCATAACAATAGTTTAAGAATCGAAATTAATCTGAAGATCATGTGTTACATAACACTGATCACCGGTGGTTATAAATAGGTAATCGGTGTATTAACCGCGGACACAATTTTCGCCTGCCAATCATGTAATAAATCATGTTATGTTGGCATCGGCGATATTTTCTCGGCGACGATGCCACATCTTTTTCACTAATGCTTCAAACTTCTTTGACGTCTAACTTGTTACATTTGATCGATTATTACAATGCATATTTTGTCATTGTAGATGGTAAACCATAACCACAAGATTGATATCTGTACGATAAACGGTAGAGAAGTCGATGAATTTGATACGAACCGCGCACTGTCGCACAAGATTGCACGGGCGCAACAGCTGATTGCAGCCATTTTTAAATACCCAGGACAACTGGCAACCTTGTAAAATTGTGCCATCATTATTATGATTATTATTTTGATGACGTGCACGCCAGTTTAGAAAAATCAGAGTATACTTTTCCTAAAACATAATAGCTATTTGTATTACAAGGAAGTAAAGTGCACCATTTCCTCCCACGGATATTTGGTCAAAATCTAAGGGAGGAAGTGGCACTTCAATCCCGAGTAATACATATGATTTTTTCTACGACTTTTCTCAGTGTTTTGCATAAATATTATATTTTCTTGTACATGACAATTAAAAGGCCAAATGTCCAAATGCACAAATTGAAAATATTTATATTTTCAATCACTGCCCAACAATATTCTCCTTTTTGTATTTTTCCTTGGATTTGTCTAACGTTTTAATGTGCTAATTGTCAATGCGACATAAGTTTTTGTATAACAGCTCGAATTTTTCAAATATGTTAAAAACACTCCTGCTTAACTAAACTTGATACTTGGCATACATTTTATCAATTTAACAGTTTTATTTTTCAAATTTGTATTCCACATTGGTGCATTATCGGAATTACAATAGCAATTCTTTTAAATGTTGAGTAAATGTTGTGGAGGAACATTTTAAAATGTATCACATATCAAAATTTCTGAAAATTTTGTTTTGGTGATCCGAAACTCTAAGTCGGACAACTTTTTTCAGTTGAGAGTATGCTGACCAATTTTAAAAATCTAGAATTAAACTTCATTATTTGCACTCACATATAGATGAAATAATGCCCCAAGTATGCATACAATGGAAGAGCGTTATTAGGGAAAGCGGGGCATCCATATGATAGCAGATTGTTGCTGGAGTGTACAAAGAGGTCAACCTCAAGCCATGCTTTCGAAAAAAATCCTACAAAAGAAGAATGATATTTTTAAAGAAACTGTGTTAAAAAATTACGTTTGTATATAAAAAAAAGTGTTATTGTATTATTTCAAAAAGTAGAGCTGCTTGAAGATAAGCAATATTATTTTTGTAATTAGCACCTTAGATGTGCTTAGAAACAGTCACAAAATGTCAGGAAAAAAAGTTTTTAAGTCTGACTTTAAGTTGACAACCAAAGTCAACATTTCAGTGTTGACCAGTGATATTAACGCATTAGATATTTCTTTGAAAAACAAACTGTTTACACTTTGTAGATTGCAAAAATGTTTAATTGCATTTTTGAAAAGTTTTTTTATCAATGATATTTTACAATAATGAAGGCTCTGCATGAAAGCTTGTACCTTTTTTTGCTCACTCTGTATAATTAAAAATACAGTTTCAGTACATAAGATACATTACAAGAATACAACTTGCAAAAATAATACAATACTACTCTAGATTTTGCTAAAACTACCAAAATTCTCTAAAAATTATAAGTAATTCTTGACTCAATAAATTTCTTTACATGAAGGCATAAATATTCCAATGTCAAAAAAATTAGCAATGAATAATAAATTTCAACATGTTGATTAACATTGTAGTGTGTAATTTCATAATGTTAGTTTTGTGTAACACTATAAAGTAGTTTATGAACACACATCACGATCATGACGTGATATTTTACAATAATGAAAGCTCTGCATGAAAGCTTGTACCGTTTTTTTGCTCACTCTCTATAATTGAAAACACAGTTTCTGTACATAAGATACATTACAAGAATACATCTTGCAAAAATAATACAATACAATTCTAGATTTTGCCAAAACTACCAAAGTTCTCTAAAAATTATAAGTAATTCTTGACACATTAAATTTTTTTACATGAAGGCATCAACATTTCAATGTAAAAAAAATTAGCAATAAATAATAAACTTCAAAATGTTGAGTAACAATGTAGGTTGTTATTTCATAATGTTAGTTTCGTGTAACACTATAAAGTTGTTTATGAACACACATCACGATCACGACGTCATAATCCCATAAGAGTTTCTATGAAAACTGCATCTGAATGAATGTTTATAAACACACATCGTCATAATCCCGTAAGAATTTCCATGAAAACTGCATCTGAATTAATTACTTAAAAAATCAATATTGAAATTACTCACGAGATAATACAGTGTGAGTCACCAGGAAAGGTAAATATTTTAAGGAGTGCAGCATAGGTCAAAATAAAATAAAGTCATATGAACATAGGTATATAATATATTAAATTCTGCTAACTTCTAGACTTTTATGAAAATTTTACAATGTAGGCAAAAAAAACGGTATAAATTGAAAATATACATATTTTCAATAATAATTAACACATTTCAATAAAAAAAAAACAATTTCTTTTATTCTGTCTATTTTTTTATTCTTCAAATTATATTTCTCAGAATTTTCTCAATAATAATAATAATATTAATAATAATAATACTAATAATAATAATAATACTAATAATAATAATAATAATACTAATAATAATAATAATACTAATAATAGACAATAAAAGTCTACCAACTTCAACTAGTTGTATCTCCGGAACTATTGAGAACTATATCTACGAGGGCGGTTTGACGGAAGAGTGACTTTTCAAAGGTAGGTAACACTTTCGCTATAATAACTATGTTGCTAGCTCCTGGGGTCTTTCGGAGGTCTACTGTCAAAATTTGGCACCATTCTGAGAGATAGATTATGTTTTATACTAATTTGAAGAAAACTGTTTTCGTTGTTGTGTAAATATGGAGAAAAAATAATTTCGAGTGTTGATTAAATATTATTTTCTACGTGAGAAAACAATTAAATAAACCGACGAAAAGTTACGTAAATATTATCCAGAATCTGCTCCGTCCCATGGAATGATTTGTAAGTGGTTTCTGCTTTTAAAAGTGGCCATATGAGCACGGTTGATGCAGATCGTCCGAAACCATAATTTACTGTAACTACTCCAGAAATGGTTAATATACTCTATGGCCTTGTAATTGACAATCGTCGAATAAAAGTTCGTGAGATAGCTAATGAAGTAAACATCTCAACCGAATATGTATACAATATTTTCCATGAACATTTCAATAAGAAAAAGCTATCCGCGAGATGGTTGCCGCGTTTGCTTAATGGTGATCAAATGCGCGCTCGCATTAAGAATTCAGAAGAATGTTTGGCCATCTTCAACGTAATTCTAAGGATTTTTTTCGTCGATATGTCACAGTAGATGAAACTTGGATACATCATTATACTCCAGAAACAGAAATACAGTCTAAATAATGGATTTCTTCATGCGAACATGCTCCCAAGAAGGCTAAAACACTTTTTTTCGGCCAATAAGGTCATGGCACAGTTTTTTGAGATTCAAAAGTGCATTCTTTATTAATTGTTTACAAAAAGGAAAAACGATAACTGGCCAGTATTATGCTGATTAGCTGACATGTTTTGATGCCGAACTTGAAAAACAACAACCGCATTTAATGAAGAAAAAAGTGTTGTTCTATCACGATAATGCGCCCTCTCATACGTCTGGATTTGCTACAACTAAATTGGCTGAATTGCTTTACGAATAACTACTTTATCCGCCATATTCGCCAGATCTGGCTCCCAGTGATATGATTATTTCCAAATTTAAAAAAAAGACTGGGTGGAAAAAGATTTCAGGCAAATGAATAGGTGATAACCAAGACAAATGCATATTTTGAAGACATTCCGAAAGATAACTTTTTGGAAGGTTTAAAAAACTGAAAACTCGCTGGGCTAAGTGTGTACAGTTGAAAGGGTGTTATGTTGAAAAATAAAATATAATTTTAACAAAAAAATAACGTTTTCATTAAAAAGTCACTCTTCTGTCAAACAGCCCTCGTATGTTCATATGACTTTTATTTTGACACATACTACCACTCCCTAAAATACTTACATTTTCTCGTCACTCACCATTTATATAAAAATATCGTTGAAATTTAGCGAAAATTGAATTAAAATTTGATGTACGGTATGTACGGAATTGTGGTACTATTTTTCTCAACATACTTTAGAAATCTCAACTCCTTTCAACTTATTAAATGTGTGGTCGCAATCCTTATATGCGTAACTGCGAAACTACTGTTTATAATCGGGACTAGGTGATTTTGGGTATAATCACTAATTGCGTAAACTTGCCGTTAAAAAAATAAACTCCACAGCTGCTTCACCCCATAATAACCCCTTTAATATTACAACCTCTGAGCACGCCTCTGGATGCACACTATAAATTAATTATCATAAATGTATAAAGTTTATTTTTTAATATAATCCTGGGAATTGCGTGCTTTTTCGCGTCTTCCTGTCGTGTTTGCATATGTGAGTAATTCAATTACAGCGCTCCTCGTTCATTTCTAACTGCGACGCGAGTTGTATGCAGAGCTTTTATAAGCGACTTTTGCGTTTTCCGTGATTCCTTGAAATGTAGAATCTTGATTTTGTTCTATCTTGAGCCGTTTTTGACTTCACAAAAAATGTCATCACATCCACATACAGACAGACTTGTTTTTTTTTCGAAAATAGTCCTAATGTATACATACGTATTAAAAATATATATTTCCGTTGAAATCTGGTAATTGAAAATTTTAACGAAAACCATTGTTCCCGATGTATACTTATGTGGAGAATGTAAAAAAAACATTTACAATAAAAATAAATGAAAGTTTATATGGTATATTTATTGATATAAGAACAGCCTTTTTCGGCTGCTATTTCTAATTACCGCCGCCAAGGTTTTAAATAATGTGAACATAATGTATTCTATTACCAATTAATAAATTCCCAAATGATATGAATAAAACAAAGCCGTTAAAACAACGTTGCCCTCAGCGCGGCGCAATCAACCTGTCCTTTATGTTGCCTGCCTATTAATAATGCAAGCTCCCCATTATGACTAATTCCCATTGTCTTACACTTATGTTATAAACAGGAAACCTGCTTCACCTCCGATCGATTCGCCCCTGCCTTGTGTTTATCGGCGACCTCCGCGTTTCCATCGATTTGTTTTCTTTGTACGGAGCTTGGAAGCTCCGCTTGAATTTATCGCCTCGTTTCGGCAGATTGCCTGTACATGTGCGATCACATCCTGCCCAATTCATGGCAACCATTCGTAAGCGATGGCGGACGTAGTTGTAAATTCGCATTCGCAAGTACCTCACATATTAGGTTCGTCACGATTAAGCAACCGAGGATATTAAATTTAGACATTTGGAGGGTGGGGGGACGTGGTTAGTTAAGGCTCCGACGTTTGATCAATAGTCGTGGGTTCTATTAAAAATTTAAATTTAGAAATTGGGAGGCACGTGGTTAGTTAAGGCTGTGACTTTTGATGAATAGTTGTAGGTTATTTTCCAAATACATTTACATTTACATTTAGAAATTGGGAGGCACGTGTTTAGATAAGGCTCTGACTATTGATCAATAGTCGTGGGTTTTTTTCAAATACATTTACATTTACATTTTGAAATTGGGAAGCACGTGGTTAGTTAAGGGTCTGACTCTTAACAGTCGTGGGTTCTCTTCCACATTTAAATTTTGTAACTGGGAGGCACGTGGTTAGTTAAGACTCTGACGATTGATCAATAGTCGTGGGTTCTCTTCCAAATTTGGAATAGCAGAAATTAAGGCTTTGATTTTGATCAATACTTGTAGGTTCTCTTCCAAATTTGGGATAGCAGCCATTTATTCTCGAATATTCTCTTTCAATTGGACTGTCGTGGCTGATGTGTTGATGTAATGCTGACTTTTTAAGTATCCCCTGAGAAAAAAGCCAGGAAGAGTCCCCACGGTAAGAAGAAGAACCAAAATATTGTAGATACGCACACAGTATTTGCAAAAATATAATTTTTAACAAAAATGGTACTTACAAAGCTCTGCCTAAAATGTATCGTTATTTAATAAGCTTATTTCAGATGTACTTTAATAAATAATTCTTCTTCTGAATATTGTAGGGCCCGTATCTATAGTACGTACATGAGCATGAGTTTGACTCAAGTCGTATATTTGGTTGCGTATTTCCTATAAAACGTCTCAAAAGAAATGGGACTGGATTAGTCCAAACTCGACAATTAAAAATGAAATCGACTTACTTCTCTCTACTAACAAATCCGCTGTTAAAGATGTAACAGTTTTAAACAGATTTAGCACTGGCAGCGAGCATAGGCTGGTTAGATCAAAATTAAGCATAGACATGAACTATGGCACGATACAAAATATAAAGACCTGCAATGGAAAACTTGATACGAACAAACTGCAACAACATAAAAGTTTATATATAGAAAAAATAAGAGCTCGTCTAGCAGAAAAAATACATCAGGAGGAGAAAGATATAAACCGAATAGAAAAGGAACTTACAAAAACACTAGTTACCTATCAAGCGTAGTAGCAAAAACAGAGGGTAAAACAGATAATTGCATTAACGAACCAATAAGAAAACTAATAAAACATAGAAGAATACCGAATGAAGAGGGGACGAGACAATCGATAGAATACACAGAGCTGAATAGAACTGTTAGGTTCTGGAGATCTAATAAGAACGAGTACTAAATCAAGACTGGTTTTATTCTATACATTTCGTCTATACAAACAAAAACTAATTGATAAAAACATGTCAAACATAAAATACACTCAAAATGAAAATAAGTATTGATATTAATAATTCACATCTTATCATCTCCACCCTTAAATTACACTTCTATAGTTCCACTATCTTAATGCGAGGGCACAAATTATATCGCGGTTCCGCAACATCGGCCGAAACGTCCTTCGAGGATACAGATGGTTCAGAGCAAACTTTTCCATCCTGATTAGGTACTCCAACATCGAATATGCTCGTTGGGATCACCATCGAATGTCTTTTAGGCATGATTTGATTAGAATGCCTTCGTACAACTTTATCGTTTAATTTTGCATTATGTGTGACATTTGAAAATTGAACTTACAATTACGCCTTTCTGCCATATAAGTTCGGTAGGGTTCTTAAAATTACGAACTATCACCTTCTCACCGATTACATTTTTTTTAAATATTTTACTGTTCCTTTTTATCTTCTAAAATCGTTGCGTTTTCGGTCTCAATAGGTAAAATCTCGTTTTAAGCTCCCTTCCGTATAATATTTTGGCAGAACTCTCCCCCTCTCCTACATGCGCTGGTATACGATAATCGAATAGGAATTTCTCTAAAGCAATATCTGAATTTTCATTTTCTAAATGAGCTTTTTTTACTACTGCTTTTATCATTTTTACCGTAACTTCTGCCGCACCATTACTGGCCGGGTGATATGGAGGAGTATGTTTTAACATAATGCCATTCTTTCTTTAATAATCTTCAAACATTGAAGAGCTGAAGGGTGGGCCGTTATCACTGATAAGTACTTCTGGTAACCCTAACCGCGAAAAAAGTGATCGCAGACAACTTATTACATCTTCCGCGGAAGTCTTCATTTTAAATACGTCCACCCATTTGGAATACGAATCGATGATTGTTAGATACATATATGTTGTTAAATATTGGTCCCAAAAAATGAATATGAATTCGTGACCACGGTTGTGAAGGCGTTTACCCATGGGTATAAAATACTTTTTTTAGGGTTTTCTCTAAACGTGTTACAAGTTGCACATTTACTACATAGATCAGCAATATGTTCGTCCATTGAAGGCCACTAGAAAAATGATCTGGCAATAGATTTCATTACATTTATGCCTAAATGTGTTGCAAGTAAATCTCTTAAAATTACTCTTTTCGGAACCGGATTCGGTAACCCCACATAAGACACCTGTGTTCGAAATGTAGTTGATCCTTTCGACAAAAAAAGGTTTAATTTCATTAGATTCTACCCGATTTGGCCAGCCATGCAAACAAAATCCATAGACCTTGTTTAATATTGACAATTTCCTTGTATGAGATAGATAAACTGTCACTCAAATAATAAATGTGACCAAAATCACTCGGCTATGAAGAAGTATTGGGTAACGGTAATCATGATAATACATCCACCAAGTTTTGGTTAGAAGGAACATATTTGATATCATAATTATACGCTGCCAAAATAATTGACCATCTTTGCAATCTGCTTGCTACTATAGTAGGAATTCCCTTTTATTGCCAAATAAAGACAATAAACGACGATGATCCGTATATAGAGTAAAATGTCTTCCATAAAGATACCGATTACATTTTTTTACTCCGAAAATGAAGGACATTGCTTCCTTGTCTATCTGTGAGTAATAGGGTCTTCCTGAAAAAAAATAATATAACCTTTTTATGTCTTAACGTAAAGTTTATAACCTGTAATTAAACATCCCACAGAGAAAACGTTTGGTTTTCATTGTAACTTATCAACAAACAACATACAATATCGTAAAACTTACACATTTTGTCACGTGATCGACGAAACGCTGTTATTGGCCGAGCGGCACTGTGACGTCTTTGCGCATGTTGGCGATCGGGAGTCAGTGTATAAGGGATAGGAATCGTGGATTAATACGACTTAGAATCCAGTCTGACATAAAATAAGTTCTGATGGGTTAGTAAAGGGACAGCCAGATAATCTGATAGAAGTTCACGTGTTAATGGTTCCCGACTTTTTCTCAAAAAGTGAATTTTTCAACGTAGCCGAAACGCGTGGAGTCGCATATAATTTTCCAAATCCTCTTCCAGCTGTAAGAACAAATAAAATACTGTTTAAACTTTGCAATATATCCTACATCTCATACGAATTATAAATGCTGATTTCAAAATTTGTAATTATTAATCATCTAATCAAATTTATAAAATCAACAGTTTGCTACAAATATTGTTTCAACATGTTTTTTAGTTTTAACTAAACGTTTGTGTAAGAACATATTGTACAAAATCTCACAGTACTTTAAAAAAGTAATAATTATATGGAAGGTATTGTTTTAGAATGGAACCCACAAAACTATTTTAAGGTTATGTTATTACTAATGTATATATATAATCGGAAATCCCCTTGAATACCCATTACTAATGATGATAGTTAATTATATATATTTATCGAATTTCGTCGATAATTTATTGAAAAATTATGTACTTACATTAAAATGGTCTTCACAAAAATAGTGAGACGTCAAAGTGACACTCGCGGAATCACTTCGGACTTGTTGTAACCCCTTTTTCCGTATATCCCCTCTTGGGACGTTTATAAACAACTTATTTGGTTCGCATTTACTGCTGCTATCACATCCAGGCACAATGCAATACTTATTCGTCCTTTTTTTCGTAAAACCGACTTTTTCTTTCTGTCGCTCCATTGTAAGCAATGCTGCAGCTGAGCGCCACGTGCGTTGTGACGTCACAGCAACATGGCGGGCTTTCGGGACTTTTTCAAACGCCGTTAATTTTAAAATCGTGTTTGCTAATTACAACGATTTGTCTCAGCACAAAAATTAGTGCCAATGATGTTTTTAATGTGTCTAGAGTTCAGTTTCAAGGTTTTTGAAAAGTCGCGGAAGACCCTATTCTTTACGGGAAAAGATAACGTACGTGATGCAAAAGCTATGGGTTTGGTTGTCCCATCCTGATATACGTGGGATATAACTGCACCCAACCCATAGGAACTGGCATAGCAATGTAAAATAACTGGTATTCTTAATTCGTAATGGGCTAGAACCTTGGAACCTTGGACAACGACTAAATCACTTAAGGTACGTGGACAACATAGTATTATTTGCAAACAATAAAGCAGAGCTACAGAATATTAAGAGAGCTAGATATCAAGTCTTAAAGATCAACTTCGAACCATAGTTTTCATTCATCTTTTTTTGATCAACTACAATCGATCAACAAAACTTAATCATGCGAACGCGCCTTAAATGCTGTGACGAAAATAACTATGTAAACGAACTTCACCGGTAAAACAACGAAACCCAGTCAACGCATAAATCTAGAGCGTTACATCAGTTTGTGCCCCAGTCCAGAATTTTTGAAGTAATCAAATTCAACGTTAACCATGTTCAAAATTAAAACCTACGGCGTTAACGGTGGCAGGGTCGTGGTCAACCTGATAAGGTGCATGGCATCTGCCATCGATATACGGTCTCCGACCGAACCATGCCAGACCCCCGCAGAGAAGGTGGAGAAGTTCGAGCAGCGAACGGCGAGGGTTGCGATTTTGGGGGCGACAACCCCGACTGGCCAAGGCTTGGCCCTGCTCCTCAAGCAGAACCCTCTGGTGTCGCACATATATCTCTACGACAAGAGCAGCACCCACGGAATGGCCGCGGACCTCAGACATATCGATACACGGTGTGATATCAGCGGGTACGTCGACAAGGACCTTAGCCTGGCCATCAGGGTATGTACGTACGTACTATTAGTACAGTGACGATTAAGTGAAGCGTCACAAATATTTGAAGAGTGACGCGAATCAGTGGGATTTAGATTCACTGTGATAATCTTAAAAAATTATTAAGCCGCGGTTTAACGATGGTTTAATCTTAGTAACCTTGGTATCCCTTTGTAAAACACTGCTAAACCACCGCTGGACCACGGTTTGAATCTTTCTTTATGCTCGCCTTTTCCCGTTACTCGGGGTCAGCTTTCTTAATTATGTTCCGCCATGCTTTTTGGTCGAATGAGTCTACTTCTCTCAATCCTAATTCTTTCATGTCCCTCTAGACATTAGTCAGCCAAGTGGTTTGAGGTCTTCCTCTCCCACTTCTGTTTGCATCCATGGAAAGGCACTTTTTCACGACATGGTCTTCGTATTTCGTGCCCGTATCATCTTGGTCTGGATTCCGCTATCTTTTCCTTACTCCTCCTGCCCATCTTAATATACGCATATCTGTCAGGAGTTTCGGATCGTGCATCTTTTTTATGAGGCGAACTTCGCTGCCGTACATAAGCCTGATCTGACTCCTGATTTGTAGACCTTGCCTTTGGTTTTTACTGGCATTTTTACGTCGCATAGAACTCCGGTCAGCGCACGCCACTTATCCCACACTGTCACTGTGCGATATGTCCGCTTACATTGATCCGTCATCAGAGATGACTGATCCCAGGTACTTGTATATTTTTGCTCTTGGGAGTATTGTATTGACTAGCTTGATATCAGTATTAATAGCATCGGTTGAAATTGCAGAGCATATATTTTGTCTTTGTTCTGCTGATGCGTGGGCCATTTGACTCTAGTAGGGATGGGCAACTTTACAAAAAACATCGATGTTGACATCGAAACTTAACATCGATGTTGCCAAAACATCGTTTTAAAAACATCGATGTTCGAAAACATCGATGCTTTCAAAAACATAATAATTAGGATATTTCAACGGAATTTATTAAAGTAACAAACGAAAAGCAAACATGTAAAATATTTCAAATATTTGATGAGTAAATAAAAATAAATAAAATACAATAACATTTAAAAATAGAGGCAAATAGGAAAATAGATCTTCTTAGACCTGCCAAAACTGCTGCTTATGCATTCTGTGCCTAAGTAGATATTCAAAACTCAAATAGAAAAAAAAACATTAATTGTACTTACTATTATTATTTAAATTTATTAAAGTGCCCAATACAATTTATCTACAGAATGCAGAAACAGCAGTTTTGACAGGATTTTTCCTTTTAACCTATTTCTATCTTGGGTCAGCGTCTGTCCGGCTTTAGAAAAGAGCCGCTCAAAAGGAACCGAGGTAGCTACGGTGGATAAGAATTTCATAGGACGGGAAACTGAGAAGAATACGCTGAATTAATGTTCATCCACCATTTTTGTAGATTTGCATTGAGATTTTTTATAACAGATATGTTTAAATATAATGACAGTTCGCTAATGCTTCATTCTTCTTGGAACATATTGTCGTCAATTAATTTGTTATGATCTCCCCATAGGTTAAATGTTATAGAATCTGAATCTGCCAACAGTTTTAGCTATATATTAGTATTATGCTGCAAAAAATGTCTAAACCTCACCATTATTTGTATTTGCTCGTGGTGAATGTGAATATATCCCCAGCTCATCGTTTTGACCATCTTGGTCTTGAATAAATTGGGCTGCTTTTGATACATTTACCGGATTTTTGAAATAAATCTTTTAAATCTCGGATTCAATATTATTGCGGAAGCAAGTAACTGCATTAGTTCGGCTGCACCTAATCTTTTATTACATTCTCGCAACAAAGCCGATTTTAATGATACCGATATACTAAAATTGGCAGGTGTTAAAACATTTAAAATTGCTTGTTCCAAATTATATGTAACAAGAATTACATGACTAGACGTGATATATTTTTCCCCACAAAGGTCGACCGTGGCTGCCTCTAGTGGTCGCTAATGGTAAGTTCCATTACATTCTTTAATTCGCCAATTTCTATAGCTGATACCATTATGGGAGCAGTTGGATGCCTATTAACTATTCCATTCACACTTTCACGCAATTCTAAAAAGCGCTCGACCATTTGGTATGTAGAGTTCCATCTAGTTGATACCTCTTGAATCAGTTTTTTTTCCTTCGAATTGTTGCGATTTTTGCATTTCGTCACTAGCTATGACTGATTGCTTGAACCACGTAACAATAGCTTAAATTTTGGATATAACAATCTCTAGTTCATTTACTGATTCAATGGCTCTTTCGGCTATTAAATTGAGCTGATCAGCAAAACAGTGTATATGCTTTTCTTTTCCATAAGCTACTTCGACTACCTTGGTCATGTTTGCTACACCATCAGTAACAACATTCGTAATTTTGTTGGCTACTACATTCCATTGCTCACATGTTTACAGTACTACCTGCGAAATATATTCAGCCGTATGCCGCTCGTTTAAATCATACACCCCTAAATCTACAGAATTCATTTTACCATTTTCTGTAAAATGCAAAGTTATGCCAATAAAACTTCTAGTTTCATATCATCTGTCCAAATATCGGATGTCAGAGTATACGTTGGCAATCTTGCAATTTTCAGCTGATATAAATTTAAAATACTTTCGTATTTCAAATCAAGTCTGCGTGATATTATCCCGCGTGATGAGATCACATTATGGGGTGCGGGAACCTTCAATAGATTTTTAAAACCCTCGTTCTAGTAGAGAAAGTGGCTGGTAATCCTTGCATATCATATATATAATTGAATTTGTCAGTTTTACAAATTGTCCCCATCATTCCCACATGATTTCAAATTGGAAAACGTACCATCTATTGTTGACTGTTTTTGAAAATGTATCTGAGGCTATAAAGTCACAGTTATATTTATATTTTGAATGCTGGTTCCCTTGGCACTTTCAAACTGTTCAACATCACTTCCAACAAGATCGTCTGAATCTAAATCGGCAATCAATGATACAGTACTAGCACTTCTAACATTACTATCTGCTCTTGAAGTTGAAGGCAACGAGGTCGGTGTTATGAGTCTACATTTTTTTTATTGATGGCTCTCCTGATTCTGTATCTATATCGTCTTCAGAGTATATTATTTTAAACGCCTCTAAGTATTTACTTTTTAAGTGACATTTCAAATCAGAACAAAATTTGCAAATTGCTGACTTTCCTGTGTCACTTTTAGTGAAATGTTTCCACAGAATGCTTTTCGGAGCCATTGCGCGATCTTTTCGCTAATAATATTAATTACGTAATAGTAGTTAATACACCTACAAAAAATATTAAATATGGAAAGTACAGCCACAGTACAGCTCGAACGAGGATTATAAATATTTCCGCTCTTCAACCGTCTTCGGTTTGCAAAGTTTACAGGAACCTGCACGGACCCTTGTACAGTTTTTTTTTTTGTTCGAATACGTATATGAATAAATTGATGGCACCACCATGGTTTATTTTGGTGTTTTACCATTTTACTAAAACATTGATGTTGAATCGGGAACATCGAAGTTGGTTTGACAACATCGAATGATAAACATCGATGTTTTAAAAACATCGATATTTAAAACAGCGTATAAAAGGTTCCACTATATTGCTTTCTAGATTTTTCCAGATAGGTAATTCATGACGACGATTTATGTGCGGTTAGGTCTCGGGTACGATACGAGCAGTGAGCGGCAAGTATTAATGTCTAAGAGCAGCGGTAAGCGGCAAGCGCCAAGCGTTAAGTTACTCCAGCGCACTGCATTCAAATCGTGACCAAACCGTTTGTTTTGCCGCTCTAAAGCTCGCCGATGACGGTCGTATCGTATCCGAGGCGTTATACATTTTTATTATAATAGTCAGTTATCAAATTTTCAGGTATCACTTGTGCAGCTTCCATAAGATTAGGAGGTATTCAATCCAGATTCGCATCACTGTCACTTTCTATTTTCAAAGATTCTCTAATGAATTACTTGTGTTTCTTTTTTACTGACGCGATGTCAGCTTGGATTTAAGGGAAGCGTGCAAAATAGCCATATTGTGCACTAGTTGGCATGACAACTAGTGCACAATGAAATGTAGTACATAATCTACAGCAGCCGCTGACCGGTCGTATCGTATCCGAGGTATTATACAGTTTTCTCTTAATAGTCTGGTATCAAATTTTCAGGTATCACCTGTGCAGCTTCCATAAGATATGGAGATATTCATGTGGACCAAATAAGAGGCATTAAATCCAAATTCACATCACTGCACTTTCTATTTTCAATGATTCACTAATGAATGACTTGTGTTTCTTTTTTTACTGTCGTGATGTCAGCTTGGATTTACCGGAAGCATGCAAAATACCCGTATTGTGCACTTGTTGTCATGGCAACTATGAAATGGAGTACATAATATAGTAGATTTACTGACGTAGAAAATCATCATCAGTGACATATTGCATTACAGTCGTAGGAAAAAATTATATCTAGTGATAATAAAAATTATATTGCTTCTCCAGGTAATATTTTAATCTATCTAATACATTATTTATTGGTTATAGAACGCTGACATAATTGTGCTCCTGGGAGTTGAATCAAGGCACAAAGATTCCATGTTGGGGCAGAGGGTAACTGCCGAGGGGCCTAGGCTAATCCAATACGCAAAGGCTTGCTGCACATACGCTCCAAAGGCAATTCTGGTCGATTGTGTCACTCCTGTTTCGGTATCTCTTCCACTTGTATCTGAGGTGTACAGGCAGAATCATTGGTATCATCCTGGTCGAGTCATTGGATCGGTGGCTTTATTACAGGTAATTGCAGACACGTCGATATGTTTTTTTTCAAATCTCAATTGCGCCTCTTTTCGACAAGTATTACTAATTGTTTAATTATTTATGCACATTTCAACTAAATAATCAAATTTTGACACTTCAACCATCAAACACATCAAAATCATGCCATTTCTGGTCAATGTGACCACAATCAATACTGCAGTATCATTGTAGGCCACTACAACACTGTAGTGTAGGCTATTTATGTAATAACATTGCAAAATGGTACACTGTTACTCTCGGGGGAAAGTTGCAAATCCCCGAGAGCAACAATAGCACTTTGCGCTCGAATTAAACACAAGATTTTTCCGACCATTTTTTGTCTGCTACTGAGCTGCCGAACAATTCAATTCAATTTGTAAGTAAGCTAATAAGATTGTACCTATTATTCACAAGCGACAAAGTGTTTACGCGAACTTTGTGCTTGTTATCAATAGCAACGTTCGACAAAGTGAAGGTCTTCGGAAAACATTTACTTTTCGCTCGTACAGAAAAACCTACTTTGTGTGTCAATTCTAGGATCATTTCGAGTGTTAAGTTAGTATTAATTAATAAATGGAAAAAAGTCATACAAACATTAAAATAAAAAGAATTTTTAATCTTTTAAATCCATTCTTCTTTTAAAAATATTCAAACAAACGATTAGTATTCTTTGCTAAGTTGCACCTTAAAATCTCTCTGATCTCACTACTACTTCCAATGATAACAATAAATAAACTTTAAAAATAATGATATGCCTAAAACAAAAAAATAAATTTTGAAAGGTCACCATTTTGATACCAGTGTTTAATATTCTATAGAATTCATACTTTTCACTTACGTGATCTAGCATTAGCTTCTATCTAGTGAAACAATTGAGTTGTTCAGCACAGAATTTGTAACTCTTTGCAACTTGTATTTTATTGTTGCCTTAATTTTTAGATTCGCTTGAATACCTTGTTGGCCAATCATCAAAATTTGGACCCAAGCAGTGTCCACGTCCCTCTGCTTGGTGGTCCCGACGAAGACACTGTCTTGCCTCTCTTCTCGAGAGCTACACCTTCTCCAGTACCACTCTCCCAGAGTAAGCTGCTGATCAACAGATTCCGAAAGGTTGACGACGACTCAGACGCTGCAGTAAGACCAAAAAACAAACCGCAGTTCTGCCCTAACGGAAACGCCTTTGCCATTAATCGGCTCGTCACCACGGCAGCTCTTGGACTATTGGGAGACAACTCGGCCATTTGCACAGCATACGTTAGGAGCAACTTTGTCAGCAGTTGCAGGTAAAAGTGCATAAATATTTCAGTATATGGATATATGCAATATTAGGATGTCCGTTGTTTCCCAAATTTTGAATTTTCATTCGGGGACCCTTTTTTGGGAATTATTAGTTAAAAAATTAGGTTACAAATTTGCCATTTACATAACATGTTTGAAATGCCTCAAGAACAGCTCTGGAGGCAGCGGAGGCGACAGAGCGCGCATTATTCCGGGAAAAACGAGCCGCTGGTGCAGATTAAATTACATAATTTTTTTCCAAATTTTCAAAGCTCTACAGGGTGTTAATTCTAAGTTGTAACATCCAAAAATGGCAGTTAGAACTCATTGAAACAAACAACTCTTCTTAGTTCAAGTTTTTGAATTAGAGCTCACGTTCATAGTTATTATCTTTTGTTTGTTTTTCGAAAATTCGTCATTACTCCCTTATTTTATGGAATATTTAAATACTACAAAAACATTTGCTTTCGGGTCCCTAAAACATTTGTGTTATACATTTGTCCCTAAATTATTTTCTATTTTATCAAATAAAAAAATTTCGACCAAACAAAAATTTCAAAATAAGTTATATTGAAAACCACTTGATAGATTTTTGAAAATAAAACATATATACATACAATTCTTAAGATTTTGTTGTTTTTTCATATATTTTTCATAAAATTTGTTTTTTCAGAACATTTTCAAGTTTGCCTGGTCTTTTCTCATGTAATTTCCAAAATTCAATGTCAGATTTGAGTATGCATAAAAAACCAAGAAAATTATTTAAAGTAAAAAAAAAGGTTCTCCGAATGAAAATTCGAAATTTGGGAAATAACGACACCCTATACTATATGCCTGGGAATATTTCCAGTTTTTTATTAGCATAGATCAATACATATTTTTCATACTTAGATTAATACAAATTTTTCATACTTTTAGATAATAATTATCCCTGCCCTAATTCTGATTTTCAGACACATTGTATCTACAGTAAAATTTGGCCCGAATGGCGTGGTCCATAACTACGGCATTCCGCGTTTGACCAAGTTCGAACTCCAACTTTTTGAGAGGATATGCATGGAGCTGGATAAACGTGAGCAGTTTGCAAGGGAATTTCTGGATTCGACCAGTACCAGCAATCCACCTATAGCTCTGGAGGAAGCGGAGGCGACAGAGCGCGCATTATTCCAGGAAAAACGAGCCGTTGGTGCAGATTAAATTACGAAATTTTAGTTTGGGAATATTTGAGCCATTGAAAACCAGACTGGTGTAAATCCATTTTATTTTACATCCAGATAAGTATCGAAATATACAATGCCTAGTATATTTCGGGACTTGTCTCGATAAAAAAAAGAACTTGCAACTCTCTGGTTTTCAAGGGCCTTTTAAAACCGCTGCTTTAGACGCAGTTCAAAACCATCCAAAACAATCAAGCAAGAGCAGATCGAGTATAAAATTCAATGTAATTGTTTAAATTCATTCATATATGCAGATACAATATATCGTGTATCGTGTTTTATTGTCAATTGTGGAAATTCAGACGAAAATTAAGATTAGCCAAGATGAGGTTAGAATCATGTAAAAGTTTGTTTGGAAAACAAACATCAATATTGGCACACCGCCTAACCTATTTTGAAATCTTACTTCAAAAATGTTTTTTGTAACGAACATTGTAACGAACATCAACATTACCTTCTACTAGCCACTGCTGTCTTCATTGAGAGAGGCAATTCCCAAATTACTCAGGTGGCGAAAGTCGCATAGGTTATTGGCAAGACGCGGATTTTTAGGTATTAAACTATACATCAGTTTTAATAGCAGACCAAAATGACCTGGTATCTATACGAGTTTTAGCAAAGGAAGTAACGTGACAATTTTTTTTTTGTGCTTTTATGCATATTTTCAGTTTTTAAGCTTATAATTGCTTTAATGCATTTTTTGTGCATATTTCCTTATTTTTGTGCTTATTTGCTTATTTCTCAATTTTATAGCATAATATTTATATTAGTTAAGAATATATTTTGTTGCACATTATTGTAATGAGAATTCAGTATTAATATTACTCCGTTACGTCTAGAGTGCTTGGTTATCACAAAATTATCAACAAAGCGAGCGTGCGTACGTGATATTTGGTAAACAAAGCTTGATTATTTCGGGGATTACCCTATTTTTACGCGCACAGAACGCATCTGGGGCAAGTGTGTTATCAATTCAGTCCAATTTATCTCAATCTTCAGTGCGTTGTGCTTGTGCCTTGTGTGTATTACGTGTTTATACGTTTTCTTGTATAAAATGCCGAAAGTAAAACCTTCCGTCGATGAATGGATACGTGGACATGCTGAATTCAAATATGAGAACGGCAAATTAATTTGCAGGGCTTGTATCAAACCGGTAAGTTTTATTTTGTGTTTCTATTGGCCTAGGTACAAGCATGTGTTATGTTGTAGATTAACTGCGAGAAAAAAAATAACATAACACAACATATCAAAACAACACTTCACCTGGAAAATTAGAAAAAAACACAAATCTGCAAGCAGTACTCTGAGTACCCAACAAACTATTTACGAGTCTTTTGCGAGTTCTTCTACACAGAATGAAAAGGAATTTTACATTGATTTATGGAATACGATAGTATCTTTTAACATTCCGTTAAAAAAATAGATAATAGAATGATTAGTCTTATTTACAAAAATACAACGGTAGACATATTCCTGCCGAATCAACTATTCGTAAAAATTATGTCGAGCAAGGATATAAACACACTATTGAGGAAATAAAAAATATAATTGGCAACAATTACATATGGTTCAGTGTAGATGAAACTACTGATTCATGTGGTCGGTACATCGCCCATTTAATGATTGGAATATTAAACGAAGACTCCACCAATGCATTTTTAATTAGTTTCAAGCAGTTAGAAAAACAAATGGCAATACCGTTGGCAAATTCGTTCACGATGGATTAACACATTTCTTTTGCCAAACCCCGTAAAAATGATAAATTATTATTGATACTTTCTGATGCCGCTGCATTTATGTTGAAGGGATATTCTAATTTAAAAGTATTTTATGAGCAATTAATGGATTGCACCTGTTTGGCACATGGTGTTAATCGAGTTGCTGAAACGATTAGACTGCAATTTCCCCTGGTCAATGATTTGATAAAAACCGGGAAGAAAATTTTCCTAAAAGCTGCACTAAGGGTTGAAATGCTTAGGGAAAGAATGCCAAATGTACCTCTTCCTCTGGCATCGGTTATAACTAGATGGGGCACGTGGCTAGATGCTGCCTGCTATTTTGCCGACCATTTCGATTCATTTAAGGAGCTGGTGTTAGGTTTCCCGTAAATGTGTCAGAGGCAATTAAAAAATGCCACAAAGTTCTTAAAGATAGGAGGGTTGTACAAAATTTAGCATTCCTAAAAACCAACTACAGTTTCGTAAGCAAAGCGATTGATAAACTCCAAGCAAACGACACAACTTTGGTAGATGCGGTTCAAATAGTTGAAGATTTTAGGAAAGACGTCTCAAACGTAAGGGGATCTATAGGAGAGAATATTAAAAAAAAATGTGATGCAGTTGTGTCACAAAATGAAGGGTTTGGCGAGTTACAAAAAATATCAACAGTTTTAAAAGGAGATTTCGTGGAAGATTTGCTCATAAATATTACAATTGTTCCCAAATTTAAATAAGCACCGATTACAAGTGTGGATGTGGAGAGAAGCTTTTCACACTTAAAAAATGTGCTCAGTGTTAGGAGAATGGGATTTTCCGTTGAAAATTTAGAAAAACATTTAATTATTAGTTCATTTAAAAATGAGCAGTAATCATTATTTGTGATTAATTATTATTGTTATTAATATTAATCGCCAAAACCAATGTTATTAAAATATTACTTGTATCTACCTATAGTGCGTTTTTGTTAATAAAATTATGTTTTGTTTGGTTTTTCTGAATTTTCATAAAAAATAAAATATGCCTTTTCATGCTTTTTCTGCGTTTTTGGGCTTATTCTAATCTTTATGCTATTTTATATGCTTATTTTCTAAGATTTTTATGCATTTTTAAGCGCTTAGATTGTAATTTTTTATGCTTCTAAATCCGCGCTTTGGTTATTAGATAGCGGCCACGTTGAGATAGCCCGACATAATGCTCGATATAATAAGAGTTATTGTAATTAGGCTTGCACCATATCGTTTGAATATGTTTATAACATAACTCATCTTGGCAAGGAGAGTCTAGAATTAGAGATTTTAAAACTGAATCGCAAAAGCGACAAAAACAGCTTTTTATCAAACCTAAGCTTGCATTTGTTTCTTTAGTGAATGTATATCAGTCTTTAAAATCTAGTCACGTACACTATGAATGACAAAAAATTACCATCTAAATGTATTAAATTGCAAGAACTTTTCGTTCCACCCTTGTACGCTAAAGTTATTCCAGTTTAATTGCGTTAGTGTGCGTTAATGGTGGCTGCAAGGGCCGTCTGTGGCCACTTCTTTGCAAGATAAACTGCAGTAATTAATAATTATGAAGTAATTGTTGCTTATGACACATTGGGGCGGCTCCCGTCTCGCTAATGGAACGCCGTAATTAGCAACCGGGCGAGAAGTAAAAATTAGTAATTATAATGTTAATTAGACTCTGCAGAGTTTTCGCTACATTTTTCACGAAACTGGAACTAGGGACATTTTTACAAAACTGAAACTTGGGCCTGGAAATAATTAAACTTGTATTAACTCTATCGTTTTATTTCATTCACTAAGTTATGTCTCTTCTTTGCTACCATCGAAATGAAGAAAAAAAGGAGCAGTATAGAAATTAAATGAAATATTATCGTGAACAAAACAAAATCGTGAACATAATCCTTAGAAGCTGAAGGATTATACTAATAATTATTACGTTATGCAAACTTAGTAATAATAATAATAATAAGATATTGTAATGTTGGTTGCCTCTTTTTTATAAAAGTATACATAGGCGATATAACCCGTACGCATGAAACTAGGGACAAATAAAGATAAAAACCTCTTTACCTTATCATTTTATTACGATAACAATAAAATCGTCATGCACAATGATAACAAATTTCTGCTTACATTTGGAATATATAACTAATATTTACTTACGATTTTATTATTCAGATGCTGTAGTTCCCTCTCCGTGAGCCTGCGCTTGGCATTCTCCTTCCGTTTCCGCTTGTACTGGTTGTACTTGTAGAACAAGTACATGCCCGGCAAGGCCAGGACCACGAAGGGTTTCATTAAGGGATTATTTATCGGTGCTTGCGGCATTTTCCCTGCGAAAACAAAGAGGAGAACTTTTATTGTCATGCTCGCTGCTCCACAGAGGTGGGTGCTGGGGTTTTGCGGGGGCTTTCGATTTACGACGAGTCGCAGTACTGCAGTAATTGCAAACAGAGCTTTATGAAATTGTGTTCAGATGAGTGTAACATGTATTCCAAATGAATACAAAAAGCTGATAGGGGCCGCAGTTAACTTTATTTACGTTTAGCGGCGAGCTTCTCTGAAATTGATAAATATGAGAATAGTTGTTCAGTTGGTTCAGTTGTTGTAGCTGTGTTTTGTTTTATCATAATATAGATTCCATTTGTATACAGCACGTATTTTTCAGAAAACGAAAAAAAAATCCATGTAACGGGTATATTTTGAACTTATAGTAAGTATATTAAAATTAATATGGAATGTACGTTTTTCATTTGTCTCCAGTTTCCCAATATTAAGCCAAAACTTAAAAAAAAATGTTTTCTTGCATCAACAAAAAAAGTTTTATTGACGTTTGATTTACGTTTAATTGACTGCTTGTTTTTTTTATTACCATGTATGATTTCAATTATATTTCTAGTATATCTGATTTATTAATTTCTACTACATATATCTGATCTGATCCTATCCATGTTGCTCTTCATGTGCATAGAAAATTGTTATGCATATGCTTTTTAAGGCATTAGACCGACTCAGCTATGTTGAATGTGATAAGAGTCATGTACCTCTGTTTTTGGCATTAGAGCGACTTAGCTATGTTGAATATGATTGGAATTGAAGGATTGGTATTAAAAATACAATGGACAGTGCACAAGGTACAGAAGTCACAGGAGTGAGCGAAATGCAGGTGTAGTAGAATAAAAAATTATGAATGCAATGACTGCCGGATACTGAAATCATAGGAGTGAGCGAAATGCAGGTACACAATTAAAGCAATTATGGACACAATGGACTGCCGGATACGGAAGTCACAGGAATGAGCGAAATAAGGGTCTAATATTATATATTTTTTAATCATAATAGACTGCCGGATACAGATGTCACATGAGTGAGCGAAATAGAGAATCGGAACTAACAATTATCGATACTATGGACTACTGATACAGAAATTACATGAGTGAGCGAAATGCTGGTCCTCGGACCCTGAGTATCATATACGATACTACGGCTCAACATTTTTTTTGCTATCTCCAATCGGAATTTGGCTATGTCTCCAGCGGTATCATATATGATATGCGTGAGGTGGTTGCGCACAAAAATTCACAATCGAATCGCACGTGTTCTAGAATGTCTGGTCATTAAAAATGGAGCAGTGTTTATGCAGTTATGGCGTCCAGTTCGAAACGTGATAAAAAAAAACTAATGACTAATTATGCATTTTGCGCTAGCGTCTCATTGAGTGAAGGTTAGTTGTTGGTTGTAGTGCCTTCAAAGCTACAGTATCTAAAAGTTTACAAAACCAATTGGCCTATCTACTCGAAGTATCTTTGGTGACACTTAAGGCCTTACCCAATATCCAATACAATTGTCTATCATCCGTTTTTTAGCTCTCTCTGAGAAAGAACTCCAGGAGATCATTGATAATTGGAACTTCGATAAATCTGATCTTGATGGTGATATACTACCTGATGATGAGAGTGAAAATGAAGACGAAATTGGTAAAATGTAAGAAGATGTGCCAGAGCAAACGGCTGAAACTGATGATGACGGTAACAGTACCACAGAAAGTGGCGAAGAAAATGAAGCAGAGGAGAGCCAAATTGGAGGTTCAGCCTCTTCTTCAGATGACGAGCAGCCTTTGGTTCACTTGCTACCAAAGACAAAGATAAGGAAATGGAAGCGAAGTGCTTTTGTACCTATAATTGCTGTGAAACATTTACCAACGGTTCGTGCTGAACTTTTGCCTGAAAACATTCCGGATCCTATAAGTTATTTCAACAGATATCTCGAAGACGATTTCTTTGAATCCATGGCCCTTGTGACCAACATGAACGAAGTAAATAAAACCGGAAAGTCTTTAGATACTTCTGCGGCAAAGCCGAAAGTTTTCTTTGCATGCAGCATGTTAATTGGCATCTACAACCTACCACGAATCAGGATGTACTGGCAAATGGATACCAGAGTACCAATTATTTGTGAAAACATTCCAGAAATCAGTTTTTGCGCTTCTAACTCGTTTAAAAGTAGTAGATGACAATGCTGTATCGAAAGAAGCCCGCAAAAATGATAATTTTGGGAAATAAGGCCAATGTTAGACCGAATTCAAAAAGCGTGTCTACAGAATGAAAGGACAAATGAAATATCAGTGGATGAACAAATGATCCCCTTTCATGGTAAGGTAAGAATGAGACATTTTGTACGTGGAAAACCACATCCTGTTGGTCTCAAGAATTTTGTGATGACGACGGCAAAAGGTATTCTATTGGACTTCCTCATGTATGAAGGAAAGGGAAAAACAACGGAATCCTGCTTGGTACCTACTCCCGAAAAATTAGATGTTGGTGGAAGGGTGGTTCTTAGACTTGCGGATACTTTACCAGTTGGAGTATCCGTCTTTACTGATAGATTTTAGGTCAATACCATTAATAGAAACGATTCTCGCTCGAGGGATTACTCTCGCTGGCACTCTCATGAAATATCGAATCCCAAAAGTGGTGAGTTTCAGAACAGATAATCAAATGAAAAAATCAGGCCGTGGTTCCAAAGATATGCTTGTTACTGAAGATATTAAAATAGCTTTGGTTATATGGTACGACTCCAAACCAGTTCATATCGGGTCTTCGGAATTTGGAACTGAACCTGTGGGATTGTGCAAGCGCTGGTCAAAAGTTGACAACAAATACATTTAAATAAATCGTCCATCTCTTGTAAAATCGTACAATGAAAACATGGGAGGCATTGATTTGCTTGATCGAGTTATTTTAAACTACCGAATGAAGAGTCGTACTAAGAAATTGACCATTCGTGCAATTTACCATTTTGTAGACTTTAGTGCAGCGGCCGCCTGGCTATAATATCGAGAAGATGCTAAAGCTGCAAATGTTCCAAAAAAATAAAAACTGGATTATCTTGATTTAAAATTTTCAATTGTGAAAGCACTTTTGTCGTCATGACTTGCTGCAAACCCGCAAAATTCAGATTCGAGTGATAGTGAGGATGAGGAAGCAGCACAAACCAGTAGAAAGCGCAGAAAGGAAGGGGCAATTCCCGAGAAAAGGATTCGAAAGAAAGAGAACAAACATCTTCCGCAGTTCATAAAACATCAACAAAAATCACGATCTAAATGTCGCTATCCGGACTCACTTTGGCCAAGTGCTCATTTTGTAAGGTATTTTTATGCTGCAGCGTTAACCAAAACTGTTTTGCGCAATTTCACTAATAAAATATAAGTTCAAAATGTTTTTTTTTTGTTGTGTTTAAGGCCCAAAGTATCATTAGTGATACGTTAGTTTCTTTTCCAAAAATTGACAACAAAAAATAAAAAAATCCAACTGGACGGTGTTACTTGGACACAAAATAATAAGTTGTCTCATTTACTATAAAGATTTTATAATCAATTTAGCGGTGGGCCCGAGGAGGACAAATACAATAGACTTCCAGATGCAAAACTCACAGCAGTGAGCGAAATGGAGGTTTAGAACTATAAAATTAAGAATGCAATGACTGCCGGATACAGAAATCATAGGAGTGAGCACAATATAGGTCTACAATTAAAAAATATATATAAACACAACGGACCGCCGGATACCAGCCAAATGCAGGTCCAAAATTATATTTCTTAAACACAATGGATTGCCGGATGCAGATGTCACATTAGTGAGCGAAATAGAGGTTCAGAACAAATAATTATCAATACTACGGATTACTGGATACAGAAATCACAGGAGTGAGCGAAATGCTGATTCGGAATTTAAAATATATATATATGCACACAATAGACTGCCGGATTCAGAAGTCATGTCATGACATACCACCATAAATGTATCTGACATTCGAATGTGATGCTGCAAGTATCAAGGAAGTAAATACTTTCAGTTGCAAAAGTCACAGGAGTGAGCAAAATGGAGGTCCAGAACTAAAAGTTATTAATGCAATGACTACCGGATACATGAATCATAGAAGTGAGCGAAATGCAGGTCAATAATTAAAAATATTCTAAACACAATGAACTGCCGGATACAGAAGTCATAGGAACGAGCTAAATGTAGGTCCCTATTTTTTTTTTAAATATAATGTACTGGCGGATACAGAAATCACATGAGTGAAAAAAATGGAGGTTCGGAACAAAAAATTATCTCTGGATTACTGGATACAGAAATCACAGGAGAGAAATGCCGATTCGGAATTTAAAAAATATATATACACACAATAGACTGAAGGATTCAGAAGTCATGGGAGTGAGCGAAATGCTCCATTTCATGACATAACGACATAAATGCATCGGACATTCGAATGTGATGCTGCAAGTAGGAAGGAAGTAAATACTTTCAGTTTCAGAAGTCACCGGAGTGAGCAAAATGGAGGTCCAGAACTAAAAGTTATTAATGCAATGACTGCCGGATACATGAATCATAGGAGTGAGCGACACGTAGATCAACAATTAAAAAAATTGTAAACACAATGTATTGCCGGATACAGAAGTCTTAGGAATGAGCGAAATGTAGATCCTCAATTTATTTTTTTAAATACAATGAACTGGCGGATACAGAAGTCTCAAGAGTGAACTAAATGGAGGTTCAGAACTAAAAATTATCAATACTATGTACTACTGGATACAGAAATCACACGTAAGCGAAATGTAGGTCCGGAATTTGAAAAAAATATAAACACAATGGACTGCCGGATTCAGAAGTCATGGGAGTGAGCGAAATGCTCCATTTCATAACATAACGCAATAAATGCATCTGAGTTTCGAATATGATGCTGCAAGTAGGAAGGAAGTAAATACTTTCAGTTGCAGAAGTCACAGCAGTGAGCAAAATGGAGGTCTAGAACTAAAAGTTATAAATGCACTGCCGGATACATAAATCATAGGAGTGAGCGAAACGCAGGTCAACAATTAAAAAAATTCTAAACACAATAGACTGCCGTATACAGAAGTCATAGGAATGAGCGAAATGTAGTTCCTCATTTTTTTTTTTAAATACAATGAACTGGCGGAAACAGAAATCCCATGAGTGAACTATATGAAGGTTCGGAACTAAAAATTATCAATACCATGCACTACTGGATACAGAAATCACAGGTGAGCTGTATGTTGGTCCAGAATTTTAAAAAATATATATAAACACAATGGACTGCCGGATTCAGAAGTCATGGGAGTGAGCGAAATGCGCCAATTCCAATTCCAGAAATTCGAATGTGACGCTGCAAGTAACGTACACGTTACTGTTAAAGTTTTTTTGAGACGCAATTGAACCAGTTGCCACCTAACGAACACGTACTATAAACGTTTTTTGATACGCAATTCACATGAATATCTAAAAAAATAGCGTATCAATACTAAATGAAATTTTCTGAAATTTTCTAATGATATTAAGTGAAAGGTCTGCGTTTATCATTCATTTAATTAAATGAGTTGATATCTATTAATATATTTATGTTTTAGTGTGATAATATGATCTTTCATAATAATTGAAGTAGTACGAAATAATATACCTCAAGAACTAGCGTGACAATAATATTGCATTTTTTTGCAATATATTTTTATGGAAACAGATATAACGATATTTATTAATCTATTGGCCCTCGGCCTTTCCACATTTTTTATTATAATTATTTATTATTTGACGATTCTTGATATTGTAGGTACTTTTAATGTGTGATTTTAGAAGTTACCTGAAGAATTCTCGAAAGCGGCTTATGCTTAAATATTTATATCTCAAATATTAGCGCATTTTTTCAAATAATATTTAATACTGATATAAATTGATATGTCGTCATTTATTTTATTTAATTAAGTTAATTTCTAATACACGATTTTTGAGATATATATTAGTTAGTATAATAAAGTGATTTTTGGAATATTATTAAAGTATTATCAATTATATCTCCAAAAATAGCTTGTCAATATTAATGCAATTTGTTGTAAATATCCGAAACTATATTAAAATTAATAATATTTAACATAAATAATATTCAATGAATAATTCTTGAGATATTTCATTTTAATGTTTAATTTTAAACAGTGTGTTCGCAAGTGATCGCTTGAAGTTTTCTCGAAAGTGGCTCACACTTAAATAATACTATCTCAAAAACCAGCTCTTCAATACTAATGAAATTATATTTTTATATTTAAGTAATATAAAGGGTGTCTCAAAATTGTGTGGAAATGGCTTAACAACAGATTACTGGGATCAAAAAAAGACAATTTAACTTATCTATATACAAATGCGTGGTTTAGCCAGTATTCAGCTTCAAAGTAAATTTAAAAAAAACAAAATTTGCTTATAAAATGTATTAATAATGATTGGGATGTTGTTTGGTATGACACTCTATACGGGTATAACTCATATTTTGACATAATATTGTTATTATCAGCATTGTTAACATCCAAATCAATGTAAACGTTCTCTTTTTAAAAGCAAATTTTGTTTTTTTTTTTTAAATTAACTTTGAAGCTGAGTTCTGGCTAAACCAAACGCATTTGTATATAGATATGTTTTGTTAAATCTCTTTTTTTGATCCCAGTAATCTGTGGTTGAGGCATTTTCACACAATTTAGAGACACCCTGTATAGTAATGAATATGCTTTTATTGGGCAAATATCCAATGTATAATTCTAGAGACATTTGTGTTTTAGTGTAATATTATGACTTTTGGTAATATTTGAAGTATTACCAATTATATCTCAAAAACTAGCTATAGTTTAACTTTGTTTGTCTATAACTAATTTATAATGTAAGTATTATACTTGAGGTTTTTGCAGTATAATGCTATATATTATTCCCTTAGGGAATAATGACTAGGGATAATTGTCATTATTCCCTCTTGCACTGCAATTACAAAATTTCTCAAATAAAATAATACCATGGAAACAAAATACACAAACTCAAAATATCGTGACTGTCAGACGTGTAGTGTTTGTGTATTTGTATTGAGATGGATGAAAACGCAGAGTTTTTTTACTTGTACACCTCCAGAAATTGTACACTACATCACTAGCTACATCAACAACATCTACCTTGATACCGGAAACATCGAAATCCATTTACAATGAAACGTACGCAACCTCCAACAAATGAAAGAACGCAAAACCATTTTCCGAAAATGTACTACCATTGATTATAATATCCTTAGGAATAAGGATATTATAATCAATGGTACTACTAACCTATTTAGTCGATGATAAAGTTGAGCATACTACTCGCAACATTGGCTATTAATATTGACTCGTGGTATACTCTACTATTATAGATAACTATAAAATGTATCAATATTTACATCATGCAATTTATTGCGAATATTCATAAATACATTGAAATTTATCATATTTAATATAAATAATATTCAATGGATAATTCTTAAGATATACTATTTTTAATATGATGATGTGATTTTTGGTGATCGCTTGAAGTTTTCTCAAAAACTTCATACTTCTCAAAAACTTCATAAACTGAGCGAAGATGGCTCATACTTATGCAAACTGTCAAATTAATAAAGAAAAACACACTTCATAGCAATTCATAGTATACAGGGGTTGCTGTGGTTTGCTATTACTATTGAAATTAGTTGTGTGAAATTTAAATTTGAAATTGAAAGTACCTAGGAATCTTTAAAGTACCTAGGTATGTAATTGAATTTTCTCATTTTACTGTTTAACATCTGCTATAGAAAAAAAGTAGAATTTTACAATCGACGATAAAATTTAATTATCGACTCGCGAAAATTAGTTTATTGGTGATTTAATCACTCGTAAATTAACAATTTAATTGATTGATTTACACTACTAAACTTCAAACGGTATCTCCCCATCATAAATCAAATAAACACCTAAATACGCTCATCGCTAAAATATGATTTTATGGTCTTGCATATAAAATAACTAGCAGTATTAATTAACGTTCACAGCGTGAAACTTTAACCAGTGTTTTATTTTACCTTAAAAATGTTACATATAGGTAACAAGACATTATTAAATTTTAATATCTCCTACTGTTTAAGTCAAAATAAAATGCAACATTTTTTCAATAAAAAAATCTATTACCTACTACAGAAAACTTCTTGAAATATACATGCATTCGAATTCGAATTATATGCATTCGAAAATGTATAAATGTTGCATACAAAATGCAACAACGACCTAGTCGTTGTTAAGTAAGTTTTGTAAAAAATAGAAGAAAATATAAAGTGTCATAATTTTAGAAAATTTGTTTAATATTATATTGAGTACATAAACTATCAAGAATGTCTAAAAACTCTAAAATTATCAGAAAATTATTATAATTTTTATTATTCAATTATTTTATTTTGTATGAAATTTTAAAGTTATTTACAAATTTTCTCAGACTTTTCATACGCATTGTAGAAAATGCTATATTTTATTACAAACAAAAAAATATCAAGCAAAAATATGAAAACATTGTACACAATTTTTGTTTTATATTTTTGACAAATTTTTGCGTATTTTGTAAAAGAGTAAATGACTTTCTCCATATTAATATGAATGCAAGTTTTTGATTATTTACGTGCCAAAAACCTAACAAAAAGTTTAAGGAACTTTATTAAACATCAATATTAAAAAACATATGACAAAATGAAGAGAGCTATTAAATTTCTAAAATAGTAAAGCAATAAAACGTTTAGGAACTAAAAAGCAACAAATCTAGTGAATTCAAAAATTTGCAAAAGTTGATATACACAAATTATTTGACATTATTTTAAATCAAAATTAGAAACAAAATTAGAAAAGGAGATGGTACGAGGGTCGTTCAATAAATAATGCCCCATATTTTTTTTTCTTAGAAACTATTTATTCAAAACTGTTAAATTTTGGTGACAATATAGCTACATGTTTCTTCTACACGTACTATTTTTCAACATAGTCTCCATGAACTTGTACGGTCTTAGGCCAGCGTGAAACGCCAGCCTGTATTCCCTGCCGGTACCAACTCTTGACCTGAAGTGTCTTCCACGCAAACCGTATTTAAGAGGTCCGAAGAGATGGAAGTCTGACGGTGCCAGATCAGGGCTGTATGGTGGATGGGGCAATGTTGTCCAACCCAATTTGGTGAGGTGTTCCCGGGTTCTGAGACTTGTGTGCCGGCGTGCATTATCGTGCAGGATCAAAATTTCAGCCGGATTCTTGTCATGCGTAACACGCCGGAAACGTTTCTTGAGTTTGTTCAAGGTCTTCACGTATGCTTCTGAATTTATGGTTGTCCTTCTTGGCATCACATCAACAAGAATGATTGCAATCGCTTTGCAATTGCAATTGCTTTCTCTGCAATCAAGAACTTAATCACTGCTCGCTGTTTGTAACGTGGATCACTAACAGTTGCTACTTTGAAAATTCACTACAGCTCTGCCATCTGTTGGAATGATTTGAAACTTCGGCCACCGGGAGGAGAAACACTGAACTTGAAGTACCTAGAAGTGCAACTTTCAGTTTTTGCTCATTGTGGAGAAAAAAAATATGGGGCATTACTTATTGAACGACCCTCGTATTTCAAATATATTTTTATTTTTATTTGCAAACGGCAGACGGATGGTAATTGTGCTCAAACGTTAAGAGTATAAAACACATTTACGCCACATTTCTAAACACAAATTTAATTTTACCGTGTACGAATTACAAACCATTTTTGTTTTCACCCGACGCCTCCACCATCAACAAATGATCAAAATTAATTAATAATAATTTCAATTTTTGGAAAAAATATTACTCACCAATAATTTTAGCATATTAATTGGGTCAAAGGGATTTTTTGTAAAGAATTAGCTGCGTTAAAAAAATTAAAAAGTCAAAATTAATTATTAATAATTTCAAATTTTTTAAAACAAAATACACACCAATAATTTTAGCTGTTTAATTAGGTCAAAAGTTCAAATTGGTTTAATCACATTTTACTTAGTTATTACTACCTTAATTTGGAGTTTGTATTCTATTTGTGTATTCACTTTCAAGGAAATGAATGTTCTGATCCCGATTAATTGTCATGTTTAATGACTGCTGATTGATAAAGTGGTTATTTATTTATTTATTTATTCATGACAGCGAGTTTCGAGTTTGCTGGTTTGGAGGTCATTTTACAGTGCACCACTATCGATTTCTAAACTCGTCCTTGTGATTTTCGCTCGGATCACATTCTGAAAACTTAAAAAGTTTGTGAGAAAAAAATGCGATCAAGATAGCGCTGCATGTGGAAACGCCGGGCATAGCATGTTGCGTGTTCATGTCTTGCACACAGTCGAAAATAAAAATGGAAAAACATCCGATAACATGTGTGTCGGCTCTCACACTTCCAGATATAGGTACTAGTTTATAAAATCAGTTTTTGTAATGTGTATTTTGTTAGACCAAGGATTACAATGCACCAGGAAACAGAATGAAAATAAATTTTATAACATCCACATTGAATAGACTTTATTTGCTGAGTATTTTTATTTATAAATTTTAATATTTTGTATTATTAATAGTCTGTATATATGTATAATATTATCAACGGTATAAATAATATGGTATCAGCAGCAAATAGTTTTTTTTATAAATACAAGTTTGATGTTTTGGCAGAATATAAATCCTTTTATTTGAAGAAAGATTAAGATAGGTTAGATAGGCTCAGAGTGAAATATGATTTAAAATATTAAACAAAACATATTGAATAAAGAATAAAATAACATAACACATAAAAAAGATAGAGACAAGATAAAAAGAAAAGCAAGAAGAAAAATAATAAAACGAAGAAAACAGTAGAAGATATTATTATATAGAAGATATATGATAAAGAAGAAGAATAAGAAGAAGAAGAGTATGAAGACGAAGAATAACGGATGGATTAAGATTAAGAATAATGGATAAAAAGACGGATTCAACTTTACCCTGTACTGAAATATTATAAAGATTAAATATGTTTCACAACATAATTTATAATCAATAATAATTATCGTTTCAGCCTTGTGACCATTATTACAACTTTTTATATTTCCCTTTGTGTATGACTTTCCTACAACGTATTCTAACATATAGTTATGGCGAATGCATCGATTATAGCAATCTGTGCCTTAAATCAGACGAAACAAAAATAAGATTAATTATTTTTAAATTTCACAACGCGTTCAATCTTATCAGCATTCGCCCAGCTTAAAACACAACTGCTATTAACTCGGACAATCCAAATCCTACCGAGTTCTCTTGTACTTCGTCCTGTGAGTCCAGGAAATTAAAGTCAATTTAATTTGCATGGATTAAGGTTTGTTCCGTTAATTAAATTCGTCCGTACAGTGGCGAAGGCAGGGCCGAAACTCAATCCATCAACGGGCTCGTCGCGCGACGCAGGGCAGGCCTTGCCCAAACGTAATTACACGGGCGCGTAATTTCATGCCGTTAATCGCCGCGTTCACACGTGCCGCATCCCCAATTAATGGCCCACTCCCAAATCAATACGGCGGACGGTCGGTTTTAATTACAACTGAAAATTTGATTTGTCAACGGAATGATTGCACCAGTTTTAATTACCACGGAACAGAAAAACAAATTATTTGACACAAAAAATTTTAATCAAACAATTGCTTCGTCAACTCTAAATTAAGCGTATTGACCAGCAGTCCAAACTATTTATTGGTACAGTTTTAATATTTGAGCAGCTCAAACTTATCTGCCAGATAGACATTGAAGGGTTTTATGCAGTTGTATATTGGGGGGGGGGGGGGGGGCAGAACGACTTCCGGTACCTTTTTTCAGAAACGGAACGCGTTCCAGTATTTTCTTAGTAATCATTTTTTTAATTTCAAATGAAAACTATATTTTAAATTGGTGAATTTGCAAAAAGATTTCAAAAAATATGTTTATTAATAGAGAATTTATCTTGCTTTTGTGTCTTGTTTCTCTTTCCCCTTTAAATCAAATAAACATCATGTGTTCTGTGTTGGCTATTCTACATACCATACTACTAAGCTATATAACTATAAACTTCAATAATAGTGCGAATGCGCAAGTCTGCGGAAGTTCGAATGCCGTCAATGACTATTTCATTGCGAATTGTGCCAGTAATCAGATGTAACCGATTTAATATTTCTTGTTCTAACATAGTTCAGATTGTTAGCATATATACTCTGCAATGCTGCCAGTAGTTTTTCACTGATGTTTTTCTTTACTAAAGTCTTCCATATCTCCTTTCTACTTATTCTATCAAATGCCTTTTCTAAGTTGATAAAGCACATATATACTTCCTTATTATACGCTTTGCATTTCTCAGATATCTGTCTTACAGTGAATATGTGGTACAGTGTACTCCGCCCTCTACTCAATTCACTCTGATTTTCCTCGAGCTAGTTGTTTATTTTTTCTCTCAGTCTGGCTTCTAGAATTAATTCATATGTTTTTCCCGGTAGGGAAAGTAGGGTTATGCCTCTGTAATTTCTACAATTCCTCTTATCTCTATTTTTAAATAGGGGGACTATAATTCCATACTACCAGTCTTTCGGAATCATCTTGAGTTGATATGCCAGGTTGAATATGCTGTGAAGTTTCCAAAATCCAAGTTCTTCTAGGTATTTAATCATCTCGCCCGATATCTAGTCCTCTCCTGTGACTTTTCCTAGTTTTATTCGTTCGATGGCCGCTCTCACTTTTTGTTCATTTATTGTATCTTCGGTTTCCTTGTATATAGTTTTAAGTCGCATAGGGTCTTTGTGTTTACATGTTTCCTCAACTTCCTCCACTAGTAATTTTTGGAAATGTTCCCTCCATCTCTTGACAATATCTCCATTGTTCATAACCACTTCTCCTTCTTTAGTCAGGACTTATTGTAGCGTGGAAGATTTTTATTTAGTAAAACTTTTAATTATTCTGAAAAACAGCTTTTGATTCGCACCTTTGCTTTCGTCTATTATTCTTCCAAAATCCTCCCAACTGTTTTTCTTTGCCTCAGTTACCATTTCCTTAGCTTATTTCCGATATACTCTGTACGCTTCTAAATCTTCTCTTGTGCGTGTTTGCAAATATTGTTTCCACATCTTCTTCTTTGTTTTTACTTCCTCTTTCACTCTTCTCGTCCACCAATCGGGGTGTGTTTTCTTATATCCCAATTTTGTAGTTCCGCATGCATCCTTTGCTGCTACCATCACGACGTTTTTTAACCTTGTCCACTCTTGTTCGATATTGTATGACTCCTTTTTATCCATATTGAATTCCCTTGCTAAATTTTCTCTGTATTTGTCTCGACAGCCCTCCTCTTGCAATTTGTAGACTTTTATTTTCTCTTACTCTGGTTTGGTTCTTCGTTCCTTTGGATATAGTTCTGGTGCTCTTGCTTGTGTTATGTATATTACCAATAAATAGTGATCGCTTCCTATTTCTGCACTTCTTTGGACTCTTACATCTGCAATTTTGCTTTTGTTTGTTCTGTCCGTGATGACATAGTCGATTATAGACTTTTCGTTTCTGGTAGGCATTACTCTTGTATACATGTGGATACTTTTGTGTTGATAGAATGTATTTGCTACAACCAAGTTGTTATTCATACAGAACTCAATTATTTTCTTGCTATTCTTATTTAATTCCTTTTCCCCAAACTTTCCGATAACTCCATCGTATTGCTCTGCCATGTTGCCGACCCGTCCATTTAAATCCCCTACAATGAAACTGACTATATCTGATTCTTCATATGTATTTTGCATTTGTTCCCGGAACTCCTCTTTTGCTTCAACCTTTTCGTCTTCCTTCCTTTTCGTCTTCGTTAGGACCATATGCTACAATTATTCGGTATTTCTCATTCCTATTCTGTTCCATTTCTACTACTAGTATTCTTTCTGAAATAAATTTAGCTTCTCTCAACTGATTTTTGTAGTCGTTTGCCAGGATACAACCAACCCCTGCCTGTGCCCGGGTAATTTCTGTAACTCCACTGTACAAAAATATATATTCTTCGTCCCAATCTATACAACCATTGCCATTTTTCTTTGTCTCGGTGACAACAATTATATTTATATTTCTGTCTGCCATCTCTCTTACAATTTCATTTTCTTTCCCATTGATTCCTCTCACACTTCACGTTCCTATTTTCCATTTTTCTGTCTCCCGTTTTTGCTTATTATTTACTGTTATTATTTATCATCTCAGTTTTCTGGTATTTTCCTTCTCCTTCTCCTTGTATTTTTCCATGTGATTGTCCTTATCCGTTGCTTTTGTCTTTATCGAGCTGCCCTTCCCCATTTTCTCTTGGTTTTTGAAAGGTCACCTGTTGGTTTCATACCCATTATTGATTTATCCCAACCATATCCCTGTCCATCTATTTCAATTTTCCTGTATCCAATTCTTACATTCCTCCCTTTGGCCTTCTCTTTTCTACCTATGCTTCTAATTTCTTTTTGCACTAGTCTTTCCTCCCAGGTTAAGTCGTTGTCTATGTATATCTTGTGTTTCTCAGAGCACTGTTTTTCCTTCATAATTTGTTTCTTCATTCCCCATGACTCTACCTCCTCTAGAATTATTTTCTCTTTGTTCATTATGTATGCTTTTACAATATTTGTTTTCACCATCAGCTTTTCCGCCAAGAAAGTCTCCACATGTTTCTGTATCTGCTTTTCGTTTACAGTTATTCCCGTGATTACAATGTTATTTTTTCGCTTTAGTTTATCCTCTCTTTCTGATCGTTCTTCCAGTTGTTCAATTCTGCTAACTAGCTCCTGTTTATCTTGGGCCCAAAGTTCTTTTTTACTTCTCATTTCCTGTCTTAACTCTCTTATTTCTTCCTTAGTTCATTTGTGTTCTTCGCCATTTCCGATAATATATTTCTCATCATGACCTTTAGAAGATCATCCATGTTTTTTATCGTTCAGTAGACTACCTCGATTTTTCTCTTCCATTTCTTTATTGATATTGTGTTGCTTCCATTTGTTCTCTTCTTCTGCCCTCCTGATGTCCTTTAGAAGATCATCCATGTTTTTATCGTTCAGTAGGCTACCTCGATTTTTCTCTTCCATTTCTTTATTAATATTGTGTTGCTTCCACTTGTTCTCTTCTTCTGCCCTCATTTGTTCGGTGATCGTAGTACTTTCTTGCTTCGATTAAATATTGTATCTTCTACGTTGCTAGCCTCGAGTTTTTCCACACTATATCTTCCTCGCTTCCGCTCCAGACTCATTTAGTATCTTCAGTATGTACCCAACTCCGATATTCGATTTAAATCATTTGTATTGTGTTGCCTTTGTAGGTTTCTTCTTATTGATTTTCCGTTTACAGGTTACGCTCTTGAGTCACTCAGCTAATTTGTAGGTTTCCTTCCACTCTCCTTCCTGTCAGTTTCGCTTTCCGTTGATAGATGTCGCTTCCAGCAAAGCAAGGTACACAAGGTCTATTTTGTAGTCTCCCAAAAATAACCTCGAAAACCTCTTTTAGTTATTGCGCTTCCTTTTGTATCTACCTTCATTGTCTTCTCCACCTTTTCTTCTCCTCAATCTTCTTCTATACTTACTTCTACACACTTTACTTTCAATTTATTTATTTAATACTGCTTTATTTGCGCACTAGTACCGTCCTTGCGGCTTGCTCGTTGACGTACAACCTCGTAAATTATAAGGTAGTTTAATTGTTTTTTATTGGATTAAAATATGTAATGCATATTAATTTTAATTATTGCAGTAATATTTCGAAAAATCTACAACAAATATTATTTTTTTATATTAAAAATTTAAAATGAGCGAAAAACGCAAACAGCCCACTTTGGACTGTTTCTTTGGAAAAAACCTCAAAACGCAACAAGAAGAAAATGTGCAAGTGCTGGAAACTAAGGAAAAACAAATGGATATTCCATTAACATCAAGAGAAAATGTTCAAAAAGAAGCAGAATCCCCATTAATAAATTGGCCGAGTATTTGCACTGCAGATATGTGGTTCGAAAAGAAAAAAATATGCTTGGATAAAATACGATTCCGAAAAATTAGGATGTCTGAGTTGTGCGGCTATTTAAAATTTAGAACCTTTAAAGACGCAGGGAGTAAGCATCTCAAAAGAATTGAGAGGCACTCAGGTATCAGCTTATGGAAAGGAAAAAGCCGCATAACTAACTTCTTTGGGAAAAAAAATTTACAAACATTGTAAAAGTTTTTCACATACAACAGCTGAAAGAATCTTTAAAGAAGCAGACAAGTAAAAGTTTGAAATTATTGTAGATAAGTTAAAAGATTCTGAAATTTGTAGCACCAGTTAGGTTTTTAAAACTGCTTATTATATTATTAAACATGATCGTCCATATTCTGATCATTTTGATTTATTAAAACTTAAAGAAATAAATGGATTTACGATAGCTCACGGATTACGATTTAGATTCAGTGCCCCAGAAATCATTGATCATATAGGAATTCAAAAGAAATCCAAAATTTCTCAACAAATAGTAAAAGTTCAAGGAAACTTATCTATCATCATATATGAATCTACCACTTTAAGAAAAGAGTGTGGTCTTATTATTTATTTAAAATGCAAAACCGACAAAATGAAAGATCCTCATTTCTTGTTTCTTGATTTAATTTAATTGCAGGATCAAACAGCTAACACCATAACAGAGGTTTTCTTAAAATGTTTGGAAAAAAATGGTTTTGATGATAATTATTTAAAACACCATTTAATTTAAAGAAATATTACAAATTCTCATTTTTCTTTAAGTATTAATATTTCACAAGCTCCAACCGATTATTTTACCATTTAATTTCATTTACAAGCGACGAGGCCAGCATTATGTTAGGAAGAAAATCTGGAGTAGGAACAAGACCAACACAGAAATATCCGAAACTAATTACATGGTATTCTAAAGTCTAAACCATAGGCTCGAATTGGTAGGAGATGCTATTTCTAAGGTTAATGGGGTTAATCATTATCAAATATTTATGGACAAGTTATACTCCTTATATAGTCAATCTCCGAAAAATCAAAGAGGAATTGTAACATATGCAACTGCTTTCGATGTAGAAATTAAACGTATTGGACGTATAGTTAACGTCAGATAGGTGGCCAGCTCCTTTAGAACTGTATCAGCAGTTTGGCAGAATTGGTCATCTTTATGTCATCATTTCGAAAATGCGAATAAAGACAACAACCGCACTAAAACGGAACAATCCATGTTCAATGGATTATATAAAAGAATATCATCGAAACAATTTATTCAAGACTTGGCCTTAATATATGATGTTCTTTCGAGCTATCTATTCTATCAGAAGCATTGCAAAAAAGACAAACTTCAATAGTATATGCAGACAAATTGATTTGCCGCACAATCACTTATTTAGAATATATAAAAGATCCTCAGAAAGGAAAGAAGTCGTTGGAAGTAGTTTCTGCTTGTGAAATAATGGAATTATCTTCAATTTCGTTGACGGATAATAAAATGGCAAAAATGATTCACAGAAATCAATTCTTAATTAGTATTATTAATAGTATGAGGAATAGGCTAAACACTACATCTGCAAATTGTTCAGATTCAGACGGAATGTCGACTTCCGACAGTTCCGACATTGTTAAAGAATTGCGAATTCTTGAACCAACCAAATGGCCATCTGAAATTAATATGGAATTTGGAGAAAAAGAAGTAGAATCACTCTGCCAACGCTTTAATTTACCTTTGGGGAAAATTTTATATGCGTTTAGAGATTACATGGCTTGTGGTGGTCATAAAATTTCAGACGATTTGGAAACGATAAAAAAACATTCTAAAATTATAGCTTGAAGTTCTTCAGAATGCGAGCGTGGTTTCAGCAGCATGAATTTAATTGTAACGGAAAGAAGATCACGCATTTTAATTGATCATGTTGCAAATTTGTTGTTTATAAAACTTCATGGACTACCCTTTAAATTGCGGAATCCAATTTTATACGTAAAAACCTGGTTGAATTCACATCGATACGCTACTGACCAGCAAACTAAAAGAGCAGGGGCAAATGATGAAATTGTGGGTGATCCTATTTGGGAGTTTTTGTAGTACACTATAAGGGAAGTACATAAAAATAATAATATCTTTAAGATTCTTATTTTTATCTTTTTTCGAATTTATTATTTTTGTGTTTGTTAGTATTTTGTATAGTAAGAATTTTAAAAAAATTAAAAACTTACAAGGAAAACAATAGTTTGCATAAAATAAGATGATCTCCGAAAAACTTTCAGGAAGCTGCTTGTGGAAAGTCGCGGACTATTTTTTTGCTCTCACCATGCGTTCTGTTACTTACTCTCAAAGTTATCTGCTATACATATAGACCTACTAACATTGAAGCGTTTTATGAGAATAAGATCCCAGATCAATATAGAATAACTATTTGGTACCATTACTATTGTACCATTACCATTGGTAATTACCATTATCTTCAAACTTCAAACTTCTTTTATTAGATATGAATTACATGTGAGGTCAAGACAATCTAAATTAGGAAAACACCTGTACAAAAATCCTGTACTGAATAGAAAGCATGCTCTTTTAAGTGTTCGCTAAGTTGTTTTTTAAAACTGCATTTTCTGGTGCTGCCATTGTACTGGAAGATGATTCAGCATTTTTATCCCCACCAATGTTGGATCTGTCAGATGAAGTCTATTGGATGGGACGACTAGATGATGTTGCGATCTTGTCCAATATTCATGCACAGTACTCCTAGATGGAAGATTGTGCCTAGTTTTCCACGTTCGTACGGCATGTTGAAGACTATAGAGTGATGCCATCGTCAGTATACCTTCTTGCTTAAATAGCTGTCGACAAGACGTCATCTGTGGTGCTCCCATTATCGCACGAATAGCTTTTTTTTGCAAAATAAATACTTGGGATGCATGAGCTGAAAGCACACAAGCTTCAATTCCATAAGACTGTAGAAGATAGCATCGTAGGTGGTTATAGCTGCCTGGATGTTTACAATGTCCTTCATCCTTTTGATTGCGTAGATACTTGATGCCAATTTCATACACAAATTTTCTACGTGTGCTTTTCATGTCAATCGACTGTCTAAATGTATTCCAAGGAATGTTGGCGAATCCTTGGACACTTGACGCAGCCTACTGGAGGTCAAAAGAAGTACATTTGTTTTGGCTGTATTAAGGCATAGCTCATTCGCATCGAACCATTCAGATGCATTACCACTGGCTGTACTTAGCTTTTGTTGTGCTACCTCACTATTTTTGTCTGATACCAGTAGAGTGGTGTCTGAGAACATGAATGTATGGCATTTAAGATTGGTCGGCAGGTCGTTTATGTATATGATAAATAGGATCTGCCCCAATATAGATCCTTGTCGGACTCCTCGCCGTATGTATTTTGGATTGCTCTTTTCTCTATTAAAATCAACAATTTGTGCTCTATCTTCTAGGTAAGACGTCATAAGCCGCAACGAAATGCCTTTGAATCCATAGTGGTCAAGTTTTTAAAGAAGGATTTTGTGTGGCATGCAGTAAAATGCTTTACTCAAGTGAAAAAAATGGGCAAAACATAACTTATAGTCTTCCATTGCCTGGTAGATTTTATCCAGAAGATTCATTATTGCATCCGTTGTATTTAAGCTTCTGTGAAATCCGAATAGACTCTCTGTTATGTATTTGTATCATCCGAAGAACCTTGTTATTTGTTTGAGAGTTATCAACTCAAGAAATTTTTAGAAGGTTGGTAGTATCGATATGGGTTGCTTTTTTCGGATCGGCCGTCTTGTTTGAATATTGGTACCACTCTAGCTATTTTTAATCTTTGGGGGGAAGATTCCAGTACTCATGGATGAGTTCGTAATATCTGCTAGAGGTCCTGATATTGCATGAGCGATATACTTTATTAATTTAGAATCAATTGAGTAGATGTCCTTAGATGTTTTACTTTTGATGGTACCAATAACACTTTCAATCTCAGCAGGTGTGGTTAGGTTGAAAAACATGGTGATGCCTTTCGTTTTTACCTTTTGCAATGTCTGTTCCGTTGGTTTGTTTTGTATTGTTTGCACCAGATTATTGCCTATACTACAGAAGAAATCATTGAAGTCCCTGCAATTTAGAGATCCATCGATTGTACATTGGCCTCTGCCTCTGCCACTGGCCTCTGCCAGTTTCACGATTAATAGTGGCCCATAGTTCCTTTTATTTGTTTGATGATGCATTAATTTTATGAATTATGTTGTTTGGTTTCTCTATTTTAACATAGGTTAAGTATGATTCCTTATAATTTAGATAGATATTGTACATGTCTTCATCTTCCGTGTTTTATATGCATCGAAGATAAGTTCTGTTTCTTTCATATGCCTCATTTCATTAGATATGTTTGCCCATGTTCTTGATTAATTTCTAGCATACTCTAAAGGAAAGGCCTCCTCAAAATATAGGCAAAATGTTTTGAGAAACTTATTTAATTTAATATTGGCATCATCTTCTGTGTATATTGATTTCCACTCCATTTGATTCAGTGAGGGAGACAAATTTTTCCTTATTTTGCGGTGTATATTTTCGTGTTCTATTTTTATGTTTTTTGGATTGCTGCTGTGTTGATTTTATTTTTTTATTTATCCTTCGTTTTACCCTTTCGGGTGTCGGACTGCTCAATTACATTTATAATACATTTTACAATCACATATCTTCGCTAATTAATTCCTTCACTCTTCTTTTCCAGTGGTCCCTGTCTTGTGCCAATATTGTTATTTCATTCCATTCTCTTCCTCTTGTTTCCGCTGCTTGGTGCGTTTGTTCATTCCATCCCTTCCTCGGTCTTCCTACTTAATGTATGCCATGTATTTTTACTTCATGTTTTATTTTTGTTATTCTATTCTCTTCTAGCCTGTGTATATGTCCTAGCCAACCTAGCTGTCTTTCCTCTATTATTGTTGTTATTGGCTTTATGTTGAGCCGTTTTCTTACTTCTGTGTCCTCACTCTATCTTTTTGTGTAATTCCCTCTATCTTCCTTAGGAATCTCATTTCCATTGCGTTGATCTTGCTTTTGTTCCTTTCCGTAATTGTCCACGATTTACTTCCATATATTAGAGAGGGCCCTACTATTTTTTTGTATACCTCAGTTTTTATTTCTTTGGTAATTAATTTTTTTTCCAGAAACGTGGTTTTTATTGTGTTGTAGATCCTGCCTGCTTTTCCAATTCTTATTTCTACTTCTGGGTCAATCTTTCCCTTTTCTTCTATTATTGTTCCTAGGTAGGTGTATTGATTCACCTGTTCTAGTTGTTTCCCTTTTAGCTATTTTGTGTATGTTTTCTTTTGACGCTATTACCATTGTTTTAGTTTTGCTGATGTTTATCTCCATATTTATCTGTTTCAGTTCTTCTTCGTTTATATTAAAGTTACGTTGGAGTTTTTCTTCTAAGTCTGCTATTACAATCATGTCGTCTGCGAACATAAGTATTTGTATTTTTATCATTTCCAGGTTCCTATATCCCATATTCGTGTTTGCTGCTCTTTCTTTGCTTGTCCTTATTGCTTCATGTATGAGTGATGCGAAGAGTAAAGGGCTTAAAATGCAACCTTGTTTTTGTCCAATTTCGGTTTTGAACTCCTCTGCTTCGTTGGTTCTTATTCTCACCTTGTTTCTGTTGTTATTGTACAGCTCTTTTAATATGTTTACCATGTCTCTTTCTACCTCTCTTTTTTGTAACATATTCCATATGTCCTCTCTTATTATTCTGTCAAATGCTTTTTCAAATCTATGAAGCATATGTGTAGTTCTTTTCCTTTTCTAATCGTCTTGTCTGTTAGTTGTCTCATTATGTGTATCAGGTCCTCTGTACTTCTATTTCTCCTGAACCAGTGTTGATCTTCTCCCAATAGTAGGTTCAGTTTTTCTTTCAGTCTTGTCTCTAATATCCTTGTAAATATTTTCCCTGGTATGCTTGTGAGTGTAATTCCTCTGTAGTTATCACATATTTTTGTTTCTCCCTTTTTGTGGATGGGTAGTATGATTCCCTTGTTCCATTCGTCCGATATTATTTTTTCCTTTATTATTTCATTAAGAATATCCAGGATTTCCTCTTTCCCTTTATCTCCCATGTATTTCATAATTTCCGCTGTGATATCGTCTGTGCCTGGAGCCTTTCCTAGTTTTGCTTTTTTGATTGCTATCTCCATTTCCTCCATTGATATCCTTCTGATTTCCCCATTTGTTCTGTTGTCTGTTTTTCTTTCTTTTCCTTTGTGCTTTGTTCCTGTCATTTCACTAAAGTATTCTTTCCACCTTTCCATAATCTTCTTTTGTTCTGTTATTGTAATTCCATTTTTATCTTTTATGTTAATTTGTTTCGGGGTTTTTTTGTTCTTCATTTGTTTTATTGTGCTGTAGAACATCTTCTGGTTTTCTGTGAACGTTTCCTTTATTTTCTTTCCGAACTCTCCCCAAGTTTGTTGCTTTGCTATCTTGATTTTGCGTTTCGTTTCTTTGCTTGCTGTTTTATATCTCCTATAATCTTCCTCTTTTCCTGTTCTTGTGTAGGTTTTTTATTTATCTTTTTTGTCTTTACTGTTTATTTGATCTCTTCCGACCACCATTTATTTTTCTTCGTCTGTTTATTTGAAACTGTGCTTGTTCCGCAGCTTTCTTTGGCTGCGTCACTTATGATTTTCTTGAACTTCTGGCGTTTCTTCTCTGCTCCTTCTGCTTTGTTTGTTTGTCTGTAGCTATTCTCTATTTTTGTTTGGTATTTGCTTCTTGTTTCTTCCTCTTTTAGTTTGTAGCTGTTGATTTTTTTTTTGTTATCTTCCTCTCTGTTTCCTTGCTCTTTGGGTCTTTTAGTCCTATGTTGATTTCCATTTTACCAGGTAGTGGTCGCTCCCGATTTCCGCTTGTCTTGTTACCTTAACATATTTAACTTTTTTCCATTCTTCGGCGTTTACCAGGAAGTAATCGATAATTGATTTCTCTTTTCTTGATCTAACCTCTCGTGTGAATTTGTGTATGTCTTTGTGCTTAAATTTTGTGTTTGTTATAATGAGGTCATTTGCTATGCATAATTCTATTATTCTTTTCCCATTTTCGTTTCTGTCCTCCTCTCCATATGTTCCCATATACTTTTCTTTGCCTTTGTTTTCCTTTCCCACTCTTCTATTCATATCCTCTATCACTATTGTGCTCCCTTTGCCGGCTACTATTTCTTTTTGTAGGTTCTCATAAAATTGGTCTTTTTCTTCCATTTTCTCGTTTTCATTTGGGACGTATACCACAATTATGTTCCATGTATTATTTTGTTCTGTTTTGACTTCTACTCTTAGTGTTCTTCCGTCTCCGTATGTCTCATTTATTATATTGCTTATTTAATCCGGTTTTGCTATTAGTCCTACTCCATCTGCTCCTCTCTTGTTATATTCTACTCCTGCCCAGTATAGCCTGTATCCATCTTTGAGTTGTTTCATTCCCCTTCTTTTCATTTTTGTCTCGGTTATTCCTAGATAGTGTAGTTTCTGTTTTCATTTCTTCTACTATTTCTTCCTTCTTTCTTTTTATACTTCTTACATTCCATATTCCTATTTTTATTATGTTTTTCTCCTTTCTATTACAGTTTCCTCGCCGTGTCGTTTCCTTGGTGATCCTTTTATTATTCTTCAGTTGTTTTTTTTTCAGTGTTATGATTGCAGCTGTGTTGTAAATATATAATATCCGAGCAATGTGGTCAGAAATCGCAGTGTTTTTGCATTACCAATATCATTGTTTGGTACCAAGGTAACATTACCTAACCTAACTTTACCTAATCTAACGTAACTAATTTTAGCCTAACATAAGTTTATAAATGTAAAGAATATCTGAGAAAAATAATCCTTACTTCTTCATTTATTGCCTCGAAGGTGCAATATAAATCCCCTAAGCCTTAGGGCCTAAGGATTATTTTTAACACCCACAAATATCCTTGGAGGTTGCAGTGCCTGCGACATTTCTGTCGTGTAGACTTTATGGGGAGCATAGCTAAAGCCATGTAAACCCCATTACTCCTACCTTTCCCTTGCCCTAGAAATTATTCAATCTGCAAATCAACAAGTCCACATTTGCTAACCCATAAATGCAAATCCAGAGAAACCGAGAGGAGAACGAGACATTTTTTTAACGTATAATGAATTCAGTCTTCGACCGCAATTTGCATTCGAGTCCAGGTCTTGTTGCAATCCGCAGTACAAAGTAATAAATTTTGCATGGAGTGTAAACGCTGGCCTCAGGGCAATCGATACGGAGATTGCGGGAATTTATTTGGGTTAGGTGGTAGGTTATTGGGTTAGATCCAGTACTCATATTTTATACAGATGAGTTGTTGGCAATCAATGCACCCCTATTGGACAGGGGGTGAAAAAACCTGGCATGTTTCGAATCAATCCACGTCGTTGTTTAAAAAATAATGACCGAATGTACATTGTGGATAGTCACAAGGACTGAAACGGGGATTCGGCACAGGGATTTCGGGATAGGATGATTCGGCACAGCCGTTTCAGCACAACATAATGTCACCACCACTATATGAAAACAGTCTCATGTTTTCTAGAGGTTAGTTATTTGCAATTAATGTGCCACTATAGCGAATTGTATTAAAACTGTTATACAATGCGTGCGGATATACTTGGCATTTGGGGCACTCGCCTTCGGCATCGTGGCCCAAACTTGCCTTCATGCAAGATGGGCATGATATCCATACTTGTTATATAAACTACTATTATGCAACAAGTATATTAGCATTATATTCGAGGAAATATGCGCATTTACTCTTTATTGCAAAACGTCTACTCCAATATAAGTGGTTATATAAGGAGTCACCGATGACATGTTTACGAGCAAACTGAGACCTCAAGAATAAATATCCCTCGCAGCAAAGACGATTTTTTATCGCTGGCATGTTTAATGATACGTCCGACATGAAACGTGATATACGAAGAGGGGATATCATAATATTACACATGCCTCGTGTTTGCTCATTGGACGAATAAACAGCATTGACTCCACAAAGATACCATAAAGAAACTTAATACTAAATACCTGCCAGCATTTTACTTTTCTATCAGTAAAAGTAATGGTAGGGATATTGTCCCGAACAAATACATAAATAAATAATATGTAGTCGTGTTCATTAAAGTGCTGCACAGCATTTCTGCTTTGTGAATGTGGCTTAATTTAACAAAGTTCAAAAAAGTGTTGTACAGTCATGCTCACATAAATCTAGTACAAAAAAATTGACATTGCTGTATAAAATTGCAGTTGTAACCTAATTTATTGTACTAGATTTATGTGTGCGAGCCTTTGTTGAGTAAAAACACAACCACCGATAAACTTTTATGGTGAAATAAATATTACACTTAAGATCTAGAGTTATTAATTTTCATATAATGAATAAAATAATAATATTTTTTGTTACTGTTAGTTATCAATTTGACAGTTCTCAATGTTTCTAGTACTTACAAAATATACAGCCCACTATCTATTTCTGTACAAATTTTTTAAACACGACTTACAGCGAATTATCTACGTACAACACATTTTTTAATACGGCTGTACTTTGTACAGCCGTATATAGTAATATGTAATAGTAGTAATAGTAGTAGTAGTAATAGTAATATGTATTACTGTCTTAGATTTTTGATTTATAATTTACACTACCTACATTGAAGTTCCTAAGCTAGTTTGTGCGAATATGGCTTTCCATAATCTGCAAATTGAAGTACCAAAGAGTACCAATACATCTCGACTCGACTCGTCGCAGTTCAAGACTTACCTGTTTTGTTTTAAATTTTTATGATACATTCAAAAGCGTTAGTCGCGAACAGTTAGTGGATCGCTTTTAAATACTCGAGACTTGCAAAAATTATTTGGATTATTTTGAAAATTTATAAAGCTTAGCATGAGTCGCAAACAGTAAGTAGATTGTTTGTAAATACTTGATAGTTGCAACAACTATTGAGATACGTTTGAAAATTTATAAAGCTATTTATTTTATATAGAAAAAATCTTAAACTATGCTGCCTGAGAGGGTCGCTAATAAATTAGTGTTTTCTTATAAAGGTGGGGTGGTTGGCAAAACTTGGCTTGAGAACCTCTGATCTAGCTCGGGAACTTTGCCTCAATGGAACTGACTTCATCTTTATAGGATTCTTTAATTTACAACCAAAATTTAACTTTACACGGGATCTCCTGTCTCAGTTATCTCCACCCAGATGATTAAAAATTATAATCTGTTCAAAATTCTCGTACCCTTGGTTTCGAACCTGCAATCCTTGGTATCCAAGTTGTGCTTTAATTAATTCTGGTAAGTACCCTGTTTGCACATCAGAACATAAACATGCAGAAAATGTAACAAATTCAAATAAGCACAATAATTGATAATAGACCAAAAGGATGTAACATTAGAAGACATAAGAATAAAATTTTCCTGAGAACTAAAAACTATAAAGGACATTTTAACAGAGATATTCAGAATGAAGGACAAACGACTTTGACTGGCATGTTTTCTGGTGCACCTAAAGAGAATATAATCTCAAACTGATAAATGGTAATACAATCAGCATGTTTACTGTGCTATTGAAAAATATGCCTGATATAGGACATTTTGACAGCATTGTCTAGAATAGGGGTATGCAAACTGTTTAGTGAGAAGAGTCATTTTGAGCCAATCCTGAACCTAACAACGGTTTAAAAAAATTGAGAGCCATAAATATATTTTTACAAGTTAAATTATGGATAACAAATCACCAAAAAAACATCCTGATTTATCAATTTGTTTTAATCAACAAGGTTGCGTTTCCTTTGTAGGTTTCTGTACGTTCGGTGTGCTACAACATTTAATACAACATAATTTAATTTCTAAATTTACCATTAACTAGATGTATGTTAGAAAACAATTTCTCTCATAATATCCAAATATGCTGAGAAGTATAATTAAATATTAATAATAAATTGCATTTATATTGGCACGCTAGATTTGTAGATATTATTAAAAACATATGATCACAAAAATTATTCGCTCATTTCACTAAAATTTATTTATCTTAAGACTTGGACACTTTACTCATTGGACAATAATTTAATTACATATCTTATATGGCAGCATATTACTGAATATTACTGCTCCATTTTGTTTATATTGTTAAGGCAGTTTGCGAGATTTTTATATTAAATATGAGCTACGTTGAAGCTCACATAAAATGTTTACAAAATCGTATGATTGGACTAAAAATATAATATGGTAAGAATTATTTATTGGATATTTATTTTAGTATAAATTAAGCGCTGGGTAAAGTTTTACAAATTTTTAATAGAAAAACTGTACAATTGTTTCAGTCTTATTTGTCTCTTGATAATGGTCGTGAGACTGAAACAATTGTAGAGTTTCTGTATTAAAAACTTGTAAAACGTAACCAAGTGCTTTATTTATACCAATTTAAAGATGTTTCTCTGATTAACCACAGATTCATACAATCAATCATATTTATTTAATTAGGTATGCATAATAATTAGTAGTGCGTTGTTTAATATTAATAATAAATTGCATTCATTTTGGCACGATAGTTTTGCACATATTATCTTATGAATAGGACATACAAAAATGATTCACACATTTCACTACAATTAATTTCTACCGAGACTTACTAAGTGCTTCATTTATACTAATTTAAAGATGTTTCTCTGATTCACCACCGATTCATACAATCAAGCATATTTATTTAATTATGCACAATAAATAGTAGTGCGTTGTTTAATATTAATAATAAATTGTATTCATTTTGGCATGCTAGTTTTGCACATATTACCTTATGAATATGACTTACAAAAATTATTCACACATTTCACTACAATTAATTTCTACCTTATTTCCTCTTTATTTCTACTAATTTAAAGATGTTTCTCTGATTAATCACCGATTCATACAATCAAGCATATTTATTTAATGATGCACAATAAATAGTAGTGCGTTGTTTAATATTAATAATACATTGCATTCATATTATATAAATTGCAATACATATTATCTTATGAATATGAGTTGCAAAAATTATTCACACATTTCACTACAATTAATTTCTCCCGCGACTTACTCATTGGGAAGTAATTTAATTACACATGTTATAAGATAGTTTCATTACTAAATATTATGAATAAGTTGCATATATATCGATACGCTAGTTTCTGAGAAAACAATATTTGAATGTGGGCCACAATCGAGGACACTAAAATAATAAATTAAATCATTGAGTGGATCACTTGCAGATTGTGTTATTAAAGTTGAATGTCATTAGTTAAATAATTTATTAATTTCATTGTAATTCTGTTGAGAGTTTATTTCTAATTAGTTTTCATATGTTGGTTTTTCTGTTGGTTAAAAAATCAAAAAATCTCTGTTACAAATTTTTAACAAAGATGCAGTGCCAAAAGTCACCCCAAAAGTATCGCAGCTGTCCCAGCGCTGTGGGGATCTTATTTCTCGGATTACCCTAGTAAATTAAGTTGTTATACACTTTATGCTGACATACAAAATGGACCTTTGTACCGATGTATCATTGAACCATTGTACCATTGCAATGCATTATACCATTGTACCGAATTGCCATATTCTTGTATCGTTTTAGTATTCTAAATTCAAATTAGGAAGAATAACATTGATTACATTTCTGTTTTTATAATAAATAGTTATCAAATACCAAAATCTCAATGAAAATTGGCCAAATATATTTAATTATTTGTATTTTATTAGCTTTTATTACCCACCAAAAAGTGAAGTATGTGAAGTATGTCGTTGAACATTTGATACGAAATATCAATATTCAAATTATGATTTTCATTTAGCATTATGTTATTTAGCATTATAATTATAATAATTATAATTATATATATATATATATATATATATATATATATATATATATATATATATATATATATATATATATATATATATATATATAATATTATATTATTATATTATTTTAACTTTTATAACAATTAAAATATTGAGTTAAAGGTTTTGTCCAGATTTTAAGTTGTATATAACCGAAACTAGTTAGGTGAAATAAAATGAAATAAATAAATCATAAAATAAAACAACATATAACAACCTTAAATTATAATATTAATATTGTTATTTTAATATTATTCATTTATAATTTTTTCAATATTATTTTACCATTCTTCATTAAAAAAAAGTGGTGAAGACTTTCTTTCAATGAAAGACTATCGAAATAAAGTGGCAAATTTGTTAAAAAAAAATTATGCTCATCTTAAAGATAGTGTCGATTTTTTTAGACATATTTTTCAATTAATTTTGAAATAAAAATCAATTAAAAACAATCAACATGTTCATACTGCAAGTATGAAATCATTCTAATGCATCTCAATTTAAAACAATTCTGTAATTTCTAGGTAAAAGTTTCAGGATGTTTTTCTGATCTTGTATATTTAAAAGTTTGTTGAAAGATTACAAATTTGTTCATTTCAATGAAAACTTAATAAAATAAATTGGCAATCTTGTTGAGAAAATATATGTTTGTCTTATAGTCAATGGCGATTTTTTTTAGACTTGTTTTGTATTTCATTTTGAAATAAAAATCAAATTGACATGTTTTCACATGTTTATACTGCAAGTATGAAATCATTGTAATGCATCTCAATTCTCAACAAATATGTAATTTCGAAGTAAAAGTTTTAGGATGATTTTCTTGATCTTGTATATTTAAAAGTTTGTTAAAAGATTCGCCATGGACCTTCCCAGATGTTACTCCCAAATTGCCTAAAAATATCATGTCGATATCTCTTCAAACAAAAATTTTAAAAACCTTTATATGACGAAGTAAATTTAATAGGCCATCATTTGGGCAAAAAATTTCGAATAATATTATAATAACAAAATGATTTTTAAAAATACACACCTGTATCTCTAGATTCAACATAAACTGAACTTCTGAACGATTGATCTGAGCGAAAATTAACATGTATACAAATTTGAAATTCTCCATTCGACACGTACAATGAACTAAGTTTCGCAACTCTACGTCGTCAGGTTTCAAATATATATATATATTTTTTGTGGAATTATTTAATTCAATTTCAAATAAATCACAAAGACAATAATAAACTGCCTCACCAAAAATAATTAATAACTCCGAAAACAATAATCTGAGTATAAAAAAAAAGTATACATAACTGTGCACCCAACTTTCGCGAATCCTACCCGCACGTTTCGACCCTCTACATCTTCAGGTTTTCAAGAGAAACTAAAAATAATAATGTACCAGGTATTATACCAACCTCATTCTTTCACTGTACGTCTTCAGGTTTTAAAGATATATTTTTTTATGGAATTATTTTTTTCAATTTCAAATAAACTACAAAGACAATAATAAACTACCTCACCAAAAACAATTAATAACTCCGAAACCAATAATCTGAGTATAAAAAGACAAGTATACATAACTGTGCACCCAACTTGCGCGAATCGTACCCGCACGTTTCGACCTCTACATCTTCAGGTTTTCAAGAGAAAAAAATGTTCCCGGTATTATACCAACCTCATTTTTTTACTATATTGTTCCGCTTTATAGAAATTGACACGAGTACAAAAGTTTGTTGAAAGATTGCAAATTTAAGTATCATAAATCTTATCATAACTCAGTAAACAAGTTAGTCGAAAGATTGCAAATTTGAGTGTTTCTTTGAAAGCATATCGAAAGAAGTTAGAAATTACCTTTTTAAAAAAAAATGCTTATCGTAAGACAGCAAAACAGTTTGTTGAAAAATTACTAATTTGTTTACTTCAAAGACAGCTTATGGAAAGAAATTGGCAATTTTCTTGAAAAACAAAAAAGTTCTTATCATAAGACAGTAAAAAAGTTAGTCGAAATATTGCAAATTTGAGTGTTTCAATGAAAGCTTATCGAAAGAAGTTGGAAATATTCTTCAAAAAAAAGCTTATCATAAGACCGTAAAAAAGTTTGTTGAAACATTGCCAATTTGTTTACGTCAAAGACAGATTATTGAAAGAAGTTGGAAATTTTCTTTAAAAAAAAAATGCTTTCAGTAAGACAGCAAAAAAGTTTGTTGAAAAATTACTAATTTGTCTACTTCAAAGACTGCTTATAGAAAGAAATTGGCAATTTTCTTGAGAAAAAAAAATGCTTTTCATAAGACAGTAAAAAAGTTAGTCGAAAGATTGCAAATTTGAGTGTTTCAATGAAAGCTTATCGAAAGAAGTTGGAAATTTTCTTTAATAAAAAAAGCTTATCATAAGACCGTAAAATTTTTTGTTGAAATATTGCTAATTTGTTTACGTCAAAGACAGCTTATCGAAATAAATTGGCGATTTTCTTTAAAAACAAAAAAATCTTATCATACGACAGTAAAAAAGTTAGTTGAAAGATTGCAAATTTGTTTACTTCAAAGAAAACTTAACGAAAGAAAAATTTACAATTTTGTTGAGAAAAAATGATGGTTCTCTTAAAGGCGTTTTTCTGGGCTTAACTTGTAACTTGTGGATTACATTGATGAAGATAATGACATTTTTTATTAATACGAAAAATTAATTTTTGCCCGCAGATTTTACGTATAATTATAATTTTTATAATATAGTTTATAGAGGAATCAAGTAGTGATTTATATGATAAACATAATATTCACTTTAGAAACTGCGTACATATTCAGGTGCCATTATCTCAGATTCAACAAAACATACTATACCCCAAACCCCATATAAAAATGAACCGTAATTATATAAATATTATATAATAATAGTTCGAGAACATATTGTCGCCTCAATACTACAGCTCACTTTTTCATGGTTTTCTGTTTTCTATGTTTGACTCTGTTTTTTTCTGTTTTCTCTCTGAAATAACTCTGTTTTCTCCATGCTGAAAAATAAATCCTCAGTGGAGAATACAGGAAACATAAAGACGAAATAGGATTTCTAGATGCTATGGATGGGTTTAAACTTTTGAACCAACTTAAAACGCATTTTTCTCGAAACTACTGAGTTTGAGTTATCAAGTTGCCGTATTAATGCGACGATGTGTGCTCGAGTTATTTTATGTCATGAGTGAAATGTAAGTATTTCAATGAAAAATAATAACTCTGTTTTCTCAATGCTGAAAAATAATTCCTCAGTGGAGAATATAGGAAACATAAAGACGAAATAGGATTTTTAGATGTTATTAACGACTTTAAACTTTTGAAACAACTTAAAACGCATTTTTCTCGAAACTTCTGAGTTGGAGTCAAGTTGCCGTATTAATGTGATGATATGTGCCCGAATTATTTTATGTTTTATGAATGAAATTTAAGTATTTCAATGAAAGTTTATCGAAAGAAATTGGCAATTTTCATGAAAAAATATACTTATCATAACAGCGCAAAAAAGTTTGTTGAAATATTGCAAATTTAAGTATTTCGATGAAAGATTTTAGAAAAAAGTTGGCAATTTTATTGACAAAAATATGCATGTGGTAAGACAGTAAAAATGTTTGTTGAAAGATTGCTAATTTGTTTACTTCAAAGACAGCTTAACGAAAGAAATTGGCAATTTTCTTGAAAAAAAAAATGCTTATCATAAGACAGTAACAAAGTTAGTTGAAATATTTCAAATTTGAGTATTTCAATGAAAGCTTATCGACAGGAGTTGAAAATTTTGTTTTGAAAAAAATATGTTTATCATAAGACCGTAAAAAAGTTTGTTGAAAGATTGCAAATTTGTTTACTTTAAAGTAAATTTATCGAAACCAATTGGCAATTTGGTTGAGAAAAAAATATGGTTATCTTAAAGGCGTTTTTCAAGACTTAAAATTGTAACTTGTAGATTACATTAAGAATATGGTGCAATTTTCGATAAATCGAAAAAATATTTTTTGCCGGCCAAGATTTTACGTTTAATTATAATTTTTATGATATAGTTTATAGAGGAATCAAATACTTGCATGAAAAACATTATATTCACTTTAGAAACTGCGCACATATTCAGGTGCCATTATCTCAGATTCAGCAAAACATACTTTACCCCCAAAGCCCATATAAAAATGAACCGTAATTGTATAAATATTCTATGATAATACTTCGAGAACATATTGTCGCCCCAATACTACAGCTCAGTTTTCTGTTTTCTATGTTTAACTCTGTTTTTTCTGTTTATTCTCTGTAATAACCCTGTTTTCTCCATGCTGAAAAATAATTCCTCAGTGGGGAAGATAGGAAACATAAAGACGAAATAAGATTTCTAGATGCTATGGACGAGTTTAAACTTTTGAAACAACTTCAAACGTATTTTCCTCGAAACTACTGAGTTTGAGTGGTTAAGTTTCCGTATTACTGCGACGATATGTGCTCGAATTATTTTAATGTCATGAGAGAATTACGGATCATTTTGATCAATATTAAGGTTGGCTTTGAATGGACATGTTAAAAAATCAATCCATCAACTTGAATATTTTTACAATTAATTGGTTTGTTGGCAGATTACTGAGTAAATTTTGGCTTATTAGGCATACTAATAAATATTATTTAACTATTGTGCTAAATTAGTGGTAATATTGCAATTATTGTATTAAAAATATTTTTTTTTAAAATAACAGGATATCAGGACCATCACGATCAGTATCCCCGTCCCCAGGCATCCATCATTATTGGCATGTGATCTGACACATTTCCCGTGGCACCAAAATTCTCTAAGTGGCAATCGTTACCGAATAAAACAGATTTTACGACCGGCGACAAGACACGCTCCGTGCCACGAGGTTATTATCTATTTTTACGAATGCCAGTACACAATAATCGCGTTTTAATGGTACAACGTGAAAACACAATGCGGGCCCAGTGTATATTTTGTCTACCCAAATGGCAAATCAATATATAAAGGTAGTCAATTCCAGTCGATGCTCGTGGCGAGGCATACGTACCAAGGTAATACGTGCGTCGTCTCCTTTTTCTTGGGGTTTATTGCTGGGTAAGTTTAATGTTCCGCACACTCACTTCGAGATTTATAAATATAAAAAAACAACAACAGGAAAAACTTGTCGAAAAATCTGATCGTATTTTTGCGCAATGAAAAGGTTTTTAACACTCGCAAGAACTAATTATTCTTCAAAATGATTTATTTGTATGTACAAAGGGATGTGTGTGTGTATGTGTGTGTGTGTGTTTGTGTGTGATTGTGTGTTTAATCAACGCACTGTATCTTTTTTTTGTTTTGGCACAACGTATATTAATAGTGTGGTATCATTTAGACAGAGACAGATTAATGGCGTGTAAATGTAGGTGAGAGTGATATATGTGGGATAAGTGTAACGCGTGGTTCATCGCTACGCCCCCCTTGCAGGGTAGGCAACCACCGCACAACAGCGCGCTCAGGACTACACTGCGGCGCTCGATACCGACGCTGCGTGACGCCGGGCGCCGCGACGCCTGCGCCTTGGCGCCTCTCCCACTACGGAACCGACGCCGACGCCGCCGGGTTGCATAATGCCGGAGTGCGTACGTGCGTCTTCTGGTGGATGCAAGGGGATAAGATACCGCGGGGATCGATGCGATCGTATCCCTATTTCATCCAGAATATTCCCCAATTTGCAGACATGCCCATTTATTTATGCTGCCAATAACCATGGTTTGATTTCCTGCAACCTGCAATCGTAATAACTAGAGCAGTATGTGATGCGACGTAGAAATCGTGTGCAATAAATCATGCGCATGGCTGTCAATAGTCATGATTAAATTACTTTGCATGATATAAAAGCAATCAGTATTTCACAATGAGGAAGTTAGTATTTTATGATGCATTGAAGGGCCGGCGTGGAATGAAAATCAGAATATTCATAAATACAATAGCATGCAAACTATATTTCATGAAATGTGCGCATGTACCATCAGTAATCATCTAGGCGCGGATTTCTGAACAAAGATTGATTATTTCGGGGATTACCCTATTTTTACGTGCACAGAACGCATCTGGGGGAAGTGTGCTATCAATTCAGTCCAATTTATCTCAATCTTCAATGCGTTGTGCTTGTGCCTTGTGTGTGTTACGTGTTTATAAGTTTTCTTGGATAAAATGCCGAAAGTAAAACCTTCCGTCGATGTATGGATACGTGAACATTCTGAATTAAAATATGAGAACGGCAAATTAATTCGCAGGGCTTGTATCAAACCGATAAGTTTTATTTTGTGTTGCTATTGGCCTAGGTACAAGCATCTATTATGTTGTAGATTAACTGCGAGAAAAAAAATTAACATAACACAACATATCAAAACAACAGTTCACCTGGAAAATTAAAAAAAAATCTACAAGCACTACCCTGAGTACCCAGCAAACTATTTACGAGTTTTTTGCGAGTTCTTCTACACAGAAGAAAAAGATTTTACTTTGATTTATGCAGTAAGATGGTATCTTCTAACATTCCGTTAAAAAAACTAGATAATAGTATGTTTAAATCTTTTTTACAAAAATACATCGGTAGACATATTCCTGCCGAATCAACCATTCGCAAAAACTATGTCGACCAAGTATATAAACACACTATTGAGGAATTAAAAAAGATAATTGGCAACAATTACATATGGTTCTCTGTAAATGAAACTACTAATTCATGTGGTAGGTACATCGCCCATTTAATGATTGGAATATTAAACGAAGACTCCACCAATGCATTTTTAATGACTTCCAAGCAGTTAGAAAAAACAAATGGCAATACCGTTGCCAAATTCGTTCACGATGGATTAACATTTTTTTTTGCCAAACCCCGTACCAAATGATAAATTATTAATGATGGTTTCTGATGTCGCTGCATATATGTTGAACGCATATTCTACTTTAAAAGTATTTTCTGAGCAATTATGCATTGCACCTATTTGGCACATGGTTTTAATCGACTTGCTGAAACGATTAGACTGCGATTTCCCCTGGTCAATGATTTGATAAAAACCGGGAAGAAAATTTTCCTAAAAGCTCCACTGAGGGTTGACATGTTTAGGGAAAGAATGCCAAATGTACCTCTTCCTCCAGCACCGCTTATAACTAGATGGGGTACGTGGCTAGATGCTGCCTGCTATTATCCCGACCATTTCGATTCATTTAAGGAGCTCGTGTTAGAGTTTCCCGAAAATGTGTCAGAGGCAATTAAAGAATGCCTCAAAGTTCTTAAAGATAGGAGGGTTGTGCAAAATTTAGCATTCCAAAAAACCAACTACAGTTTCGTAAGCAAAGCGATTGATAAACTCCAAGCAAAGTACACAACTTTGGTAGATGCGGTTCAAATAGTTGAAGATTTTAGGAACGACGTCTCAAATGTACGGGGATCTTTAGGAGAGATTATTATAAAAAAATGTGATGCAGTTTTGTCAAAAAATGAAGGGTTTGGCGAGTTACAAAAAATCAACAGTTTTAAAAGGAGATTTCGTGGAAGATTTGCTGATAAATATTACAATTGTTCCCACATTTAAATATGCACCGATTACAAGTGTGGATGTGGAGTGAAGCTTTTCACACTTAAAAAATGTGCTCAGTGATAGGAGAATGGGATTTTCCGTTGAAAATTTGGAAAAACATTGAATTATTAGTTCGTTTAAAAATGAGCAGTAATCATTATTTGTTATTAATTATTATTGTTATTAATATTAATCACCAAAACCTAGGTTATTAAAATATTACGTTTATCTACCTATAGTGCGTTCTTGTTAATAAAATTATATTTTGTTTTGTTTTTCTGTATTTTAATCAAAAATAAAATATGCCTTTTCATGCTTTTTCTGCGTTTTTGTGCTTATTCTAATCTTTATGCTATTCTATATGCTTATTTTCTAAGATTTTTATGCATTTTTAAGCGTTTTCCATGTAATTTTTTTTGCTTATAAATACGCGCTTTGGTAATCATGGTTTACTTTCTGATAACAGAGTTTTAAAGATTGTTAAAGTACGTTTTGGGCGGATTACGGCTTCCGTTATGGACGGTGCCTTGTTCGAAGAACCTTAAATCGAGACGCAACGTTTGTAACTTATTAGAATGATTGTGAATAAAGGACGTTGTTGCCTCGTGGGTGGCTGGTCAAGTTCTCTTTTCTAGAGCCCTTTGCATCGTTCTCGGTTGGATCCAGCTACTGTCTCTAAGATTCAGTTGTACAATCATGGATTAACTTTTACCATGGTTCAGTTTCATAGGATGCAATAGATGGCACAATGGTATCCATAGAAACTAAACCAGGATCAAAGTTAATCTACAGTTGTACAGCTGGACCTTAGCTTTCTTCCAAATATTCCATATTCCAGATGTGGCCGGTTAGAACGAGAAGTACCGGGCACTCGCCACTAGATCAAGCTGCTGCATATATAAAGTGTACGCCTACAGTATGGAATACATTCATTAAAACCGAAATTAAAAAAAGTGGAAAAAAATCGTCGAATACGTTGATTTTCTTTGATAAAAATACACATTTTTGCATGACAATCGATCTTTAACCATCATTTGTTTTTGAGTAATGAAGTCATTCATTGTTTTTTTTAATGACAACCGTTTGCCGTTTTTCACTTTCAATTGTCATTTACTCGAAACATTTCTTATGTAACATGGCAACATCTTTATACTGTCATTTCGACAATGAAAGATCTCTCAAAATCAAGAACAAAAATAGGGGGTTGTCATTGAAAAAAACAATGGATGACGTGATTACCCAAAAACAAATGATGGTTGAAGATTGAGTATTATACGAAAATGTATATTTTAAGGAAAATCGAACGGTATCAAAGGAATGGCAACGTGTTCGAAGATTTTTCGAAGAGATGAACAAAAACATTTTGAACATTGCTGTAGGATCGTTTCTCTTTTGTATTAATAATTTTGTTATCTCTCATGGTTTTGGAATAAAATAATTAATCGTATTACAGAAGTCTTATCTACTATTTTACTATTTTCGTTCATCTCACATTGATTCTTACTTAAATTTTGCCAGTTGTTTTGTCTCAGCATGACCTATTTCAGTGCATAGAAATGTAATTAAATGGTTACTTTTGTGAAAAATACTGAATATCTCAACAACTATGGGGTTCAGACCTAAGATATGCGCCATCAAATTGAAGAGAAGAAAAAGACCAATCGAATAATGACATAAAATAGGGGGCATTCCATTAAAAAAAATGGGTTATACCGCTTTGAAATTTGCAAAGTTTGGCATTTTTTTCTAAACACTCTGTATCACTAAATTCAAATTGCTCATTACCAACATGTTGCTCATTAACCACACTGAGAATATTGCTAAAACTTATTCTTACCTTCAAAAAACGAGGTCGCTACGATTTTTTAAAGTTGAGCTTGCTTATGCATGATATTTGGAGAAAAAAATTGTAAATTGGTAACACTGTTACATAACCCAAAACTAAATAGACAACAATGTAGAGGTTGAAAAACGTCATCAGAAACCTTGAATAAATATAGGGTGTTCCATTTAAGAACATGTTTGTTTTTGTTATTCCGCAAAATTCGGTGACGCTGTATATTTGAAAATAATTTTGCGGCATAAAGTTTTTAAACCAATAACTTTTTGTACGAAACATTTTTTTCTATCTCTCACGGGAAAGGAGCTAGGAAAGCCCGACGCACTGTTGCAGGACCCTGTATACAAATGCGTATGGTCTAGCCAGTATTCAGCTTCAAATTTAATGAAAAAAAAAAATTTGCTTATAACAAGAGAACGTTTACATTAATTTCGATGTTGTTTGGTAAGACACTCTATACGGGTATAACCAGTAGACCGGTTGTGTACAAAACAAGGGTGGCCCAACATTAACATATTCATATTTTTTTATGACAAAGCTAATAACTTAAAAAAAATCAAATCGGACGCAGGCAATATCCAAATCAATGTAAACGTTCTCTTTTTATAAGCAAATTTTGTTTTTTTTTTAAATTAACTTTGAAGCTGAGTACTGGCTAATCAAACGCATTTGTATATGGATAAGTTTTGTTAAATCGTCTTCTTTTGGTCCCAGTAATCAGTGGTTAAGCCATGTCCACATAATTTAGAGACACCCTGTATATTAAATTATGTTATTTTTTCGTACTTCCTCTAATTAGCCTCTAAAGATGACCATAATCGGTCGAAATTGGTCAAGCAAACAAATAAATAAAAACATTAAAAAACTATAAGAACATATTACTTTACCAGGAAGTACGAAAAAGAAACATAATGTAATGAAAATTAGTTGTTTATTCGTTGTTATTTCAACTGTAACTTGATATTAAAAAAATACTATTTACGTATTTGTTACACAATATTCCTTTATAATAATATTACTGCGATTATTATTAAGGAATATTGTGCAACAAATACCTAATATGGTATGACATACAAATCGTAATTAATTATTCATGCTTGGTTAGTGAAGGTTCAATTTCAGAAGATCCCAACAAAACAATTACCACTACATAAGTGAGTATCAGATAAGCCGATGAATGACATTAATAGAAAACAGAGCAGGTATACAAATCTACTTTAATGAATAATGTATTGTGACGGGTCGGTTTTGACTTCGACGAAATCTGCCTTTAATTTTTAATTGCGCTCACGGACCGTAAACGTAGGCAACCGCTACGCACACGTTTTTTTAAGCGTACACGCGTTTCCGGGCTGCGTATAATTATGATCCGGCCACGAGGCAAGTGGGATGCGGCAGAACGCAGCTGACTCTCGTTGAGTGTAAAAGTGTCGGGATATACACGGTTTTTTTTGGGCATATCGCCAACCGGTTTCCGGGATTTCAAATGTGTTCACCAATAACCGCCCTATGAGGGATTAAGCGACACCGGCACAAGGCAAGAGGGAGCAGCAATAATCGGCTATATACGCTCAAACATCAGAGCGTTTTTGGGGTTTAGGCTGAAACAACCCAGCCAGTCAGTTTCTCGGCTAGGGGCGACGACCACCCTGCCAGAGTTTTTTTTGAAGACCGCAAATTAGTGGCGGCGTCCACGGCGATTGTCAGCAGTACGAATTCCTGAGAGCCGAGCCACGCACCGGCAGCGGACGCGCCGCGAGGGAGAGCAGGCCAGATCCATATATTTTTCTTTTATTGTCTCAAATTTTTTTTGTTATATCGTTTTCTGTTATGTAAATTTGCGTTGCGTGTTTCGTGCCGTACGTGTCTTTCGTTTTTGTAAAAAGAGGTAGCTCCGAGAGCAGTTCGCATCGCGCGATAAGCGTTAAGCGGAATTCGGTGAACGCGGCGCGATAAATCTACGAGCGGAGGTATTTTCTTTCAGGGAGCGCGGACACGGTGTCCCGTCTTTTTGTGTTTTGAATAAACGCAGATATTTTACAACCACAAAACTCACATCTGTTATTTTTTGTTCCCCCACGTTTTCTCGATCGGGCATTCTTTTCAATTTAACTTCCTTTTTCTCATTGCGAGATATAAATCTGGTGGTGTGGGCGTCAGATGGTCAGCCGTTGCGACAGTTTGTAATTTCTGAACTTCGCTGACTGTCTCCCGTCAACCCACACAGATAGGGTGGAGCCCCTTTGTCACGAAGTAGTAGCGCGGTTAAAATTACGTGGAGCCTTTTTAACCCAACCCCCCCCCCCCCCCCCTCGCGACCCTCTCCGACATTAAGAGCCTGGCCCTCGCCGCTGCTTCGACGGGACCCCTTCAGGCACGTCACACGTTTTTTTTTAGAAGCCGTTGTAAACTGATTTGTCAACATATCTTTAAGTTCATATCGCTGGTTAATTAAAATATATATAATAAAAAAAACGATATAAACATATTAATTTATTAAATTATATAAAAAGTAAAAAGGGTACACCGGTAGTTAGCCCTAAGTTAGGGAGCTGTACTTGTTGTCCAAATGAAGGCCGACGGTCGGACCAACAGCACTCAACCAGGAGATTACAGGATTTTTACTGAATTTGAAGCTTGTGATCATTAGATCCGCCGTTCTGCAGGGATGCATAGTAAACATGGGTATCTGCAAACAGGGGTGCTCCATTTGTGTGATCATGGACAGGGGATTCTCCTGGATCTCGATCTTGAAGTACGGCTTGCACTGCTCGTAGTTTAAATAGCGGCCATCTGAGCCGCAGACTTGGAAGCACAGCTTCGGTACTCCGTACACAAGGTCGTATGTAACGTGGTATTCAAACTGGACGAGGAGTTCGTTTTCTTCACGCCTTATGCATCGTTTGACCATGTAGACGCTCCCCTGGGGTTCAAGAAGAGCAAAACCTATTGGCATGCCTGACCTATTGTAGGTGGTCCAACCATCCCCCAGCTCGTCAGACAAGGCTTGAATATCGAAGATCCACTGGGCAAAGAGGTCCGGAGACATGGGGACTAGGCTTGTCATTTCAGAGTGTCGACGCTCTGGTGGGATAAAGGTATTACTAAGTTGTTTACCCAACGCCATGTCCTCTCTGGGAGATTATCTGAAAATTGGTCCGAAGTGTTATATTGTGTTTTTTTTTTTCAGTACAACGGTTGTTGTTGAGATAGTAAAATCGGCTATTTGATTTTATTGTCAGGTTAACTATTTTGGCGACAGGGTTCAGTACACTCGCCTACGCTCGAACATGGGGAATAAAGAGACACCTTCTTAAAGCAATGCTTATTTATTATAAATTATTTGACATGGCTCACTCACTCTCTTGGCGGGCCGGGCTTTGGACGTTTATCGGCTACCGCACTCTGTAACAATAATAAAACAGTCCTCAAGCGGTGAGTCACAAGAAACCTACAATCGGAGTGGCACGTAAGACGTATCTATCATTAGCTCACAGCTTAACTGTATTTCGCGTACTCAGCGCTAGCCCCAGGCTCACAGCAAATATACATAGGACCGGCAAGGTGGCACACAGCGTTATACCTTCCTAAATAGATACCCCCCGAACAGTAATCTCATGCAACTCACGTTTATTCTGCCTGATTAAAATGGGCACACTCACACATCTCGGCTGCCTGGCCCTATATGACTCCCTTTACGTCTGCGGGACGCCGTTCTCAAGTGAGGTCGGCCGTCTTCGCTAATCATCGTGCGTACCCACTCCGTTTTTACCAAAAACGCTGCGCGCGCAATTTCAATTCAAACTAAAACTAAGTTACCTAACATTCGTCCATCCTGACTATCGAGCGTCCTCGCTCGCGTTCTTCTCTTCGTCTTCGCTAGAACTTGATATCCCATCAGTGGGTATCCACCTCTTCATCTTGTCGACCGCCTCGACAGTTTCATATTTTGTGTCTCTTCGTTTTCTATGTGATCCTTCGATCTCTTGGAGTAGATACCAGTCATTTTGTAACTTCTTTGCTACTTTAAACGGTCCTTCGAGTAGCTTTTTGCTGCCATCTTCCACTTTATGTTTCTTGACGACCATTAAATCGCCTTCGTTGTAGTTAGTAGCTTGTTTCCGTTTTGCATCAAACCTCTTTTTGCTGGCCAGCTGTGTTCTTTTAATCTTCACAGTGGCTTTTTAGCGTTCTCCTTGAAGACTTTCAACCTGTGGTCGACATCAGCAGGGCATCAGCAGCTGATCTTGGTCTATACCTCATCAATAATTCAGAGGCTGTCTTACCTGTTGTGGAGTTGGCAGCATTATTAATAGTAAATTGAATTTCTGGGAGACGTTTTTACCATTCCTTTTCTACTTTAACAGTCGTTGTTAATGCTGAAAGAATTTTCGCATTGAATCTTTCGACTTGACCATTGGCTCGTGGTGTAGCTACTGCATTTTTCACATGGACTATGCCTTTGTCCTTACAGAATGCTTCAAAGCTTTTAGCTGTGTAACAAGTACCTTGATCAGTTATGATCCTTGAAGGTACACCATAGGTACTGCAGATGTTGTTTAAAAAATTAAGCTGCTGTCTTTGTATCGCGAGTAGCAGCTAGATTTATAAACTTTGTGAAACCGTCTACCGCTGCAACTATGTACCTTTTTCCGTTACTGGGATTGAAGGGTCCCAGATGATCCACATGAATTGTGTGAAATGGAGTTGGGATTCTCTCTATTGGATGTAACAACCCTTCCTGTTTTCCTCTCGGAACTTTGTAAAGAATGCATCTTATACAAGAAGCTATATATTTACTTACATATTTCCGCATGTCGGGAAACCAATAACATTCCTGTAATTTTTGCATTGTTTTATCAATTGAGAAGCGGCCCATTTCGTCATGGCATCTACGCACTATTTCACGTCACATCTGTTTCGGAACAACACAAAGATCTTTGTCGTTAATTTGTCTGTAAATGTTGTTGTTCTTTATTTTGTATTGTACGTGAAGACTTCGTTCATAATCATCTTCAGGTTTTCGTTGGATAATTTTGTGTATAGTGTAACGGTCCGGAAACGCCTTCGACGGAAACTGCCTTTTAGTTATTAATTCCGTGCACAGACCTCCACCGTAGGCGACCATACTCACACTTTTATGTTGTGGTGACGTGTTTCCTATATGTGTGTGATTTTTAAAATCGTCGGCGAGACGCCCCCATGAGGACAGAAACCAGTTGCCTTCCTTATAGTGCAGAAGTGTCAGAGGTCACCGTTTTAATTGGTATACCACCATCCGGTTTCCGGGATATAAAACGGGAACTCATTTAACTACCCTTGAGGGGATTGAGGCACCAAGTACAAGGCAAGGTACTATACGATTCAAGTCCATACGCTCACAACATCCGAGTAAGTAATTAAACCCGACATTTTCTTTTCTTTTCGTAAAGCCGGCCATGTATGTCCGGCCATTGTTACTAAGGCCATGTGCTTTGCAGGCGTTTTTTTCGGGGTAAGGGCTAAGTAACTCAGCCAGCCAGGTCTTGGCTAGGGGCAGCGACCATCCTGCCAGAGTTGCTCTGAGGTTTGGAATCCAGCGACGGCGTTTTCGACGATCGCGGCCGCCGCCCGTCCTAAGAACCAGTGCCCGCCAGCGAAGTCACGCAGACGAGGAACACAGGCCAGATCTTTATATATATTTTTTTGTTGTTCTCATTTACGCTTTACTTTCACTTTGATATATCGTTTATTTCTTTTGTGTAAAATTTGCGATACGTGTTTCGTGCCGTACGTGTTTTGCGCTTTTGTAAGAAAAATGTCGCTCCGACGGCCATTTGAATCGCGTGATTATAAGTTCGCGATATTCGGCCGAATATGGGGAACCCTGCGTGATAAGGTCGCGGGAGGAGGTATTTATTTCAGGAAGCGTAGGCACGGTGTCCTGTCTTTTGTGTGAATAAACGCAGATATTTTACACCACAAAATTCACACCTGTTATTTTTTGTTCCCCCCACGTTTTCTCGATCGGGCATTCTTTTCAGTTTTCAGTTCCTATTCTCACTGCGAGATTTAAATCTGGTGGTGTTGGCGCCATATGGTCAGCCGTCGCGACAGTTCGTAATTTCTGAACTTCGCTGACTGTGTGCCGTCCACCCACGCAGGTAGAGTGGAGCCCCTCTTTGCGATGAAGTAGCGGCGAGGTTAAAATTACGTGGCGCCTTTTTTAACCCCCCCACTCTCTGACACCGAGAGCCTGGTCCTCGTCACTGCTTCGAAGGGACCCTCCACTCGCTCCACGGCGTAACGCGCTGATTGCCCTTCAGACACGTCACAATAGCTCCTAATTTTCTGTCAGACACTTGACCTGCAAGAATTAGATCATCTACTTCGATGCGGAATACGAAATTCTCTGACATTTGCTCGTTGTTAGACACAGGATTTCGGCTAAGTGCGTCGACATGACACGTCTTAGTCCCTGCTCCCTTGATGGATAACCTCAAAAGTAAATTCCTGCAACTGTAGCCACCAGCGGGCTACCATAGGAATCATATCTTTCTTTTCAGCCACTGCCTTTATAGCACTACAGTCAGTAACGACAGTAAATTGCTTACCAATTAATTACGATCTATACCTTTTCAAAGTCTCGACAACAGCGAGAACTTCCAGCTCATACATATGCCATTTTTGCTCAGCTGGCGTCAATATTCGGCTAAAATAGCTGACTGGTTTTAAGAAGTGTTCACCTTTCTCTAAATAATAATAATAATAATAATAATTCCTACTACTCCTCCACCTATGGTGTAATTGGTTACTGTCATTATTTGACAGACAACTCTGCCCCAATTATATTTTATTTTGCCATAGGCCCCTAAACTATTACTAGTTATGCGGGCGTTAAGAGGAGAGGGGCATTATTATTATTGCCCATCTGCGCCTGCATGCGACTTATAGACTGTAGAGGCACATCTTCAACATGTGTTGCAAGGAAATGGGAAAACTACAGAAAAACCACCCCAGAAATGCAGAAACGGGAATCGAACCCGGGACCTTGCGGTCTAGAAGCGAACGCGTTAACACTCACTCCACCGCAGCCTGTACTTTAGCAGCAATATCCCTGCTATGCCATTTTGACATGCATCCGTATGGACCTCCGTTGTCGTTTCAGGATCATATATGGAAAGTACAGGCCTTTCAACCAATATTTTCTTCATTTCTTGAAAAGCTTTGTCATGTTCGTCTGACCATTTCCAAACCTTGTTTTTCTTTAGCAATGTAGCTAGTGGTTTGCTAATTATAGCATACTTCTTCACGAACCTCCTGAAAAACCCAGTTAGTCCTAGAAATTGGCGAACATTTTGTACGTTTTTCGGTGTGGGGAACTTATCAATGGCTTTTGTTATGTTATCTCCAGGTTTAACTCCTTCTCCTGATATTTCAAAACCTAGATATGAAATGGAATTTTTGAAGAAGAAGCACTTCAGCGGATTTAGGGTAAGATTTTTTTTTTTTAAGTTTTTGAGACCGTCGTCAAACGTTTTTCCTGGACATAAAACATCATCAAGACATGCCATAGCCACTGTCCCTCTCAATAGTCCTAGAACACGATTAATGAGCCGTTGAAAAACGCTAGGTGCGTTGCAAAGCCATAAGGGTACGCGCTCAAACTCGAATTGTCCATCGGTAGTGACGAAGGCTGTTTTATGCTTAGAATCTTCATCTATTTCAAGCTGGTAGTAACCAGAAAATAAATCTAAACTTGTGTAGAACTTATATCCTCTGAGTTGATCTACTTGGTCATCTATCAGAGGAAGGGGCTGACGATCTTTTTCTGTTATGGAATTCAACTTCCTATAATCGACACACATCCGCTTTTCTCCATTATGGTTTGTTTACCAAAAGAATGGGAGATGCATATGCAGACTCCGAATCTCTAATTATTCCTGCCTCTTTCATTTCTTCTATCATTGTTTTAACTTTTTGTCGTTCGGAAGGAGCCATCCTATATGGTCTGTAAAACACAGTTTTGTCGGATGTCAATTTGATATTCATTTTTGTACTTGGACAGCATCAAATTTCTTTTAGCGATGTCGCGAAGCAATCTCGGTATTTATTTATAAGTTTCAAAACTCTACTAATTTGTTCTAGTCGGAACGGTATCATTTCTATTCTTTGCGAGGGCCTCTCTCCCTCTTGCTCCTCCTCACAATTTAATCCTCGTGCTACAGTTACGTTTTTTTTTTCAATTAGTAACTGTTTATTTGATAGGTTGGTCACAGGAACTTTACATGAATTTTCAGTTGTGATTCGTAAAATACATCTTGGTATTTGGTGTTCCTCTCCTTCTTTGAGCCGCAAAATTTCTTCCACGTAAACTTCTCCTGGTCTTGTACCAACACATTCTACAAATCCTACATCATTTGGAGGAACGAGAGTGTCCTCTAATGCCCTTAGTAGACATTTCTCGGTTTGTTTCTTACTGAAGATTAGAGCCTCAGATGTTTTCAAAACTACCACATGTGGAAGTTCAGTGAATGGTTGTCCAATAATAACGTCTATATTTTGAATGTCATCCGGAACAACCAAAAAGGATAACGGTACCTCACATTCACCTATTTTAACTTTTATCCGCCTCGTTTTACTTAAAGCTTTAACAGCTCCGCCACCATATACCTTGATTAATGTCGTTACAGGGGCATAGTTCGTTTTGAGTTTTTGGATACTGGCCTGAGTCATGGTCATTACAGTGGCCCAGAAGACAATGAACGCTTTTACTGAATTACCCTCGATTATAACATGCGTTAAATATTTATCAGACATTACCTTATTGGAGATCGCGTTCACGTTCCTTTCGCGGTTTCCTCCTGTCTCTTTGGGACATCCCGTGGATATATGGCCCCAGTCATTGTAATGGAAACATTTAAGGTTTTGTCTTGGATAAAACGTAGTTACCATCTTCTTTTTGAAGATTCCTTTGAAGGGTTTTATCTTTTCAGCGGTTACAGTGTCGGATGGAAACGTTTTGAGCAGCTGAAGAAGTGCCGCAGGTGTTTGGTGCTGTCCAGCTCTAGCAGCTGCCCGAATCGATGGCGAGGTCTTCAGTCCTCCAATCAGAAAATTCACCGTTATGTTATCTTTGAAATAAAACGTTTCCATAAGGGAGAGTTTATTGTAGTTATATTAGATCATGCTCTCGTCTGTTCTCTTTACCCTGTCAACTATTTTGGCGAGCGCACTCTCATAATCGAGTTCTTCCGGGAACGACTCAATGAGCAACGCTCTCCACTTCTACCAAGAAAGATCTAACCTATTTTTGGCGTTAAACCATGTTAAGGCCATTCCTTTTAAATTTGATGTGGCCACAAAAATCATAGCCTGCTCATCCCGGCCTTTTATTCCGGCTAGCTGTTCGATCTTTTCCAAATATTTTGTAACTGAGCTCAACTCAGCCGAAAGATCATAATGTGGTACAGGCATATTGAAGCCACTGGGTCTTTCATTCGGACCGGCCACATTATTTACCGCAATTGATGCATTGCTCAAATTGTTTACAATTTCCGTCAGGCTCAGCAACATTTGGCTCATCTGCTCCATATTTATGGATATCACACTTATGTCACTAGACACTGTGCTGGCCACGTCATCATCGACTGGGGTGGAAGAAGCAGCTTGGTTCTTTTTGCGATTAACCATGATCCTTAAATTTCGGGCGAGTTAGGGCGGAGAGTTCTTATTGTGTGTAATGGGTACTTATTTTTCTTAAAATGAACAAAATGGATTGTTTTACTTAATGATATTAAATTATCCGTAGTTGTAATACGACAATATTACTCTGTATATCAACAATTATCAGTAATCTTACTTTGAACTTTAAAATTAGAAGAATATATTACAAAAGAAATGATTTTTTCATTGTAATTAAATTAGAAGATATCTTTCAAGTGTTTATTTTTTTTTATTTGTAAATATTATTTGATTATTTATTTTTACGATTCTGAGAGAAAGAAAAAAACTAAATTTATTCACAACACAATATTATTGTTAAATCTATTTGTTATTCATTCATTTCTCCTGTATTAACCCGCATTCATATGTATTAGGTTTTTTTTCAAGGTCCCATTTTCTTTCATTATCTATTAATTTTAGTATTCTTAATTAATTATTTGTCCTGCGCCTGAGAGCGCAATCGTATACTTATTAAGTAACTGCGTAACGTGTGTGTCTATAGTCGCAAACAAGTTAAGACGTGTAAAATGTAAAATTTAATATATACATTCAAGGCTAAATATTAAATCATTTTAGCTGTACACTCCGGCCCAAGAGTGAAATAGAAGCCATATTGCGTGCTCTCTAGCGGACCTCGGCAACAATGCGCCGCGCGCAATTCCATCGCTCGAGCTAGGAAACGTGCCGTCCCTGTCGCACCAAGGCCATTTGGCTTGCGCGTGATACATCCCGCTTATGAGATGTTATACTGTTTTTTTTTCAGTACAACGGTTGTTGTTGAGATAGTAAAATCGGCTATTTGATTTTATTGTCAGGTTAACTATTTTGGCGACAGGGTTCAGTACACTCGCCTGCGCTCGAACATGGGGAATAAAGAGACACCTTCTTAAAGCAATACTTATTTATTATAAATTATTTGACATGGCTCATTCACTCTCTTGGCGGGCCGGGCTTCGGACGTTTATCAGCTACCGCACTTTGTAACAATAATAAAACAGTCCTCACGCGGTGAGTCACAAGAAACCTACAATCGGGGTGGCACGTAAGACGTATCTATCATTAGCTCACAGCTTAATTGTATATCGGGTACTCAGCGCTAGCCCCAGGCTCACAGCAAATATACATAGGACCGGTAAGGTGGTACACAGCGTTATACCTTCCTAAATAGATACCCCCCGTACAGTAATCTCATGCAACTCACGTTTATTCTGCCTGATCAAAATGGACACACACACAAGTCTCCGCTGCCTGGCACTAAATGACTCCTCTTACGTACCTCTTACGTCTCCTGCGGGACGCCGTTCTCAAGTGAGGTCGGCCGTCTTCGCTAATCATCGTGCGTACCCACTGCGTTTTTACCAAAAGCGCTGCGCGCGCAATTTAAATTCAAACTAGAACCAAGTTACCTAACAGAAGCTTCCAATATGTACGGCTTGTGAGAGGAAAGAACAAAAAAATCGCTGAGCTGACGGGGGCGGTAATCAATAATAAAATGAGGCGCATGTCATGGTCACAGAGTATATATATATATATATACAGATAGGCCACTCTCTGTAAAAAAAACATTTGTCACGTTTGCGCCTTCTATGCATGATAGGTCCGTACCATTTTCTTAACAAAAGAACACACGAGATGGCGCCACTATAGCTTAATGTAGCCTAAATCCACGAGATGGCGCTATATCGTTAAAAAGCGGGATTTATAAATATATATATATATGTAATTATAATATAGCGGGAAATTTAGTCAATTAATTTAATAAGCTATGTTGTATTGGATCTATAGATTTATTTGATAGTGGTTTTTATTCGATTATCATCGACGTCTCGCACTTCGATTGAAGGCTTCTTCAGGATGTTTAGATTATATAACACAAATAATTTACTATAATCTTGAATTGTTGTAATAAATAATTATCTTTATAAATAAATTTTCCAATTCTTTTAAATTTTAGATCTAAACTAAATATAATCTAAACATCCTGAAGAAGCTTTCAATCGAAGTGCGAAACGTCGATGATAATCGATTAAAAACCACTATCAAATAAATCTATAGCTCCAATACAACTTAGCTTATTAAATTAATTGACTAAATTTCCCGCTATATTATAATTACATATACATATAATATATATGTATATATTTATTTATAAATCCCGCTTTTTTTAACGATATAGCGCCATCTCGTGGGTTTTGGCTACATTAAGCTATAGTGGCGCCATCTCGTGTGTTCTTTTGTTAAGAAAATGGTACTGACCTATCATGCATAGAGGGCGCAAACGCGACAAACGTTATTTCACAGCGAGTGGCCTATCTGTATATATATAATCTGTGATATTCCTCAAACTGTCAGAAAACTGTCACGCAATTATCATTGTTCAGTTCTGATTGTACATTTCTACAGAAATGTTCTAATACTGACGTGTCAAATTTTTTTTATAATGGAAAAAAATGAGCACCGTGCCGTCATCAAGTACCTAACAAGAGAAGGAAATAGTCAGATGGAAATTAATAATGATCTGTCAGCTGTGTATGGCGATTCTTCTCCATCCTATAAAACCGTTAAATTCTGGTCAAAACGATTTAAGTGGGATCGGGAGTCCATTGAAGATGATCCTCTCAGTGGCCGTCCAAAATCAGCCATCACCCTTGAAACTATTCGAAAAGTGGAAGAATTTATTCTCGGTGATCGACGAGTCAAAAATGATATACTAGCTGAAAGTCTGCAGATCAGCATGGAACGTGTTTGGATCATCATGCATGACTATTTAGGCATGTTAAAGGTGAGTGCAAGATGGGTCCCAAAAATTCTTACCCCGTTCGATAAGCAGCGTCGTGTTGAAACTTTTCAACAATTTTTGGAGCTTTGTGAAGGGCAGGAAGAAGTGATTATAGAAAGAATTGTAACTGGTGATGAAACATGGATTCATCACTATGATCCTGAAAGCAAACAGGAATCCATGCAATGGAAACATAAGGAGTCTCCGCCTCCAAAGAAGTTTAAAATCCAGCATTCTGCAGGCAAGGTTATGCCCACGGTCTTTTGGGGCTCCGAAGGAATTTTGTTGATTAATTATCTGCCACGTAAAACCACAATGAAACTAATCTATTATGCAGACATTTTGGGCAAATTGGAAAAAGCAATAAAAGAAAAACGCAAAGAAAAATTCAAAAATGAAATTTTTGGCTCCCGTACATAAAGCTAGCATTGTCCAAGATGCTCTGAAAGATTTAAAGTTTCAAGAATTAAATCATCCTCCCTATTGCCCTGACTTTGCGCCTTGTAACTATTTTCTGTTCAGCAAATTAAATAAAAAGTTAAGGGGACAAATATTTGCCAACGACGAAAAGTTAATTTAGGAAGTTGAAGTTTTTTTTGCAGAGCAAGAGAAAAATAACTATTTTGACGGTTTCTTTTCATTATTTTCAAAATGTAAAATATGTGTAGAATTAGTAGGAGATTACATGATTACATTGAAAAATGATGAAATATATATATATATATATATTTTTTAATTCAACTTCTTCATAGTTAGGTACCTTTCTTATCAGCTTGCCCTCGTATGTGAGATAGTTGGAAAATAAATAAATATTCGTAATGTGTGTTAGTTATGTGCACATTTTGGTCTTCATATGCTTTATGTATAAGATTTTACATCTCTACACTGGTTGGAAGGTTGGAATTTTTGTCAATAAATATTTAGTAAATATTATCGATATTATGTCAGCAAAGGAGCTGTTTTGGCACTGAAACAAAAACAAGAGAAAATCTGTATTTACCTGATTGTTTAAGACGGTGATAATTTGTAGTTCTACTCAATGAACACCTTGTACACCTGCCAGATTTATGCAAATATGATTATTATGTTAGATAGAAAAGTTAGATTAGGTTAGTTCACAGTATCAAACAAGATAAAATCTTCCCTTCTATTGAGGATTGTTATGTTAGATTAGGAAGAGTTTGATTAGGTTATTTCACAGTATCAAAGAAGATATAATCCTCCCTTGTATTGAAGATTGAATCTTTGATATTGTGGACTAAACTAATCTAACATTTCCAAATATCTTCTTTGACAGTATGTATATTTATAAAATAAACATATATTGCATAAAGTTTCTGACAGAAATTGTGAATTAAATAATATCGTTCCTTCTATAAGGAAACGACAACGGATACAATATTAAATTGATGATTTTCGATAAGTTGAATACATTGACTGACAATAAGACAAATGTTAGATATCTTATATTGTTCCCAATATCGATTGGTTGTAATATCGCAATTCAATTTCAATGCGACTATCAAAGGGTGGAAATTACTGCAGTGAAACGTAGTTCCCTATATAAGCCTCATAATAGACAGCAGGGCAAAGGCAGCACCTGTTCCACAAATTACCCGTTTGACTCGTCCACTTACATCCATCCACTGCTGGCGATGGAATTATTTACAGGGAGCCCAGCTTTTTACCTCCGCACCCCAATAAATAATGCACGACAAGGTGAATCATACACGTAAACATGCGCCGCCATTTACTCATACTGCGCGTCACGTACACTTTGCACACAAAGATCCATTATTAAAAGCAACGAAATGGACAAAACCATCGTAAGTGATAGTTCATCATTTAAATTTCAGCTCTAGTTATACATGGACATTTTTGCAGCCAATAAGAAAGGCGAGATTGGTGATCGTATACCGAATGATGATTTAAATTTCAGCTCTAGTTATAAATGGAAATTTTCGCAGACAACAAGAAAAACGAGATCGCCAATCTCGTCTTTTTTATTGGCTGCGAATATTTCGATGAATAACTGGAGCTGAAATTTAAATGATCATTCGGTATTAGATCACCAATCTCGCCTTTATCAATGGCTGTGAAAAATTTCTTGGATAAATGGAGCTGAAATTTGAATGATCACTCGATATAAGGGTACAAAGATGCAATACACGAATATTTAAAGGATATCGAAAGAAATTGGCTAATATAGCATAGGTTACTCATTTAAACATTTGCTGGATAGAAAATGCAAAAAATAACTAATTATTAGTAGGATCCTAGACTCATAACACAATCTCTGAAATCTTAAGAAAAATACAAAAGTTGTAATTGTCAGATGTTTGTTTCAAGAATAATTAGGAAAATCTAAAAAGAATAAGAACTTTCAAAATAAATTGATCAAATTCTAGAAATATATTTAATGAAGATTATTCAAAAATTATAAATTGCAATTACCTGGATGTTGTTTATATAAAACATTGTAACATTGTGATATTATAAAATATTGATTATTAATAAGCTTTAAGGGAACATCTGCGCAGTATGTAAATTAAAATTCTTTTTTGAAAAAACTTTTTTGTTTTGCTACAAAACTTTAAAAAAAGTTGCCCTGTGGAGACTTACTTCTGGATTCTGCATATATTTTGGTGGATGACCTATTGGTCATAGTACTTAGGCCTTATTAGGCCTATTGTGGAGACTTACGATAGACATTGTAGAGACATTGTGGACATCGATGGAGACATTATACTATATCACATTATCTCATAGTCCCATATTTCATCTCAATATTTACAATTATTCCAAATTTTTGCCACTGTCATATTCACAATTTGGCTAACCTAATTTTAAATCTTCTGATCCCATTTGATGTTGTGGTGTTGATACAGAACATCAACAACACACTGCAAGGAGAAGAACTTCATAAAATTAATGATCCTGTGAAAAAACTAGCATTAGTTAAATATAAAAAAACCGGATCGCGACATTTAGGCCTTGCAAAATCAAAAACTGTCATACATTAGTTCCTCGTTAAATGTCTGCATTTGGTTATCTGTACAGGCATTACAGGTTATATATTTGGAGTTTTTTGTAAAGAATTTTTTTAGTGTTTAGTTTTGTAGGATATATATTCCTTCAATTTGCATATGGATTGACAAGCGCATAATTTTATTAATTATTGGACGTGGCACATTGTATAGTGATTTGTATTATAAGTAAAGATAAGATCTATAATATTTTACATCTCTACACTGATTGGAAGGTTGGAATTTTTTACAATAAATATTTGGTCAATATTATCAATATCATGTCAGCAAAGGACTTACGATAGACATTGTAGAGACATTGTGGACATCGATGGAGACATTATTCTATATCACATTATCTCATAGTCCCATATTTCATCTCAATGACAAAATATAAAAAAATCCATCTTTATAAGCAACAGAGGAAGAAAGCCCTCACATCAATGGTCACAAGTTCGAAACTCGTGGGCGCGGGAATTTTTAAACGATTAAAATCTTCTATCAGAGTGTTGTTCTTTTGTATGGGAACTGAAGGTACCTATCACGTGTGTAACAATAGACCTTGTCTAAAATACATTGGTCAACTGACTGGATAACACCTTGGAAGAATGTACCTTGGGCCACAGAGTTGACAGCAATGAAATAAAACCACGCCTTGTGTTGCTCAATTAAATTACCCATTACTTGTTAATTACGACCTACCGATTGCTCACCAACATCACATGGTGTCAGAAGTGAAAGTCAGAAGTGTATAAAGTCCAAAAGAAGGTAAAATCAAAAGCAAAAATGCAAAACGAAGCATGCGACGGAACTAATCTACAAAATGCAGCAGTAGCAGGAATAAGACCGCCAAAAGCTTTAATATTTTCCAACGACAAGAAAACGCTAACAATTAACTGGAAAAATTGGATACAACAATTTGAATGGTATGCAATAGCCTCACAACTAAGCAACAAGCCAGGAACTGTGCAAGCAGCTACGTTTATGGCAACAATTGGTTCAGATGCAATTCAAATATTTAACAACTTTAATCTAAGTGAAGAAGAACAAAATGATATAGAAATAATAAAATTCTAAAATTATTTTATTCCTAAAACAAACGTAGGCTTTGAAAGATACAATTTCTTCAAGCTTGCACAAAAATAAGGTGAGTGCTTTGATGATTTTCTAAATATAATCAAAACTCTAGCAAAAACATGTGAATTTGAAACTCTTAATGATAGCTTACTGAAAGACAAGTTAGTATTTGGTATCCGATCCGACAAGGTTCGAGAAAAACTACTCACTGAAGACGGCTTGACGTTAGAAAAAGCTATAGCCATTTGTAAAGCAAGTGATCAAGCAACAGAACAAATTAAAGAAATTCAGAAGGTAGAAGTAGATAGAAATAATGTGGTAAAAAGTAATAAACAAAGTGAAATGAAAAACAATCAAGAATTCGACTGTAGAAGGTGCGGAACCTAGCATAAAAAACAAGAATGTCCGGCATATAAACAAAAATGTAAGAAATGCAGAAAAACGGGGCATTTTGAAAATAAATGCTGATCAAAGAACCAGAAACAAGTCAAGCAGAGGAATCGAGTGACTCAGGTAAGGGAGAGTTTTTTGTACTGCTAGTACGGGATACCGAGGGAAATGATTGGAACGAAAAAGTCAAAGTCAAAAATAAAGTATTCATTGCTAAACTAAATACAGGAGCACAGTGCAATGTATTACCTAAGCACATAGCAGATCAATTAGAAACAAAGATACAAAAATCAACCACTAAAATGTTAATCAGCTTTACAGAAGATAAAATACAAGTCTTAGGAGAAACTATCTTAGACTGCAGTATAAAGAAGCAAAAAGTAAAAATAATGTTCAAAGTAGTAGCACAAAAAGTCCCAACTATATTAGGAAGAATATCATGTGAGAAATTGGGATTAATAAAAAGATATAATGAAATATCGCATCTAGACAAAACTGATGTGTTCAAAGCTTTGGGGTGCCTGAAAAATTACGAATACGACATTGACCTAATAGAAGATCCAAAGTTCGAAATCAGACCTGCAAGAAGAATATCACATTCAATCAGAGAGGCAGTCAAAAAGGAATTGGACTCGATGGTTAAACTTGAAGTCATAAAACCAAAGAAGGAGCCAACTCCAGTAGTGAGCCCAATGATAATAGTCAGAAAAAAAAACTTCGAGTATGCATAGATACAACAGACGTAAATAAAAACATATTAAGAAGACATGATCCGTTAAAAACCATTGAAGAAATATCAGCAAGAATAAATAAATCAACTTTCTTCACACGATTCTTCTACTCGAATGCAGAAGAGGATTTTGGCAAATTAAAGTGAGTGAACGAACACAAAAATATTTAACATTTTCAACTACATGGGGGTGGTATAGCTGCCTAAGACTTCCGTTTGGGTTAAGCTCAGCGCCAGAAGTTTCCCAAGAACTAATGAATTATGTGATAAAAGACATGAAAAACGTCGAATGTTCAATGGACGACATTTTAGTACATGCAGAATCTCTGGAAGAATTGAAAGATATTACAAAAAAAGTCGTAAGAAAACTACATGGAGCAGGACTAAGGTTAAATAAAGAAAAATGTGTATACCAAACAAGGAAAGTTAAATTCTTATGTCACATTCTGTCAGAAAAAGGTTTAAAACTGGATACACAAAAAGTGATAGCAATATAAAACATGAGACAACCGACCAATAAAAATGAGCTACAGAGACTGTTAGGCATGGTTAACTATTCAAATAAATTCATACCAAACATGTCCGAGCTTACAGAACCATTAAGAATTCTGTTGAAAAAAGAAACAGAGTGGTTCTGCGATGTTGAGCAAACCAGAGCTTTTGAAAATTTTAAACAGACACTCTCATCACCACCAGTACTTAAGTTCTATGAAGTAAACAAAGACGTAACACTGTCGGTAGACGCGAGCTCAAAAAGCTTAGGCGCGGTATTACCACAATATAATTAACAAGTGGCCTATGCAACAAAAGCATTATCACCGAGCCAGCAAAACCACCCACATATCGAATAAGAAGCGACAGCAATAAAATTTGCGTACCAGAAGTTTCATGAATATGTCTATGGTAAACAGGTATAAATAGAAACGGATCACAAGCCATTGGAATCAATATTTAAAAAAACAATCCAATGTGCACCACCGAGACTTCAAAGAATACTCTTTGATGTAATGCAGTACTCGCCAAAAATTAATACATAAAAGGTACAGAAATTCCCATAGCTGATACATTAAGTAGAGATTGTGATCAAACAAACATAGAAAACACGAAAGAAGAAGAAATGGACATTCAAATAATATTAGCAATGTCAAAGGAAGCTAGACAGATATTAATAGACGCTACCAAAGAAGATAATGAACTGCAAATATTGATAAAGTACATCCATGATGTACCTTCTCCGACTCATGCAACAAACTACCAGAATCAGTAAAACATTACTTTAATTTTCGCGATGAACTCTCATACTATGAAGAACTTATATTTAAGTTTAAGTGACAAAATAATAGTTCCAAAATCACGGATACTAAAAATGCTGACACAAATACATGCAGGACACTTAGGAATTCAAAGTTGCATGACACGTGCCCATCAGTTACTGTATTGGAAAAACCAGTACAAAGATATAGATAACTTAGTAGAAAGCTGCAACATTTGCCAAAAACAGCAGAGAGCAAACTATCAAGAACCAATAGTGATTAAGCAAATTCCCAAATTACCTTGGCAAATAGTAGCAACAGACCTGTTCGAGTTTCAAGGCCGAGAGTACATAGTTCTAAGCGATAGCTACTCCGGATTTATAGACTACAAGTTATTATAAAATCAGACGTCAAAAGAGACCATTGAACACTTGAAAGACTGGTTCAGTGTACATGGTATCCCAAAAGTGTTCGAGTCAGACAATGGTAGACAATTCGACTCCAAGGAGTTCAAGGAGCTCAAGAAAATTTGGTGCTTTGAACACAGAACTTCAAGTCCGTATCATTCAAGAGGAAATGGACTAGCAGTACGAAATGTACAAATAGCAAAAAACATTCTAAGAAAGTATACGATAGATGGATCAAATACTCGACTCGCACTATAAAACTTTAGAAACACTCCAAGAAATGAATTTATTGGTTCCCTGAACCAACGACTAATGAGCAGAATGACCAGAACAACACTGCCCATAATCCGAGAAAATCTGATACCAAAAATAATTCAAAACGTGCATAAAGAACTGAACAAACTTAGACAAAAACAACAGTCATATGCAAATAGACAAACCAAGCCACCACAGGTATTGAAAAAAGGTGAGAAAATAAGAATTCAGTTTGTACATAGGAATTGGAAAGGAGGAGAGGTATTAGAAAGAACAGATAATCCACGATCAGTAATCGTTAAAACCAACGATGAAAAGATATTAAGAAGAAACTCGTCATTCCTTCACACAACTAATGCAGACATGGTGGAATCACACGAAGCTGTAGCAGTTTCCAGAGAGGAAACAACTAGCAACATTCAAATAACATCAAACACCGTCCAACCAGACCCAGACATACAACAGCCCAGCAGTATTACAACAGCTATGACAACTAGATCCGGCCGAGTAGTAAAACCTAGAATAAGAATGAACTTATAATATATATATATATATATATATATATATATATATATATATATATATATATATATATATAACTATTTCATTATCTCATTCAGTTAAAAGAAAGGGGGATGTAAGAAAATACCTTGGTCAACTGACTGGATAACCTTGGAAGAATGTACCTTGGGCCAGACAGTTGACAGCAATGAAATAATACCAGGCGTTGTGTTACTCAACTAAATTACCCATTACTTGTTAATACGACCTACTGATCGCTCACCAACATCACAACGTGCACTGCTAAATTACGCATACAAAAGTTAGTCCAATGTGGATAAAGCAAAATCCATAAATGCAAAATTCGTAACTGCAATGGATCGCTTATTGGCGATTATAATCAGCCATAGCATCACAAATGGGTGATCTTTTAATAAACAAATTCATCAACAAATCAACAAATTAACAAATCAACAAATCAACACATCGTAAAAGAAATGTATAATATTTGCTTATTGACTTCGATGACTTCGTATTGACTTCGATACAGATATTCTGTTGGTTGTTAAAGCAAAATAATATACTTGCTTTAATGTTGCCAAAGTACATGAGCCAGGAGAATACGAATGAAAAGCTCGACCAAGGACGAAGTCCCGGAGCAGGCAGAAATGACGGATTAAAAAAGGGGTGGGGTAGAGGGAGCGTTAATATTAACGCGGGTTGAAAGAGGGTTTTCAGCTATTTATAGGCAGGATGGAATTGGATCGTAAAAGTGAAAAGGGGATATACTGTAAATGGGAATTTAATTGCTTGTTAATAATAATGAGCCAGCGTACTATTTAGGGGTTCAATCAGTTCCTTGAAAGATTTACGTAACAACCCTTTAAGATATTATTTATTCGCGAAAAGGTAAATAATCTCTTACGCAATGTACGGCAATTCGCACACTGGCGTCAGTTATTGGCCATTACTGCAGAAAATCTCGATCCATTTTATATCTATATTTTTTTAGTTTAACGAGGTGCATGATATAAAAAATGGATTATTTAAATAATTAGTATATTACAATCGATAACACCGGAAAAGTCGAGGGTCAATAGCATATTATAGATAATTATCTCTCTCTGCATATAACGGATCATATTAAATAATCGATTATTTTATTGCAATTGTAACAATCATTCTCAATCAAAACCATATAATAAACATGCATTTTTCGATTTAGATTCTAAAATAAAGCTATTAAAGTACCCAAATAAGTGCGTTTATATCTCCTTTAATAGCCTTGGAAAATATTTTTTACGAAACTGGCAGCTTTCAAAGATTTCAAAATGCCTAACTATGTTATACGACATAACCTCATATTAAAATTATATTACCTCAGTCTCACCAACTACGAAACACTCGACCAATTTTGAGATATTTTATATTTATCATTCCTGTAAATATCGATTGTTTTATTCATATATCCATATGTCATTATCCGGCCGGACAATGACCGAACTTATCGGAAAAGAAAGATCCTTCTCACACCGCACTGATTTTAGAATTTCCGATGGGAGTACAGTGAAAAGCCTGCAATAAATGTTTTTTTTTTATTCAGTTCTTTAATAATATTTTCTTATCACTTTCAAAACTTAATTTATTTTTTATTTTCCACTACAATGTTTCGCCACAGTGTGGCTTCTTCAGGTGAAGAATCTTGATATTGATTAAATTAATGTCAACGGTAAAAATAATCGAAAATAACCGTAAACATTACGTATTTAAACAATATCAAGATTTTTCAACTGAAGAAGCCACAGTGTGGCGAAACATTGTGTTTAAAATAAAAAATAAATAAAGTTTTGAAAGTGATGAGAAAATATAATAATAATAATAATAATAAAACAGCTTTATTAACAATAATACAACGAAAACATAATTAACATAGCAATATTAACATATAAAGGCAGCGTCAGGACAATTCGGATAGGTTGTACGGTTTCATTGTAATATCATGAGGTAGTTTGTGAGTTTGTTCTTAAAAATTTTCAGGTTTGTTATTTCTTTGAGGCGTGTAGGTAAGACGTTGAAGCATTTGAGGGCATTATGTACAGGTGATTTCTTAAGGGTCTATAATCTATGGAGTGGTTATGTATAATTGTCGTGGTGTTGAGGTATGAATATGGACTTTCAAGAAATAACGGCCAAATGTATTAATTTTTTTTTATTATTGATTAAAAAAAACTATTACGGTTTTAATTGATGATTGTCTCAATACCTTATTAGCTTCTATCAGATGCACCGATTGATTTTCACTTACCTAGAAAATCTCGTTTTTCAAAATGATGAAAATCGAAATTGTACAAATTTTTGGAAATCACGCAATATATCAATGAGATTACTCAATAATTTGAACGATATAGGTTTTTTGTTTTTTGTAGTTTTTTGCAAAAAATAGATTTTTGTTGTTTGGTTCATATATTTAAGATTTTACTTACCAAAACTAAATTTCAAATTTCCTAATTTCGTAATTTTGAAAAATAATATAGGACTATTTCCCTCCAAATATTTAAACGAGATTGTAATCAATCATATTTATGCGTATTCCAGAAATTTCATGGTGCATTAAGTGAATATTTTTTATATTTTAAAAACATTCAGGCTTATCAATTATCAAAATACATTCATTGATTTAAGTTACAATTCGTATTTGAACAATAATAATTCTAGTTATTGTGACCCATGGACAGTGTTTATGGGGAATCTCGACATTTTTTGTGGAAATATCTCTAGATTTAGTTTGTGGGCATATCCCCAAACTATGTTTATGAGGATATGTCAGCATTTTTTTTATGTGGAGATATCTAAGATTTGTTTTGTGAGGATATATCAGAATTTTGTTTGTGGGCATATTTCAAGATTTTCACTTACCTAGAAAATCTTGTTTTTCAAAATGATGAAAATCGAAATTGTACAAATTTTCGGAAATCACGCAATATATCAATGAGATTTTTTTATATTACTAAATAATTTGAACGACATAGGAATTTTGTTTTATGCAATTTTTGCAAAAAATAGATTTTTATTGTATCTTTCATATATTTAAGATTTTACTTACCAAAACTAAATTTCAAATTTCCTAATTCCGTAATTTTGAAAAATATTATAGGACTATTTCCTTCCAAAAATTTCAACGAGATTGCAACCAATCATATTAATTCGTATTCTAGAAATGTCATGGTGCATTAAGTGAATATTTTTTATATTTTAAAACATTCAGGCTATCAATTATCAAAATACATGTATTGATTTAAATTACAATTTGTATATGAACAATAATAATTATAGTTATTATGGGGACCCATAGACAGTGTTTATAGGGATATCTCAACATTTTTTGTGGAAATATCTCTAGATTAAGTTTGTGGGCATATCCCAAAACTATGTTTGTGAGGGTATCTCAGCATTTTTTATGAAACATAGATTCTTTATTTCACGTAGCCATATTCATTACATGGATGTGATGTGTCATCGTAATATAAAATACAAAAAATATAAAATACAAATACAAATATAAAACATAAAATACAAAATGTAAAATTAAAAATAAAGAACGAAATATACATGTAACAACATACGATATGCGGAATCTTTCAGTAACAGAAGTAAAAAGGAGAAGCAAGATGAGAAAAAAGTACATCAGTTTTGTAGATTATTAAACTCCTCCATACTGTAAAGACGTTGTTCTAGGAGCAAATGTTTTTTTTTAAATAAATTTAATGATTTCTAATTTTTATATTCTGGAGGGAGTTTGTTAAATAGATCTTTTCCTCTAATTAACAGTGAGTTTTTATACTTTGTTTGTTATGTGGGGATATCTAAGACTTGTTTTATGGGGATATATCAGAATTTTGTTTGTGGGCAGATTTCAAGATTTTGTTTGTAGAGATATCGCGAGACGATGTTTATAGCAATATCTCAACATTTCTTGTGGGGAGTTCTCACGACTCTTTTTGTGGAAATATCTCAAGATTTTGTTAGTAGGGATATCGCAAGACCATGTTTATGGTGATATCTGAACAATTTTTATGTGAAAATATCTTGAGGCTATTTATGTGGAGATATCTATATGTGGAGATCGTGGAAATATCTCAAGATTTTGTTTAGAGGGGAATCTCATGATTTTGTTTGTACTGTTATCCCAATACTACATTTATGAGGATATGTCAACAATTTTTATGTGGAAATATCTTAAGACTCTTATGTGAGGATATCTCAAGATTTCATTTGTGAGTATATTTCAAGAACATGTGTGTGGGGACAATAATTGCACTCAGTTAACAAAAAAAAAACGAGCACGTAATTGAGTTCTTTCAGTGTAAATTTCAAAATAAAATTAAAAAAATTAATAATCCGAGAAAAACATTCTACTTTTATCTACGATAATACGATAATACATTGTGAGAATTATCGGCCTAAAAGTAGAATGTTTTTCTCGGATTATTATTTTTTTTAAATTTAATTTTGAAATTTACATTGAATTGTACTCAATTACGTGCTCATTTTTTTTGTTAACGTGGTAAATTTTATTACGACTTGTGCAACATTTTGTGTAGAATCAGTGAATATTGGTGGAATTTTGGTTTGAATTATTAATTATGTAATGGAATTTGGGTGGTTATCAAAATATTATCCATTTGATGATTTTTTTTATAGAATGTCCAATTATTTTTATGGATTATTTAATAAATTTTGCAGTCTGAAATTATTATCAAATTTTGGTTATTCTAATGCAGAGGCGCGTTATGGATTAGTGGGGCCTTGGCCAAATTTGAATTCGGGCCCCCCATATACAGCGTTTTTTTTATTGCATTACACAATAAACAATATAACAAAACATTAGATTTGTCCATAATTTGCCCATAGGATAACGACCCACTGTTTTAATGAAACTTATAATCATTAGTTATTCTAATATTTTGTTTTATAAAATTTCTCTAATTTAGGTAGTTTTTTTTGTATATTTGGATTATGGAATAAATATAAAATGTTAAAAAAAATGCAACTTCCTATTGACACTATTGAGACTTGAATTGAGACTCTGGACTGGACTCTGGACTGGACTCTGGACTGGACTCAGGACTGGACTCTGGACTGGACTCTGGACTGGACTCTGGACTGGACTCTGGACTGGACTCTGGACTGGACTGGACTCTGGATAGGACTGAACTCTCGACTGGGCTGGACTGAACTCTGGACTGAACCGAACTGGACTGGACCGGACTCTGAACTGGAATGGGACTGAACTCTGGACTGGACTGAACTCTGGACTGGACTGAACTGGACTGGACTGGACTGAACTGGACTGGACTGGACTGGACTCTGGACAGGAATTGGACTAGACTCTGGACTGGACTCTGGACTGGACTGGGCTCTGGACTGGACTGGACTGGACTGGACTCTGGAATGGATCGGACACTGCACTGGTCTGGACTCTGGACTCTGGACTCTGGACTGGACTGGTCTGGACTCTGGACTGGTCTGGACTCTGGACTGGGCATAGAAATATCCATAAAATTCGAACATAACTCATTTCTTACAGAAGCCATGAGATTACTTGCAGTGTAAAATATACGCAACTACATGGTGCCACCCCTGAGATTTGTAACGGTATATTCTATACTTGCTCTTGTATATGAACATGTATTGAAGTGAAATGATTGATTTTCATAAGAATTCGCCGATTAATTTAACATACTTATTTCTAAGAAATATCCTTTAGGAAAATATTGATCAAATAAAATATCGAGGGAGATTCCAGCCATTTCCCCCTCCCGTATTCGAGGCCGGTGCCGTGTTGACTACTTATAATAATAGTATATTATACAACGAGCGTGTAATGATGGCTATTAATCACGAGAAGGGGGTTTACGGAGCGAGCCGCTAGGCGAGTTGCTTAAATTGTTTGAGTGATTGATAACTATTGTACACGAGTAGTATACTATACTTTATCCACGACAATATTTTATACCACTTCAAAATACTCCTAACGTAAATATAAACAATGTTTCAAATTAATTGATTAATTGATGACACATTACGGTCTACTCGATAATATTTTAAAATAAACGAGCCACGGAATCTAGGATCACGGTTGACTTAGTAAGTCAACCGTGATCCTAGATTCCTAGATTCTAAGAAGGATAGAAGTCCTAGATTAAGTTACATAGACGGTTGGGTGCAATAGAAGTGTCACAGCGGCGTAGCCGTCTAAACCGACATACTGTATGCGATATATTGCTCGAGTCCCTGGTTTAAATGACGAAATGCGAAATTTAAATTATTTTAAAATTACATGTCCGAATGATATTTCAGTAGTGAATAATGATTAAAAATCACTGCTAGTGATTAATGGATATTATTACAATTGAGGAAACATAAGTATAATAATTGTATTTTTAGATAGTCGTAGACAAAGTATATTTAATCATTTTCGTCAGAGAATCGACTAATAAAATATACAGGATGAGTGATATTTAATTTTAAGCATTGGGCTTTCGGAAACCATATGACATAGAGATTCACAGAGAAACACAGAAAGTAGTTGTCTTTTTAAGAGCTTATGAAAGATATACTTTTGTTTTTTTTGAGTTTTTCAGTTATAATACAAACTTTTTTTAAATTGCATTCATAGTTGGCTTTGACATTTTTAAAAAGGACAATTTTTTATTCTTTATTGCGATACAAGGTTTGCTATACTTACTTTGATAAATAAAGGCCATCTTCGAAAATTAATTTTTGACAATTATTACTTACTTTGACAAATAAATACGATACAGGACTGTTTGTATTATAGAGAGTAGCAAAAACAGAGTTTTCCAGGGAAACCTGTTTTTATTCTTACTACGAGAATTCTATTAATTTTTCTATTCTAATTATACTAAATTCTATTCAAATTATACAACGAAAATTCCTGCATCTCATTTATTTATGAAAGTAGGTATTGCAAACCTTATACCAGTATAAAGAGAAAAAAATGTCCTTTAAAAATGTCAAAGCCAACTATGAGTGCCATTTAAAAAAAATGAAGTTTGTATTATAACTCAAAAACTAAGTTAATTTTTGTCAAAAGGTAAAAGCATATCTTGCATACGCTGTTAAAATGAGAACTCTTTTCTCATTTAACCGAATCTCTATGTTTTATGGTTTCCGAGATCCCTACGCTTAAAATGACAAAAAAACTCATCCGGTATATCCATAATACCGAGTGATCGTTTATATTTCAGCTCTAGTTATCCATGGAAATTTTCGCAGCCAATAAAGATGGCGAGATTAGTGATCTCGTCTTTCTTATTGGCTGTGAGAATTTCCACGGATAACTAGAGCTGAAATTTAAAAGATCACTCTGTATATGTATGGTACAGAATTCCAGTAACCACCATTATTATAAATTCCTTGCTTCCAGTTCCTCGATTGAATCCATGCTTTGCTTATTTTAACGTATTTTGGGTAAGTAACAAGGTAATTGTTATTTTACCAACACTACAAATAAAGTCCACGCCATTTAATGTGTCACTTTTCTCATAAAACCAAAATCCCGTCCGCCGATGGATCGGACTAATGAGGATGAACCCTAAACTTACGGAAGCGGTTTTGAGCCTTAAAGCCATAAACCATAAATTGATTCCTTTGATACCTTAGAAATAAATTGCGTTGGCATAAGCAACTCAGGGACTTTATGATCACTATGGTACACCCTGTTCTATTAAGTTTGAGACAACTCTGTTTAGAAATGACCCTTATTTCAATCAACAGTCGTCCTTAGCGTATCTGCTATTACCTGAGTAATACAGTGTGAGCAACAATGCTTGAGGTTTGATAGGTAAGCAACCAAAAACGCATGTTGGTATAACTGAAAATATAAAAAGAATATTCCCTAGATTGTTTTTCCAGTGGCGTAGCAAACAACAAACAAAACAACAACAAAATGAATTAAATATTTAATCATAATTACATATTTTTAAACGTTACAATAAAAGTTTACAACAAATGTTGAAAATGGCGGCCTTCGTTTTCAAGGCAGATGTTAATTCTACGTTTTTTATTTTCAAAAACATATTGGAGCTGCTCTGGAGTTATGTTACTTATATTCTTCAATTGCTTCTTGGAGTTGGTTTAGGTTGTGCATCCTATTTTTAAAAACATTATTTTTCAAATGTCCGAAAAGATAAAAATCACACGGCATTAGGTCTCTTGAACGTGGTGGCCATAATACTGAGCTTATCAATCGATCATCGTAAAATTCCCGTAAATAACTAATTGTCGCAAACGCAGTTTGAGCAGTGGCTCCGTCTTGCTGAAAATAACCCATTATTTGTTCATCATCATGCACCTGATTAAGAAATGCATCTAGGATGACTGTTCGGTAACTTTCCGGATTGATTGTTTCATTGACAAATATTGGGCCAATTATCCGACGTCTCAAAATTGCTACCAAAACACCAATTTTGTGTGGATGTAAACCTGTTTCGATGAACGTATGAGGATTTTCTGTAGCCCATGTGCGATAATTTTGGCTGTTCACATATCCTGATAAGTGAAACCACGCATCATCAGTGAAAAAGGTCCTGTCCAGCATATCGTTATCATTTATATGTTGATTAAACCAATTGCAATAATCAATTCTTTTTTGAAAATCAAGTGGGTGAAGTTGTAGAACTACCGATACCTTATACGGGTGCAAATGGAGAATTTTCTTCGCGACTTTTCGGCAACTCCCATACGATACTCCTGTAAGCGGATTTAAACATTAAAATTTGTGTGCTATAAAGACCGCATGAATGATAGAAAATAACTTTTTTGCACCCTAAAATTAAGAACCAACCTGTTTGTGCTGAAAGTTTTCTTATAGATTTTGTTGGACTTTGTTCAAGCCGTTGTTGGACATCGGCAACAATCTCTTCTGTTAAGGTAGACGGTCTTCCAGTTGACTTGCCTTTACAAATACAATTATTTCCTTCAAAGCGCTGAATAATACGGGTTTTATGCTGGATAAATATTTTGTAAGTAATGTTGACATCGGGGAAGGCTTCGTTAAATTGATTCATACACGATTGTAATGAATATGTCCATGTCCCGTCTTCATTAAGTGTTCCACTTCGATAATGAGCCCTCAGGATGAAGGCATCATGTTGTGGTGTAAAAACCATTGCAATAGGAAAGCGATTTCACTTAAACTCTGTAAATTTAGAACAAAACTTAACTTTTATAATTTTATAACCTTAAAAACTGCAAACCACTTACCAGAAATCAAAGATTTACTCAGAGTAGTCCTGATAAGAACTGATGTTTATGAAGCAGAAGACAAAATAACTATATGCGAAGAATTGGCACAATGGTAATAAATAATAATACGACGCGGGCGGCACTGGGCTGGGGCTGTCAAATCTTTTGACTTTACAGTAAATTTAATTAATAATAAACTTGGAGCGAAGAAATTTCCCAGTTTTTTCGGCGGGAAATTTTACTTAACTTCAATCATTGTTGCTCACTCTGTAGCTCCCGAAAGTTAGAAACTTGCTATTTCTTAAAACTTTCAATTCTCATTACTGTCTCAAAATTAATAGAACAGTGTGTACCTCAATAAGCTCGTTCCGAGAGACGCACTTGCATTTGTTCTGTCTGTCCACTCCGACAGGAGAGAGAGCAGGGTTACGGTTTTATAGGAAAGGTGGCAAATAATCTGGCATGGACTTAAGCTTGAGGTATTTTTAGAAGTGCGACCGTCATAGGGTTTGAGCGCGAGCTAGTGAGCAGAATAATATTACCACCCATCTACTCCTTCCATATCTAATTGAAAATTTTCCATTGAAAATGCCTTTACGAAAATGTCGATCAAATCAAATTTCCAATTAAATCGCGAGCCTGCTCTCGTCATTCCGTTTCTTATTACTTAGTTAACTTCTCCCGAACAATTCAATTACCGCGATTGTCCGGGGCGGAACCATCCCTAATAGACCCCGCTGGGAAACGGGGCAGAAATGAGCGAACAATGAAGACGGGAAAGTGTCGCAGACTGCAAGCTGAGAAGCACGTGAGCTCCAGAGGTGAACAATGACCGGGAAATTAATTATGGAACTTGCATCGTCGCGTGGGTTTGTTCAACCCACCAGGAACGTGTGCATACAATTGCGCGGAAATCGCGCTTGAAATGGGTTGATTAATTCATGATAATTTACATTTTTTGCTCAAACCTAGGTAAGGCAAGAATTTTAATGCAGCAAATTATTTATAAGCATAGAGGTCGTGCAATAGCAGAGTATAATAGATGCTTTTTGTTGTTTATTTAATTGGCGAAATTTACCGAAATATTACATTGTCAATTAACCTATTCCTGCCCCTGTGCCTCTTTCAGAAATTATTTCGGTATCTTTATTACATTGATACTTAACTGCTTTTGTGATACATAACATTTTCCAGACTTCGAGCGACTAAAAAATATTCCGAAATATTTGTGACGCCCTCGAAAGACTTTCTACACATAGAGCGTGGAGCAGAACGTAGTATCCCTTTGGAATAATAAGGAGGGCCACTAGCTCTCGACAGATATGTTTGTACTTGTTTACAGTTGTATATTTTCTTATTTTTGTATCTGCGGGATGAAGTTATGTGGGAAATATACAATCGTAGTATAGCTAGCGGGCTGGCAGGACACTTCGATGGCGTGTCCATCAGGAGAGACCATTTTAGCGAAAATTGTTGGCTGAAGAAGTATTGTCGACAATGACCAGAAGGTTATTTGAAGGTCATTTGCAGAAGAAGTCGTCAACTTCTTTAGTAAATTACCCTGAAAAAACCTTCTGGTCAATAACACCTTCTTCTGCAAATGACCTTGAAAGAACCTTCTGGTTATTGCCGAAAACACTTCTTCTGCAAATGACCTTGAAAGAAACATCTGGTCATTGTCGACCACACTTCTTCAGACAACAATTTTCACTAAAATAGTCTCTCCTGATGGACACGCCATCGAAGAGTTCTGTCAGCCCGCTAGCTATACTACTTAGAATCATTACTTAGAAGAAGAAACAATGGACAATGATAATGGCATTCGGAGAGAACGAAGACGCAAAGAAAGAAGAAACATATATGTTTTTTGATAATCTACAGAGAGAAATAGATGAGGGAATAAAGAAGTTTTTTTTATGTAGAGTTGTTTTTCTATTTCTCTTCCAGAATTGTCCAGGAAATGTTGTTGATCCAGAAAATATTGTCTTTAGATCTGGCAACACTAAGTAGGACTCATATTCACGTCGAATTTATATATCATATAATTAATACGCATACTGAAATTATACCGAATTCGATTGATAATGATTAAATCGTGGTGGAGGGGATGAAAAGTAAATTCAGACCCCCTTGCAAATCCTTCCGGGAAATTGCGGCAGAACTCTTATAGATTATCTACTAAAAAATGTTTTTAAAACTCGATATACGACAAGCAGAATACATGTGTATTTTAATTGTTTGCATGTGTCTTTATAAATTTACAGACTTGCTGCTTGCAGTTGATTGGCTATTTATCAGATTGCAATACAATAATTACATATGTTACAATTCAATTTATGAACGTGAAAAGTGTAGCAAAGTCGACAGTAAAGAGACCAGCTGCAGATATTCTGATATTCTCGGAATCCTGAATGCAGTCTGTAATAAAATTTCGCTGCATTTATCCTTAAGTTTATTAGAACTAATGTACTGCAGAGAAAGGTCTTGCGAATTCTTCTGCGAAATTATACCCTTTCTGTAAATCAATTCGCCTTCAGATATCAGGAGTAATGTTTGTGCCTGCAAAATATTTTCTAATACAAATACTTTCTAGCAGATTAAAAACTACAAAAGTTGATTTATAAAATATCTCTTGTTCAAAAAATGAATTATTAATAATATTTACCTGTATTCATTTATCAGAATATATTTTTATGTTTGGATTATTGTGATGGGTTATGTTTTGATACTTCTAATGAAAACAAAGTTGGCTTATCCTATTTGATAAGTCTTTTTGATTCAACATTTTTTATTGAAAATTTGGTTTAAATTTTGCCACATATTAACATAACAACTTAACATAACATAACATAACATAACATAACATAACATAACATAACATAAATCATAACATAAATCACTCTGTATTATCATATTACTTTCTAGCAGTACAAATACTTTCTGGCAGATTAAAAACTATAAAAGTTGATAATTAGAATTAATCTTGTTTCAATGAACAAATAAAAAATTAATAAAGTTAGAGAAGCAAAAGTAAAAAAGTACAAATTAATTTTTTGGTACGTTCATAAATTTTGATGACTAGGTATAATGAATAATAATAATAAAATATAAGAATCATTACCTTATTATCTGCAATTAAAATAAGATTAAGTTTTTACTTACCACTATATTTATTCCTACATTATTGGATATTCCTGAAAGTATAATCATATATATTGAAGATTGTCCTTCTGAATGAGATGTATAAAAAATCAATATTGTCAACAAATCCAAGATCAAAGATTGAAGTTTCAAATCGAAGAAACATTTGAATACAGCTCAATTATGTGCTCAATCTTGCGTGAAATATTTTCTATCAGCATCATGTTGTGAATATTTAATATCTGTTGAATTAATTTATCACCTGATGTGTTTATCAGACCAAAAGCTGAAGTTATCATCTTAAGAAGTAAGTATTGAACGAGCATATATAACATACTATAATATGCCATGAGGGATGAATGCACCATTATTAAAATTAATTGTAGTGCGTCAGAAGACAGTATTCCAATATATTCTAAACTGACAAGTAAAATATTATAAATCGAAAATTAAATTAATATTGTATTTACATGTTTATTTCGTGTTACCTTTGCTAGTCATATTTTCATAATCAATCTGTCGATATTCAGAATCTTATTGAATAAAAGTTGAATATTTGTCAAATACAGTAGATTCTTATTAACCAAAATCTGCAAGAAATTAAGAATGCTTAAGAAGCAATCTACAAAGCATATTCTAAGTAAAATTATGATTATCTTTAAAGAATATAACCAGGTTTTATGAAATTGATTTTTTCTCGTCATAACTTGGCAAAATTCCCAAAACAGAACACTATTTCATAACATATTTTATATTGTTTATTATGACCTGCATATCTAACTGTTACTGTAAATATTAACGTACCCGCTGATTAATTGTATTGTTATGTTGTGCAGGATAGTAGGAAGTATTATTGAATTAAGTCTCCTATGTACAGGGTGGCCCAATTTGGATGTTTCTATAGGGGATCTCGGTAACTAGAAGAGATAGAGAAAATCGGATGGCGTATCCTCGATCTCTTTTTTTTATACCACCTTAATGGTGAAAACTCTATAGAATTATTATGTACCAAATCAAAATACTATACATTTAATATTTTTTAACTTGATACAAAATAATAGACTCATTCGACTCAGCTACGGCCATTTTTACATTAATCCAGTATAAAAAGAGTCATTACTCCTCAAAAAGCCGTTTCGGCGGAAATTAATTATATAGTTTTGAAATTTGATATACATGCTCTTGAACACTCTAGAAGCGAATATCCGTAGAGTTTCTCATCCCCCGGTGGGGGCTTCATCCCTTAATATTGAAAAAAAAACGATGAACTTGTGTTATTTTTTGCAATTATCTCGTAAACGGTGTACCGCCTGAATTTTTTTATATCAGGTAAAGTTGATGGGAACAGAATTTTGAATAAAAGTTTTATTACACGGTTTGCTACAAAAGCTATAGTTCGCACGGTATAGAGGTCGTGAGATATAATTGTCTCACAGAATGGACATCTCAGAAACGTATAGGAAAACCATATTTTTCAGTGCTCTTTCAATCTTACAATTCATCGTCACACTCATAAAACTCGTTCCTCCTATCAATTGATCGTACTTTCATTTCCTGCGTCTTATAATATTTATAATAATAAGATTACTTTTTAATCGTATTTTCCACCGCCACTTTTGTGTCGTACCTATTAAATTCAACAATTAACTGTAGGAAGTATAGACCACCATTATTGTAGTACGTGGAAATGATTAATGTTCAAAAGTTAAATTCCGCTAAAATTAATTACTTCCCTAGCGAATCCGAGTGCATGCTCATGACATGCTAAACTTTCGAACGCTAATCGAAGCAGGATGTGCCCTTTTCCATGTGGAGCTTTCTGCCCCAAATATCAGAACCGCGAGGTAAATATAGATCACAGACATTCTATCCAAGCAGCGGCAACATTTAAACACGGCCTGTGGCATGCGGGGGTTGTTGCGAAAGCTCAAGCTCTGACCGCCTCCAGAAACGATAAAAACACTTTAAAGTTGCACATAGAACCCGGTGATCGATAAAAAATCATTTTAAACCGTGACTTGCTGGATACGACCCCGGCCCTGTAAGTTATAGGGGTGGTTTTAAAATATTCACCGCCACCATTTGCACTGTCCGTCTTTGTTATTTTATCCATAAAACGGGGGTTCAACGGCCCACCTCGTTCCTCTTCCGCGACTCACTTCACTAACCTACTCAATAAAGCCCTGATCCAACTGTAAAAGGGGTTCGTATTTACATACGGTAATTCCACGGTCTACTTAAAATCATGGTTATTTCGAAAGTTATTGGGGGTAATTACTCTGCGATGTACGCTCGATGTTGGTAATTGTGGTATGTTTGTAAGTGCTGTATGTATACATGTGTGTACGTGGTATTGATTGATTGGGGTAGTTTGTGATCCGAACCCGCTGAAAATTTGATGTTATGTTTAAATATTCTAGACTTTTTAATTAATATTTTGATTGGGCATTTTAGAATGTTTTATTCAATTTCAATTAAACTTATTGGCAATTCCTGAAACTATTATATAATTTTTTGTAACTTATAGGTTTATTTGTAAATTTTGATATCATGACTACATTTTTCTGCAAGTTTCTCGTATTGTTTTAATTTACAATTTCGTTGAGTTATTTAGATTTACTGGTTAGTGGAAATTATATTCAAACTTCTATTAGTTTTGTGCAATTTTCTGAAAATTTGAAGAATATTCTAAAACTTAAACTATCATATTTTTAGAATTTTTTTGTCGATTTATTATAAATATTACTACACATTTTTTAGCAATTTCTTACATTTGTTGATATTTCCAGTTTTTGAAATATTTGATACTTATGATATTTTGATTACATTCGGATTTTTATTATTTTTAACTTTTTTTAATTTAAAAAAATTAAGTTTTCATCGAACCTCAAGTCAACTGTTTGGATATTTTTAATATCTTTGTGAAATATTGTGTTTATATCTATGTTTATTTCTATTTTCATTAATGATTTATTATATTGTTTATCATTTACTATGTTTTTTTTTAATATATTCTTTCCACGCAAAATCGGTCTGTATTTGTTTATATCAGACGGGCAATCTTTCTTGAAGATTGGGATAATGCAGCTTGTTTTCAGATTTTTGGGAAATATAACCGTTCTTATTAAGATATTCCCCAACTTGATTGTAGGCAAAACCTTTGCATCCGTAATACTTTTAAGGATGTTTGTAGTTAATCCGTAAATATCCCGGGATGGTGAGTTTTTGAGAAGCTTTATGATAAAATTATTGCACTTTCTGAACCAGCTGAAAATGTTATGTTTTGTTTAAACTATTTCGACATTTTGATTACGCATTTAAAATTTTTTCATTGAATTTCGATCAAACTCTTTCGGCATTTTCTGAAACCTTTATGAAATTTTGAGTAAATTACATATTTATTTCCAAATTTTGATATTATTTCTATTTTTTGCAAGTTTCTCGTTTGTTAAAGTTTAGAATTTCGTTGAGTTATTATTCAGATTTACTTGCTTGTTGCAGAAAAGCTCAGTTTTTGAAACCCATATAACGACTTTAGATTATACATTACTGTCAAATTGTCAAAGTTATTGACAAAATATTAAATATTTTGACATTATTCCAATAATTCTGTCAAAACTTCATTATTTTTGTCAAATTTTTAATGATTCTATCAAAAATTTAATCTCTGACAAATTTTTAATAAATACTTATTTTCCTACTGATTTTCATATTTTCAATTACTCAATTATGTCGGTCCAAATTTCTATAATTTTTAACAAAATGCCAATAATTTTTGTCAAAATTTTGGGTGTTATGTCATAATTTGAAGTATTCTGTCATTCTATAATAATGTAATAAGAATAATATATAATATCTTTATTGGTGCTATCAACAATAAGTTTTACACAGGTCATACAAATTTCGGATTGAATACAAATTTAAAATCAGTACATAAAAGTAAAAATATAAAATCCATTTCACATATATAAACTAATCATCTTAAAAATTGTAAGAAATATAATATATAAAATATAAAATACGAGCCCTAGAGAGTAATTCATAATACATAACGACAGTGATATAATACAATATAAACAGTTACACCTAGAAACTTAAATTTTCAAAACAGCGCCGTTCATAAAGTATTCATCAAATGAATAAAAAGTAGATTTAGTTACATAATTCTTACACCAGTATTTAAACTGAATAATATGCAATTGCTGTATATTACGTGGCAATACATTAAAAAAATTGAATCTGTAGTATCTAGTGCTTGTTTTTGCCTTTGATAGGCGAAAGTTTTCAGTACGAATGTCATTTTTGGCGCGAGATTCATACGATTAGAAAAATTCTCTTATTCTCTTATTCTCTTATTTAGCATAGCTCTTATCTATCAAAATTGTAATTACCGACTCTGTCAATTATTAATTTTATAAATTAATATCAAAGAGTTTAGTACTATAATTTTATTTAATGTACCAAAAATTCATTATTACTGCCAAAATGTCATTAATTCTATAAATATTTAATGTACTCAATCAAACTTTTAGAGATAACTTTAAATATTGTAATAATTACTGTCACAATCTCAAAATTTCAATTATATCTACAAAATTTTATTAATGTTTTCAAAAATTTTAATTATCGAGTCAGAATTTCAATAATTACTACAAAAAATTAAATAATTATTGCCAAATTGTCACATATTCTATCAAAATTTCAATCACTCTATTAAATCTTCTATGAATCCTAAGCATATAACTAAGTAGTTCAATAACTACTGTCAAATTGGTCAAAATTTGAAATTCTCTTTTAAAGTTTCAGAGATGACTTTAAATATCTTAATAGTCATTGTCAAATATCCAATTATATCTGCAAAATTTCAATTGTTATTGCCAAAAGTTTAATGATTGCATCAAAATTTCAAAAGATATTATTAATAAGTATGTCAAAATGACAATAACGATATTGAATAAAAGCCATCTTTTTTTCATAATTTCAATTTGATATCTACAAAAATTAAATAATTTTTACTAAAATTTTAATTATTAAGTGAGAATTTCAATAATTACTACAAAAATTTAAATAATTGTTGTCAAATTGTCATTTATTCTATCAAACTTTCATTTGCTCTGTCAAATCTTCTTTGAATTCTATGCATATTTCAATAATTACAGTCAAATTTGTTAAAATTTCAAAGATGATTTTAATAATTACTGCCAAACATGTTAAAATTTCAATAAAATCCACAAAATTTCAATAATTTCTGGATTTTTTTTAATGATTTTTATGATTTTATGATTTTTATGATTGATTTTATGATACTATAAAAATTTAAATAATTGTTGTCACATTTGTCAAAATTTGAATTAGCCTTTTAAAATTTTAAAGATGACTTTAAATATTTTAATAGTCATTGTCAAACATCTTAAATTTCAATTATATCTGCTAAATTTCAATAATTTTTGTCAAAAGTTTATGCAAAACGTTTAGTACAATAATTTTGTTTAATGTACCAAAAATTTATTATTACTGCCAAATTGTCATAAATTCTATAAAAATTGCAATTACTCTATCAACATTTTAAGTAACTTTGAATATTTTAAAAATTACTGTCACAAGCCAAAATTTCAATTATATCTACAAAATTTCAAGAATGTTTGCCAATATTTTAATGATTGTGTCAACATTTCAAAGGATATTATCAATTAGTATGTCAAAATAGCAATCATTATATATAATCAAGGCCATCATTTTTTTCATAATTTCAATTTGATATCTACAAATATTAAATAATTTTTACTAACTGAGTCAGAATTTTAATTATTGAGTCAGAATTTCAATATTTACTATAAAAATTTAAATAATGGTTGTCAAATTGTCATTATTATATTAAAATTTCAATTGCTCTGTCAAATCTTCTATGAATCCTACGCATATTTCAATAATTACTGTCAAATTTGTAAAAATTTCAAATACTTATCAAAATTTCAAAGATGAATTTAATAATTACTGTGAAACATCTTAAAATTTCAAATATATATCTACAAATATTTTTTTTTATTTTTTTGGTCAAATTTTCAAAGAATATTATCAATAGTTCTGTCAAAATTGCAATAATGCTATTTGATAAATGCCATTTTTTTTTTCACTATTTTAATTTGATATCTACAAAAGTTTAATAATTTTTACTAAAATATCAATTATTGAGTCAGCATTTCTATAATTACTATAAAAATTTAAATCATTGTTGTCAAGTTTCAAAGATGACTTTGAATATGTTAATAATTACTGTCAAACATCTTAAAATTTCAATTATATCTACAAAATTTCAATAATTTCTGGACAAAATTTTATGATTGTGTCAAAATTTCGAAAGATAGTATCAATAACTCTGTCAAAATTGCAATGATGACATTTAGCAAATGCCATCGTTTTTGTCTCAATTTCAATTTGATATCTACAACAATTAAATATTTTTACTAAAATTTCGATTATTGAATCATAATTTCAATATTTACTATAAAAATTTGAATACTTGTTGTCAAATTTGTCAAATTTTGAATTACCCTTTCAAAAATTTAAAGATGACTTTAAAAGTTTTAATAGTCAATGTCAATCATCTTAAATTTCAATTGTATCTGCAAAATTTCAATAATTATTGCCAAAAGTTTATGCAAAAAGTTTAGTACTATCATTTTGTTTAATGTACCAAAAATTCATGATTACTGCCAAATTGTCATAAATTCTATAAAAATTGCAATTACTCTATCAAAATTTTAGATAACTTTGAATATTGTAATAATTACTGTAATATGTGTATAATATGTGTGTAATATCTAATATATCTACAAAATTTCAAGAATGTTTGATAAAATTTTAATGATTGTGTCAAAATTTCAAATGATATTATCAATAACTCTGTCAAAATTGCAATTCTGACATTTGATAAATGCCTTCATTTTTTTACAATTTTAATTTGATATCTACAAAAATTAAGTAATGTTTACTAACATTTAAATTATAGAGTCAGAATTTAAATATATACTATAAAAATTTAAATAATTGTTGTCAAATTGTCAATTATTCTATCAAAATTTTAATTACTCTGTCAAATCTTCTAGGAACCATGTGCATACTTCAAGAATTACTATCAAATTTGTTAAAATCTAAAGATGAGTTTGAATATTTTAATAATTAGTGTCAAAATCTCCAAATTTCAATTATATCCACATACTATAAATTTTAAAAATGTCTGAAAAATATTTAATGATGGTGTAAAAATTGATGGTATGTTCTACTGCTTGTGATAAGACCAATGACCACTGTAATCAAATCCTATAACACAATGTAACATCACGGTAAATCTTCTGATGCTAATCAGAGAATACATTTATACATTTTTTGTAATTAGTCCTAGCCGCGAAAATACACAGTGGTTAAATTATTAAATAAACTAACTCCTTTGGGATACTTTTTAGATTCCTCCAGATGCATCCCACGTCCTGCGGAGTTATGTGCCCTGTGGGGAGTTATTTGTGCACGAATGGGGCGAAGGAGGGTAAGAAATGTCGAAGTTCGTGCAATATTCACAGCTTGCAATGCCTCGGTGACAGCAATGAAGATGAATTACTAGAATACCTTCAATAACTTCACGTCCAGCTAACGATCGTAATACTTTTACTTACAAGAGTAAGTCCATCAACCAGTTTACTTCAGTACAGACGTACACATGACTCTCAATATATTTAATTATATGAAAAATTACATTTGTAATATTTTCTTAGAAAGTTATAGGTGTGTTTTGTTTTGTAAAGTTACTTAAGTTTAAGATATACTTAATCTAATACTTTATACAATATTATATAAATTTTAGTATTAGGATTTATATAAAGAATATATTATTCATATGATATTAATCATATGAGGTATAATAGATAGATATTTATTAACAGTCGATCATATAATGGATATTTGTTATGATTATGTATACTGACCTATTAGAGCTTTTATCCTATTATTAAATTGTATATTATTATTCATGTATTATTATTTAGCAATAAATTCAGTCAAAATATGAAAAACAAATACATTTGTTCTACAAATCGCCAGTGCTTTTGTTTGGTGTAAGAAATTACTATATCCCAACCGAAAGTACTACAATAATATGTCAGTAAATTTTTCAGATAATTGTCTAGTTTTATTATAAAAGGAAATATATTTGCAAAGCCATGTGCTTCCATTTTCATTTTTCCGTGATAATCGTAACGTTATTAGGCACATACAGTAGAATTTTGCCGAAAATATATTTTTGTTATTAATTTATTATAATTGCACAGTCAATAGGTCTGATAAGATACATAATTTGTTTTCGATTTTACTGTGTAAACTGTTTCGTGAATTGCGTTGTATCTATAAAACGGCAATTCAGGATGAATTAAACTGTGTACCACTAAATTATTTAGTGCTCATATAAATGCCACTTTACAATCATAGCAACTGCAGGATTAATTTTCTACAGAAATCGATTTAATATGGCCTTTCTAATGAGCTATTAAGTTCTTCAATGGAGACGTGGCACATAAACCGGCTTCAATAAATCAATCTTTTATCTGTTATTATGATTAGTGGCGGCGCTGGAATTATCACGGCGTCGGGATGGGGCACTATCCTTAATGAGAATCCTAATGGAGCAGGACAAATTAGGGCTGCCGTGATATAATTCATCTGGAGCTTTTATTATAAATCGCCGGCGGCGGGTTGATTAATTACCGTTAGTTGATGGGCAATATATTGTCTAAAACGTTAAATATTTGCGATAAATTGAGATGAATTATCATGTTTTCGATTGATGGATGCTACCTACACATCGATTCGCACAACTCAAAATTGTGCCCAGTTATACGCAAGTCGATACGTGTTACATATTAGAGTACTCACATTTAATTAAAAGATCCTTCAATATTAATTTTTGCTGCAAGTAACTAAAATGAAGTTTTTTCGGACGAATTGTTGCAGTTTCTGGACGGCGTACTCGCGTCTCATAAAGCTTCATCTTTATTAAGGTTGACAAATTCACATGTAAAATATGAGCGCATACAATTTGACAACCATCTATCTTATGATATGTGTATTTTTGATGAAAGTTACGCTTATGGTAGCTGATAGGTTATTCCACATTACTATGTTGAAAATGGATATCATTGTGCGTGTATTTCAATATAATGCAAAATATGCAATATATTATTGAAAATTGTCCGCAGCCAGTACATGCTTCCCAGGAGAAATAGTTTTTATTGAAATACACGCACTAATAAAATCAAACTTTTAGTTTAATTTCTTAGGTTACTAATGAAGCTGGTAGCGATAGTAGCCGACCATCCACAAGTCTAGGTGACTGTTTAATATCATCCAACTTTTCTGGGCCAAAGAATCTATCTAGATCCTAAGAACACGGCCTCAAACAACCTAAATTAAAGGTTTTTGCTCTAAGTAAATATGGAAATAGGTGGCAGAGTTTTAAAGTTCAATGGTATGAAAAGTTCAAGTGGGTCGAGTACAGTATATTAGAAGATTGTGCATACTGTTTTCCATGCAGATGTTTTTCTTCACGAAAACATGAAAACAATGTTCCATTTTTAAGTGTAGGATTCATTAACTGGAAACGGGCCATGGAAAAGGATTCTCGTTTCAGTAAACATTTAATGAGTGTACAACACAAGAAAAGTGAAGTGATGAGGGCAGAATATAATTTAAGAAAAAGTAAAAATTTATCAGTAATAACGCAAATATGTGATGCTAATTTGAAACAATTGCAAGAAAATAGAAATTAGCTTGGGCAAATAACTATATGTCTGCTTTTTATTGCAGTTAAGGAATAGCCTTTAAAGGACACAATGAATCAGAGTTAAGTTCCAATAAAGGAAATTTCTTGAAGTTAGTAAAATTTTTGGCAAAAAAACAATGCTTTTCTTAAGACAAGATTTAATATAAGAATCTTATATTTAATATCTAATCTCTAATCTAATCTAATATCTTTATAAGAAGACTTAAGACAAGAGATAGTATGCCGAATAATGCTAAGTATTTGCATTTAAGCATTCAGAAATAACTTCTTATAATAATTTCCGAATTAGTTATTCGAGAAATCAATCAAGAAATCGATAAATGTGATTATTACGCTATCATGGTGGATGAAACAAAAGATATTTCTAAAACCGACCAAATATCAATTGTTATTAGGTATTATTATCAAGGGACAATTTACGAGCGATTGTTTGGTTTTGAGTCTGCAGAAGCGCTTAATGCAGGGACTTTGTTTGGTCATATAAAAAAAACTTTGAATGAGTGCAGTATAGACTTGAGTGTGTTGCACAAACATACGAAGGTTCAAGTGTCATGAGTGGAATATTTAACGGAGTTCAAACATTATTTCAAAAAGAGGCACCTCAAGCAATTCACGTATATTCTTTCAATCATAAATTAAATGTAATCTTAGTAGATGCGTGTAAATGTATAAAAGAATCCGACGCATTTGTTTCCTCACTAGAAAAGTTGTACGTTTTTTGTTCAGGTTCCAACATTCACATGCGATTTTTGTCTTATTGCATAATGTTTCAAATGCAAATGAAAGCGGGGAAAAAAGGCCGAGGCTCGGGGATTGTTGTCACAACTGGATTTCTGTTTTGTTTTACAATTGCACATGTTTTACGATTTTTTTTTTTAATTTAAAAGAATCAGTGATTTGTTACAAAATAAAAATTCTTACCTGTCGGGGGCAAATTTTCTTATAGAAAGCGTTAAAGGTAAATTTTTATTAGAAAGGGCAAATTCGGATTGTTTTAATAAGCTTTATGAAGCAGCTGTTGATACAGCCAATGCATGTGATATAGATATAATTGAAATTAACAAACGCGTTAGAAAAGTTTTAAAAAAATCAAAAACATTGTTATTACTCAGATTTTAAATTTGGAAAACATCGGACCGAATTCAAAAGAATCATACAAAATTCAGTTGTACATTCCTGTGATTGATATAATTTTGAGTGAGCTAAATAATCGATTTTCATCTCACAAAGATTTATTCATGGGTCTGACTTCTTTTAACCCTAATTTTAAAGATAAATTTCAAAATTTTCAGAATATTGTTACTTTTGCCAAACACTATAATTCCGATATAGAAACTATATATAGAACTATTGCAATCCGAGATAAAAAATCTTACTAAGTACCATAAGTACCATGCAGTTCGTGGATATGGCGGAAAAATATAAATTGACATTTTCGGAAACTTATAAATTAACTTAAATAAGTTTAACTATACCAGTATCCAGTGCCGCTTGTGAACGATCATTTTCATGCTTTAGGCGTTTAAAAAACTATTTAACAAATACTCTGACAAACGAAAAGATTCTACTTTAGCAATAATAAATATTGAGATACAAATTGCAAAAAATATTTCTTTGGAAGAAGTTGTGGATGTATTTGCCAAGAAATATCCGAGGAGGATGTTGTTAGTTTGCAACCTAAACCCAATATATCAGTATTGACATTCGTTTTTAAGTGTTAATAGTATACCTGTAATATTATTTAAATGTTTATTTTTTGTAGTTGGCATATTGTTCTTCGTCTGTATAATATACATATACTTAAATGTAAGCCTGCACATGTTTAATTGATACCTATGTCCTATTTTTGAAAAAAATACTACAAAAATATAATATTAATAATGTCGGCCCACCTCCAGGACATCTGCACCGCCACTGGCCCACCCAAACAAGGAAGTCTGGCGACGCCACTAGTCTAAACTATAGTACTGAAGTACAGTAACTACTCTAGTATAAAATATAGTATCTAAACTACATTCTTAAAGAACTACTACAAACTACAGACTACAGAGTTACAGTCTTCAGAAGAAATATTGGGCATTGTCTGGGACAATAATATATAGGTACAAATTTTTAATTAGAAAATGTTGAACTATTTGTTTTAATTGTTTCAACTCTTAACACTAATAATTACTAAGTATTGAACTACAGTCTTCGCTAGAAATATTTTGAATGCTTGGGACAACTAATAATAAGTACCCAATTTGATTATAAAACCCATAAGTTTCATTGCAAATACCAATGAAACATCAACCACCTGAAGTAATGACAACATTCATGAATTAAATAGTGCACAGTAACGTTTCGGGCAATAAATCAGCGCCAATCAATAAATCATCCGACAAAATTTCGAGTCCCCTGCTGGCGCGGTCAAACATTCGTAGCCCCCGGCGTGGCGGTCCCCTGGCTGCCCCCTTTGTCGCCCCCGTTTTGTCGCGGTGACGTCACCCGGTTGCAGGAGCGGGGTCACGTGGACGTCCCGGCGCCTCCACCCGAATATCGAGCCGATCCTGCGGGACCATCCTCTCCCTCCTGCCGCTGCCGCACGGGCCGCGCTGATAAAGGGGACGCTTTATGCGGTGCGTCGCGACGCTAAAATCGGCGACCGGATTTCCGCGAGGACCGCCAGTGAGGGGGAATCAGTAGTTGTTAGAGGAGATGTTTTCATCCCGCACATAAGATCGTAAATAACACCACCCGCACGAGGGTGGCAATTTATTTCAGTCACACGGAGAGTGCCTGTAATATGTTGAAGTTATTGTTGAGACACAATGAAGTTACCGCGTTATATTCCGTCAATGCGAAAACGCTAAAACGATGGGAAATGATAACGTGAACATGGCAATTTTGCTTACATTGAAATTTGCGTTTGGAACTCTTTCCGTTTTAATACAATTTATATTTTTCGGAAATTTTTATGAACATAAGTACACATTTATACAAAATACGTTTCACGGACCGAATTCTAGGTTTTATTAAACTTTAATTATTTCAAAACATTAATATAAAATATATTGTTAGTTCGAGCTACGAATACAGAATGTGTGGTGGCAAGGCCAACCTGTTAGTAATATAACTTTATTATAAATGAACATTAAAAGATAATATATAATGCGTGCGATGCGCTCATATGCATCCGTCTTAAATCATATTCTTTATATAATAATAAAGATGCTGATTGTTTGTGACCGCAGGTAACTCCTCATCCCGCAGATTCAAGCATAGTCTGGGAGTTGAAGATTTGGGTCCATTGTTGATCCTTGTCGTCGTCTTCTGCTAATTTTTCTTACAGCCAAATAGCTGAATACACTGATGATGGTAACGTAGAAGAAGGTGGTCCAATATTTGAGCTGCAGAGCTCTGGGGTTTCAAAATCAACTGGCGGCTGCTCGATTACTAGAATATCTTCCAAATTAAGTTTGTCCAAATTTATTTTGAACCCTGTATAGTTGGATTTACACGGACTTGTTGTTGCTATTAATAACAACTGAGCTCCGCAAGTCTTCCTTTTGATTAGGTAGATTCCAGTAATTTTTCACATCGGTCTCGTACTTGCAGCAGAAATTGAGTTCCTCAGGTAGCTTGGCTATTGCTACTATATTACACCTCGAGCGCATAAATAATTTAGAGGCCAAAAGTCATGATTTGATTTTAACAAATACTTGACCTTCGGTATTATTGTGACAAATTCGGTCAATTATTTAGTGGGAATTGGGTTTACATAGTACAATTTAAGATTTGATTTATAATTAATTGGAAGAGAAAGCAAATAAATTATTCGGTTAGTTTAATTTTGCAATTTACATTAATCATGGATTCGAAATCCATAACATTCTCAGATTTTAGTTCAAGTGGTAATTGTTGATTATATAAATATGAAATTCTCTTAATTTCAGAGAATAAATCTTAAAAATAAATAATACTAGGGCTCAACATTTTGGCTATACAGAATAGAATTGAGTCATTAATATTTTTGAAGATAATTGAAATAATATTGTAAAATATAATTAATTGGTTAAATAAATGCTTTGTAAAAGAGATATGTTGATGATCAATTTTGCCTTTCAAAATTGCACTTAGTTGCATGATTCTAGATTCAAGTTCCACTCGTTATGTTCAATAGTTTTGATAGTGTTATTAAAAAATTTAATTAATTGAGTATTCAAACTATACCCGTATTTTAAATGATTGACAATTTGGTTTTCATTTGTTTTTAAATGATTTAATATTGCATCAATACGTTCACCATCTCTAGCATCTAAATTTTCTGTTTAAATTTTTAACGTGGTCGCTTATTATTAGACAAATGGATTTTTTCTACAGTATTAGGATGTAGGGTATTTATCCTTGCGTTTTTTGTTCCGAATTAATAAATTTTAATTATTCTTTTTTATATTAATTTTTTTGTTTTATATTGTTTTTGTTTATTTTCAACAAATATTTCCTTTGAGGCGGAAAGACCCCATATGGGGTCGATAGCCCAATAAAGATCGATTATATATATATATATGTATATATATATACAAGGTGTATCAGCCAAATGGAATAAATTCAATAATAAATAAATGGGGGCGTGTTCGAAAAAACGCTCGGACACGTCGATTGTTATTTTTAGTTGCGCATTTTTTTCAACAAAAACTTTTTATACAGGGTGTGTCATGTCACCGTGGCCAATACCAACTTTCTTATTTTAAATGCAACACCTGGTATATTATTCAATTTTTGGATTCTTCAGAAAATTCTAGACATATTTTATGTACAATGTCCTATACCTATTTTCAACTGTTTCGGAAATATTAAGTGTTTTCAGATTTATTGCAAAAATTAACATTAAAAAAGAAAATTATTTGATTACAGAAATTCGTTACAACACACTTAAAAACTAATAAGTAATACTGTTTATATCTTGATAATGTAAAAAAACAAAAAAAAAACAATAAATTTCAATGGAGGAGATGTTCAAAATGCTCGCCGTGAACGTCTTGGCAACATCCTAATCTTAAATAGAAATTTCTTCTAACGTTAGTCAACATCTCAGGCGTGACCGATCTAATCGCAAGCATTATTCGTCTTCTTAAGTCAGCTAAGTCGAGGGGTTTAGTTTTGTATACAATACTTTTGACATATCCCCATAAGAAGAAGTCTTATGGCGTCAGATCAGGGGATCGTGCTGGCCATTCCATCGATCCTCGCCTCCCTATCCACCGATTTGGAAATATTCGGTTGAGGTAGTTCCGGACATTGATTTGGTAATATATATATATATATATATATATATATATATATACATATATATATATATATATATATATATATATATATACATATATATATATATATATATATATATATATATATATATATATATATGTTCATGTGTATGTTTTCACGGACGAAATGTGTTTGAACATGTTCCGGGTCTTTGTTCCCGGGTCAGTTCTCTCCTAACACTCGAGAAGAATCCACCAGAAGATGGCAAATGCGATTTTGCCGAAACGTCGTGAAAAAGGTCCTTTTCAGGACACACAAAACAATACACGGAAGTTCAAACAAAGACCCGGAACATGTTCAAACATATATATATATATATATATATATATATATATATATATATATATATATATATATATATATATATATATTTCCTTTGGTATTTCAGGCAAATCTTCACGTTTTTTTAATTTTGTTTACTAATTATTTTCTCCTTATTGGTTTGTATGCGTTCATTCATTTTATATACATTAAATTAACTTTATGTTTATGATTCATAATATAATCATTTATAATTCTAGTCCCCTGGTTAATATTACCTTTGATTCTGGATGCTGGGAACTTATAAAATGTAATTTGATTTTATGTAATTCTAATAATTCTTTTATTATTGAATTTTTAAATTCTAAATGATTATCTACTATAACCTGATTAGGAATACCATGATGAGTAAACAATTTGATTAGATTATTTGCAAGTTCTATTGCTTGATACAAATTTAGTTTATATATTTTAGTATATTTTGAAAATGAATCAATGATTGTAAGGAATTTGGATCGTTCTAAAGCAATACTATCGATATGTATTATTTCAAATAATTTTACAGGTGTTGGAGCTGTATTAAACTTACGTTTCAATGGGTTTCTTTCATATTTACTTACTAAGCAAATTTCACAATTATTGATATACTCTTGAATAGTACGGCGCATATCAGGCCAGTAAAAACGACGTTTTAGTCTATTTTCAGTTTCATCGATTCCTCTTTGATTAGGTTTTCCTTCATTGTATTTTTTTATAATATTAAGGACTTCATTCTCATTTTCAATATCTTTTACCCTTTCAGTATATTTCACAAAATTTTATTGAGAGTTTTTAAAATAATTTTGTAATGTTACACAAAATTTCTCATAAATGGGACTCTCAAAATGTAAATTATATTTTACCTTAGGAACTATAAATTGTTTTACAAATACAATTACATCTTTCACAAACGACGATTGAGAGAACTGCACAACTAATCTATTTTTTTTATTATTGAATAATTTTATTAATTTAGGTTTTCCGGGGGTATAATCTACTTCTAATATGAAAATTTTATAGGCTCCAATATTAACTGATTTTTCTATTACAGGGATAGTGATTATTGCATTTTCAATATTTGAATGTACTGTATTATTATCGCTCTCATTATTATTGTTATCATTATTAATTTCGTCCGGTTCTCCAGTTTCAACAATTAATGACTGTGCATTGTGCAATTTCTCGATTATCAAGCAGACCTTCATAAAATGACCTTAAGTAGAATCCGCTAACGTCTTTATTTTCGTCGTTCACATTTATCTCCACCTAGACAGGAAGTCCGCATTTTTATTTAATATGCCTTGTTTATATACAATTTCTAAATCACATTCCGATAATTTAATTCGCCATTTGGTAAGCTTTGAGCTGGGGTCCTTAAGGGACATGAGCCACTGTAAGGGTTTATGATCAGTTATGATCTTGAATTTTCGCCCGAATAAATATGGACGAAAATATTTGAAGCCCAAACAACTGCCAAAAGTTCTATTTCAATTGTGGAGTAATTTATTTCCGATTCATTTAATGTTCTACTCGCATATGCAATTGGTAAATCGCTACCGATCATTCCTTGTGACAAAACAGCTCCGACAGCGAAATTACTCGCGTCTGTAATTAAGTCTGGATATTGTAACAGTGGTTGAATTTGTTAAAATATTTTTACATAATTCAAAGCTATTTTTATAGTCTGAGTCATTTATATTAATAATTGTATTTTTCTTTAATCCTTTAGTCATTGGCTTAGTTAATTTTGCGAAATCTTCGGTATTTTCGGAAATAACAGGGGATACCTAAAAATTCTATAATTTGTTTTGTAGTTTTTGGAATGGGATAATTTTGAATGACTTTAATTTTATCTGGATTAGGTTTTACACCTTCCGGAGTAACTATATGGCCAAGGTGAGCCACTTCTTTTCTCAAGAATTCAGATTTGTCAAGTTAACTTTTGACTCTCTTAAACGATGAAATACCTCGATTAGTCGATTAACATGTTCTTATAAGTTTGTACTAAAAATTATTATGTCGTCTATATAGACTCAACATTTTATATAATATAATAACAAAGATGCTGATTGTTTGTGACCGCAGGTACATATGTCAATACAATGTGAAATACTCATTAACTGCTTCCGGGCAAATGGGACTGGAGCTAGTATTATTCTGAAGCATTTGACAGCAGTAAAGCAGTTACTTCTTGCTTAAATTTTTTGATGCTACTTGATTTTATTATTTCGCTTAATTTGTTGTATGCATTGATTGCATTTCCTGTTAGGTCCAACTGATATTTTTTTCTGTGGTTTCTGTGTGTTCTTATACAGTTTCTGTTTATTGCGTTGTACTTGTGATTCTCATTATTTATTGTAAGTTTAATATTGCTCCTGATCAGTCCATTTTTCATTTTGTGTAATTGTATCGGTTATGTAGCTTTATGTTTTGCTTTATGCGCGTTTTTTTCGCGCGTTTTAAGACCATTGTGGTAAGTGTTAAGTGTGGTAAGTTATGGAGGATTTCAAGTATTTTATTTTGTTGTCTTTATATTTTATTTAGTTTTTCTGCGTGGTAATGCTCCATATATTTATTAGGTAGTTCGTGTTTACGCTGAATTGTGAGTGGTATATGGTTTTCTTTAGGTTGTGTTGGTTCTTAGGTTGTGGTATCTAGGTTTTGATTTTATTCAGCATATAGGTAGTTACGTTTGTTGCTGTTAGCTTGTTAATATGCTCGTTCCAAGTCAATTTGTTGTTGACGGTAAGGCCTAGATAGGTTGCTTGTGTTGTTTCTGTTGGGTTGATCTTGTTTATTATTATATTTAATCGAATGCTTTGTCTATTAGGGCTGAATATTATGTAATTTGTTTTGGTCTCATTTATTGTAACTGTCTTTTTAGTGCACCAGTTACTTAATATTTATGTCTTCGTTTACCGTCATTTGTAGTTCCATATTTTTTTTTATGTTCATATATCAGGCATATGTCATCTTCATACACGGTCATATATCTTTTAATACTCTCATTTAGCAGGTCGTTTGTGTATAATATATAAAATGGAAGGGAGTGTGCCTCCCTGTGGTAAACCGTATTCGCTTAATTGTATGTCGCTTGTTGCACCGTCGATTTGTATTACTTAAGGTCTATTGTGGAGGTAGGATTCTATTAAGGATATAAGGGTATCTTCTACGTTAAACGTACTTAACACCCATTTACCCATTCCTATAAGTAAACAAAGGCGTCTAGAACGCCCTTCGTGTTTACGAATCATTAGAGGAAGCAATCTCAGGTGTAATTGACGCCTAAATCGGGCACTTCGTTCACACACCTGTTATTGTAAAATCACTTCCCGCACTAGATTCAAATTGATGGAAGATAGTGTATTCAATCAACCACAAGTTACCTAGAAAACCAAAACACAAATTACCTATTCCTATAAGTAAACAAAGGCGTCTCGAACGCCCTTCGTGTTTACAAATCATTAAATGAAGCCATCTCAGGTGTAATTGACGCCCAAACTGCGCACTTCGTTTACACACCTGTTATTGTGAAATCACTTCCCATACTAGATTTAAATTACCGGAAGATAGTGTATTCAATCAACCACAAGTTACCTAGAAAACCAAAACCCAAATTACCTACTTCTATAAGTAAACAAAAGCGTCTCGAACGCCCTTCGTGTTTACGAATCATTAGAGGAAGCAATATCAGGTGAATTGACGCCCAAACCGCGCATTTCGTTCACACACCTGTTATTGTGGAATCACATCGCGCCCATGATCGCAAATTAACGTGGCTATATTTACCATACCCATAATAACCAATCAAGGCATTCAGTGTTACACTCCGACATACATCGTCATATTCAACTCAAAATAATTCATAAAGATAATGGCTTCTTCATTTCAAATCATGAAATGAGCACATAACGTACATTTTATTGGGCAGAGTGATTTATAATTGTATAAATAAATAAGTTGGATTAAATCTTAATAATTCATAAACATAATGTATACAAATACTGGCTTATTTATTTCAAATCATAAAACAAGCACATAACATATATATTATTGGGCAGAATAAATTAGAATCGTAGAAATAGAATAAGCTAGATTAAATCTTAATAATTTGAAATCATAATGACAATATGTGGTCAAAGATCGCAAACAAGAAATAAGTGAAATTATTAAAACCCCGTATCACCAGAGAGAATGATAAACGAGAAAATGAAGCTTGGTCTAATCACAAGAGAAGTTATTATTAACCTCCAATGTTCCTAATAATAATATATATTAATATTACATTAACATTTCCGATTGAGGTAGTAGGAACTGTTATTTGACACAACTTGTAATATGTCCGACGGTGACGACTACTTGTGACATGGGCACTTGCTGTGGTCGTGGGTAGAATTACTAATTGACCTCAATCAACGTAGATAATAGGGCTCCAATAATTACATTAGTGTGGACACAGACACAACCATGTGGTTAGGGAAGATCACGAGCTACATTTAGTAATCATGCATGCGTTATTGAGGATATTTGAATACTTTTAAATAGTTCTCTTTTTGTTCATATCACTTTCCCGTAGTTAAATCAAATAAAATAGCATGGTAATAAATGATCTAAGAATCTAGATATGCACGTGCATATATAACAAACCCACGTAAATAAACTTTGTAGTTACAAACATTTTCAAAATATTAATTGAATGAATAAGAGAATTTACAAATTCATTATAAGGTTAATGAAATATCGAAAATATATCAATTAATGTCATAATCGTCAACCTGTGTTTTATTTCCCTGTATGTTACAATTATATAAATCAATTTACATAATTGTCAACCTGTGTTTTATTTCTCTGTATGTTACAATTTCAGCGTGTCTATAATTAAATAAACAAAACAAATCCATAAATCTGTGCTTTCTTATATTAATCCATTATTTGTGTACGTTAATTAACACATTACCAATAGCATAGTACTTTGAGAGTAATCACGGTAGTTAATCAAACGTCACGACGTGTAAGTACTAAATACGATCACAAATCACGAGCCAAAATATCAAGAAATTATATAATAATTTCACGATAAAAACGACGAATAATAAAATAATTATATAAAAATACAAATACATCAGCGTTACACCTTTTTCTTCTGTCTTCGATATTTATTTTCTGTTTGTGCATCGTTTAGGTTTTTTCAACGTGCGTTATGTAGTTTGTCTCTTACTTTGATGTTTGATATCATTTATTTTGTTATTCAGGGTTTATTTTCCCTTCTCTTGATTTCTGTATCCTTTTGGCATTTATAGATTATTATTTTTTGCATTGTAGAAGACAGTTCTTCAACGGTATTGATAGTTGTATTATTTAAATGTTTTTCTAATTTATATTTTATTTCTTTGTGATTTGTGTGCTTTTGTTTATATGTGTGGTACTTTCCATTAGGGGTCTCTGTGTGGGAAGTTATTAGGATCAGGTAGTGATCAGAAATGTTTGTAGGTAGTATCTTTATTGTAGTTTTGTTTGTATTTATATTCGTGAAAACGTGGCCAATGTTGGTGTTTTCGCCACGTGAATTTATATCCCTTCTCTGTTATATTAGTTCTGCAGTCTCTGGTTATGTCATTTATTCTTGCAATGTCTATATTAAGTCTCCTATTATTATGTGATGTTTTTTTATATTTATTATATGGTGTTTTATATGTATTGTATATGTATATGTATTGTATATGTATTGTATATGTATATGTATTGTATATGTATGTTGGTTGGTTGGTAAGTTTTATTGTGAGCATTTCTACATTATCAACTGTTCTCTTTTGTTTTACTATACAGGGTGTCCTAAATAGAGTAGGATTGCATGGGTATCTTTTTAATTTTGAAAGTACTAAGAGAAGAAGACTGAACTAGAGATCTGGTTAAATAGGCAGGGCCGTGCCTGACCGGCGTTCATTACGTGCGCCGCACGCAGGCAGCCAAATTAAAAGGCGGCCTGACGACCAGAAAAACAAACAAAAATTAAAAAGCAAAATAACAATGTTAATATATAGTCATAGTCATGAACTGGAAGAATGACTGGAAGAAAAACGAAAAGATTGTCTGGAGCACAGTATAAAAGAAAGCGAGAAGAAAAACAACATGTTGCTAAAAAAATCTTTGGTTCACTAACCAAATATTTGGAAAAACCTCCAGAAATGCAAAATGCTTGCAGTAGCCAAGCAAATCCAAGCAGTGAATTTTTTTCCAATGAAAATGAATTATCTGCCGAAAATACAAATGATAATGACAAGATTAGTAGTAATGATGAAATAGGAGATATTGCAGTTACAAATATCGATGATATCACTGAAATTGATGAAGAATATTTTGCTATGTGTATAGAACTAAATGATCCAGCTTGCTGGCCTTTAACACTTACCAATACAATGCTGGATATTTTAATTGAAAAAGGCCCTATTCAAAATATACAATCTACATATCCACTAAATGAATTTGGAAGATCATTTTCAAAGGTTTATTTCTATAGAAAACTGCCAAATGGTGAAAAATTCAATCGTGAGTGGTTAATCTATTCTACAAAAAATGATGCCACATTTTGCTTCTGTTGTAAATTATTTGGCAAACAAGAAATAAAATTAGTTAATGAAGGCTTCAACGATTGGCAACACATATCTAACAACTTATCTCGTCACGAAAAAACATCGCTGCACATAGAAAATTACACCTGTTGGAAAAAAAATGGAATTAAATTTAAAAAGAAAAACTACAATTGATAAGAATATGCAACGGTATTATGACGCCGAGAAAAAACGATGGTGTCAAATTGTCGGGCGCATGATATCTGTGGTACAATTTCTAGCAGGACAGTGTTTAGCTTTTAGAGGTTCTTCCAGCAAATTGTACGAAAAAAATAATGGAAATTTTCTGAAAGCAATTGAAATGATAGGAAAATATGATGATATAATGGCAGACCACATAAAACGCGTACAAGAACCAATCGCTTTAAAGAACCACATGCCACATTACCTGGGAAATCGCTTTCAAAATGAAATGATCACTATCCTTGCAACCCAAATTCAAAAATATATATTAATATCAATAAAAGAGGCATAATATTTTTCAGTCATTTTGGACTGTACGCCGGACACTGGACATGTCGAGCAAATTACAATGATTATTAGGTATGTACATATTAAAAATTATGAAGTTGAAGTAAGAGAAAATTTCATTGGCTTTTATCAAGCTGAAACATGTACTGGAGAATATTTTTACGACTTCTTAATTCAAAAGTTAAACTTTCTTGAATTAAATATTAACGATATGAGGGACCAGGGATACGATAATGGGTCTAATATGTCCGGAAAACATAAAGGATTGCAAAAACGAATTTTGGACAATTATCCACGAGCTCTGTTTATGCTATGCAACGCGCATACATTAAATTTGGCCATTAATGATGCAGCTAAAGTTTCGTTTTCAAAGGTGGATTTTTTCAGAATGTATCTGCAATATACAACTTTTTCAGTGGATCACCATTTAGATGGCAAGTTTTAAAGAAAAATATAAAATCTTTAACATTGAAACAAGTTAGTGAAACTCGATGGGAAGCAAGAATTAAAGCGATTAGACCACTGCGACATGAATTAGGTGAAATTTATGACAGCCTTATAGAAATAGCTGAGGAATCTTCAATGCCAACAGTTCGACATGAAGCTGACTGTTTGGCAATGAAACTTAAATCTTATAAATTTTTTTCTTCAATAATAATATGGTACGAAATCTTGGAAAAGGTAGATTTTATTAGCAAAATGATGCAGAAAGTTTCTTGGAATATCAGTTCGTGTGCTGAATCAATTAAGGAAGTTTTGAAATTTTTCAAAAGCATTAGAAATGACGAAAGTTTCGAAAATTATTTGCAGATTTCTAATGAACTTTGTAAAGCACTTGAAACAGAACCGGATTTTCCTGCTGAAATTAGTGTACGTCGCCGACATCACCGAAAACAATTTAGCTATGAATGTTAGGTATCAAATTGTATCATTGGATAATAATTGATTATTAATATTAGAGGCGGCATCTGTGGCTTTGTTTGTTTATATAAGCCGGGGCGCGACGCGCTCAGCTTAAGAACGAGAACGAGGGGCACATTGAGTTACGTGCTTTTATGGAGTGTGGATGCAAGTTGGGTGCTTATTGTGGGGAAAGCATGTGTGATCTGGTGTTTTGGTGTGTGTTGCGATGTGGACGGTTATGGATTAGCTGTTGGAATGGATTAAAGGTCAGTACATAAACTACAATATGTATATTAGATAGAGGTGCGTCCTAGAGGTGCGTACTAGTAATTGCAATAGAGAGATTCGTCCTAGTAATTGCAATAGAGAGATTCGTCCTAGTAATTGCAATATAGAGATTCGTCCTAGTAATTGCAATAGAGAGATTCGTCCTAGTAATTGCAATAGAGAGATTCGTCCTAGTAATTGCAATAGAGAGATTCGTCCTAGTAATTGCAATAGAGAGATTCGTCCTAGTAATTGCAATAGAGAGATTCGTCCTAGTAATTGCAATAAGAGAGCTTTATCCTAGTAATTGCATTAAGAGAGGTTTGTCCTAGTAATTGCAATAAGAGAGCTTTATCCTAGTAATTGCATTAAGAGAGGTTTGTCCTAGTAATTGCAATAAGAGAGCTTTATCCTAGTAATTGCAACAAGAGAGGTTCGTCCTAGTAAGAGGTGTATGTCACTGCTTTGCACATGAAGGTGAAATACAATAGTCGTAGAGAATAATGGTTGAAGCCGTGAGTGCTAGCGATCCAGTTGGCGAGAGAACTGGCGGGGGAAGGGGAGTTGCTCCCCCGGTAAGTCCTTCCAATTATAGTTAATATACAATACTAAAAGAATACTCTTTATATGTGGGGAAATCATTTGGAGCCAATGCCATCTTCGGATCGAGTTCAATATAAAGCCTGCGCATCCTGACCAATGAAAATACAGTATATTATGTAAGTGATTATTATTATTAATAGGTAAAATGGCGAAAATTTATGTATTAAATTTGACGTCAAGTTAAGGCTACGATTGGAAAAAGAGAACTAGCCTAACATGAAGGAGATGAAAATATTCAATTTACTCCAAATGAAGATATTCAAATTATTTTTTTCTATGTAATACTAGATACAGCTATTTCATCTCTTACCACCCGTTTTGAAACTTTGTCAAATTTCGAACAATGTTTTGGATTTCTATACAAATTTATTGATATGGAACATGAGGAAATAAAAAAAAGTTGTTTCGATCTCCATAATAAATTTAAAGATGGTGAATCTTGTGATATCAGTGGCGTAGAATTATATCAAGAGTTAATTTCTCTAAAAATTATCATAAAAGACAGAAAGCAGCCCGAAGAACTCATAAAGTTTTTATACAAATACAACTTGGAGACTTCTTTTCCAAATGTCGCCACAAGTTTAAAACTTTTACTGACAGTTTCAGTATCTGTTGCATCTGGAGAGCGAAGTTTTTCAAAATTAAAAATAATCAAAAACCACCTGAGAACTTCAATGACTCAAGAACGTCTCAGTAATATATCAAGTATTGCAATTGAAAGTGAAATTGCTGATTCCTTAAATATTGAAGGGGCGATTGAAGAATTTGCCTCTAAAAAATCGCGTAGAGTAAATTTTTGATTGTAATATCATAGATTTATAGATGTGCCAAAACATATTAATGTTTTATATTCAATGGTAATATGTACATTAGATATATAAGTATAATAATAAACATTAAGAATGAAAATTTGATTTTTTTCTTTGACTTTGATGTTATTACAAAGGGCGGCCATGCATACTAGCACGCAGGCGGCCATATACCCAGGCACGGCCCTGTAAATAGGCAATGTCGTGTAGTTTTGTATGCTAGTTCAGATTATGTTTAAAAAATTTCAAAAGTCTGTGCAGTTTAGAAATAATTCTAAAAAAAACTAAAAATTGTGATTCTCTAAATACTACGACATTTCCATAATTATTAAAGATGCGGAAATAAGTTTAAAATAAATGTTACTTGGTTCGATCGCACAAACCTAAGAATCAAGTAAAAACAAAAGTCAAGATGGCGGTTTCCGAGATATTAATAGCAACTTTCTTATTTTAAATGGCCGCCATATTTAATTTTTACACGACTAAATCGACTTTCCTTTTTCTCTTTTTAACGATATAGAAAAACATTTGTCAGAATAAAAAATATGGGATATATCAATTGTACCAATTTATATTTTTATTCTATAAATGATTTTTAAAACAAATTAAAAAAAAAAAAAAAAAAGTAATATAACTAAGTAAAATGATCTATTGATGTAATATATGGTGTTTCATGGAGAAAGGAAACTATGTCGGGTGATTGTCCGGTATAATAAAGTGCTCGGAAATGTAAAAAAATGTGGTATTTTAAAAGCCAAATAAATGCGCCTGTATGTGATTATTGATCATTAGAACGGTACCAATATGTTACTAGTAGCTTTTAGACGGCAGTTCATTTAACTGGAATGCTTTATAGATACCCAGGTAGTCATGACAACTATCCATCACTTCAAGTTAATCAGACACTTCAAGATCGGTTCCAACCGGTTCATATTAGTTTTTTAAGACTTCAAAACACATTCAAAAAACACGTTATACAATCTCTCAACTATACATCCTGGTTTTGTGTCGGATCTGGGACCAATTCTCTGCGCATTACGTGCATCCGAGTTTGCCGCGAGCTCTGATCTAATTACACGGCGTCCTGGAAGGCACTCCGCCGGGCGTTCGGAGGGAACTTTGCGCGCTTCGTTAGGGTTTATCCCGCAAAGTCTTGCACACGTCCTGGCGCTCCCTAAAGATTTTCCGGCCCCAGACTCCGTGTCCTGCGTATTCCTTAGCTTTTTTCCCTTTGCCCCTGGCTCGTAAATCTTTTCGGCTCGGGAGTCGACGCCGGGAATTCACGGGAGTGGAGGAACTTGAAATTAGCAGGTTTGTGTTATTGTTGCCGAAGTACAGCCAGAATTCTTAATTAGAAGGTAACATGGAGGGGGACATACATCATGCACTATGTGCATTATGAAGAAATTATTTTAAAACCGATGTGGTGACATTGAAGCTGCGAGTTTTAATCTATGGTTGCCCGTTCTAGGTGTACCTGCCCAAGATAGTATTAACATTTGTTCCCACATTACAAATACATGGATCTGGGGTTGCACCAACGACTTGGTTTCCATCCAAAATTAAATAATTTTACACTTTTTTTTTTTTTTTTTTTTTTTTTTTTTTTTTTTCTCCAAAGAAATTTGCAATCTGCCCGAAGGCAATAAGCAAATGTTAGTTACATTGTGCCTAGCGAGTTTGCTAGGCAAGCGGGTGTTAGTAGACTTACATTAAAGTACTAACATAGGGAGAACCTACAGGGTTCGTTACAAATAAGGGTTAGTTTTAACATATATTATAGTATACATTATGCGAATGGATATTATGGTTCACACAATTCAATGCGTATGTGATTTAGTACGGCTCAGGTTATGATCGGTTGCACAAGTCCAGAGGGTAATCAACACTTTTGTTGATTACTAAATCCCATGATATATGTTTCATTAACTGTAAGCATGTACAAGTGCAAGTATTTATCTATCGATTCGTAACAACCACACGACAAAACGTCAAATAAAAAGAAAATAATAGCCACCTAAAACTGTTTCTTTTTATGGCAGGTCCTGTACTTACATCACAATAATCGACACCTTAGCAAGTAAAATAATACACAAAGGGTATTAGCTAATTTGGTCAGGAGTGGATGAGAATGAAAAGGCAAAAGGAGGATTAGGAGTAGTAGTCAGGAAGAATTAAATATGTCATACAGTAACAATGCATCAACGAACGAATTATGACAATCGAACTGGAACTAAATGAAGAAATACTTACAAGCAGCATATCCGTGGACCATTTATATCTTATGTACGTAGCGAATGTTTTAATTTTATCATTTAATATAGTTTTTTTTAGAAGATCCAGCAATGATAATCCCAAACTAAACCGAATTTAAACATACCGAAATCCATTCAAGCCTAACCTCACCTAAACAAGTCAAACCTAACCAGGAATTCGTTTCTTTCTTGTAGCTATATATTCTGTATCCTATATCTATTCTATCTATTATTTTGATTTGTGTAAAACGTAAATATTGTTACTAAACACCAATAAATACTGTACTTTAATATACAGAGAACGCATAAAGTATTAAGACCTGGCTTTATTTTTTCCCCTGTATAAATTTTCGAAAAACGCTTCAACAGGTCAAAATTATTTTCTTTTCAAGCAAATATTTTGAAACCATTTGCAATTTTCCATCTCTCTCCGTTTTGAAGTTGTGATGATAGAGCCATTTTTTTTTTTAATGAAAACCTATATTTTTTATTATTGATTTTGATAGTACTTTTTATTATGTTTTCAACAACATGACATTTTCAATACGTAATATTTGAAAACCTTGAGAAAAAGTGCGTTAAAGTAAAACTATTAAATTATTATTTCAATGTGCAGAATGCATCTAGTTACCATTCAAAACAATGTCAGTTAAAACAAAATTAGGAAAACAGGCTTGGATTTTAAATATTGGAATAAAACAAAATTGATTAACCTGAAAAACAATCTAGTACAATTATGTGAAACAAATTATTACCTACTCACAGTCACATTGATGTTTCGTTCGATTCATCGTGTCACAAGTCAATTTCAAAATGGTTCGACGATTTTCGAAGGCACAAAGATTTCAAATTCTTATGATTAGAGGTTGTGGTGATAGAATCCGTACCTATGAAGAAGTGTGCATTTATTTTAATAATAAATATCCGCTTCAAGAACCTCTTCTTAAGGCGTCTGTTAGTGCAATCATAAGAAAGTATGAGCAGTTGGGGCATATTAGAGATCGCCCGACAAGTGGACGACCATCAGTTCCGGAAGATGTTAAGCTAACGTGCTGTTAGAGTTGCAAGAAAACCCTCATATTCCCTCCCGAGCGGTTGCGGCAAATAGTGAGCTTTCACAAACATCTGTTTTGAAATTTTTGAAACTGCAGAAATGGCATCCTTACAAAGTAAATTTAGTCCACGAACTGAACGAAGATGATTTTGATCGTAGGGTACAGTTTTTCGAACAAATGATGAATCTCTGTAAGGTCGATGTAGGGTTTGCTACCAGAATTTTATTTAGTGATGAAGCAACTTTTTATTTAAATAGAACGGTCAATAAACAAAATTTTCGCTATTGATTCGAGCACAACTCTCAGTGGATGATGGAAGCCCATAACCAATATCCGGAAAAATTAAACATTTGGGCAGGAATAGTAGGTGATATTATTGGACCCTTCTACATTCATGGCTAGTTGACAGGCCAAACATATTTGGAGCTATTGACAGATTACCTCGTTTTAGCTTTGGCGGTTCTATTCCCAAATCAACACGATCCCGACATTCCAAATGAAGACCTATGGTTCCAACAAGATGGGGCTCCACCTCATTATAGCCGAATGGTACGTGACTATCTCAACGAAGTCTTCCAAGGCAGGTCGATTGGCAGAAGGAGTTTTGTTGAATGGCCAGCGTTGAATGGTCAGGCAACGGCCTGACCCCTTTAGATTTTTTCTTATGGGGTTACATCAAAAGTAAAGTGTACTTTTATCGGCCAACCACAATTGAACAATTCAAAGAACGAATCCAAGTCGAAATGAGACAAATACAGCCAGAAGTTCTCCTCAATGTTTGTGCGGCCTTTCGACATCGATTGGCACTCTATCAAGAACAAAATGGTCAACAATTTGAACATCTAATTTGATTTTTTTCCCTAACCAATATTTTTTTAGTTATTTTAATTATTTTTGTGACTTCATATTATTTTAAAACTTATCTAAAGACAAGTAATTAATACTTTTTGCTCGATAAAAATTTCTTCTTATTTTCTTCTTATTTTTGTAACTGATGATATTGTAATGAGAATGTTTCTCAGGTTGATCAATTTTGTTTTATTCCAATATTTCAAATTCAAGCCTGTTTTCCTAATTTTGTTTTAACTGCAGCGCAGCGCCCTTTTTTTCGTTTTTTTTTGTGAAGTTATTTGAAAAGGTATAAAAAAACAAAAGGCACTTTCTCGATGCCACTTTTTTAGCTGTATAAGACAGTGTTTATAAATTTTCAGTACAACGTTTAGTTTCAAAGAAACTATCATCAACTTTATATGTTTATATGACCCGTAAAGAAAGCACACCCGGTATTAAATAGCATCTACTATTACAAATGCAACGATTTATATCACAGTATGGTTTCTCATGTTTCTATTCAAAAAAGAAGGCTTGTTAATGCATTTCGAACATTTTGATGTAGCAGGCGTTGTGCTGAAAATATGTAAACGCAATCTTGTAGAGCTAAAATTCCGAGATCCACCTTGGTGTTGATCATCATCTTGGACACCCTGTATATTTATAACGCGTTTATACAATGATCATGTTTTTGGTCGTTAACCCGATTGATCTATTCCACACCACATATTGTTTTAACAATTTTCAAAATGAAAATGTTGCCGAATAAAAAGCAAAATTTAAACCAATATCGGGGAATGGTCCCTCGAGTTAGTGCATTCAATAAGGCAAGAATAACAAAGAAATTGGAAGTGTATGGTCTATCAGGCAATATGCATAATTTTGTGACATCTTCAGCTAAACCAAATTCACACTAGGCGAAAAACCTGTGGCATTTTTTTTGCCGCGACCGTACTCTTACTGTTGCTTGAAATTCGAAAACCAGAAACCAGAAGCTTCATACTCCTTATTATTGATTAATTCGATACTAGCTGTTTCAACCTTCAAAATTTTGTTGATGATTTACAAGGCAGATTTCATCAATCATATGCCTTGTAAAATGAATCTAAATGTTTCGTATTTTCTCTTTCTTTTCCCATAGTGGGGCACATATAATAAAAAAATACGTATAGTACAGGAGCATAAGGGCCTTTGAGGCACTGTGCAGGGCCAGGGCAAACACGATGAGCGTGCTTGCAAGGCTCCCTTATGCGTCTGTATCATTATATATTAGATTGATCGATGAGGCTTTTATTTGTTGAAAATTCATAATTACTAATGTATCAAATAAAGTTACGCACTTTTTAAATTTTCAAAATTGTTTTTTATTGTTCACGACAATTGTTTCGCCACACTGTGGCTTCTTCAGGTGAAGAAATGATACATAAACTGTGTACAATTTGCTTAAGTAGTGTATTGATGGGGGTGGGGGTAGCTATTAACAAGTTTTAAAAATATTGAGGAGCGGTGAATGATTGACGTCCGTTTGGTCGTTAAGTAGGAGGCCGCTCAATTTCCGTTTGTTGATTTCCAGGCTTTCCAGGTGGTTAAGTTTCCTTCCTTTTTCTTCTTGATGGAGTATTTGGAATTTGGGGTCGAACGAATGTCCTTCCTCTCGTAGGTGGTTCGCGTACGTGGAAGAATTTTTATTATTAGTGAAACATTTTTGATGTTCCTCGATCCTTTCTGAGAAGGCACGACCTGTTTGCCCTACGTAAATCATTGGGCAGTCCCCACACGTCAACATGTAAACCCCGCTGCGGTCAGTTTTGATAATTGGACTTTTGTTATTTTTTATTATCCTACCTAGGTTGTTGTTTGTTTTAAACGAGACTTTCACATTTTTCTTTTTCAGGATGTTTACAATTTTTAAGGATGAGGATCCTGAATACGTGATGGAGGCATACTTCATATGATTATTATCTTTTCCTCGTGGGTATATTAAGTTTGTAGTTCGTTGTTTAATTTTAGTATTTAATATGGTATCAATGAGGTTTTCGTGAAATCCATTTTTTCCGGCAATTTGTTTAATTATGTTCAGTTCTTGTGTATAATTGAGTTCCGTCATTGGGAAGGTTAGTAATCCATGTATCATGAAATTATATGCTGACATATTTGACACATTTCGGAGAAAGAAAAATATTTCCTCACCACAATGAACCCAAAACCACCGAAATTGTACGGTTTGGTTAAATTACATAAAGAGAACCAACCTATAAGACCCGTTGTATCATACGTAAATTCCCCCGGCACCAAATTAGCCAAACAACTGAATACATTAATTAAACAACATAGCAAGTTTAACTCAAAGTTTGCAATTAAAAATAGCCTGGAACTCGTCACAAAAATTAAAGACGTTAAATTACCACCCAACAGCAAATTCGTTTCATTCGATGTAAAGAATTTATTTACAAACGTACCGCCATCGGAAACAGTCACAATAATAGATAAGATGATGACAGACAATGGGACAAATACTATTATAATCTCAGAAATTATAAATCTCCTGGAACTTAATATCGCTCAAAATTACCTAAAAAAAAAAAAAAAAATTAACGACCAATTCTACTCCCAACCGGACGGATTAGCAATGGGGAACCCATTAAGCCCCTTAATGGCAGAAATATTTATGAATAATATCGAGACACAAATTTCTAAATCAACGGCTTTTAAGAACTGCCTATACTGGTATCGCTATGTGGATGATGTAATAGTGGCGTTTACAGGAACAAACAGACAACTAGATTCATTCCTTATTCTTTTAAACAACTTACATAAAAATATTCAGTTCACCATGGAGTTAGAAACAGATAACAAGATTAATTTTCTTGACTTAACAATATCAAAAATTAACAACAAACATGACTTCGCAATCTACAGAAAACCAACACACACTGACAACACCATCCACAATGACTCATTTCACCCAAAATCACAAAAAATGTCAGCATATAATTTCATGATACATAGATTACTAACCATCCCAATGACGGAACTCAATTATACACAAGAACTGAACATAATTAAACAAATTGCCGGAAAAAATGGATTTCACGAAAACCTCATTGATACCATATTAAAAGCTAAAATTAAACAACGAACTACAAACTTAATATACCCACGAGGAAAAGATAATAATCATATGAAGTATGCCTCCATCACGTATTCAGGATCCTCATCCTTAAAAATTGCAAACATCCTGAAAAAGAAAAATGTGAAAGTCTCGTATAAAACAAACAACAACCTAGGTAGGATAATAAAAAATAACAAAAGTCCAATTATCAAAACTGACCGCAGCGGGGTTTACATGTTGACGTGTGGGGACTGCCCAATGATTTACGTAGGGCAAACAGGTCGTGCCTTCTCAGAAATCAAAAATGTTTCACTAATAATAAAAATTCTTCCACGTACGCGAACCACCTACGAGAGGAAGGACATTCGTTCGACCCCAAATTCCAAATACTCCATCAAGAAGAAAAAGGAAGGAAACTTAACCACCTGGAAAGCCTGGAAATCAACGAAAGGAAATTAAGCGGCCTCCTACTTAACGACGAAACGGACGTCAATCATTCACCGCTCCTCAATATTTTTAAAACTTGTTAATAGCTACCCCCACCCCCATCAATACACTACTTAAGCAAATTGTACACAGTTTATGTATCATTTCTTCACCTGAAGAAGCCACAGTGTAGCGAAACAATTGTCGTGAACAATAAAAAACAATTTTGAAAATTTAAAAAGTGCGTAACTTTATTTGATACATTAGTCATTATATATTATTTATCATGTGGTTTTACTTTTATTAAAAAAAAAGATTATTAAGAAGAAATTCAGAAACAATGCCGGCCTTTTTGAAATTGATAATTCACCCGCACAACTCCAATTAATAAGAATAAAATTATATTTGATTGATAATTTAAAAATTTCATAATATAAAATTAAAATAATAAATATCATTGTATTTATTTATTCTATGGTAATTATAATTTATAAATATATTATCTATTGATATTCTAATTATAGTTTTCTAATTACAATTTTGTTCAAGGTGAACAAAATATATGCACAATTTCTATTCATTAATTAATCTCTTTTGTTAATTAAATAACTTTTTCGGTAGCTGCGTTCGCAGGGTGTATCGTTTAACTATAAATTTACGACCCTCGAGATGATAACTTTTTGTTTGCACGTTCAACTTGTGCAATGACGATTAGTCTCGATTAACGTCCTCCTGGAAGCTGCGAAATGAGTTCGTCGGATATTAATGAGACGGAGGAGACGGAGCAAATCCTTCAAGTTTCACTCCAGAAGTTTCAGGACAACGAGTTCAACGCACTTTATCCAAGGATCTTATCGGAAAATTTAACAGTGGGGTCTGTGATTAGATGAAACGAAACGGATTTGGATGAAATAGTGTTGCTAATGACGTCATTTAGCTCCACCATTTCGTTTTATTTCTTGTTTCCTTCTTCTTGTTTGTCTGTTAGTTTCTAAATTTGATTTATTCATAGACAATGCATTTCATATTTGGATGAAATATTATTATGAATGACGTCATTTATGCTCACCATTTCCTTTCACTTATTTTTCCTTCTTTTTGTTTATCTGTTAATTTCCAAATTTGGTTCATTCATCTTAAGCACTTTTCCATATATCGACGCATTCTTTTTTTAAAAGCGATAAACGCGAAAAATTTTGCTTTACACGTTTTTACCACAGTAAATTACAATACAATATTTTGTTAATACGATAGTTCAATTGGAAATAATGAAGACTAATTGTAACACAAATGTTAAAAGAAGCTTCCGATTTCATTGAATTACGATTAATAATCGATGTATATTATCTCGAGTAAAATTTTTGTATTGTCACTTATCCCTTTTAAAAAAGAAATCGTCGATATCCTAGCAGTTGTATAGTTGGTACTACCCTACATACTTAACATACTTATTCACACGTATTCATATATACTTCCCGTTTCCTATATACATGGATCCACATACTCATGTATACACAAACTGTGTGTTCAGTGATTAGCATTAGGAAGAAGATTATTTTTAATTTTTGTTTTTATTTTGCAAATGTTTGAATAAATATTTCTGATCGATAAGTGATTTTTGCTCTAGATGTTCAGAAAATACTACTTCCACAAATATCTTATCACCTGTGCTACTTTTAAGCACAGTGCTGTTAAGTCATCTGTGCTACTACTAGACATCTGTGCTACAATACATCTGTGTAGATCTGTACTATACTATACAACTACTACTATAAACTACAATAAGAAAAGTTTTTAAATCGTTTGATAAATAACGTAGATAAGTAATATTCGAGCAGGCGTTGATAGTTGTTAAGTTTAAGGTTCTATCTTTAAGATTGTTTTAATAAGTACTTACTGGTTTTTGTTTATTTATTTTATTATTTATTTCTAATGCCTGACTAGTTTCGGTTATGAAAAACCATCTTCAGAGGCATATCTACGAAGAATACAATTAATTAATTAGGTTAAATATGAAATTAGAGTCAAGTTTCTTACAAAAATGTTTAAATATAAATTATAATATTATTTGTTATGAGTTTAATGGTATAGTGTGTATAAATGATTTAGTGTTTATGTAATTTGTTAGTGTGGTTAAGATTAAAATGTGTGAAAATTATTTTTTATGGGGGTATTAATTTTTGTTTTTGTTATTTATATATGTATATATTAAGAGTTATTTAGTTACGTAACTTTGCTGTGTATATACCTTTTATTTCATTATAAATATTTGGAATTTGATTTGAATTTTGAAAGATGTTTGTTTGAAGTTTAACATTTAAACCTCTTTATAAATTTTTAAATAATCCCTTTACCATATTAACATTTAAACACCTTAGGATTTTTTAAATAATCCCTTTAACATATGAAACAATGGATACTAAATAATTTATACATATTACAACAATAAACACATAACAAATATTATTATAATTTATATCTAAATATTTATATAACAAACTTAGCGCTAATTTATATTTAACATAATTATTGTATTCTTTGTAGACACTTCACGAGGATAAAATGTTAATTGAGTTTGGTCATTAAGGCATTGTATGTTGTGTTCTGTATTGATAGTTTTATCTATTACAAATGCTTCTAATAAAATTTGTTTGAAGCCTTTATCTGTATTGTGTAAGAGTTTAGTATTTTTGTTTATGTCATAAGTATGATTGTGAAAATGTAGGTGTCGTCCAAAATTTGAAATGTGTGTCTTAAATGTTCCTTTAGTCTTAATTTTAAAGGTCTGCCGGTTTCTCCTATGAATTTTGCACCACAATCATTTCAGGTTATTGCGTACATTCCATTTTTATCTAAAGAGTTTGTTTTATCTTTAACGTTAAATAGTTTTGTTTCGATTGTGTGTTTGGTAAAAAAAGACGTTTTAATGTTATAATTTTTAAATGTTTAGTTAATTTTGTGGCTTATGTTTCCTTGAAATGTGAATGATTTATAATATGTGGTATTTCTATCGTTTTCTGTTTGTGTTTTTGATATTATTGTATTATTATGTTAGCTCAACCTTTGCCACTTCTGATATTGTTAACCCAATTCAGATATTGTTAGGCCGGCGAATTACCTTTAGCTTAATACTGACTATTTTTAATCCATAAAAAAACAGTTTCAATACTAATTCTGCTGTATTATTCTTACGATAGCTAATTATATGTATTGTCAAGACGTCGATTAATAAATAATGGGATTTGGATCAATGAAACTTATTTATTTAATACAAACTAATGATACAAAAATATAAAAGGTTTTATAATCGTATAATAAAATATGGCAATCGCTCTCTTCTTTTACTCCTTCCAGCGACCGTCATTCTGTAACAATTAGAAAATGATCGTGAGTTTACAACTCAGTGAGACAATTGTATTTCTGTTGACCTGAGTAATAATTGGTCAACCCAACATCCTTGGTTAATTACGGTGAAACAATTATCCTTGCTCAATTGCTCAATTGCTTATCATCTGGGACAATGGGACACCGATGGGTCAACCTCAACTCTACACAACCATACAATGACTCACTATATTTGTTGACCCGAGTTCAACTCTCCACAACCATACAATGACTCACTGTATTTGTTGACCCGAGTACAACTCTCCACAACCATACAATGACTCACTATACTTGTTGACCCGAGTTCAACTCTCCACAACCATACAATGACTCACTATATTTGTTGACCCGAGTTCAACTCTCCACAACCATACAATGACTCACCTTCAATTTATCCATACGGACACTAACAATAAAACCTTATTGAAACTATGCTAGTAATGTGTCACGGCCAGCCTCGCTTGGTGACACGCACTTAATGCGCTCCAAACGCGTCTGTTCCCTTCAAAAGGGTCTAAGAGAGGCAACCCATTTTAATAAATTGGGTGGTATAACAATTATTTATATTGTTTAGTTTTTTGAAATAATTGTATGTTGATATTTTCATTATTTTGTTTATTGTGCTTATATTGAAACCATTATTTAAGGCGATTTCTTTTATTAAATTTATTTAATTTAATTTATTATGTTCATTTAGAGGTGTTGTCATCATTCTGTGTATGCATGTGTGTATGGCAGCGTATTTGTGTGTATTGTGGTGAAAAGAGTTTGCTGGGATAGTGATGTCTGTTTGTTGAGGTTTTCTATAAATATTGAATTCGATTTTGTTATTTGTTTTATATGAAGTTAGATCTCAGAAATTAATATTGTTATTTTGTTCTATTTCTAAAGAAAAAAATATGTTTTTATGTAATGTGTTTATGTAATTATGTAAATCTGAGATTGTGTGTTTGTTATTATTTGTCCATATTTTTAATATGTTATCTATATGGCGTTTGTAGGGTTTGTGTTATTAATAATTAGGTGTTCTAAATTGTCAAGAAAGATGTTTGCTAGTATACAAAATTGATATTTGTCTTTGTAAATTTGTAAATGTCTGATAAATCCCTGTTTGATTGCACCGGTACAATAAAATATAAAAAAAGAAATCGCTGCGGACAGGATTCGAACCTGTGCGGGCAGAACCCAATGGATTTCAAGTCCATCTCCTTAACCACTCGGACACCGCAGCTGATGACAATGTTTAGTAAAATAGAAGCTCTTTATAGTTTCTTATTTTGCAGTACTAAATATTGGTTCTTTAACGTAATCAATAACAAAATACAAAATTAAAGCAGTATTCAAACAACAACATAACTTGTTTCATTTGTAGATGTGTCTATCATTTCCTCAATATATTTTACGTATCTCATTCGGTTATTACGTTCTAATTCTTTTATCAAGCGTTCAATGATATTGCACAATAATTTGTATAAACAATGTTGTCTATTTTGTATATAACGTATATATATATATATACAACCTTATCCATGTTTGTGAATGGATAAGATTGTGTTCGATTTATTTTATCATTTGGCATGTTAGACTATGCAACTATATGTGCTCAACGACTGCAAATGCGTATATCTCAATATTGAACGAATCTATTTAAAATTATAAATACAAGTTTGCCTTTGTGTACACATAAAATTTCTGTAAAAAATAATAATTAAATCTCAAAATATTTCATGAAATAAATAAAACTCGCTATAAAATTTCTATACTATCAAATATCGTGAGGTTCTAAATCTATTTCTAATCTATTTAAAATTATAAATTCAAGTTTGGCTTTGTATGCACATAAAATTTCTATAAAAAATAATAATTATATCTCAAAATATTTCATGAAATAAATAAACCTCGCTATAAAGTTTCTGAACTATCAATTTTCGTGAGGTTCACTTAAGTCAGTGATTATGATGTCCACTTATATAGATTATGTCGCAGAAGAGGCATATTTTGAGGATAATAATAACAAAAATATTAAATGAGAATAACGAGATTTGATAAAAATTAAACACTGTTTACATTAATTCATAGGTTTTAACAAATAATCAACAATTTGTCCGAAGAGATTCGAGCCATTACAAATGAACGTCGGAGCCTTAACATACTTAGCAACATTTATTATTAGTGTAGCAGCCAACACCATAAAATATGCAAAGCACAGATTTCATACTAGATATTTAGAGCACATTCTTTAAGAATGTTCTTTTTTTATTAATGTTTTATTCATTTTTTACCAGTTTTTAATCCATTATTTTTTCTGTTTTATGTATTCTTAATTATATATTTTTAATAAAATATTTTTGTATGAGCTTCATTATATGTTTATTTATTCCTTACAAATACTAGTTTCGGCTATTATGCCATCATCAGAGGTATATTTTTTGATATCAGAAATAGCTTTGATATAACAAATTCAAAAGTAAAAGTCATTATAATATAGAATTCTACTCTATTTTAGATATAAAAACTTGTACATGTGATATTCCTTGCGATATTTTCAGAAATTTTGAGGAATTTTTTTATTGAGCTGAGATATCAGTTCTGTAGATTTTCATCTCCTGAATTCGAATCTGACAGAAACAAATCGGCGGAAATGCGTAATAACGTCAGATTTTTTTTTTTCGGAATCGCAAAAGTTTTCAAAATGTAAAATATACTAAATTAGGGAATTGATGGGTTTTCTTCTTTTTGATCCGGATCTGAATTAGTTTTGCCATACATAATAACGTCGAAAACAGCAAAATAAAATACAACACATGTTTAACATATAAATTTGAATTAAAAATTAAATCAACACGCGACACTAATGGACACTGCTGAAGCCGAATCTGTACTTCGTTTTCCTATACGTGCAATAGTAACTTAATAAACGGCAAATTCAAATATAATTCAAATTTAGTGACATCCTCCGGTGATTGCCTGAAATTGGTAGTTGTGCTTGGCATGAATCTTACACTCACTTCTAAAACTGCTTAGTTACAGTTCAGAATGGCAGAATAAAATCACATCTAAGTACCTCTGTACTCATGCACATGGCTTAATTATGTGTTTGCAAGCGTATTTGATTTGTATTTCAATTTAATAGGCACAACTTTACGTTGTGTCATCTGTTGGAGGGAAGCGAAAGTTGATCCAGAACAGAATACATAAATACGCCTATTGCTGGCAACCAAACATACTTGCCTCTGTCAAGTGTGTTACATAGGTACATACCAGATGAAAATATTTAAACCGCGTTATTTTTTTACATTAATTTTACAAGTAATTTAAGTGTACTCCATAGAAGTTGCTGGATATCTCTTAAATTGTGTCAAATCGCATACACGACAACTCTTTGCTACACACGGTTTTAACAATTTTTTTCACAACAATTGCACATAGGCCCGTATCTATAGTCGGGACTTGAGCATGAGTTCGACTCAAGTCGTATGTTTGAGTATATTTGGTTGCGTTTAGTACATAAACGTTTATAGAAAATATGCAACCAAATATGCGATTTGACTCGAACTCATGCTCAAGGACGGACTATAGATATGGGCCTTAATGTTCTATGTCCTACATTCTATTTGATATTCTATAATTCAGTGATAAAAATAGTAATTGGAGAAGTTTTTTTATTTTTTATTTTCAAACAAGCTATAAATTTGAACTACATGCATATAAACAATAAAAAAAAAAAATGTTAAAAACCCGATTCTTATTTTGCATAGTAATTTGAGCAACAAATTCCCAGTATGTCAGTAATACAGCAGTTATTGGCAGTGTAATAATAAACTGCTACCCTTGCGTTTCACCATCAGAATCAATCTTCTGAGAATTTCATTTAATTCATCGTATGGATCTTCTATTGTGTGATTTAAAATCAGTGGTCTTTGTTATGGTGCAAAACTGCAACAAAGAAAATAATTAACTTAGGACATTTGATGGCAACTCTTCAAATAATGTGCAATCAGCATTTATTTCACACAGATTTTTATTAGAAGAGGTTGGAGCAGGTGACCAGAGTAAGTGAATTTGATATAAGGTACAATAGGTGCTTTCCTTTCACAAGTTAACCGAGTATGAAGCGACTGTCAAATTAAAATTGGCATTGCTTCTTATGTGAAAATTAGAAACCTTTTAATTATCAAACTACCTGACAATGGTTGCAAATTTCCTACATAACTTTTTGAGCGTATCTCTTGAAACCATTACTTCGCAAACATAAAACAGGGAGAGAATAAATCTTAAAATGAGCTGAGATTCTGTGTGAAAGGAAAACACCAATTGGATAAAATCTGGTTAAATATTAAATTGTCGGTGATTCACAAATTGGCATAGCGAATACATGCTTCAATGAAAACAATGCCCAATGATAATATAATTGATAGATACAAGCAGAATTACATAAATTAAAAAGTCCTTCAATGATTAATTCACAAAGTAAAAAGTTAATGATTATAAATATTTTATACTGACCTTAATGTTCTCAACAAGTTATTAATTCTGGTTATATGTAATAAAAGCATGTCTTATGAATGCGTAATTGATCAATAATTAGTGATATGATTAAATTATAAAGTATAGACATTAATTGCTGACAACGCCATAAATGGAGATTCATGTATTTTTCAAATCATAACAATATGTAATTAAAAGTTCACATTTGCAAATCTAATGTTTATGTTAACTAATTTTAATTTCTAGTGATGCTCATCATAAAATCATAATTAAAATGCAGTAAGCAATAAGGGGCTTGTAAATGTAAAAACATGTGAACTGAGTTAAAAATTAAAATATTAATAATTCACGTAAACTGACATAAGAAATACATATAGCTATGAAAACAATCCCCAATGTTAATATAATAGAAAGATCCTTAAAGTCCTTCAATGATTGATTACCTCAGCAAAAATTTAACATGTAGAAATTTTATAATGGCTATAATATCCTCAACAAGTTATTAATTTTAGATGTATGTGTAAAAACCATGTCTTATAAACATATTAAATTAATAAATTATGAGTGACCTGCAGAAGTCTATATACCGAGTGTCTGTATACCGATAAGATGCGAACATAAGAATTTATCGGGTAAAATTAAGTATTGAAGGTATTAGTTTGCACTTACTGGTAAAGATATTTTGTATTTTATTTTATTATTTATTTATCTTTTCTTCAGTAATCCATCATCAGAGGTTAGGAAAGAGGTTTACAAAGAATACAATAATTAAGTTAAATATAAATTAGCGCTAAGTTTGTTATAGAAAATGTCTAAATTTAAATTATAATAATATTTGTTACACATAATATGTATAACATGCCTCTGATGATGGTTTACTGAAGAAAGCGAAACTAGTAGGCAAAAAGGCAAAAATAAAAATAAAAAAATAATAAAATAAAATAAAAAATATCTTTTCCAGTAAGTACAAACTAATACCTTCAATAAATTAACTAGTTACATGGATAAATCCTTAAACTGAATCAAATTAAATATGTCTAATTATTAGCTCCCCTATTAATTTTAGAGAAAAATCGCAAACGAATATTTATTTAGAGTATTAAAAACTCTAAATGCATAATCCATTTAATTTACGTTTGTACAAGAATCCACCTTTGAAAAAATAAAAATATGTAGGACAATGTACCATAAAAACCCTTGCCATTAATTAGCTATTTCTTAAGCTGTTTTTAGTACCAATTAGACTTTGCATGCTCGATTAAAAATTACACATTTAATATCAACAAATATTACACCCTCTTTAAACCCTGTAAATTGATCAATTAAAACATACTGCGTTAATATAAATACTTTAATCGTAATGAGATCCCAAAGAATCATTACAAAATTTAACTACAGGCAAACCAAAACCACTGAATTATATACCTAGTAAGTTACGTATACAATTCAGTGACCAAAACTACTATTATGTGTATTCTTAGTTGCCTGCATAGTCATTGGAAAGCGATGGCAGCGCAGAAAGTTGTGAACTTTATACTTACGTTTTCAATCGTAATATTTCGTCAAATCAATATACTGGAGAGGATGGTACACATTAATTAGTACCTCTGGTGTCATTTTTGGTGAAATATATTATGCAGATATTGATTTATAGGACAATTAATATGCACTTTAATCCAGGCAACCAAATGTACATATTCAACAACTTTGATATTGCAAAAGTACACTTGGTTGCCTAATTTAAAGCCATATTTTGCACACTAGAATCTTTAGTATATTCTTTGAATAATAGTACATATATTAAAATACTCATAAATTTCATCTCTAAAGCAACACCCTGTTTCAGTGAAGAGGCCGAGCTGAAGGGCTTCATACAGTTGATACTATATACAGTAGCTTACTGCTGGGGTGCAAAAGCCATGGAAATGGTTGCTATATTGCTAATAATAATAATGCTGGAACAAGGATCTGTGCATGTAAATTATTATCTCGAAAACAAGCGTATATTACAAGCGACATTGGGTGATATGATAATATTAATTGCATGTCATTAAGTTACTATATAATGCACGCTTCTTGAGATACTTTATTTTTGTGTAATCTAATGATTAACAAAAAAAACAAATAATATCAGAATAATCTTATAATGAATACTAATTAAATCACATAGAGTCATTACTAACATGTTCTTCACTATCGGTATTAATATGTGATACTATTCATTCGCTAGATTTCCAGATATAAAAATTTCAATATTCGATGTGGTATTATATATGTGGCAAAAATAGATATCTTATTAACCGTGCAATGGATATTAACTTGATACACATGTCTATTATCAATGTAACACTTTCTATCGTTAATATATTACATAATATTGATACGATAGTTTTTGAGATAATCATTTAAATATGAACCACCTCAAGTAGTACACATCAAATTGCAAGATTACACAAAAACGTTGACAAAGAAAAAAATAAGTACCTCAAGAAACGTGCATTAGATTGTAACTGAATTACATGAACTTATTGCTAACATATCACTCAATGTCTGCAATAAAATGCTTTAATATTTATAGAATTGTATTCGCGATAATAAATGATCAGCGTATACCCTTGGTCAAGCATTATTACTATAAGAAACCATTTCTATGGCAACTGCAACAGGTATCTTTTCTTTTTAAACTTTAAGGCCGTTTTCTTTAATTTGTTCTTATGTAACCTATTCAAAATGTTATATGGATGAAAACCGATTAAAAAACTCTACCGAAATAAAAGATAAAAAATATAGGGTGTCACAACTTTTAAAATTTTGTTTTTTTAAATCTGAAAATATATTTTCATATACGCAGTAATTTATATCGCTACCTCCCTTTTAGATTTTTCTCTCTCATACACATTAACGGAGTTAAAGAATTTATCCGCTACTTAATATCCACACTATATAATATTAACTGTATGATCGGCCTCAGTTTGGAATCTTCGCTCAAGCAGGGTGTTGCTTTAGGGATGAAATCATCGCAGCAATGTGTATTTTAACGAACAAAACTATTGCAGCAATAAAAATGATTAAACGTTCGCTGAATACTAGGCAACCAAATGTACTTTTGCAAAATCAAAGTCAATGAATATGTACATTTGGTTGTCTCGATTTGGGCGCACTTTTAATGCTACAAATCAATATCTGCACAATATTTTCGATTAAAAATGGTACCACAAAGACTAGAAAATATGCCCTATACTCCTCAGTATATTGGTTTGACAAAATAATAATCATCAAATCATAGATAAAGTCCATCATTTTCTGGGCAGCCGTCGCCTTCCATCGACTATATATGCCATCAAGTATACACGTATTAGTAGTTTTGGTTACCTATTGTTATATTATAATTTTTGATATGATTGCAATGATTTGTTTAAGATTCTAGTCAGAATTATAGTATTTGAATTAACGTTTTAATTAACCCATTTACTGAGTTAAAGGAGGGTGTAGTATCAGTTATTGATATTAAATGTGTAATTTGTTATCTAGCTTGCAAGGTTAAAGCGTTGATTGAAATTCTATAAACGTTTACAACAAAATTATCGTACTGTTTAGTAACGAAACGATATTTATTGTGCGCATCCTGTGAGTTTTCTGGCCAAGTGATGTTACAACAATTGGTATCAACTGTCCTGAAAAATGTAGCTGTGAATATCTGATGTAATTAAATTTCCGACATATCTTTTCTTTTACACAATTTTACAACTACTGATACTTGGCACTTATTTTGCACTAAACTTTTGGCACCAAACTTTACCATCTCCATTATAATTCTTATTTCCTCTTGACTCTTTAAAACTTCGTATGATTTCTCCTCGATGACAACAGCTTAACCTTTGTACAAGAAATAAGTTTGAAAATTCCATAAATACAGCTGGTTTTATTTGTTATCGACATCAAATAGTTCAGCCGAGATGATTGATTAACGCTTCATATATGTATAACTCGCAAAGTTATTGAGGATAAAATAGTATAACATTGATAATAATGTGGAATTTGGTTGATGTATTATGAAACCTACCGATTACATTGTCAAAGGCTTACAAACGTTGATATTTGATGCACTTATGTAACGTGCAGTCTCGGCCTCTTGTACTGTAAAATTCACTTAACCATTTCGCAACTACCGCTTCCTTTGTCAATCATTGCCCATTAGCATTACAATATTTTTTTGTCGAGCGCATTCCATTCCCACCAGGCAAACCAATGATTTATTTAGTGATGAAATTTATTTAATTTATATGATGTATAAATTACATATATACAGGGTGATTCTTTAATATTGCGAAAAACTTTAAGAAACAATTCCTTGTCAAGAAATAAGCGGGGTCTTTTATATAAAGTAAGTTGGCATACGTCAAATTTGACGTATCACTTGATAACACTGTTTCGCCTAAAAATGTATAACTACATTCTTAGACGGTCCCAGACTTAAATCCACTGAATTTCTTTCTCTGGGGACATTTTAAACTATTGGTATATACGACTTCAATTGAAAATGTGGAGGAACTACGGAATCGCATTATAGCTTGTTGTGAGACAATTCGGAATACTCCGACCATTTCTTAACGTGTTCGCCGATCAACGCTTCGCAGAATTGAAGCTTGTATTGAAGTTGTAGGGGCTCACTTTCAACAGCTTTTATAAAATGTATTTAATGAAATAATTGAATAAACCAATTGTGTCCTCTTGGTTTTTTGATTAATTGTATTTGTCGTATGCCAACCTACCTTTTTGAAGCAGTAAAGAATCACCCTGTATAAAAGACTCCTCTTATTCCTTGACAAGGAATCGTTTCTTAAAGTTTTTCGCAATATTAAAGAATCACCCTGTATATTTGTTACCGTGTGTTTGAGATAATGGATGAACATAGGGATTTAATTGTTTTTAACATTTTTGCTAATTCCTGCTTGCAAGCCTAACCCACAAAATAAAAATGTTTTGCTACAAATGGTACGAGAACATTATTGCGCATCTAACGATATTAAATAATAAATTAATTTCGTCATTTTTCATTGATATACAGTATGTCCCCAGATTGAGTTTACAAGAGGGATATTTTTTTTAATTTTTACTTTTAAGTAAAAATGTTATAGGCATTATAATTCCTGCTTGGTCTGAAACTGCCAGTTCAGTTATTGAAACTTTGATTTATTTATACAGGGTGTTGGCAAAATAAATTTTTTTAAATGTTATTTTGACACTTATTAATTAACTATTTACTAAAGGAAATTAAAATTAAATTTAACAGTATTAAAGAAAAATAAAGTCATTCAACAATCCCCCAAATGCAGAAAATAATACTGAAAATTTAAAAAGTCGCCTACGGGACGCATTTGCATCAATCACTATTGAAGAAATCTAAAACAGTCTTCAGGAATTCCATACCAGGCTTGAACAGGGCGAAGAAAATGGTGGGGATTGTTTAAATGATGTTATTTTTCACAATTATTTGACATAAAGTGTCAAAATTAGATTCCATTTTTTTTTATTTAGCCAATACCATGTATAAATAAATCAATGTTTTAACAACTGAAATGGTAGTTTCAGACTAAGCAGGAATTTTAGGTCATGGGGCATATCAAAACAAAAATAAGTCTTGAAAAAAAAAATAGTTATTAAAACTAAATCTGTTAGATGAAATTTGCTATATCTATGAAACTTCATAAATGAACATTAGCCCTTTTACTACTACTACAGTACACAATTTTAATGTTTACTACAATTTATTAATCGGATCCCTAAATCAAAAGCTATAGTAACCGGATTACTATAAATTATACTAAAAATGTTGTATTGTATTGGATATGAAGCAAAACAAAAATAAATTTTGAAAAAAAAGTAATAGTTATTAAAAATAAATCTGTTAGATGAAATTTGCCATTTCTATGAAACTTCATAAATGAACATTGGCCCTTTTACTACTACCAAAGTACAGAATTTTAATGTTTACTACAATTTATTAATCGGAGCTTTAATTCAAAAGCTATACTAACTGGACTATAAATTATACTAATAATATTGTATTGTATTGGATTGTATTGTTTTGTACATTATTGGGCAATAATAAAACATACATCAAAGATTAGATATTGGCCAAGTCATGAACATGTAAATAAAATAAAGAAATATGATACAGACAGATTAAACAAATTATTATTATTATATTATTATTATTATTACACCATTTTCCTATATTGTCGTGCTCCATTGCTTACCAAATTAGGACTTGGGATTAATTAAATTAGCTAATGAAGTTTCCTGTAGGTGTAATTTTGATTGGGCAATTTCCATTGGGCAGTAAACAGTCTATTTTCTACATTTCGCAATTGCTTATTTGCAACGCTATATTTGCGATTTTAATTGTTTGCTGTTAAGCTGTTTTACATATAAACGCTGCAATAATAATAAATGCCATTGCCAAAAAATGGCGCAATTAACGAAACATTTGTTGGAGGTCCTAATTGGAGGTCCAACATAATTTTTAAATATATTTCGATTCGATTGAGAATGGAGGTCAATTTTGTATACTTTATATTCAATCCATGTTCTGCAATATTACACTTATTAATGCAGAATTAGCGACAGATTAGTATGGTTCATTCTTGAATGATTGTATTATTGTGAATTATTATTAGTATTTTGATTATTGAGATTAAGGTTATATCCATAAATTACCAGTTATGTTTTTAAGGCATTATTATTAGGTACTTACTGGTAGAATTATTTTTATTTTATTTTATTATTTATTTATTTTATTTCGCCTGACTAGTTTCGGTTTCTAAAAAACCATCATCAAAGGCATGATATATCTACGAAGAATACAATAATTAGTTTAAATATAAATTATAGTTAAGTTTGTTATTAAAATGTTTAAATATAAATTATAATAATATTTGTTATGCGTTTATTGCTGTAGTATGTATAAATTATTTAGTATTTATGTAATTTGTTAGTGTTGAGATAAATTAAAATGTGTGAAACTATCTTTTTAGGGGGTATTTATTTTGGTAATAGAAAACAAATTTCATTCAATCAATTCATCAATAATCAATCTTAAATATTTAAGATTCAATTACATTACATTGAGAATAAATTCTTAAATAAGTGTTTTAGTTATTTTATATGTATATATTAAGAGTTATTTACTTACGTATTTTAATATGTTTATATCTTGATCTTATTTTTACGATAAATATTTGTAATGTAATCATTTGAATTTTGAAATTTGAAAGATGTCTGAAGTTTAAGTTAATTGTTTTATATGTTAAATGAATTATTTAAAAAATGTTGACCAAACTCAATTAACATTTAAACCTCTTTATAAATTTTTAAATAATCTATTTGACATATAAAATAATTAATTAAACTTCAAGCAGACATCTTTCAAATTTCAAAATTCAAATTGATTACAAATATTTATCGTAAAAATAAGATCAAGATATAAACATATTAAAATACGTAAGTAAATATGTCTTAATATATACATATAAAATAACCAAAACACTTATTTAAGAATTGATTTTGCTTTCTACTACCAAAATTAATACCCCCGAAAAAGATAGTTTGACACATTTTATTTTATCTCAACACTAACAAATTACATAAATACTAAATAATTTATACATAGTACATAACCGAAACTAGTCAGGTGAAATAAAATAAATAAATAATAAAATGAAATAATAATAATTCTACCAATAAGTACCTAATAATAATACCTTAAATTTTGATTATTATTATATTAATTGCGTTAATTTTAATAATAACAATTACATTGAGGTATCACCAAATAACTTTCATTTACCTTCTAAATAATTGTAAGACAGTTCTTTGATAGTAACATTGATAGTAATTTTTTTTTTTCTAGTCATTTTACTATTTTTTTTAAATTTCATATTTTGAAAAAAAGGAAAATGAATAGTTGGAAAGAAGGATACATGCAGCAGTAATACTATTAGGTTCTAACATTCGATATAAATAGCTATATTTTCACGATTTTTAACTTGAAGCTATTTTTTACATCCACCAAAAAATGATTAATATCATATCTATAAAAATAGCAGAATTTGGAAAATGTGTTGATTCGATAGGTTTGTTTTAGAGCAAAGTTATTATGAAGGAATTTATGACAAAATTATTATCAGTACAGCATACACATACAGCAGTAATACGATTATTTTCTAACATTCTAAATAAACACATTTTGACGATTTTTAACTTGATGCTATTGTGAACATCCACCAAAGAATTATTAATATCATGATATTTATAATAATAGCAGACCTTGGAAAATGTATTTATTTAATATTTTTTACAGCAAAGTTATTATCAAGGAATTTATGGTAAAATAAGTATCAGTAGTAATAAAGCAGTTAATGGTATTACTTCGGTTATAACGTTCGACATAAAAACGTGTTTGCGATTTTATCTTGAAGCTATTTTTGCCATTCACTAAAAATGATTAATATCATGATATTTGTAATAATAGCACAACTTGGTAAATGTATTGACTCAAAAGTTTTACAGCAATCAAGCAATTTATGACAAAATAATTATCAGTGATTATGCGAGAATTACAGCTATTTTTGCCATCCACCAAAAATGATTAAAATCATGATATTTATAATAATAGCACAACTTGGTAAATGTATTGATTCAATAGTTTTACACCAATGAAGGAATTTATGACAAACTAATTATCAGTGATTATGCGAGAGTTACACTTAAACCGAATTAATTGTTATTTACAGGTGTGCAAGGTTACTTTAAAATAGATTTGTTTAAAATAATTTATATTTTATTGGTTTCCAGAAAAAGTCGCTTTACGTTGAAATTTCTAAAAAAATACCTGTGTGTATTTTTGTTGATTGGAAAATATATTTACATATTCCTAGAATCGCCTATTCGTTCAGCTGGTTCCTTATTGTAATCACTAATGTTTCCACTACTTCTGCATGGTCAAAGATATAAACTAGACTACGTAGTTTGTAAAATTAGGAACAGCTGATTGTAACTGTGACACGTTACATCATGTAACATCATGTTGTACTTCATGAGTGTTACAACATGAAACAGATACGAAACTTGACCAGAGTAGATAATAGATCTTATATTAAGAGTAAATCTACCAGGGCTTATTCAGATTCGCTGTAATGTTATTTTCGATAGTTTTCTATCTCATTTGTCTAATTTGTTTTATATTTGTTCTTCATGCAATTTAATATTTAAATAATAGTTAAATAACATAAGTTTAAATTATAAAAAAAATAATTACCCTCTTGTTTGTATCAAAATCTCGATATTTAATAAAATTGCAATTGGATTTGTTTATCTATTTTATCTTTATTTATTTACGTTATTTAGTATCACCTCGATGATTTTTGTTTGATTGCTTTTCTTATAATATATTGATGGACTTTCCAATCAAAGGCGTTATCAGAAATTAAATATTGATTTTTTATGTTAGGTTGAAAAGGGTAGGTCTTCAAATAAACGTAAAAAATCAATATCACTGCTAATTTCCGAGAATATGCTACAGAAGATTTTTTTAAATTAAAAATCGCAAGTGCCAAGTTTGTGCCACCGAAGATTAAGAATTATGTTAAGAATAAATAATAAATATGTTCTTATTAGTCACAATTTCGTTAATAAAAAATCATACACTTGTTCAATCGAATAGAATCGTCAAACTTCTCTCCCGTTCGTAAAAATGCCTCAATCGGGACCGTAATTACGTGGCAAAATAGCTAAAGGATGAGAGCTATTGCAGAAATTAAAAGTTTGACAAAAAGTTACTAATATTTAACCAAAACGGTTCCTACTTTAAAAATGGCCCTCGTATATAATTTACGAATTTGTTATAGCATTCTTTATAGCGTTTTGTAAATCAAGTGTTTGTCATAGAAAATTTACCTATCGTTGCTTCGGAAAACAGACCGTTAAACAGAAAATAATTTTATATTCCTCAACGGATAAGAAAAATTCGACCTTACACAAATATGTATGAGTCCACATCAGACATATTGTGATAAACTAAAAAAAGTAGTAGTAAAAAGTAAGTAAAAAAAGGTAGTAAAAACTTAGTTTTCGCACTGTCGTAGAAAAATGTAATTTGCTAAATATGTTTTAGAATATTCATGTTGGAAGAAATGAAAACATTATATATGTCAATGACTATAATAGCATTGTCATCTTATTATAAAGACTATAATAATAGGAAGATTACAGTTATTGTATAATATGAGTATTAAGTGTGATGCACTTGAACCATCTATTATGTAGTAATTGATGCATTGTGCCAAACCACTTTAAATTATAAAATTAGTGATAAAACGCTTATAGGTCAAGTCTAACACAACCACTCCTTTATATGTAATCATCACCTTTATCGTTAATAAGGTATTTCTCAAGTAAATGTGTATACGTTGAGCAATCGATAAAGTAAGATAATGATTCAAATCATTTGCAATGTATAACGAAACAACAGCGTTCCCCTACCATGAATTGATAAACAAAAGTAGCGTAAAAAATTTAAAAAAATATTACTAAATCTAGATACAACAATTTCTAAAATTGTTATAGAATATGGTCCAGTTGATATGACATGAAGATTTATTAATTTAAAGGTTGAAAACTATGCTGAAAAAAAGGTATGTATGCACCTGTAAAATGCACTAATATGTATACTAAAATATGTACACTAAATAATGTTACGTGCAAAATTTGCATATTAAAATTATGCAATAAAATGAAATTTTTATTGACACCGAGACGCCCAGAGAAAACACCAACATACAATAAAACAGAAAAACGAATGGAATTTGAATCGGGACCAAACAAACCACAAAGAAAGTTAGAGAACGGGAAGGTGAAGAAAGAAAACAAGGTAGTAGCAAAAAATAAGAAACGAAAAGAAATAAGCCCACAAACAGAATATAGAAATAAATAATCCACGAAAGGAAGAATATATAACACAAATATGGAGGAATTAAATATTGACATGATGAAGGAAATCAAGGAGATTTGAAGCGACTAGATACACCATAATAAGGAAATGCAAGAAATAAAAGTAGAAAACCTGCAACTGGAAAAGAACTGGTTAGATTAGAAGACAGAATATAAGCAATGGAGAATAGAGAGAAAAAGTAGAATATAATAATACAATCAATGAAGGAAGAAAACATAAACAAAGAGTCAGTTAAGGAGATGTTAAAAAACAAACTAGGCGTAGAAGCCAATATAAGAGCAATACAGAGCAATACAACGGAAAAATGACCAATGATAATAGCGAATGATAATAGATAATAGCGGAAATTGACAGCTGGGAAGAAAAGAGAGACAATACAAAATAAAAGCAAGCAAATTGGTACAACGACGTTCATAGAAAATGATCTGACTAGAAACGAACTAAGGACACATACCAAACTAAGAGAAATAGCGAGAGACAAAAGAGGAAAGGGATACACAGTAGTCGTAAAATAAAAGAAAATGATAATAAAAGAGAAAATATGGGAGTGGGATGAAAGAAATGACCTTGTAATAGGTGCTAGGGAGGTACCGTTTGAAGTTTACTAGTCTAAATCAATCAATTTGACAAAAGGCAAAAAAAAAGAATAGAACACAAAAAGAAGACAATGGCATGGGAACAGGAAAATTAAATAGGGAAAGAAAATGGAAAAAGGAAGAAAACATATGATAAGAGAAATGAAAAAGAAGATAAGAAGACATGATAAGGATAGGAACATGGAACTACGGAGCTACAAAAATAAAGTGGAGGAAATAGTAAAAGAAATGATAAAACAACAAATTGAAATAATGGGAATAATAGAAACAAAAAAGAAAGAAAGAGCAATTATGAAACATAAAGGGTATTGAAGCGTATGGTTAGGAGTTGAAGAGAAAGAAAGAGCCAAAGGAGGAGTGAGTACTAATCTCACCAGAAAGAATAAAATATGTAGTAAGGGAGCAATACGTAAACGAAAGAATAATGGCAATTCAATTGGAAATAATTGAAGAAGTGTGGACGATAATAATAGCATACAGAGTAAACGATGACGCACAGAAAGAATACAAAGACATATTTAGGCTAGAGATACAAAGGGAATTAGATGAAAGAACAGAAATCACAATAATCATGGGACGCCTAAATAGAAGAGTGGGAAGAGAGAACAAAGGGATAGCATATCTCACAAGGAAATAAGCAGAAGAAACATAGAATAACGTAGAAAAAATAATTAAACTGTGTGTAGAAAAAAATAACTAACACAAAATTCAAACAGAATGATATACACAAATACATAATGGTATAAGCAAGACGCAACGAAAAATCCATAATAGATTACTTTATGATAAATAAGACAACACGGAAAGAGGTCAAAAATGTCAAAGTAAAAAGGCTAGCGGAAATTGAAAGGGACCATTACCTACTAATGATGTACATAAAAATATATAAGGGAAGAAACCCCGTCAGAAGAAGAGTAAAGATGAAGGAAAATATAAGAGGGTACAACTGAAAGAAGGCACAATTTGATATAAGTACCAAGAAGAAATGAGAGTAAAAAGAGAAGATGGGACACAGAAAGGAGTAGAGAATATGAGGAATACATTAAAAAACAATATACTGGAAGCAACAAAAATAAGCTGCAAAACGAACTAGTAAATAAAGTAGTTGAAAGGACAGAACGGTGAAACATGGAGATAAAAACCAAAAATAGAGGTAAAAAAGTAAAGTGGCTAAAACATGTAAGCACAAAAAAGAAAGCAGATTATGAAGATTATCAACAGCCAGGGAAGGAAGTAAATCATGAGGTTAAGAAGGCCAAAGAAAAATCATGCGTAAATTTCGGAAAAAAGATTAATTTTCTTCAAAGAAAACACTATTCTATGGAACAATGAAACAACTCAGACAGATGAAGGAACATACCATAATGAACATAGGAGACAAAAAGGGAAACATAATCAGAGACGAAACAAAATTAACGCGAAGATGGAAAGTATACTGTGAAGAATTAATAAAAACAGAGCCAAATAGAATTGAAGAAGAAAAGAGTGAAAGGAAGAACCAGGAACAGAAGAGGGTGACGAACACAAAAAGAAGTTAAGATGAAGGAAAATATAACAGGGTACAAACTAAAACAAAGCACAATTTGATAAAAGTACCAAGAAGAAATTAGAGTAAAAATAGGAAAATATGGGACACAGAAAGGAGAAGAGAATATGAGGAATACATTAAAAAACAACATACTGGAAGCAGCAAAAATAAGCTGCAAAACGAACTAGTAAATAAAGTGGTCATAAGGACAGAATGGTCAAACAAGGAGATAAAAACATAAAATAGAGGCAAAAAAGTAAGTGGCTAAAATATATAAGCACAAAAAAGAAAGAAGATTATGAAGATTATTAATAGCTAAGGAAGGAAATAAAGCATGAGGTTAAGAAAGGCAAAGAAAAATCGTGGTTAAATTTTGGAGAAAGATGAATTTAAAAAAAATGAAAAAAAATAGGAGAAGATGGGATACAGAAAGGAGTAGAGAATATGAGGAATACATTAAGAAACAACATACTGGAAGCAGCAAAAATAAGCTGCAAAACGAAAAGAAATAGTAAATAAAGAGGGCAAAAGGACAGAATGGTGGAACACGGAGATAAAAATAAAAAAATAGAGGTAAGAAAGTAAAGTGTCTAAAATATGTAAGCACAAAAAAGAAAGCAGCTTATGAAGATTATCAACAGCCAAGGAAGGAAGTAAAGCATGCCGTTAAGAGAGCCAATGAAAAATTATGGGTAAATTTTTGGAATAATGAGGAATTTTATTCAAAGACACTATTCTATGGAATAATGAAACAACTCAGACAGAAGAAGGAACATACCATGGTGAACATAGGAGACAAAAAGGAAACATAATCAGAGATGAAACGAAAATAACGCGAATATGGAAAGAATACTTTGAAGCATTAACAAAAACAAAGCCAAATGGAATTGAAGAAGAAGAAGAAAAGAGGAAAAGAAGAACCAGGAATAGAAGAGGAGAACGAAATAGAAAAAGAAGAGGTATTAGAAGCAACAAGAAAAATGAAATATTTTACTATATAATATTTTAATTATTTTACAATTATTTTTAATATAATTACAAATATGTAAAACATATTTTCATAAATGATCATTTGAAATGTTTGCAGAAAAAAACAAAACTAACCAATCTTGTTATATGAACAAACTATGTTGAAATTTAAGTATTACCTTTTATTCGTACTAATATGGAATAAGTCATGTGGTGTCTAAATCATTTGTTTTAAATTAATATAACCTAAAGTAAATAATGCAATGCTTACTTTGTTGGTATCATACTTTGTAGTAATAAATAAAGTGTGATGATAACGAAGTGGCATTATTTCTGTATACATAATGTATCACGAAGTAAACGCCTCCAGTGTTAATGAAACCTAAAGTGTTGATTTCTATAAAAATATGTGGCAAATTTTAATTTTAGCACTTTATTTTCAGAAAAATCTATTAGTATTATATTTTACACCTACTAATGTGGAATAAGTCATGTGGTATCTACATTATTTGTTTTAAATTAACAAAACCTAAAGTAAATAATGCAATGCTTACTTTGTTGGTATCATACTTTGTTGTAACAAATGAAGTGTGATGACAATGAAGTTGCATTATTTCTTTATATATAATGTATCACGAAATAAAAGCCTCCAGTGTTAATAAAACCTAAAGTGTTGATTTCTATAAAAATGTGTTGCAAATTTTAATTTTAGCACTATTTTTTCAGAAAAATCTATTAGTATTATCTTTTATACCTACCAATATGAAATAAGTCATGTGGTGTCTACATATTTTGTTTTAAATTAACAAAACCTAAAGTAAATAATGCAATTTTTACTTTGTTGGTGTCATACTTTGTTGTAATAAATTAAGTGTGATGACAACGAAGTGGCATTATATTTTTATACATAATGTATCACGAAGTAAAAGCTTCCAGTGTTAATAAAACCTAAAGGTTGCTTTCTATAAAAATATGTTACAAAATTTAATTTTCACTATTTTTTCAGAAAAATCAATGTATGAATTTTATTACTCCTACTAGATGTGGTTCAATCCTATTACGTATTTATTTCACATGATCCATTCAGTTCCTCTCATGCATGTTTATGATACTGTCTAATTAAGTTGTTAGACAAATACGTTGCGGTTTGATGAGTCGCAGTGAAGCAATTATCAGCCGTTTATTGGGTCCACCGGAAAACAAACAGAAAGTGTAGGTAAACGACGTCGCTGTTTATTTAACCTCGTCCTTTTGTTTGAGTTTCACACTTGTATAACCATCGTATGTGTGTTTACGTGATATAATGCCAACAGGTCCACGTTGTATCAACATTTTAACGTATTTTTTCCATGCGGCTCTTAGGCATTTCCTCATGATAATGGATATGCCTGATTACGAGAAACAATTGAATCGATGTAAATTTTGTGCATATTCATTTTGTGATACTTATATTTAACATGTTTTTTCATGTGAGCTTTGCAGCTTGTGGTGTTATACGTATGTATCATAAAGGCCCAGTTGTACGATCGTGGATCATCCTTGACCATGGGTCAGTAACCTAGAATATAATTGTTAAAACAATTGTATCCTTAGAAACTGCACCACGATCAAAGATAATCCACGATCGTGCAACTGGGCCTGTACCAGTGTATTAACAAGTGTATAGGTAAGTTAACCATGGTCAAAGATGATCCAGGATCATACAACTGATCCTGAGAAATAATTGGGATATATCTGATCAAGAGAATCTATAATAAAGATCAAGATATTTTTTTGTCAAGATCAAGAGATTTTTTTATCAAGATCAAGAGAATTTTTGATCAAGATCAAGAGATTTTCTGATCAGACCAAGAGTTTATTAATATGGACCAAGTTTTGTAAAGTACCTACAGGAAATTTACTACTTCGTAAGCTAAATAATAATTGAATTGTATTCCCAAGTAAAAATATTTTTTGATAATTTCAATTTCGCTCCTCCACGTTTAGTCACCATTCGTATAATGCTTCCATGCTTTTTTTGCATTTTTGGCCTACTGTTACGGTAAAAATTAAAGATCCCAATAATATCGTGTACAGGCACCGACTTTCATTATTTGAATATATGCTGTGGTTATCTCTGCATGAGCATACAAAACATCAAGACAATCTGTGGTGTAAACCGAAGCAGACTTATCTGTCAGTGATAAAATCATGCATAGCAATAATCCCGTCTCGAGCAACAAATAACGCCTGTAACCTGGATTCTATTCTATTGTGTATCTGGAATGATTGATCCGGAGTGACTAACGGAATTTCGCAGCATTAACACGGCGACTTTTAAAAATGTTTCGAAACTTATTGCGAAACGCGCTGGAAATATTTCGTTTCACTGCCGTGATATTTGCGGAATCGCTCGTTGTTCGCCGAAAAGACAATATATTATAAAAAAAAAAAAAACAACTCGTTACACATAGCGGAATATTAATATTAATGATTATTATTTCCCAAGGTCTGCAGCCAGTTTCTACTGTTGTAAACAAATTTCGCTTGTCTTGATGTTGTTCCTATTAGATTTGTTACTGTAATGAAGTTCCTTTTAAATTTGAAACGTCTAGGAATTGGGGGGTAAAAACACTGATCACAGAAAAAAAACAGTGATGTATAATTTTTAGTACTTAGGTACAGCAAAAATCTTATAGTTTAGTCTTTGAATTTTTATAAAATATTTTTGAAATATCATGATGATATTCGCACACATACACACACACACACACACTTACACACATAAGTAAACATTTATTACATGCTAGTAATAAAATAAGAGTAAAAAACCAGATTGATTAGTTCAAATTTGCGATGGGCTAATTCGAATTGTAAAATTCGAATATGTAATTCGATAATTGGTATCATCCGGATTAATTCTATTATGTTTTCCTTGAAATCATTACTTCGTATTCGCATAATTCGATTATTTATATACATAGTTCGAGTATGCCCATCACTATTCTGCAAAAGTGAGAAGTGAGTTGTAAGACGATATGCTGTAAGTGTTGAGTTGTTGAAAATATCCATTATATGGCCAGTAGAAGTCAAGAACTTAATTCAAGCATAAAATATAAAACAATTCCGTTGCTCCTCTATTCTAGCTGTAGCGTAATTGACTGCTTCTCTATTTGAGACAAATAATTGAGACCACATCAGGAAGCAAATAAGAGATAATTACAACTAATAAATAATAGAGGTAATAGTGAATGTACTTTCATATTTATATTTTAAGTATTTAATAAACTAATATTGCAATGCAAATGTGAGAAATTTCTCTATAGATAATAATATACTTGATGTATTAGTGAAATTTGTAATTAAATATTTATTATTATATACGTGCGGAAACACACACGACATGAATATGGAAAACAACGATAAAATAGATAATATAGAAAATAACACAAAATCAGAAGAAAATAGCAATAACAAAATAAAAATTAAAAAAAAAGGAGGAAGGGAAAAAAGACAAATAAAAAAAGAAAATAAACAATAGGGACATGGAACATTAGAGGCTACGTGGGAAAAGGATCAGAACTGGTGGAAGAGATGAGAAAACATAAAATGGAAATACTAGGAATTACAGAAACAAAAAAAGAAAGGACACTGAATAGAAAAAATACATGGAGCATACCGGTTGATATGGACAGGAGTAGATGAAAAGGAAGGCGCAAAAGGAGGAATAGGAATTATAATAACACCGGAAAGGATAAAAGATATAATAATATCTATAATAAAACTAGTCGAGGATCAAACATGGACACTGATAGTAGCATACAGACCGAACAAAGGCGCAAAGACGGAAGAGAAAGGCACATTCTTGAAAATATACAAAGGGAAATAGATGAAGGAAAAGAACACATAATGATAATGGGAGATCTAAACGGAAGAGTGGAATGCCTAAATACCGGAATAGAAGTGATAATGGGAAAAGAAGGAGAAGAAATTAAAAACAACAATGGAGAAAGAATAATACAATTATGCATTGATAACAACTTTGTGATAACAAATACAAAATTCAAACACAAAACCATACACAAGTACACAAGGGAACAGCCAAACAGAAACGATAGATCGATAATAGACTACCACCTAATTAATAGAAACAGCTGGAACAAAATAATGAATGTGAGAGTTACACGGCAAGCTGAAATAGAAAGTGACCACCACCTACTAAAAATGGACATGAGTTGGAAGAGAATACAAAAAACAGACAAGAGGAGGATAGAAGTTAAAGAAAACATAAAAGCCTACAGATTAAGAGAAAAACAAAGACAAGATAAATACAAAGAGATACTACAAAATAAATTTAGAGCGGGCGAAATAAAGCTAAACATAAAAGGAAAATGGGAAACATTCAAAAGAGATATACTAGAAGCGGCAAAGGAGACCTGCGGAACAACAAAAATTTGAAACAGGGAAATGAAAACGAGAAACTGGTGGACAGAGGAAGTCTAAAAGAAGATAAAAGATAAAAAAAGAGAAATGGAACAGATACCTACAAAAAAAAATAGAAAATTATGAAAAATACAAAGAAAAAAGAAACAAAACGAAATCAATAATAAAAGAAGTGAAAAAAATCATGGACGAAATTTGGTGAAAGGATGAATGAGGATTTTGGGCAGAACCAAAAAGTATTCTACGGAACACTAAAGCAACAAAACCAAAAGAAAAACACAACATGATGAACATAAATTGTTAAAAATTGAACAATCATCACGAATGAAGACAAGATAATGGAAATATGGGGACAATATTTCAAAGAAATAACCGAACAGGACGAAGAACATAACGTGAAGATACCTACAAACAAAAAAAATAGAAGATTATGAAAAATACAAAGAAAAAGTAAACAAAACCAAATCAATAATAAAATAAGCAACAAAAAATCATGGACGAAATTTGGTAAATGGACGAATGAGGATTTTGGGCAGAACCAAAAACTATTCTACGGAACACTAAAGCAACTAAAACAAATAAAAATACAACATGATGAACATAAAAGTTAAAAATTGAACAATTATCATGAATGAACACAAGATAATGGAAATATGGGGACAATATTTAAATGAATGAACCGAACAGGACGAAGAACATAACGTAGTACAAGAATGGGAGGAAAAGTCGCAAGAAAGGCACGAGAAAAAAATGGAGCAAATTAAAAAAGTACAAGAAGCAATAAAAAAACTAAAAAACGTGAAAACTCCAAGAACAGACGATATAACCCCGGAGGTGATGAAACACATTGGAGAAGAGGGAATAACACCAATAACGAAACTAATAAATGACATAATGAGGAGCGAGAAACACCAAGATAATGGAATAAAGGAATAATTCTACCAATACATAAGAGACAAACTAGAAACAACAATATAGCGCGGATTCAGAAAATGGAGAAGAACGCAAGACCAAATCTTCATACTCAGACAACTAAGCAAAAACTAATTAAGAAGAACAGAGAAATGCACATATGCTTCGAAGATCTCGAAAAGGCATTCGATAGGATAAGGAGAGAGGACATATCGAACGAACTAGCAGAGAGAGGAATAGAGGAGGAAATAATAAATGTAATAAAATACATAGAAATACATAGAAAACAGAAATATTGAGATAACAAAAAACGAGGAATCGAAAGAATTCGAAACAAAGTAAGGAGTAAAATAAGGATGAGTGCTAAGCGCTTTGCTTTTCACAATTGTATTGGATGATGAAGGCGATGAAGAAATCAAATCAAAAAATGAAATTGTTAAAAATTAAATATTGGAAAATGGAGATAACAAAAATAACAGAACTACTTTTCGCGGATGACATGGCAATAATTGCAGAAACAGAGGAAAAACTGCAACACAACATGGAAATAATTGGGAAAGGAATTAAGAAAATAAACATGAACATAAATTACGCAAAGACAAAAACCATAATTGCCAAAGAGAAAAAGAAATATGAAATAAAAATACAAGGAAGAAAACGAACACGTAGAACAATACAGATATTTAGGAACAATCATACAGAGCAAAGGTAGATTAAAAATGAAATAGAAGATAAAGTAGGAAAAACAGCTAAACTATACAGGGTGTCCTAGATAGAGTGGGTATAGCATGGGTATCTTTGTTATTCTTGCAGTTGTTATTGTGCAGTTTTATATTCTGGTTCAGATTATGATGAAAAATTGTCAAAAGTCGGAGCAATTCATAAGTTATTCTAAAAAAAACTAAAAATCGCGATTTTCTAAAAACTGCGATATATTCATAATTATTAAAGATGTGGAAAAAAGTGTAAAATGAAAGTGACTTGGCTCGATTGCACAAACTTGAGAATCTAGTCAAAATAAGTCAAGATGGTGGTTCTGAGATATTAATACCAACTTTCTTATTTGAAATAGCCGCCATATTTGATTTTTATACGAGTATATAGACTTTCTTTTCCTCTTTTCAACGATGTATAACAACCTATGTCAAAATGAAAAAATATGGGAAATATTTATTGTACCAATTTTTATTTGTATTTTTTTAATTATTTTTAAAGCATATGTAAAAAATTTAATAAAACGTAATACAACTAAGTAGTAAAATAACAATTATTATAAAAAATGCTCAAAATTCAGACAGTTCTTGGCCAAAAACAATTGACAATGTTAAACGTTCGCTAATCCGAACATTTCAACTCGGCAAATAGAAAATCAAGTTAACGTATCTAAATCTAGAGGAGGAACAATTTTAAGAAGCACAAGTTTTACCCTTATAAATTGCATATTTCTCATACTTTACAAGCAAATGATAACATCCGTAAATTAACATTAACATTTTGCAGAAGGTAAATCAACAAAATTACGTAAAATGGCGATTTTATAAATACAATTTTGTGAATAGGTGCATCCTACTTTTCTAATTGTGGATTATTTAATCATAATAACGAACACTATTGGGCTCAGGACAATCCTGACCTAGTAATTTCATGGCAAATGCAAGTGCAAGGCTTTAATGTATTTTGTTGCATATTGGGAAATTATTTACATGGTGCTATAATATTTCTAAGTACACAAAGTCATTTGGAAATTCGTCAAAACAAATATAGTACCAATAAGATGATGACCCTCCACTCAATGCTAGAGATGTTATTACTTATTTAAATGTTTAAATGGATATTTTAATAACAAATTATTAGCGACTAATACAACTGTTCAGTGGTTGGTCAGATCTGCATACTTGACACCTCTTGACTTTTATTTTGTAGGGTACTTTAAAAAACATAATTTATGGAAGTAACATCAATTATAATAATGTAGATGAACTTCGTGAAGGAATGACAGAGGCAACAAAAGGCGTTATTCGCAACACATTGCAATAAGCAACTGATAATATTCTAAAACACTGTCTATTGTGTTTAGCTTATGTTTGGCTCTTTAGCCAATAACAGTCAGCATTTTGAGCTTATTTATAATTTATTGTTATTTTACTACTTAGTTGTATTACGTTTTCTTATTTGTTTTACATTTGTTTTAAAAATAATTTATAGAATAAAAATAAAAATGGGAACAGTTGATATATCCCATATTTTTAATTTTGACATAGGTGTTATACATCGTTGAAAGGAGAAAAAAAGGCGAGTTAGCGGTGTATGAATCATACATGGCGGCTATTTAAAATAAGAAAGTTGTTATTTATATCCCGGAAACCGCCATCTTCACTTTTGTTTTGAATTGATTCTTAAGTTTGTGCGATCGAACCAAGTAACTTTTATTTTAAACTTATTTCCGCATCTTTAACAATTATGGAAATAACGTAGTTTTTAGAAAATCGCAATTTTTAGTTTTCTTAGAATAATCTCTAAACTGCTCGTACTTTTGAACATTTTTCAACATAATCTGAACCAGTATACAAAACTGCATGACATTGCCCATTCAACCAGTTCTCTAGCCTTAAAAATGACAAAGATACCTATGCAATTCTACTCAATTTAAGACAGCCTGTATAACATGTTAATAATCACCTTTTTTTAGCAAGAAGGAGATATCAAGAGACACAAAGCAGAAAATGTAAAAAAAAAGTAATTAGACAAACACTAACTTACAGCAACGAAACATGGATGCTGATAGGAAAACAAATAAAAAGAATAAATGCCATGAGAGACGAGATTCCTAAGAAAAATAGAAAACAAAACAAGAAAAGACAGGTTAAACAACGAAACGCACAGGAAAAACTTAAAAATAAAATCAATACAGGAAAAAATAACAGCCAAATTTCGCCAGGGCCAAATGCGGTGGTGTGAACACATAAGACGAATGAGAGAAGAAAGAAATACTAAGAAAATATTTATGAGACAAGAGCAACAGAAAAACTACAGAGAGGAAGACCGAGAGAAGAGTAGAACATCGCAATAAAAGAAGAGGCAACAAGAAAAGGGAACACATGGAAAGAAATAAAGGAATTATAAAATAGTAATAAAATAGAAGTGAAATAATAATAAATAAATAGTAATGTAGGCCTTACACTGAAAGGTAGATAGGCAAAGAAAGAAATAAATAAATATTATATAATTTATATTTTTGATATTATTATTAGCAAGCAACTATGAGAAAATGGAATGAAAACAAGATTAATTTTGTGTGTATGCAATTCTGGAACGTTCAAACGTGTAAGCACGAATTTATCTGTTTATTTGAAAATGGTACAGTATGGATTACAACAGAGTCCCAATAAACCAAGTGATGTGATCACATCTAATTATTTTCTCAATTATTAATATTATTCTACTTATTATTAATAAATATACATTACCTAGTATTCAGTGTACACGTAAATCAAATAAATAGGTACCTAAATTGATTGATTAAGTAAACTACCTAAATACAAACAAAATTATAATAGACCATAATTTTCCCTCATTTCACTGAATTGGCATGAATCAAAATAAATGAGGCAACATTATTGTAGAGTACATTGTAGTATCAATAATCTATTAATTCCAGTGGAGTTATATAATTATGCAGGTGTCGTATTAAGATGAATTAGCCATAGCAGTGAAAGCAAGTAGACGTTAAATAACTAAACAGCCAACTATTTCTTTCTATCAACAACATCTACCTATCCTTTCTGGTTTTGAACACATTTTAATAATTCACTTAGAGGTGATCAATGTAGCGATAATCTATCTTCAGTTACATACACATTTTTATAATAGGCTTACTATATTATCTTATATAAAATAACTTAAATGCCGCATGAAATGTGTATAAATGCATTATTTGTGACACGGTTACCATCCAGAAAATCAGTGGATCTAGCGCACCGCAGTTGGAGCTTTGTGGTAGAAAAAATCTGGTTTATGATAATAAGCACAAATAATTGTAATGACTTATTTGATGCCACAGAACTCTAAGACCAAGAAACTGGGAGATTGGAGCAAATGCCGTACAAGGTTGGTGACTTATAATGTGATTATTTCTTGGATCGTTATGTAGATTTGATGGGTGTGTATTTTTTGTGTAACTGAAAACGTTAAACCGACGAGGGTCAAGTTAGAGTTATGCACAATGAGCTTCATAATGAGTTCGGGATGGGGTATAATGCATTCATAATGTTTATACAAGGCGCGGATTTCTAGGTATTATGCTATACATCAGTTTTATTTTTAAATATCAGCAAATGAAGTAAGGTGATATATTTTTTTGTGTGTTTTTATGCATATTTTCAGTATTTAAGCTTATAATTGCCTTAATGCATTTCTTTGTACATATTTCCATATTTTTGTGCTTATTTTCCAATTTCTCAATTTTATAGCATATTATTTATATTAGTCAGGAATATGTTTTGTTCCACATTATTGTAATGAGAATTCAGTATTATTATTACTCCGTTACGTCTAGAGTGCTTGGTTATCACAAAATCATCAAGAAAGCGAGCGTGGGTACTTGATATTTGGTAAACAAAGCTTGAATATTTCGGGGATTACCCTATTTTTACGTGCACAGAACGCATCTGGGGCAAGTGTGCTATCAATGCAGTCCAATTTGTCTCAATCTTCAGTGCGTTGTGCTTGTGCCTTGTGTGTATTACGTGTTTATAAGTTTTCTTGTATAAAATGCCGAAAGTAAAACCTTCCGTCGATGAATGGATACGTGGACATTCTGAATTAAAATATAAGAACGGCAAATTAATTTGCAGGGCTTGAATCAAACCGGTAAGTTTTATTTTGTGTTGCTATTGACCTAGGTACAAGCATGTATTATGTTGTAGATTATCTGCGAGAACAAATTTAACATAACACAACATATCAAAACAACAGTTCACCTGGAAAATTTAAAAAAACACAAATCTGCAAGCAGTACCCTGAGTACCCAGCAAACTATTTCCCAGTCTTTTGCGAGTTCTTCTATACAGAATGAAAAGGAATGTTACTTTGATTTATGCAATACGATGGTATCATCTAACATTCCGTTAAAAAAACTAGATAATAGTATGTTTAAATCTTTTTTACAAAAATACACCGGTAGACATATTCCTGCCGAATCAACCATTCGCAAAAGCTATGTCGAGCAAGTATACAAACACACTAGTGAGGAAATAAAAATGATAATTGGCAACAATTACATATGGTTCTGTGTAGATGAAACTTCTGATTCATGTGGTCGGTACATCGCCCATTTAATGATTGGAATATTAAACGAAGACTCCACCAATGCATTTTTAATTAGTTCCAAGCAGTTAGAAAAAAACAAATGGCAATACCGTTGCCAAATTCGTTCACGATGGATTAACACATTTTTTTTGCCAAACCCCGTACCAAATGATACATTATTATTGATGCTTTCTGATGGCACTGCATATATGTTGAAGGCATATTCTAATTTAAAAGTATTTTATGAGCAATTAATGCATTGCACCTGTATGGCACATGGTTTTAATCGAGTTGCTGAAACGATTAGACTGCAATTTCCCCTTGTCAATGATTTCATAAAAACCGGGAAGAAAATTTTCAAAATCTTCCGTCTATTTTAGGGAACTACAAACAATTTGTGCATAAGCCGCATTCGTTACAAATAAGGACCAAGAAAATTTGTCTCAAGTACTCGACCATGTACCCTTATCTTCCTTCCAAGTATTTAAAGGTACACTGATACCGTAAACTTCCGGTCTTGAATTTCTCGACAATTTATGACCTTCTTCCATTAGCACCCTCCATCGGCACAGGTACTCCTCGTAAACTTTAGCATCACAAGAATGCCAATAACTCCTGCAAGACGCAATAACGGCGCCGTAATTGTGTGCTTGGAGACGAGAGGCGCCTCGTGATTCTCGCACGTTAATGAACCGACTGCGAGCGTAAACGAACCATAATAACACTAATAGTCGAATATTTTCCCATTGGATCCCATTGTGCCCCACGTTTCGGCCTCTAATTAGCCTCCATTCCAGTTGTTTATGACAAAATTATGTTTTTCGCTTGGGCCCGAAAAGTTGGGAACTTCCAGTAACCTGGAATTAAGTTAATTGAATAAATAATGGGTCGTAATGGACTCGTTTTGTGTGTTTATTGCTTTATAAATTGGAGGAGGTGACGTGTAAACATTACATGCGCGATGATTGATGGTGGTAATTAACGTGTACGTTTTTATTTTCGCTAAGGTTAATTCTGTTGTCAATCGGCTTACGTAAAAGCAAAGAGAATTTGCCAGTCAGTACCCCTTGTTGTACAACAGCTATATGCTGAGTGATCGAGATGAATTTATAAATAAAACAAAAATAAATAATTGATTACAGGGAAACGTCTTAGCATTTTTTTTAATTCCGTTTGAATTAATATATTCGCACCAAAAAATCAGGAATCTGAAACCTCACGCAATTTACAACTGTTCAAAATTGCGTTTTGGAGATGGCAATTAGTTATAGATGCCAGCAGTCGAAGTCACTGAAAAAGCAAATCACGAAAACCTGTTATAGTGCATAGATAAGATGTCACTTGTCACATAAAACCTAAATCCCCTCCACTGATGAAATTGGACCAATAAGAATAAATCCCAAAACCGCGGAGCTGTTTTGAGCCATAAAGCCATAAACCAGAAATTTATTCGTTTGATCACTTAGAAATTTCCAAATTTCAATTATTTCAGTCAACATTTTAATTATTATTATAAAATTTTCAATCATACTATAAAAGTTTCAATTATTTCTGTCGAAATTCTAATTATTACTCTAAACATCAATCGTCAATTATCGACATGTGCGTACGGTGCATGTACCATACAGTTTTATCAATATTTCAATGATTACTGCAATATATTTCAATCATTGTTGTGAAATTATTATTGATTTCTCAACATTTTAATGATTATTGTCAATATTTTATGAATTACTATCAACATTTCAATAATTACTGTCAAAATTTCAATGACTACTCTCAATTTTCAAATGTTTCTGACAATATTTCAATAATTATCGCCAATTTACAATTATTTCCGTCCATATTTGAATTACTAAGTAAACCACTGTTCAAATTTAAATTATACTTACTATACTGTAATTTTAACTATACTGTAGTTTGCCTATAATTAATAAACTATTTTTAACTATAGTTAACTTTAAATAACTATATTTAATATAATTTTAATATACTACAAAAGTTTCATTGGTTACTGTCAGAATTCCAATTCATATTATTGTACACATCAATTGTCAATTATTGATGAGTGCCAGGAACATTTATCAATATCATTTTATCAATATTTCAGCATAAAATTTCAATCATTGATGCGGAATTATCATTGATTTCACTTCAACACTTCAACGATTACTGTCCAAATTTTAATTATTACTGTCAGTTTTCAATAATTTGTGTCAATATTTCAATGAGTATCGGCAAATTTCAATTTTACCGTCACATTTGAAATATTACTGTTAAAATTTTAATTATACTATAAAAGTTTCGATGGTTACTATCCTCATTCCAATTATGATTCTTAACATCAATTGTCAAATGTTTTTATATTTCGATAAAAGCATAAACTGCCAGGAACATAATTTTATAAATATTTCAATGATGACATCACATTTGAATTATTACTGTCAAAATGTTCATTATACTGTAAAAGTTTCAATGGTTACTATCAAATTTCCAATTATGAAGAAGAGAGATGAAGCGAGAATCTGAGAGTGAACGTTGAGGTATCTCAGTATACAGCTCCAAATAATGCTTATATTTGAACACATAATTAAATATATTAAAAAAAATATATTCCAATAATCGCGACATCCTGACCAAATTTGAACCTTTAATTTTATAGTGCATATTTAAAAAACTACAATTTCTGTTCAATTTTCGCACACGATTTTTTTCCATGTGACGCCTTTTTGGATACCGGGAGTGCACCCTTAACATCAATTGTCAAATATCGATAAGTACATAAACAGCAAGGAACATAAAGTTTTATCAATATTTCAATGATAACTGCAAAATATTTCAATCGTCATCATGTAATTATTCTCAACATCAAATGTCAATTATTGATAAGTGCATTAAGTGCCAGGGAACATAAAGTTTTATCAATATTTCAATGATGACTGCAATATATTTCAATTATTATTGTGAAATAATCAATGATTTATCAATATTTCAATGATTGCTGTCAAAAGTTTAATAAGTACGATCAACATTTCATTGATTACTGACAATTTTCAATTATTTCTGTCAATATTTCAATGAATATTGCCACTTTTAAATGATTACTGTCAACATTTGAATTGTTACTGTTAGTATTTGATTGTTGCTGTCCAAATTTTAATTATAGTATAAAAGTTTCAATGGTTACTGTCAAAATTCCAATTATTATTCTCAACATCAATTGTCAATTATCGATAAGAGTGGAAAGTATCAGGAACATAAAACGTTTATGAATATTTCGATGATTACAGCAATGTATTTCAATCAATGTTGTCAATTATTGATAAGTGCATAAACTGCCAGGAATATAAAGTTTTATCAATATTTCAATGATGACTGCAAAATATTTCAATCATCATCATGTTATTATTCTCAATATCAAATGTCAATTATTGATAAGTGCATAAAGTGTCAGGAACATAAATTACTATCAACATCTCAATGATTAGTGACAATTTTTAATTATATATTTCTATATTTCAATAATTAATGCCAATTTTAAGTTATTACCGTCAACTTTTGAATTGTTACTGTCAGTATTTAAAGTGTTGCTGTCCAAATTTTAATTATAGTATAAAAGTTTCTATGGTTACTGTAAAATTTCTAATTATTATTCTCAAGATCAATTGTCAATTATCGATAAGTGTGGAAAGTATCAAGAACATAAAACTTTTATGAATATTTCAATGACTACAGCAGTATATTTCAATAATGATGCTAATTTATAATTGATTTCTTAAACTTTCAATGATTATTGTCAATATTTAATGAATTACTATCAACATTTCAATTATTACTGTCAAAATTTCCGTGATTGCTGTCAAAGTTTCAATGATTACTGTCAATTTTCAATTATTTCTGTCAATATTTCAAAGATTATCGGTATTTTCAATTAATACCGTCAAAATTTGAATTATTACTGTAAAATTTTTAATTATACTATAAAACTTTCAATGGTTATTGTCAATGTATCGCCAAATTTCAATTATTACCGTCACATTTGAATTATTACTATCAAAATTTGCATTATACTGTACAAGTTTCAATGGTTACTAACAAAATTCCAATTATGATTCTTAATACCAATTGTCAAATATCGATAAGTGCATAAACAGCCAGGTACATAAAGTTTTATCAATATTTCAATCGTCATCATGTTATAATTCTAAACATCAAATGTAAATTATTGATAAGTGCATAAAGTTCCAGGAACATAAAGTTATATCAATATTTTAATGATTACTGGAATATATTTCAATTATTATTGTGAAATTATCAATGATTTATCAAAATTTCAATGATTACTGTCAACAAACTTTAATAAGTACTATCGACATTTCAACGATTACTGTTTAAATTTCAATGATTACTGACAATTTTCAATTATTTATTTCTATATTTCAATGATTAAAGCCAATTTTAAGTTATTACCGTCAACATTTGAATTGTTTCTATCCAAATTTTAATTAAAGTATAAAGGTGTCAATGGTTACTATCAAAATTCCAATTAATATTCTCAACATTAATTGTTAATTATCGATAAGTGTAGAAAGTACCAGGAACATAAAACTTTTATGAATATTTCAATGATTACAGCAATATATTTTAATCATTGTTGTGAAATTATAACTGATTTCTTAAAATTTCGACAGTAATCATTGAAATGTTGATAGTAATAAATAAAATATTGACAATAATCATCAATATTTTATTTATTACTATCAACATTTCAATGATTACTGTCAAAATTTCTACCATTTCTGGCAAAAGTTCAATGATTAGTGTAAAAGTTTTATTTATACTATAAAAGTTTCAATCATTACTGTCAAAGTATCGCCAAATTTCAATTATTACCGTCACATTTGTATTATTACTGTCAAAATTTTAATTATACTGTAAATGTTTCAATCGATACTATCAAAATTCCAATTATGCTTCTTAACATCCACACCAATTGTGAAATATCGATAAATGCAAACTGCCAGGAACATAAAGTTTTATCAATATTTCAATGATGACTGCAAAATATTTCAATCATCATCATGTTATATTCTTAACATCATATTCCAATTATTAATAAGTGCATAAAGTGCCATGAACATAAAGCTATATCAATATTTCAATGATTACTGCAATATATTTCAATTATTATTGTGAAATTATCAATGATTTATCAAAATTTCAATGATTACTGTCTAAATTTCAATGATTACTGACAATTTTCAATTACATCTGTCAATATTTCAATGATTATTGCCAACATTTGAATTGTTACTGTCAACATTTGAATTGTTACTGTCAACATTTGAACTGTAACTATCCAAATATTAGTTATAGTATAAAAGTTTTAATGGTTACTGTAAAATTTACAATTATTATTCTCAACATTTGTCAATTATCGATAAGTGTGGAAAGTATCAGGAACATAAAACTTTTATGAATATTTCAATGCTTACAGCAATATATTTCAATCAAAGATGCGAAATTATCATTGATTTCTTAAAATTTCAATGATTATTGTCAATATTTAATTAATTACCATCAACATTTCAATGATTACTGTCAAAATTTCATTGATTGCTCTCAAAGTTTCCTTGATTACTGTCAATTTTCAAGTATTTCTGTAAATATTTCAATGAATATCGTTATTTTTCAATTATTACCGTAAAAGTTTGGATTATTCCTGTAAACTTTTTAATTATGTCATAAAAGCATCAATAGTTACTGTCAAAGTATCGTCAAATTTTAATTATTACCGCCACATTTGAATTATTACTGTCAAAATTTTAATTATACTGTAAAGGTTTCAATGGTTACGATCAAAATTTCAATTATGATTCTTAACATCAATTGTCAAATATCGATAACTGCATAAACTGCCAGTTACATAAAGTTTTATCAATATTTCAATGATGACTGCAAAATATTTCAATCATTATGTTATTATTCTTAACATCATATGTATAAGTGCATAAAGTGTCAGGAACATAAAGTTATATCAATATATCAATGATTACTGCAATATATTTCAATTATTATTGTGAAATTATCTATGATTAACAAAATTTCAATGATTACTGTCAAAAGTTTATAAGTACTACCAACATTTTAACGATTACTGTCTAAATTTCAATGATTACTGACAATTTTCAATTATTTCGATCAATATATCAATGATTATTGCCAATATTAAAGTATTACCGTCAACATTTGAATTGTTACCGTCAACATTTGAATTGTTACCGTCAACATTTGAATTTTTACTGTCCAAAATATAATAATAGTATAAAATTTTTAATGGTTACTGTCAAAATTCCAATTATTATTCTCAACAACAATTGTCAATTATCGATAAGTGTGGAAAGTATCAGGAACATAAAACTATTATGAATATTTCAACGATTACAGCAATATGTTTCAATAATTGTTACGAAATTGTCATTGATTTCTTAAAATTTCAATGATTATTGTCAATATCTTATTAATTACTATTAACATTTCAATGATAACTGTCAAAATTTCAATGATTTCTGTCAAAGTTTCAATGATTACTGTCAATTTTCAAATATTTCTGTCAACATGAAGATTTTCGATATTTTTCAATTATTAGCGTCAAAATTTGAATTATTACTGTAAAAATTTTAATTATACTATAAAAGTTTCAATAGCTACTGTCAAAATTCCAATTATTATTTTCAAAATCAATCGTCAATTATCGATAAGTGTATAATGTGCATGCAACATAAAGTTATATCAATTTTGTAATGATTACTGCACCATACTTGAATTATTGGGGACATAGCACGGAATGCAGACGAATATTTGTCATAATTGTCAAAGGTCATTCGGAGAATGTATAACCTAAAATTTAGGTCATCTTGTAGAGGTACATTCAAAGAAAATAATCTACTTACCTTTTACGGAATAAATGTGTACGAGTGTATTTTATTCTTATTTAAAAACAAAAACTCATTCAAATTTAAATTATTACCGACAATATTTTAATTACACTGTCAAATTTTTAATTATTTCTGTCAAAATTCCAATTATTATTCTCAAAATCATTTGTCAATTATCATTCATTTGTAATTAAATAGCTCATAAGTATGACACAAGAAATAAAATAAATTACAATGTTCTAAAACACAGATTAACTTTGACTGAAAAAGGGTTGCATTGCAGCAGCATATCTTTTTGTAATCGATTGCCTTTAGATATAAAAGTCATAACAAATATCAATTTATTTAAAAAGCGTCAGTATAGTTTCTGTGTCAAAGAGTGAGATAGCATAAGTGAATATTTAGTGTAGATTTTTATATGTGGAATTTGTATGTATTCATGTTTATGTGACGCTATTTCTTTTGGAGCTGTTTGTTACCAAATTTGTATGTCAAACTTATTACAAATAAAATGCTATCTATTTATCTATATATTGCTGTGAAATTTTCATTGATTTCTCAAAATTTCAATAATTACTGTCAACAATTTAATAATTACTATCAAAGTTTCAATTATTGCTGTCAGAATTTCCATGTTTACTGTCAAATTTTCAATTATTTCTGTGAAAATTTCAATGAGTATCTCCAAATTTAAATTTTTACCGACAATATTTTGATTATACTGTCAAATTTTTAATTATTTCGGTCAAAATTCCAATTATTACTCTCAAAATCATTTGTCAATTATCGATACTGAAACATAAAGTGCTTAAAGGGCTTGGAACATGATTTATATCAATATATCAATGATTACTGTAATATATTTCAGTCATTACATTGAAATTACCATTGATTTCTCAAAATTTCAATTATTACTGCCAAGATTTTAATAATTACTGTCAACACTTCAATAATTACGTTCAAATTTTCAATTGTTTGTGTATATATTTGAATCAGTACAGTCACAATTTCAATTATTTAGTTTCAATGTTTAGTGCAAAACTTTCAAATATAATTACAATATAAATTATTCAGGTTCAATGTCTAGTGTCAAAATTCCAAATATTATCTCTATATAACTCAATAATAATTAAACGTTACACAAAAATATTGTGATAAGTCACATCCTCACATCCTTGTTTATTAGGCATAATAGGGCATAGAGATTTATCAATATTTCAATAATTATTAACATACGGCATAAAATTATATAACAAACTTACTGTCTATACCAAGAACCTTCCGTTTAGCCGTTTCAGGATGGCACTCAAGCGATTCCTCGTTGACAACGCTTTTTTTTCAGTCGATGATCTGATTAAATGTGACAAGGTAATTTAGTTCGTGGTGTATTCCGCTTAGAGTTTTTATTTTGTGAATGGCAATGTCTCTGTAACAGACTGTTTGTATTATTTTGAAATGTTTTATATATTGCCTATTGCACTCTTTTTTATTTATGCACTTCTGCAATTTATAGCATTCATTTTTATTGACAACAATGTTTTTATGGCGGATCATTTTATACGTTTATATGCTTTCGATTAGTCTTAGTGTTAGTTCTAAATACTATTGAATTTTGTAGTGTACGTGACCTGTGTAAACCATTATGTTCTACCACCAATAAACTATTATTATAACATACATTTGAAATAATTCTATTAAATTATCAATTATTTTGTCAAACTTTCAATTATTTCTGTCAATATTTCAATTAATATTGCTACGTTTCAATTTTTACTGTCAAAATTTTAATTATTCAGTCAAAGTTTTCTGTCAACATTGCAATTATTGATCTCAAAATGAATAGTCAATTATCTTTACCGAAAAATTATTTGGTGGATAACACAATTTATCAATGATTAGGCCTGAAACAATGTTTTATCAACATTTATATTATAAGCTTTATAAATAACTGTTAACATGTCAGTGATTACTGTCAATATTGCAACAATTACTGCCAATATTTGAATGATTAATATTTTTATGCAATTTCAATTGTAATCATTATATTAATTAATTATTATTATTTAATCTAAAAGTTTTTCACTTTATTCGCTTTCATAATGCTCTCGTTAATTTTGTGACTTATATTACAACCTTCTGATACTTGGAAATTTTGAGTAAAAGTTTGGACTTTTAAATATTTTATTTCGATATATATTTATTTATGTTTTTATTTTCTTTTGATATTTTGACTACAAATTCCAGGTTTCTAGTAGAGATATGTTCTGTTGAAAATACATTATTATTATTAGCGTTGCGCATAGTTCTTTGTGACTGCAATTAGTTAGAGCAGCAGAAATAGACATCGTACAAAGAATAACCTCCAACTGTCTACAGTGTGAACAAAATTAGTTATTTGATATTTTTGCTAGAGGTTTATAAATGTAGATGTTCCATGCCCAGCAAAATCCTGATAAGTTTGACCTACTTCGGTTTCTAAAGTATAATAATTAAAATTATATCTTCATTCAATCTATTCATAATTGGATATATACGATTTCACAAACTTTGCGATACAGAGCATTCCTGAAATACCGAAACTCAAAGTCCTAGAAATTCCAACGTAATTGCACCAATCCGATTTCAAAACCTACCCAATTGCCACAATATGCCTCTTGCATTGTCGCGGGTTCGAAATTAATTAATTTCCAAGACAAAGCGTGCTTTCGCGCAAAACAGAGTACTTGGCGTTTTTTTAGTACGCGGATGCGCAATTTCTGCACTGCTCCAGTGCGTGGACCGGTCACGTAACTAATTAAATTACCAGCATTAGTGATCGAAGGAGTGAAGAGTTGCTCCTTGGAAAGCGGGAAGCCAGATTGGGAGCTCAGCGTGAAACGAACCATTTCCACAGTCACACAATGCCGGAATGCGATTGCTAATCGCTTGTGTCCCGAAGAAGTGTTGCTTCAAAGTTGCTGGTGATCGCGAGGAATGTGGATGTGGTATCGAGGAAGTTATTAAGGATTCCGCGTTAATTGGCGATCACATATAGTGTGCTATTTAAAAAGTTTAATAAACAATAAAAAAATTATAACGATCCTTTCGTTTTCTTCTGGCAAATGAAAAAATCGTGTTCACGTTCTCTGCCTGTTCATCTTTCTAAATTCCGAGGAGTCATCCGACAGGTAAAACGGACATGGCTATCACCTCTGCACACCGAACAATATGCAAAAATGCGATTTTATTTCTATTATCGAGGACAATGCGGTGCAAATCGCGATGACTTTGGGTTTTATGGTGGCATGTGTTCCACCAGAGAAACGATTTTCTCTTTGAGAAATTGCCTGAATTGACATGAGACACCTAAAACAGATTTAGCATATACCTAGCCTCCTCTGCAATCGAAAACGACGATACGTCACGCCTTTATGAACCGAAGTGATTGATCTCTTCGATAATAATATGTAATAATGCAGCTAACGGTCAACCATGAACGTTAAAAAAATCTAGGCTAGTTAGTTTTAATGATAAAATGACAAAAAAAAACGGTGAGTTAAGGCTCCGATTGATTAATAATCGTGGGTTCGAATTTCTCCTAGGATAATATTAAAATTAAAATAGTAATGATTTCAATTTAACAAAAAAAACTCGAATAAAAATCTATAACAATTTTAGAAATATTAATGAATATTGAAATAGGTGTAGGAACTTGGATTTTCTGACGTCTACAATTAGAAAAACGAGGCGATTTATGTAATTTACTTTGCTCACGGTTTTATAAGAACACCTATTCATAACAATAACATTATTACATAAAATGGATAAATAGCCATCCACTTTTTTAGGAATTCCCGTATTCTAATTTAAAAAAAACAATTCACATATTGTTTTTATTTCTCACCTTTTTTTACAAACTGCATAACAAGTTCATTAATTGTGACCTTTGACCTGTGCATTGCCAGTTATATTTATAGACAACAAACAGCTCATCAACGCAATTCTAGTAATTATAAAATCCATATTTAAAACGAGAACAAATCATAACCGCCGAAGTCTCACATGCCCACACTCACGATTACTGACCGCGTGACTCATCGACGGTTTCCAGCAAATACTAGTACTACTCTTAATTATCTCAGCTATTAATAAGTAATTAAAGCCGGTAACATGGATGTGTAACAACAGGCTTCCACAAAGCTGCGGGCTATTCAAGCATTAAATAATTATTAATTGCTGTTATATAAATGTTTGATGGTTTTTGCCTGTTTTTGTCACTTTTTATACGAATCATCATGTAATTTTCAGGCTATTCATTCCACATAAATAAATTAAAATGGCTAAAATATTTCGAACTGCAGTTGTAACTGCAGTAATAAAAACGAATATAATTTATAATATTAAAATGGATTCTAGCATAATACATTTTTTTATTAAAATATTACACTAATCTTTAATCTTAACTAATCTTCACAAATGTAATTTTTGCTGCAAAAGTTGCATTTGTGAAATTTTAAGGGTGCTGTGTAAGATACTTACAATTTACGGTCAATTTTTGCTAATGAAATTTATCTTGCCTGTTGTCTTGTGTAATCGGCGGTCGTATATTGCAATCACCATATCTAGTCTCAATTTTTCGTTTGTGCATAACCGCCACTGTTTACTAATGTAAATTTTGGCAATTTGGCCATCGGCGCCGATGATGGCGCACTTGGCAAAATTCAATTTCTTCTGTCAGAGAGTATTAAGTGCAATTATGAAATTTTAATGTACAATGAAATTTTCTTTGAAATCACAAATATTGAATTATATTGATTATAAATTATGAACACCACATTTAAAAGTGTATATAAAATATTGATGTTTTCGTAGAAAGAAACAAACGTGAAAATTATCACAAACATTCATTTTAATCGAAGTTTTGCAATTTCCACGGAAAATTTTCTTTTCTTTGTAATTTTCAAAATAAATTGTGGATTTTACAAAATATGTAGTATAAATTATAAAATTCGATAGCAATTATGAAATTTTTATTGATAATTGGAAAAATGGCACTGCAAAATGCAATATATTATTCATAAATGCAAAATTTTCGCTTTAAATTATAAATTAATTAAAATGTTTTTAAAATTTCAATGGATACAATGAAATTTTCATTGAACTGACAAATTATTTATTTATTTATTTATTTCTTTATATGTTCACGGGACACCCCTGTTACAAAATATATTCATACATTATAAATAATAATTTAAATACTAAACTTAAATACTAAAAGTTACGATAGATAGTAAGGAAAGATTAAATTTTAATTAAATTAAATAGAATTTAAAAACTTATCAACTTAGCGCGTACATGTCTTTTAAGAATAGATTTGAAAGAATTGCAGGAAATATTGAAAATATTGAACCAGTGTACACGGAATAATGGCTTGGATCTTAGCAGGCGATTGTTATTAGATATATGGAAATCGAATTACTCTAAAAGATAAGAGCAATCAAGTGTGTTATTTATTAATTTGTGCAATACACACAAATCAGAGATACATCTACGATTCTCCAAATCATGCATCCGTAACATACTCATAACATCTGAATACTCGCCTGGAATGTGGGTAGATCAAATTTTATATTGTAATGATCTAAAAAACTTATTTTAAACAGATTCTAATGCCTTTTTGTTGGATATTGTTAGTAGTAAATTATGAATTATACTGAGTAAAAATTATACTTCATATTATAAAATGATTATAAAATTTTGATGGTTTGTAGAAAGAGAAACTCGTAAAAAATATCACAAAAATTCATTTGAATCGAAATTTTACAATTTCCGCCGAAAATTTTCTTTTCTTTGTAATTTACAAAAGTTTTGTGGATTTTATAAAATAAGTACTATACATTATAAAAGTTCAGCAGCAATTATGTCATATTTATGGCAGATTATAAAAATGTCACTGTAAAATGCAAAAAATCATTCACAATTGCAAAATTTCACTGGAAATTACGAAGTTTCAATGAATACAATGAAAAATTTAATGAAATTTTCCTTTCTTTGTTATTTACAAAATTTTAGTGAATTTTACAAAACATGCAGTATAAATTATAAAATTTCAGTATCAATTATGAAATTTTTATTGCATATTGTAAAAAGGTCACTGTAAGATGCAATATATCATTCGCAATTGTAAAATGTACGCTGGCAATTACAAAAAAAATCAATGAATACAATGAAATTTTCAGTGAACTGACAACTTTTGAATTATATTGAGTAGAATTTATGAACTTCACATTATAAAATGTATATAAAATTTTGATGTATCTGTAGAAAGAAAATTTTTGTGAAAATTATTGCGTTAATTCATTTGAATCGACATTTTGCAATTTGCAGCAAAAATTTCCATTTCTTTGCAGTTTTCAAACTTTTTGTGGATTTTTTAAAATATGTAGGTACGGTCGCAGCAATAAAGAAGAGGGACACAATTTTTTGCCTAGTGTGAATTTGGTTTCGCTAAAGATGTCAAAAAATTGTGCAATTTGCCTGATAGACCATCCATTTTCAATTTCTCTATTATTCTTGCTTCATTAAAAGCACTAATTTGAGGGGTTATTCCAAAATGTGGCTTTTTATTAAATATGTATGTATTTGTGTCACAATGACAATGACATGTTTCTTGAATTTTATTTGCAGAGACGAATGACATAATTACACAGCTGAATGTTAGACAAATTCACTATAAGACTTGTGCCACTTTTCTTTTGCCGCGACCATACATACAATAAACGAATGATCAACTTTCAGTAGCAATTATGACATTTTTATTGCAAGTAGTAAATATGTCACTGTAAAATGCAAAATATCATTCGCTGGAAATTGCGAAATTTCAATAGACACAATGAAATTTTCATTGAAATGACAACTATTTCATTATAAATGAAATTATTTTATTCTTTTTTTATAAATTTATTTTGATTGATTCTTGATTAGAAATTATGAATTTCATATTTTGAAGTGTATATAAAATATTGATGTTTTCGTAGAAAGAAAAAATCGTGAAAATAATCACAAATATTCATTTCAATCGAAGTTTTGTAATTTCTAAGGAAAATGTTATATTCTTTGTAATTTACAAAAAAAAAGTGGTTTTTCAAAATATTCAGTATAAATTATAAAATTCAGTGGCAATTATAAATTTTTTATTGAAAATTGTAAAATTGGTACGACAAAATGCAATATATAATTTGCAATTGCAAAATTTTTGGTTATATTTATGAAATTTCAATGGATACAATGAAATATTCATTTAAGTGACAAATTTTGAACTATATTGATTATAAATTATAAATTTCACATTATAAAATGTAATTAAAAGTTTTATCTTTTTGTAAAAGGAAAAAATCGTGAAAAATATCAAATTAAAAGAGTAGAAGTAAGTCAAAATTATTAATTAATGAATGTTCCATTTAAATAAAAATAATTCTTTGAAATTTACGTACAAAGTTTTGTGGATTGTATAAAATATGTACTATAAATTACAAAATTTCAGTAACAATTAAGACATATTTATTGCAGATTATAAAAATGTCACTACAAAATGCAAAATATCACACGTAATTGCAAAATTTGTAGTGATGGACCGATTCGGCTGATATAATCAGCGATTCCGAATATTAAAATAATCTTGTATTCCGGAATATTTAAAAATCATCCGATTATCATTCTGATTCCAATTTTAATTCCGATTCCGATTATTATACCGATTTCGATTATTATTCCGATTCCAATTGCGATTTTTGTTCCGACTCCGATGTTCATTCCAATTAATTCCGATTATATTCCAAATCCAGTTTATGCTTAATATTTTGACCACAAAAATAACTACTTATTTAAAAATATTAGTTGGTCCATACTTTTGAGGAACGGCCAATTTCTTCGACATTCCTAATCAGCCCTGTTTTATGCGTTTAGTTCGCACCGACGTTTCAGTTTTTTTATCCGAGGTTTTAATGCCTTCGTATGCCTTTCTATAATTTTTGGTCTATCAATAGAAGTGTAATAAATAAATGTGAATAATAAGTTTTATTATTATTCACATTCATTCCTTGCACTTCTTTCCGATTTAGATTTTTATTCCGCTTCCGATTCCGATTATTTTAAATCAGAGTATCATCCGATTCCAATTATGATTCCGATTCTTGATTCCCAATGACTCTTTCCCTCCAAAAATTTCAACCAGATTGCAACCAATCATATGCCACCGAGTATTTGATGCACCATGAAAATACCCGGGTATTTTCATAGTGCACTAAGTGAATATTTTTTATATTTTAAAAACATTCGGGCTATTAATAATCAAAATACATGTATTGGATTAAATTACAATTCGTATTTCTTCTTCTTCTCAGTCCAGCTACCCTAAGAAGGGTTTGGTGGCATTATGTTGTGGCCCTTTGCACGGTATGCCTCCATGTCTCCCGATCCTGTGCCATTGACGTGGCCCCATGTAGACCTTGTCCAACAAGCGGCTGCATTTGGTCAATCCATCGTGATGGTGACCTTCCTCTTGATCTTTTTCCGTGAACCTTTCCCTGCACCATGAGCTTCTCCATTCCGTCAGTTCGTCTTGATATGTGGCCGAAGTATTGTAGGTATTTTTGGTTCACTCTTTTGGACAATCTGGTAGTAATTCGTAGTTCATTTAAGATTGATACGTTTGTTCGGTGTTCGGTCCATTGTATTTTAAGCATCTTCCTGTATACCCACATCTCAAAAGAGTCGACTTTTTTGCGGTCAGCCTGCTTCATGGTCCAGGTTTCGGCTGCATAGGTTGCGATTGGGAAGATTAGTGTTTGCGCCAATTTCAGTTTAGTCGCTTTTGATATTGCGCTATCTTTCCACACTCGGTTCAGTTTAGTTGTTGCGGTTCTGGCAATTGCTAGCCGACGTCTTATTTCGGCTTCGCTTCCTCCACCATTGGTAATGATTGATCCCAGGTAAATGAACTTATCAACAACCTCGAAACCTGCCACTTGCCGAATGTGAGTGGAGTTGTTATTAGCTCGATCGACTATCATGACTTGGGTTTTTGAGTGGTTAAGTTTAAGCCCATAATGGTTACTTATATTTGTAACTTTTGCCATGATAGCTTCTAGCTCCAGTTGATTCGATGCAATAATGAGTGTGTCGTCTGCGTATCTTAAGTTGCTTATACGCCTTCCCCCTACTGCGACCCCTCCTTCCCAATCCTCTAAGACCTTTCGCATCACATATTCGCTGTATATATTAAAAAGCATAGGTGAGATAATACAGCCCTGCCTGACTCCAGATTTTACTTCAAAATTGCCCGAGTATGTTTGCCCTACTCTTATTTTTGCGGTGTTATTTTCATACAAACTGCGTACAAGCTGTATTAGATGATAGGGTGTTCCCATTTCCTTAAGAATTTGCCAAAGAGCCTCCCACTGAACACAGTCAAATGCTTTCGAGTAGTCGATAAAGCATAAGTACATAGTCACATTAAACTCGCGTGCTTTTTCTATTAACTGACGGATGTTCAGTATCTGCTCTCTGGTTCCTTTTCCTGGAATGAACCCTGTCTGTTCGTCCGATATTTGCGGGAGCAGGAACCACTTTAATCTCTCATTAAGTATGGTAAGAAGAATTTTACTGGTATGAGATATCAATGCCACTGTTCTATAGTTGCTACATTCTGTAGGCGAGCCTTTCTTATATATTGGTATAAATATTGATTCGGACCAGTCCTCTGGCCATTTTCCCGCTTCCCATATTTTTTCGCACAGTTTGTGTAGTATATCCACGCCTATGTCTCCCATTGCCTTTATCACTTCAGCTGTTATTTCATCAGTTCCGGTCGATTTTCCATTATTAAGCTTCTTTATAGCTCTTATTACTTCCGACTTGAGTACGCTCGGTTCCCTTTCTTCTGTTATTATTGTGGCATAGTTATCTGATGGGCTGGCATTTGCAAACAGTTTCTGGCAGTACATTTTCCAGACTTCCGTGATACCCTCGAGTTCTGTTATTATGTCACCTTGTTCATTCTTAATTATTTGGGTACGTGGTTTGAACTCTCGAGCCAAATAACGGATTTTGTCGTATAAATCATGGGATTCATTATGCGTGGCGTGATGTTCTACTTCTGCACATATGTCTAGTATCTGCTTATTTTTGTCCGTTCTGCATGCCTTTTTTATTTCCTGGCTAAGTTGTCTGATCTTCTGCGCCTTTTCTTCGATAGGTATATTAGATATTTGTGTTATTCTTCTTTCATCGATTATTTTTAATGTACCTTCAGTCATCCAATGCTTCCGAATTTAAAATTCGTATTTAAACAATAATAATTATAGTTATTATTGAAAGTGCAATTGCTATAAGTACTGGCTCCACTGACACAAGTAATTATTTTTGGTAATTCATTATTTATATCGTGAAATTCCTACTTCGCCTGAAATTTTCGTCGGGAAATAGTCCTCGATATATCCCTCTTGCATGCCATCCTTAATATTTTTACGAGTGCACTTCGTGCATGCACTCGGGATATAACTACTGAATATTCGGAGTATTATCCGATTCCGATTATTATTCTGATTCTTAATTCCGAACGATATTTTGATTGTTGACATCATCCGAATATAAAATTCGAATTTCGTATTTCGAATATTAAAATCATCCCTGTATCCCAGCACTAATTTAATTTTCACTGGAAATTACAAAAATCCAATGGATACAATGAAATTTTTATTGAACTGACAAATTTTGAACTATTTTGATTAGAAATTATGAACTCCACATTATAAAATGTGCTTATATAAAATTTTGATATTTTTATAGAAAGAAAATATCGTGAAAATGATTGCAAACATTAATTTCAATCACAATTTTGCAATGTCCACAAAAAATATCCATTTCGTTCCAATTTACAATTTTTTTGTGGATTTTATAAATTATGTAGGTAGTCATGCTCACATAAATCTAGTACAAGAAATTAGGTTACAATAGCAATTTTATATACCAATTTCAAATGGTGTGTACTAGATTTAAATGAGCATGTTCAAATTTCAGTAGCAATTATGACGTTTTTGTTGCAAATAGTAAAAATGTCACTATAAAATACAAAATATTATTCGCAATTGATTTTTTTTTTCTGGAAATTGCGAAATTTTAATAGACACATTATCAATAAATAATCTGTAAATCAATAAATAAATGATTTAGTTACGTTAGTTAATTGCGCTGCCCCAGCAATTATGAATTCCACCTTTTCGTGCAGCAACATATTAAATAGCGTGTCCAGTTTCCTAAAAAAACTCCCCTGATGATGATTTTGATATCATTATAGTCATGGTTGGCATGCAATTACTATGTGAAGCTAATGGAAAATTCATTTCTCAGTAGTCAATCTAATTCGGAAATGGATCCGGCAATAGCCAAGATCCAAGATCAATACAAGATCCAAGATACAACATGCAAGACCCAAGATATCGTGTTCCAAAATAAATGGCATGAACCAGAGTGTTACTAGATATTTGTCGATCTATCTTTGGATTACGCATGAGGTTATTTTTTTTTAATGTTTGTTGGAAACACATACATACATATATATATATATATATATATATATATATATATATATATATATATATATATATATATATATATATATACGAGCGCTACAGGCCTTGGAGGCCCTTGGCTTTATGGACAATCTGAGGCAATTTTTTCCTATCCTTGGTTATCTCGCTACAGTCTTGCACTTTGAGAAGTTCTAAGTCTGCTTTAACTTCGTTTTTCCACTGGGTTTTGGGTCTTCCTCTTGTTCTATTTCCACTTATTTCTAATATCCATATCCTACTTGAAGTCCTCTGTATTTTTCATTCTTGCTAGGTGTCCTAGCCATCTAAGTCTTTGAGCTTTCACTACCTCCACTATTTCGGCATCACCATACAGTTTTCTTATTTCCTGATTTATTCTTCTTGTCCAGTTGCCCTCTATTTGTTTTCCTCCATATATTTTCCTTAGAATTTTGTCTTTCCCACATACTTAGAAACACTTGGTCCTGTTTGCGTAGAGTCCACACCTCACTCGCGTACGTTCTATGGGTCTTATGATGGTTTTGTACACCCTTAGTTTTGTTGCCCTAGAGAACACCTTGCCCGAAATTATTGACTTCATTGCATGCGCACTTTTTTTATGCTGCTATCCTGGCATTGATTTCGTCAGCACTACTTGGTGTTCTTGTGAACTGCACTCCAAGTTATACGAAAGGCTCTGCTTCTGCGAACTTGTACTCCTTGGTTTCTACTTTGATTTTTAGATGCTTGCTTTGCCCGAGATTTTTGCCGCCTCATATCATATATTTGGTTTTTGTTTCATTTATGTCTAAACCTACTTTGTTTGCTGCAACTATGATTCTTTTGACGTTGTCATGTATTTCCTCTGTTGATCTGGCTAGTATTGTGAGGTCGTCGGCAAATGCTAAACTGATTCCAATGTTTATTCTTCCATTCATTCTTACCGTATTTATAGTATTTTGTTGGGTCATTTCTACTAGTCTGGTCAGTTTGTTCGGTATTCCTAGTTCGTTCATTGCTAAATATCGTTTGTCCCTTTTGATGCCATCGTAAGCTTTCTTGAAATCCATAAATAGTAGGTGTGTATTTAGTTTCTGTTGGTGACTTGCTGCCTGTATTTCCTTTAGTACGAAAATCTGGTCGACTACTGTTCTTCCTTTTCGGAAGCCGCACTGGTATTCTCCAAGTATATTCTCGGAGTGTTTTTTTATTTCGTTGTTTATGTAGGTGGCTAAGATTTTGTATATTCCGTCCAATAAGGCTATCCCTCTATAGTTTCCACAGTTTTCTTTATCACCTTTCTTAAAAATTGGGCAGATTATCGCTTCGCTCCATGTTGTTGGCATTTCCTCCCTTTTCCAGATTTCCTCTATTAACTCTACTACCGTGTCCTGTAGTCTGTTTCCTCCATTTTTTATCATTTCGGCTTGTATTCCGCTTATTCCTGCACTTCTATTATTCTTCAGTTGTTTTATTTCTTCTATGTCTGGTGTTTCTTCTTGCAATGAGTTCGGTTCTTTTCCTTGCTTGGTTGGTTTTTGATCGCTTGTTTCGCTCTGGTGTTTATTCAGCAGCTCCTCGAAGTATTCAGCCCATCTGTCGCTTACTTTGTTTTGATCTCCTATTAAATTTCCATGTTTATCCTTGCAGAGGCTTGTTTTAGCTTGGTATCCCCTTTTGACCCTTTTCGCTCCTTGATAGAAGTTCTTGATGTCCTTGCTTCTGTGATTTTCTTCTATTTCTTCTAGTTGTTTGGTTTGGTACTTATTTTCTTTGTTCTGCATAGGGTTTTGCATTTCCGTCTTAGCATTTCGTAATTGTGTTTGCTCTCTTCTGTCCTTTCTTGCAGCATTTTGATTCTCGCTTTCATTTTATCTTTTACTCCCCTTTCACATTTATCGTCGTACCATTTGGTCCTATTACTTTTTTGTATTATACAGGGCTCCTTCACTGTACTCACTATGGTTTTTCTAGTAGCTTCATTCTCTCGTCTATGTTTTGGGGCATGTCTTCGTGTCGTACCTTTTCCACAATTACTTCTGCGTACTTTGCTTGTTTTTATTCTCCTTCTAATGATATTATTTGTTTTTTTTGTTCGGTCTTCTTAATTGTGGTTTTTGGTATTAGTTGTGTTAGCTTAGTTCCTACCAGAAAATGATCATAGTCTAAGTCTGGTTCTTTATAGGAACGTACATCTACTCCTTCACTTTTCGTTTCTACATGGTTTATTTGGTTTGTCGTTTTCCCATCTGGTGATTTCCACGTTGCTTTATGTATGTCCTTGTGTTGGTAAAAAGTACTTTTTATTTTCATATTTCTACTCATAGCCATGTCTATCAATAGTCTTCCATTTTCGTTAGTTTTTGTGTGTAAGCTATATTTGCCTATTGTTGGTTGGTATCATTCTTCTTTTCCAATTTTTGCGATGGCGTCGCCTAGGATTATTTTCACATCAAACTTTGGTATTTTCTGGTATATTCTATCTAGCTCTTCGTAGAACTTTTCCTTCTCTACTATTTGTTTCTCTTCAGTCGGAGCATGTATATTGATTATGCTATTTTATTTATACTTTCCTTTTAGTCTTAGGTACATAGTCTGTCTGTTACAGGGGAAAAGTTTACTACTGCTGCTTTGAGAGTTTTGCTCACCATAAATCCTGTCCCTAATCTCCTATCTTTGCCTCCACTTTTGAAGAAAGTGTATTCCTTCATATCCCAGATGTCGTTTCGCGTCTGTTTTGTTTCTTGTAATGCGATTATGTCTATGTTGTGTTTCCTCAGTTGTTTTTCTAGTCCATTAATTAGTCTTTCTTCGAACGTTCCCCTCACCTTCCAGATTGCCATATGTATAGTCTTGATTGGTTTGTATTTTTTATTTGTGTCGTCTTTCTTTTTCAATTCATTCTCCATTTTTGTTTTCGTCGTCGTGTTTCCTTCCGTTTTCTTTATTGTTAGTTTTTTGTGAGTTCGTTTTTTTCGTCACACCATTTATATTTTGACCCATTTATTTCCAGTTTTCTATATCCTACTTTCGCTGTGTTACCTTTGTTTTTCTCTTCTCTGGCTATTTCTCTTAAGGTTGTTTGGGTTTTCTTGGGTTAGGTCACTATCTATGTAGATTTTTTGTTTTCCTAATTTGTATTTGTTTTTAAGTACTTCCTTCTTTTGTTCAAACACATTCTTGTATCGCCAAATTTTTTTGAAGAATGTCATCCTTTGCTTATTACTTATTATGGAACCTTAGAAAGAGTTACTTTGTTAGTTCCTCGACATCCACACCTATCGATTTTTTTAGGGTACCGGTAGCTTCCAAGGGTACAGTAGGACGATCCCTCAACCGGTTATCTAATCAATCACCACAACTAGCACCGTTTACGCGTAGAATACAGAGGGGCCGACGGAGATTCCTTCTTCCTTCTCTCTCCGGGCACCCTCTGCGCCCCTTCCGCACAAAGTAATCAGTCACAGACGGAGCAATGTGGAGGAACCGGCAGTCGGCCGGCCGCACTGGCCAAAGTAAGAACGATTTGCGCTCGGCTCCCGCCTGAACCAGCAAAAACTCGCGCGCGTTTCCTTCGCAGACAACACGCGGTTCGGTCATTCGGTTTCCGTTTCTGTTTTGGCACGCCATGCCCCAGCGGTTTCGAACCGGTAACTAGGTGAACACGTGAGAAGTTTCCAACAGTGAAATCTGAACCATTAGTGATAGATTTGTTGATCTGGCCGAAATGCTGGTGGCCTCACCTTACATAGGCTTCGACAAGATCAGCAAGAGCCGCGCGCCCAGGATTATCTCGGAGATCCGGAAGCAGGAAGCATGCCTGCCCCGGGAACAGATACGTCCACGAATCAGTGGTGAGTCCAGTTTTGAGTTTGATTTGAGGAATTTTCAGTCAGCGTTACGGACTACTCATTGCTGATGCGTTTAATTTGCATGCATTTGAATTGGTGATCAGTGGACACCTGATGGAGATGATTCAGTATCACGTACGTTATTTATCTGAAAAATGAAGCAGAAAAACAAACGACAATATTGAAGCACAGTAAGGCTCTAAAGACAATCTTGAAGCACAGTAAGGATCTAAATTCAATTTTGAAACACAATAGGACCGCAGAGATAATAGAAACATGAAATTCGTGAAGTGTGCATTATTTAGTACCAGTCATAAAAGTTATTGATAAGCTATCTATCGTATAGACACACGTACAAGGAGATACATCTACTTGCTTAATTGGTTTCTCATTTTGTTATCTCATAGCTTTATACTACTATCTGCACCTTTAGCAAAGAATGGAAAGATTGCCCCTTTGGGAAAATCAAGTTTCGTGAGATATGATAATTTTTAAACGTATTTTTTTAACAGACCTGTAACTGACAGAACCATATACCTAACCAACTGAGACTTTCAAATAATTTTTAAACGTATTTTTGAATACCTATAACTGACGTAGAACAATGTTTCCACAAAACCATGTAGATCAGATGTAGAACCAAAAGTGATAAAACCATTTTTTTTTAATTCCCATGACAGAAAAATAATTACTATGATTACTATGAAATGTTGTTATAACAACCTTTAGAGCATAGTTATGTTGCCCATGATAAGAGATTGCCAATTTTTTCTAAATAATTTATTTACCGGTTCACTATAAATCTGCCAAATAAAAAGAACTAAATAATAACTGATTGAACAAAGTCATATTTAGAGATACATTGCTCGTATTTCCTATGATCGATATGATCACCAAAATTGTACATTATTGAACACTTTATAGCTGTAGTAATTGGCTCTATATCTATTAACTGCATAATTAGTAAATAATATCCAAAAAAACAAGTACTAAAGATTATCTAACGATTATCAAGAATATCTAATATTTTAACTTTTCCTTCGGCATGTGCCATTTCTTTCTATTAAATGTTTCATTATGTTTATTTAATGACGCCTTATTTCTTCTGCTATTTCTTCTTCACACCATTCAAAAAATGATTATTAAAGTAAACTCAAGAAAACTAACCATCAACAGTGTATACCGAAGCACGTAAGTACTTCAAAAACCACTACTTCAACTACAAGTCTATGATCTATACATTATATAAATATGTATATATGATCTATAGTCATATCTATACATTATATTATTTTCTGTTTTTTCGATATTTCTGTAATGTACTGTATGTGTGTTTATCTACTGTTTTTATGTTAAAACAGTTTTCGCATGTTACTGTATTAGTGTTTCCAGATGTCATAACCATTTTTGATATTTTTCTTCACTAACATACTTTACAAACTATGTACCTACTTTGACTTGTGTATGCTGTATAGTTCTAAACACAATAATAATAATAATTATTATTATTACAATTGAGGTGAGGCGTTTATTTTAAAAAGTGCACATGTCCAAAAATCAGTTTTGTGGGAAATGTAAAAATAGTTACAGTGGAAGTTTTACTCAGAGTACTAGGAAAATAAGTCATGCTATTCTGTTGTATTTATTTCAATTTATTTTTTAAGGTTTAAAGGTATTTTAAGGTTTAAAAATAAAAATGATTTTAAATAAGAACTGTGAAACAAGACAAAAACGGGGGGAAATGTTGGAATGTAACAGGCAAGTGAAAAAAAAAACATTTGCCTGTTACACGCGACTTGTATTGTTTTTTGAGGAAACGGGTTTGTTAGTGCATAGACATTGGTCTTGAGAGCCGTTTACTGTTAATAACTCAATTTGTGCATTTTTGGACTTGTGTTGTTTTTAAAATAAACGCCTCAATTGCTCGAAAGAAATTTGCTCTCGTATAGAATTTCTCGAAAGCCGAATTGCTCAAACATTAATTCCTCGATTTGTGCATTTTTGGACTTCAATTTCTTCAACTACATTAGTTCGACTAGCGATTACTTCAACTGAAATTATTTCAACGCAGAATTACTTCAATAAGAAAATACTCCAACTAGAGACCACTTCAACTGCTAATTACTTCAACCAGAAATTATTTCAAATTGGGTTTGGTTAGGCTAGGTGATTACAAGTTGAAATAATTAGTAATTAGCAGTAGAAGAATTCTCTAGATAAAGTATTTTCCAATTGAATAAATTCTTAAACTATAAATCAAACTGTCAGGATTATATGGCTCATGCTTTGATTATTCACTGTCTTATTTCAATTGTTGTTAAGATAGTGAATGTATTTTTTGTTACAAATGATTTGTGATGATGATGATGATGATGAAAAACAATGCACCAATATTCCACAAAGCTGCAAGTTTTGATTAAACGCCAAAAAAGTTGTTTCAACCATATATTGTTACTGGTGAATTCGCTTCACCATCAAGTGATTATAATTGGTAGAAATATAAGGTTGAAATAATCAGCGAAAACTGCCATCAACTGATATCAATTGATTTCAATTCTTAAGACAACAACCGAAGTAATTAGCAGTAGAAGAATTCTCTAGATAAAGTATTTTCCAATTGAATACATTTTCGTGGAAGTATTTTCTTGTTGAAGTAATTGCAGTTAAAGTAATGTAGTTTAAGTAATTGTAGTTGAAGTATTGGTTTTTGAAGTAATCACATGGACACTTGTATACTATTACTCGTTTATATTAAACAACGAAAATTATTACATTGGTAAATAGTAACCAATGTAGCAAAGAAAACTTGTAATTGTATATGTTTTCCTCTATTGAATTTCATAAGTTAATTGTGAGTTTTAAAATTTGCTAAAAGGAACGATAATAAATGATTGTAAAAGTTGTTACATTGATAAATAACAACTGATTAGTATTTTAGTGGCTCGGGCTTCATGAATTCGCTGTTTTAACAATTGATACTAATATAAGGTTAAAACAATTGATCAGTGAAACAATAGTCAACCGTCAATTATTAGCAATTTTTAAAACAGTGAACTCACGAAAAACGATGCACCAAATATTGATACCAACATATGAGTTAACACAATGAATCAATGAAATAATGTTTAAAACAACAACTAATTACTATTGATAGTAATAGGTGAGATTATTATAATAATTGTTACAACTACCAACTTTTACCAATTGTTATGTTTGTAGATACGATAGTAAAGAACACTATAATGAAAACTTTGATGAAGGCTTAATGTAGATGTATATTTTTATTTGTTGTATCGAGTTCATTCTGAGTTTTTACAATTGCAAAAACAAATGCTAACAATGTGTGTTATTTTTATTATTCAGTATTTTTATAGCCAAGGGCTAGTGAATTAACTGTTTCAACAGTGTATACTAAATATATGGTTTAAACAATTGACCAGTGAAACAATAGTCAACCGTCAATTATTAGCAATTTTTAAAACAGTGAACTCACGAAAAACGATGCACCAAAAATTGATACCAACATATGAGTTAACACAATGAATCAATGAAATAATGTTTAATACAACAACTAATTACAATTGATAGTAATAGGTGAGATTATTAAAACAATTGATCAATAAAATAATTGTTACAGCTACCAAATTTTACCAATTGTTATGTTTGTAGATACGATAGTAAACAACGCAATGATGAAAACTTTGATGAAGGCTTAATTAAAGGCTTAAATTAGGCCTTGATAAAGCTTTTTTATTTGTTGTATCGAGTTCATTCTGAGTTTTAACAATTGCAAAAACAAATGTGTGGTATTTTTATTATTCAGTATTTTTATAGCCAAGGGCTCGTGAATTAACTGTTTTAACAGTTGATACTAATATATGGTTAAAACAATTGGTCAGTGTAACAATTGTGTTAACAACCGTCAATTATTAGCCATTTTTAAAACAGTGAACTCACGAAAAACGATGGACCAAAATTTCATAAAGCTGCAAATTTTGATTAAATACCAAAAAAAGTTGTTGCAACTATCAATTGTTACTGGTGAATTCACTTCATCATCCAGTGATTATAATTGGTAGAAATATATGGTTGAAATAATTGAACAGCAAAACCATTCTCCATCAACTAGCCACCAACTATTATCACTTAATTCCAATTCTTATGACAACAATTAAATAAATAAATAAGTTGGTACATAGTAACCAACAGATCGATGGCAACTTGTAGTTGTATTGAGTTTCATGAGTTCATTTTGAGTTTTAACAATTGCTAAAACAAACAATTACAATTAAAAATTATACATTTATTTCTGCTGCTATTGGTAATCACCGTCGTGTGGAACCTCAATTGGAAATTTCGCCTCTATATATCTAACAAACTATGTTTAAATGATTGATACATGTTTCTTGGAACAGTTAAAATATCAGGTAACTCTTACTCACAAATCGATATAAAAATGAGTAAAATGTCCATTATACACTATTTTTACTTTACTTTATTTTATTGATATGATATGATAGGAATTAAGAAGTCATAAATTTGCGGGAAGAATAAAATATCTATTGAATAAGATAATGTAATTATAATCTATAACAAAAGTAATAATTTAATTATTGCCATTTGCTTATAAAATTGATTTAACGATGATTGAAGTTGAGAACTGGCATAATTTGGGGATGATTACACTTGTGAACCCTTCCAGTTTTTTGTATTGGAAGGTGGGTGGGTGGACACACTATAATCATCCTCTAATTTGATATAGCAATAATAATAATAAAAGCAATTACTTTATTGATACGAAGTCACAAATTTTCTGGATTATAAAAATTTGTATTGACTAAGACGATCCAATTATAACCTATAACAAAAATAATAATTTAATTATTTCTCTTCTCTTATGCAATTGATATAATGATTATACCATACCTGATTTTTTTTGCTCGTCTAATTATTCATCTCTATGAATATGCTAATCACTTCATAGTGTTATTAGTAATCTGTTTCATCGCAGTTTTAATCTAATACGTGTTTACATAAAAAAATAATTACTATGTTTAGCACTCTCCGAACAATTGTACATCGAACTAAGTTTTTATATTGTTAATACAGTCCAGAATTGTATATTATATGTAAATTATAAATATGTTGTTAACATCTTAATTATGAAACGCAATACATTTTATACAGAGTGATCATTGGAACTATGGAAATTTTCGCAGCCAATAAGAAAGGCGATATTGGTGATCTCGCATTTTTTATTAATAAGATTACTGGTCACCTCTTACTAGAGCTGAAATCCACTTCTTCAATTATCTTCAAGCAAAATCTTCCACTTAAAAATTTTTCTTCCATTTCCATGTCTGCCAAAAATTTAGAAGCCGCAAACATTTTTTCTGTTTGTATCTCACACTTAAATATTTTCTAACAGTACATAGTTCATCGCTTATGGCTTTGTTATATATTATTTTTGCAAAGATAAACCTCAAAAGAAGTTTTATGACCAGAATTGGCCATTAAATCTATCTCTATGTATCTATCATGATGACTATCATTTAATGCTTTCTATCTCATGTCCACCGCTAAATCTGTACCACCTCTAGCAAAACATTGCTTCATATGTTCCTTTTTCTAAGAAGCATGCTCGACAGAAGATTACAATCAACGTACATTTCCATTTCCTCTAGCACAGCACTTGTGGTTGCTTTCTGCACTTGGCTAATAGGTGATTAACAAATGACAATGAAAATTGCATACAGCGAGAGAGAAAGTGCCTGCCAGGATTCATTGACTCGGCTTCAAAACAGATTAATAAACGCAATTATCTCTAACGCTAATCCGGCAAATTAATTACAAACGCAATTAGGCACATACGTAGTCACGGAATATTTGCAGTGCTAACAACTGGGAAGATGAGTTTATTCCAAAAATCCCAATTTTATTAATGAAACATAGTAAAGTAAATGATATACTCCTATTATGTAAAACAAAATACCTAATATATTTGGTGAGCATTAAAAATATTACAAATAACAAATAATAATTAAGAATACAGGGTGTCTACGCTAAACCGTTCGTTAAAAGTTTACGGGGTTGCCGTTGTACTAAAAATTTCAAAAAAAATCCTCGTCACACGGTTCAATCAGTTATCCTCATGTGAAATATTTTCAACTTTCTATCACTTCCGGTTCAACCGGAAGTAGCACCAACTTTCTTAATTTAACACCCCATATATTATTATATTTTTGAATTCCTCGCTTAAATTGGAATATATTTTGTAAGAACGTATGTACACTTATCTCTTTTAGTTTTCAAGAAAAAAATGTTTTTCTAAAATTTTGACCTCTAAAAGGTAGCCTGAAATCTGTCTATAACTTCTCTTAGGAATAAGATAAAATTATGAGCTATATTTCTAATTGTACCTAGAGGATGCGTCTATGAGTAAAATAATTGGAAACTGTCAATTTTGATAATAAGTGTTCATAAAATGTCAATATCTAAGTGCCCTCTTAAATATCTCGTAATTCAACTTTTTTAAATGGAATGACCCATTTTTAGCACATAGCACGATTGGGCAAAAAAATGATTACAAAAAAGTATATTACAACAATACTCCTATAGCAAGTATTATTTTGGATTATTTCGAAGATTACTTTTTCGTCGCATTTCTGCAGGGTATAATTTCGCATTTCGATGACAAATAATTTATGATATATTGATGAAATTATCGATTATAAATTCGCTGATTAAATTATTAGTTGCGAAAATGCACCTTATTATATTCTTTAAAAAATATCGGGATTTAATATAGTTAATATAGTTTTATTGTTTAATAGTTTTACTGTAAATTTTATATTTGTAAATAAGATTTTATGTGTATTAAAATTACAGGTTTTGTCAAAAATAAAAAAAAGTATCCTTGCCTCTAATAGTAATAATTCAATCATTTATTACAATTTCTCAAAAATTATTAATTGCAAAAAAATTGTACATTATCAACCTAGTAGACTGTGAGATTATTTTAACTCTGAACATAGTATAGTCAATACAACGTCCCTATGTTCAATTTAAAAAAAAACACATGTCAGCAATTTGCGAGTATTAGCTATGCAACCAATTATACCATAAACCTGTAAAATATTATGTCGAGCTAGCTGTCATTTAAGATCATTCAAGTCAAGTCAAGTCATTTCTGTGAAATTTATTGTCTACCATGCAAATCAGAGCATAAGTAGTGTGCATGACGTTTTTCAGTCACTTATCTTCTTATCCCGATAGCCAACTCCATCGATGAGAACAATTTTTAACATTATTTAAAAATTTAACAACATCATAAACGAATTAGAACAAATGAGTAATCAAGTAATAAGGAAGAGGTAAGGAATGATAACGTTATTTTAAAATGTATACGAAATGGCCACCTTCACGTTATAGACAATATGCCACCTTATTGTAAAAACCTTGAACAGCATTTCTAATGAAACTGGGATCTTGCTCATTGCAAGCATGCCTTATCAGATCCTTTAGTTCTTCAATATAATTTATTATAATATTATTATAAATTTTAGTTTTTAGGTGCCCCAAATCTTCCTATCCAACGCTCCGCAAAAAGCTCATGTATATAACATCCTATCATTGCAGTGGAAAGTTAGGCTCCATCTATTTGAAACCAGACATCATTGACATTCAAGTTTTGGATCTGTGGAATTATTTGCGAACGAAGTAAGACTAAGAAGGATTTAGAATTTAAATTTCCGTCGATGAAAAATGGGCGAATTAACGTATTATTAATAACACTTGCCCATACATCAGCCCTACTGTTGTATTGAGTCCTTGTTAAATTTTGGAAGTGCGTATTAGTCCTTGACCAATATCTGCAAGGAAAGGAATTACAAAGAAAGAGGATATGATAAATCAATAGAAACTAACTGATAATTTTGAGAAATTACTTCACCATCAAATGTAAATGATGCTTCGTCTGTAAATACTATTTTTTCTAATATTGTTATTTATTAAATTATACATCACTACACAAAAAAAATCTTTTAATTATGTCATCATTAGTTACTAGATGGTGATTTCTAAATTTGTAAGGTTTATTTAGCCCCAACATTGAAATTATGTCGGTATGTGATAGCTGTCATATTTTCTAATGCAACTATCCAAATTTGTCAAAATTTAGACTGCAAATGTCAATATCTACCTTTTTTTTGCAAGTAGAATAATTAAAATTTGTCATTTCGATCAACATCTGTCAATGTTCATCAAGTTCTGAATAAAAAATCAAGTTTTTCGATTGAAAAAATCAAAATCTGACTTTTTCATCGCAACTATCAAAGTCCGTCAACGTATTATCATTAGTTGAAATATAAAATAGCAACTGTCAAAATCTGTCAAATTTTCGAAGCTTAGTCATCAAATATGTACATCTTTCAATTTAAATTGTTGAAATTTTAATAAATTACCGGCCAATTAATTTCAGTTGAATTAATTTCAATTATTACAATGCAAGTGAACATTCCTCTGATTTAACATAAACACTGAAATTTCAATAATATAAACACCGAAAGTGTGAATATAGAATTTCAAACGTAATGCAATATGTTCAATTTTCAATTTAAATTGTCCTATTTTTAAGTCATTACCTGCCAATTTATATCTATTGAATTAATTTCAATTTTTATAATACCAGGTTATAAGGCGCAATATAGGTTAAATCGGCCCTGTATAAAATAGTACTCATTTATATATTTAGTTATTTTATCATAAACATTTTTCAACGTAGAATACGATTAATAAAAGAGTATGAGAGGAGCAATTGAAATTACAGCAATATTTAAATTCTTTAAAAACCTTTCTGACAGAAGAAGACGAAACTCCAAAGTATGTTTTCTTCTGCATAGCATTAGATGTTTAACATCTAAACTTTACATTAACTTAACAGTTAACAACAACATTAACTTTTTTTCTATTAAGACATAGTTTGTTCTAATTCGTTTGTGGTGTTTATACTCAACGCATATGTGGTTGGTAAAACTTAAAATAATGGTAAAAATTGTTCGCATTGATGGAATAAGTCTATTGGGATAAGTGACTGAAAAAACGTCACGCACATTTCTTATGAACTTTCTTATGATTTGCATGGTGTAAATGCATTATTTGTGTCTTTTCTTCTGTTAAATACATTTCTTTAATGTATTTTAGCGCAATAATGTTCAAACAACTTGATAATTCTATTTATTTTGATTACCCTTCAAATTGTTATTCTGACGTTATCTTGGTCACTTGATAACATCCACGCATTGACCTGTGTTTTTTATTTTAATTGAACATAGGGATGTTGTATTGACTATGTTCATAGTTACAAATATGTCACGGTATGCACCACACTGGATTTTCAATGTTAATTATTGACCTATGTATAAGCCTCCAGGTGGTGCAAAAATAAATTATGTTGGAAAAAACCCGCAATTTTTGATAAAAAGTTGCGAAAACTTTAAGTAACAAATGTAATAATACGATAACAAATTCCCTGATTATTTCTGCGGAGCGATGAGCTTTTAAGTTTTGTATATGGAGAAAACGGTGTAAAATTTCTAATTACAATACTGAAGATTTATAATTGTGGTAAATTGGACGTGTAATGAAGAAATCTCGGGCCTGGTTAATTACGGAGAGAAAATGGCTAAAATGCTCATTATCATGTAACCGTGGATGAGTTTCTTCTAGGATAGAAGAACGTGCCTGTCAGGATTAAATATATTTCCTCGTAAAATGTGACTGAAACTCATGATCCTTGTAATAACAATAAATTTCAATAAACAGCCAAGACCAAAGGTTAACACGCAAAGATCATATCATATGTAAAAATAATAAATTTAAAAAAAAAATGAGTTCAGTAATTTCTAATATCCTGGCCATTATAAGGCAAAACGTGCTACCAATTTGATATAATATTTGACTACTGACTGTTATTATGTTGCTACCAAAATGATTGCTATTTTACTTCGTTTCGAACAAAAAAACTGAAATCTAATTATTGTTACTACAAAATTATTATAAATAAATAAATCTAACACTAGTACTTTTTTTTATGGTACAATAGTTGCATATGATATCTTCATATTTTATCTGAAATCAACGATTAGATAAATAATCTTGCTGGCTTAGTTTCCCAACTCACATGTCGTTGTTTGCGCACTGAATCATTTCGTAAGCCTCTCTTGTACTAGGCCGAACCCGCATAGAGCGTTTTGTTTGTGCCCAGATGTGCTTATCTTAATACAATCGGGTGTACAGAGTCTAAACACAATGGACCAGCACCCAACCCAATATTTATCCGTGCCTTGGCGAGACACGCATTGGAAAGGACACGAGAAGACGCGATGATCACCCTAATATAGGTCAAACGGTCTCGGATTCAATAACGTCTATTCCTCTCACTAAACAGCAATCGCCTGTAATCAAGTAGTAAAGCGAAATTGAAGCAGATTTGGATAAGGTTTTATTACTGGGACAATTTTAGATAATTATTATCCTTGGTCTCAAACCAGTGATGTAGCTTCATCTATTGTAACATATATTTATGATGTAAAAATAATCAAATAGCAAATGACTCAAATTGATGTTTTTGTAACAACGGAATAGGGCGTATAGGCCACCGCTCTATAGTTTCTGGAGCCGAATTACGTGGCAAAAAGTAAAATAATATGTTTTATTAGAAACAAATGGTCTTAACTAGTTCTATGGTAATAAATAAGAAAATTAAACAATTTTGTATTAGTACAACATACAGTGCACCCCAGAATTGACTTCACGATAGATATAATTAACTGATTTTTTAGTACATATTTTTTTAATCTTTGCTGAGAGTCTACCCACTTCACACTGTATGCAATAACATATAATAAATAATTTTCTACACAAGAAATCTCATATTTAACTATCTAATTCTAATTCAAAGATGTCTAATTCAGCAGTAGGCATGATTTCTTCTAAAAGTATAGTCTCCAAATCAATTTTTTTACATGTTCTTCATCTTCATCTGTTTGTTTATGGCTTGGTTTGGATTCGGTTCTAGAAGTAATCTGATAACTTCAGAAGGCAGGGGCAATTTCTTTTGACGACGTACACGATCTTCTGCATGTATGGATGATATCAAACGATCTGATGTGTCCATTTCTCGGCAAAAAATGTCTTGCAAATTGTTTTTTCTACTTGTTTTTCTGGCATGGAATTGCCTATCAGATTTATAAATTTTGTTTCTTCCTTCCGACCCTTCCTCTCCAAAGTAACCCACCGGCAATACGGTATTTTCAATAATTTGTCTGCCATGAATTAAAATTTTGTGGACAGTTGTTGGCATGGCGTACCAAGAATATATGTACATAAATAATCTTGCCGTTTCATGGTAATATGTCTCAAATTTTATAGGGTCAATTTGTAAACTACATGATAAACAAATTAAAATTATTTTAAACCTTTGAATTAATTCTTCACTGACATCTGTAATTTCGGAAACAAATTTTGTATTGCTAAACGCTCGACGGCTGGTATTTCCGTCGTTGGTACTGCCAAACCCGTTGGATTTGGGTTTATCGACAACTAGATGCAGCTTTTCCAAAAATCGTTGTTGAACAAGTTTCTTTCTCTCTTTTAAAATTTCCTAATTTTGATCCCCTCGAACTTCCTACACACACAAATCATATCTATACGATATATAAACTATGCACTCGAAAGAATCTAATCCATGCATGTAAAAAGCTTGCTCCAAACTGCAAAGTATTTGCTTTTGGCTCAAATATTTTTGTCGTTCCAAAATGTTCTATTTCCAGCATCAGTCTTGGCGTAGCACCACATATGGGACAAGCTCGACTTGACTTTGTTCCGGTCAATGTATTTAATATTTTACCGTCAATTAAAGTCATATATAATTTATATTTTATTTTTATGACTTTGTCTTCTATCAAACATATTGTTAATACTTCAAGGATCTCAATTTCGTTATCAATATTTTGCTTCTCCTTTAAAATGTGCTCCAATGTTTCTATTACGTACTCTAGTTTGACTGGTCTACAAAAACGTACCGATTGTGGAGTGCGATTGTTCCATAAAATTGTTTCATTCAAGGTTTGCAAGCGAAGAGGAAAACATGTTGTTGTAAACAAAGAGTTGTCAGAATGAGTACCAAACTTTTGTTTATAATTTGATTGACCACTACTTTCATCGAAGCCATAACTGAAAATTATTTCTGCGTCTATTTCTGTAACCTTAAGCATTTCCATGTGACTCAAAATAACCTCTCTTTGCAATTCAACTATACGTCTACTTGTGTGCTCCAGAACAGAATCAAATGGAACGTCTGCCTTAATATCGATAACATTTATGCCAATTGGTCTACATTTTGATTTACAAAGCCACACTTGTTTGTAACCAAGATAAATGTCGCATCCCTTTGAAAGAGCACCCTGCCTGATGTCCAAATATTGCTGTTTACTTCAATTACTATTTATAACAAGTTCTAAGGCTTCTTCGGCGGTATATTTTGACATCTCTTTTTTGAGAGTAGAAATAATTTTCCGAATTTTGGATGGTCGAGATGGACTTATGTTTACTTCCTTCAAAACGGCCGCTAAATCATGTTTGCCTTGATGTCGTGCTGCCGAGGATGCAGCTTGTACCAATAAAGCGCATTCATGATTTTTTTCCTTGGATAATTGTGAAGCTTCTCTCCGTTGTGATTGGCTTGTTTTTACAGAAAATGGAAGAGTGGGTCGACCAAAAAAATGTCGAAAGCGTGGGTTTGCCTCCTTCAACAATAAAGTTTACATCCAGCCAAGCAAAATTTGTCCTCTTAAAATATTCTACTCGTCGATAAGCTCGATTGTACATTTCTTCAAAATTTCGGGACAAACGGCCTATTTTTGCAAAAAGTTCTCCTTCATTTGAGGGCATCAAGGGTTCTCCAATAAGTGTTTTAATATAATCTACAATTTTTCGGAACTTCTCCTCTTTATTCGTGCTTTTCAGCCAAATTTCGAATAGGTTTATCATTTTGAACACATGCATTGCTAGAAAAAACAACAATTTGCCATGCTTATAGCAGAAAATAGCAACGTAAGTTTAATATTTTTAACTTCTTAAAATAAGGCTTAAAACCTGTATGCAAAAATAAATCCCGCCAAGCCCCGCCATTTTTTTTATAAGTCAAGTGAAACTTTACAAATGATATATTAGGAAACCACAAACATCGATATTGATTAAAATTAATTTGAACCATTAAAAATCAACGAACGGGGTTAAGATTTTACATACTAAATAAACATACCTGAGAGAATAATATAAAAATTACTGCACTTTGCTAAACGTGTCGTCGATAGACAAATGTGTGACTAATGACAGCAAATTAAAATGCCAACTTGCAGTTATTTTCATCGATAACTGGATCAGTTAAAGGGACTGTGCACGTGATTACATTGTAGTTTGGAATGTTTAGCATCTGTTATTATGTCCAAAAATTCGCTTTCTTACAATCGAAAAAAATACTTTATGCCATGTAATCGGGCTCTAGAAACCATAGTGCAGCGTTAAGGCGAGTTCTCACCAATCAAGTTTAATTGATCGATTATAGTTGATCAACAAAAGTTGAATAAAAACTAGAGTTTAAAGTTGATCAACTCTATTGAATCTAAGGTCTTCATTATAGGCGCGATCTCACGAATCATGTTTAATTGATCGATTGTAGCTGATCAACAAAAGTTGAATGAAAACTATAGTGAGAACCTTTGTTTCAATATAGTTGATCAGTTTTAAACTATAGTTTTCATTCAAGTTTTGTTGATCTACTACAATCGATCAATTAAACTTGATTCGTGAGAACATGCCTTGTAGTTTTCATTAAACTTTTGTTGATCAACAACAATCGATCAATTAAAATTGATTCGTGACACGCGCCTTAAGAATATATTAAGTTGATAGAAGCGAATTTGGAAGGTACTTTAAAACTATTATAATAAAAGGTATAAGACATCATTGCCTTAGTTGCATAAAGAAGCTTTTCGCAGATTTGATTAAATAGCATAATTCATTAAAAAAAATCTGCAATGCTTTATAGGATATAGTTTTTTTGTACATTTATTTTCTATAAATAAAGTTTATTAATAATATAACGAATGTATTCATTATAGGTAAAGTTAACGCTTAAAACAACCTGTGGTATGTCCGGCAGATAACTTAACTTCACCTTATCCTTGACCGGTACTTCTCATGATCTATTTTACAATACTTTGAAATTACTGTAATAAAACGAATGTAAATATAAATAATGAATGAGAGACGAGTGAAAGAAAATATAAAATATAAAAAAATTATTATATACCTTATTTTCGACCGGTACTTATGGTTTATTTGAGAAAAGTTGCTTGGATGCGAGTATCTCCACTTTTCTGTTTATTGTGGATTAAAAGCTACACATTTTTTCTACGTTTCTTCCGTATATTATTGCAAGGGGGAACCCCTGCAAAAAACGTCATGGGTGGAAGACTCCTGGCTTACCTTCTTTGTATACAGAAAGTATCACTTTGATGGCATTGTGGGGCTTAAACTGGCAGCTGTTGTTGGTCCGCAGACGGGCCATTAAGTAATTTTGTTTACCAGAAGTAGGCCGAGTGAAAAGATAGCCGTCGGGATGTAACAACGGCCTTGGAGGCTATTATTGTTATTATTATTATCGGACAGGAGGCACACAATCACTGCGGTATTATTATCAAACAGGAGGCAGACAATATTTTCAATGTACTCCCAAATTATATCCCATAATTATACAGGGCCAAGACACGGATATTACACCGTTATAATGATTATTATTATTAATTACTAAATAATTGTTAATAAAAATAATATTTTATGTACAATGTTATCCCGCTTAAAGCGACACTTATTTTGTACATTATAAACGCTATTTTAAGTGCAATACTAGTCTGAACCAGCTATTATTGTTATTATTATTATTATTTGTTTATTTAAGGTCTTCAAGAAGCGATCTATCACATTTCTAAATGTTACCTTTACGGATTCACTACATTCATTATTATCGGATTGATGAGGCTGATACATGACGAAACTCCATGTTAATATATAAATAAAACACAATTGGTGTGATTTTCACAAAATATTTAATGTTTTACTTCGACAATTGTTTCGCCACACAGTGGCTTCATCAGGCAGATGAAAACTGAGTTTTAATAATAAGTTTTCATCTCCCTGATGAAGTCACTGTGTGGCGAAACAATTGTCGCAGTACAACATTAAATATTTTGTGAAACTCACACAAATTTTGTTTTATTTATATATCATTCATTATTGTTATTATTAAGGATTCTTTTTTATTATACGTTTACGCTTGTCGCCAGTGAAAGGTATTACCGCAATATTATTATAGCATTGTGTAGTATTTGACCTATATTGTTAATTATTATTATTTATTATTATTATTATTTAATAATAATGATAATAAACGTGTTTATTTCTAGGGTATCGACAATACATTATATACATAAAAAATACAAACTTCACAGACCATACCTACATACAAATATGTTTAATACGGATTTATTAGTATTATTATTATTATTATATTGGCAAAATTATCATGCCGGAAACGGCTATTAGTCGCTGTGATATGTAGGTTTTCACGTCCACCAAGGATATTAGCGTTTGTGCTATTGAGCAGATTTGATAAGCTTATCCGAAAGTGAATGAGTTTTAAACGTAATTGCGTCTATTGTTTATAAACAGCTTCGACAATTGTGCTCAATACTATTCTTTAGGTCAATGAAATTCGTGTGTAAGGTCTTCGCACTCGGCTATGTAAGAAATAAAACTTTATAACACTAATTAGATATTATTAATTAAGTGCCTGGATTTGATGTATTTAGAATAATTATAATAACTTAGAGTATACGGTATAATATTCTAAAATTTCAATTATTTAACCTAGTAACACATACCTATCATAGAACGCCATAAATAATTCCCCATGCAAAAATTTCTATACACAATTCACAAAACGCCAAAGCTTTCTTGAAAAATTTTCAAATCGGCAACAATTTCCATTCATAATTCTCAAAACACTAAAAAAATTTGACATGTATGGCATTAAAATGCCATTGCATTGGAGAATGATTTTTAAAATTAACTTTTGCTTCATAGTTTTCCATAAACATAACATAATTGTACGTCAGCCAAATCTCCATAACTTCTATATGTATATGAAATTTTCAAAATAATATTACCTACCCCCAAAAACAAAATATATTTATACATATTGCACGTACATAAAAAACAAAAACATACCAATGCAGCGAAAATTTAAATAAAAAACTCAAAACGCCTCAATTCTATAATAATTCTAAATCAACCAAAAACTTTATAACCAAAATTCGAATGAATTCTTAAATCAATCAAAGTTTATATAAATAATTCTCAAAAACTGCGAAATTTCGATAAATCATGTTATGCCAAAAATTATATAAATAACCTTCAATTTTGAAAATAATTCAGCAACAAAAACTTCTGTAAATGATTCTCAAAACTTTAAATCTAAAATTTCAATTATTTAGTCTAGTGACCCCTACCAATAATAATACTCCGTAAATAATTTTGCTTCATAGTTTTCCATAAACATAACATAATTGTACGTCAGCCAAATCTCCATAACTTCTATTTGTATATGAAATTTTCAAAATAATATTACCTACCCCCAAAAACAAAATATATTTATACATATTGCACGTACATAAAAAACAAAAACATACCAATGCAGCGAAAATTTAAATAAAAAACTCAAAACGCCTCAATTCTATAATAATTCTAAATCAACCAAAAACTTTATAACCAAAATTCTAATGAATTCTTAAATCAATCAAAGTTTATATAAATAATTCTCAAAAACTGCGAAATTTCGATAAATCATGTTATGCCAAAAATTATATAAATAACCTTCAATTTTGAAAATAATTCAGCAACAAAAACTTCTGTAAATGATTCTCAAAACTTTAAATCTAAAATTTCAATTATTTAGTCTAGTGACCCCTACCAATAATAATACTCCATAAATAATTCTCAAGGCAAAAATTTCTATAAACAATTCTCAAAACGCCGAAGCTTCCTTGAATAATTTTCAAATCAGCGATAATTTCCATACATAATTCTCAAAACACTAAAAAATTTGGACATAAATGGCATGAAAGTGCCATTGCATTGGAGAATAATTTTTAAAAGTAACTTTTTCTTCATAGGTTTCCATGAAGATAACTTAATTGTAAATCACCAAAATTTCCTTAGTTTTATTTGAATATGAAATTTTCCGATTAATTTGACCTATCCCCCAAAAACAAAATATATGTATAGATATAAAATATACACAAAAAAGTAAAACATATAAATCCAGCGAAAAACAAACCAAAGCGCCATAATTCTATAAAAATTCTAAATTAGCCAAAATCTTTATAACCAAAATTCCAATGAATTCTTAGATAAATCAATTCTCAAAAACTGCGAAATTTCGATAAATCATGTTTTGCCAACAATTCTATAAATAACCTTCAATTTTGAAAATAATTCAGGAACGAAAATTTCTGTAAATGATTCTCAAAACTCTAAATCTAAAATTTCAATTATTTAGCCTAGTGACCCCAACCAAACATAATACTCCATAAATAATTCCCAAGGCAAAAATTTCTATAAACAATTCTCAAAACGCCAAAGCTTCCTTGAATGATTTTCAAATAAGCGATAATTTCCATACATAATTCTCAAAACACTAAAAAAATTGGACAGAAATGGCATGAAAATGCCATTGCATTGGAGAATAATTTTGAAAAGTACCTTTTTCTTCATAGGTTTCCATAAAGATAACTTAATTGTCAATCACCAAAATTTCCTTAGTTTTTATTTGAATATGAAATTTTCCAATTAATTTGACCTATCCCCCAAAAACAAAACATATTTATCCATATAAAATGTACATAAATAACTAAAACATATCAATCCAGCGAAAATTTATATAAAAAAAAATCAAAACGCGAAAATTCTATAATAATTCTAAATTAGCCAAAAACTTTTTAACCAAAATTCCAATGAATTCTTAAATGAATCAAAGTTTCTATAAATTATTCTCAAATACTGCGAAATTTCGATAAATCGTGTTTTGCCAAAAATTCTATCAGTAACCTTCACTTTTGAAAATAATTCAGCAACGAAAATTTCTGTAAATGATTCTCAAAACTTGATATCTAAAATTTCAATTATTTAGCCTAGTGACCCCTACCAATGATAATACTCCATAAATAATTCCAAAGGCAAAAATGTCCATAAACAATTCTCAAGCTTCCTTGAATAGTTTCCAAATCGGCGACAATTTCCATATACAATTCTCAAAGCACTAAAAAATTTGGACACAAATCATACATCATCTTTGCCAAATATTCTAAAAGTAATACCTAAAACTGATGAATAATTCAACCAGGGACTTAAATAATTAATTAAATGTATTCACGTACGTGCAAACATGTGTCAAATGATCAATATCTATTAAATTGACAAAACTTCTGTAAATATGCCTCAATTCTAAAAATAATTCTCAAAGCAATAAACATTTCTTCAAATATTCAATTCAACTAAAAAAAACAATTATCTAGCCTAGACCAGTCATAAAACTTAAAACAAAATAAAAACAAATAAAAATTGACCAAAGTGAAAGCGCCAAAAATTCTAAAATTATAAAAGTGCATTTCAAAGAAAGAGCCGTTGCATAGGATGGAAATTGAAGTTGGCGGTCCTGTATGGTTTTACACTGTATGTATTTATTTGTACACGTTAAAAATACGATATGCACGAAGCGAAAATCAAATTTTTAAAGTGTTTTACAGTGGTCCTTGGGACAGTTATTATTTTTAACCACAGCATCAGAATTAGGCCATCGTTAAATAATCAAAGAAATCTTAGTGAAAATAGAAACATAATACTGGAAATGATAATAATTTAATCAGTACAGTGTGGGTCAGCGCTCCTTGGTGACGGTTATTATTACTAGCTTCCGCAGCAGAAGTAAGCCGTCGTTAAATAAACAAAACAAATGGTAATCAAACATATTTAAAATAATAGCAACGATAATAGTTTAATTATTGCAAGCGTAACAAACATTTGTTTTAAATATTAGTAACACCATCGGTATCTGTAATAGTTAATTACGTTATTAGTCTGGCAAATTACGTATTACAGTACGAATGATAAGTTTACGGACGAGGCGACGCAGGAGGCGAGTTCGGAATTACGAAATAAGTACTGTAATACGTACTTTACGGCAGTAGAATGTAGAAGGGTTTATATCAAACTGTCGACGGGTTTTATGTCTGTTTATTAATTCGATATATTATTATTTCACTATTAACTTTTTGTAAAGTAGACCATGTTAGGATCTGTCAAGTTACGTATTACAGTACGAATGGTAAGTTTACGGACGAGGCGACGCAGGAGGCGAGTTCGGAATTACCAAATAAGTACTGTAACGTACTTCACGGACTAGACAGTCGAACGGTTTTTATCATAACTGTCGACGTGTTTTATGTCGGTTGATTAATTCGGTATATTATTATCCATTCACTATTAACTTTTAGTATAGTAGACCATGTTAGGGTGACATTTATTTTGGCACGATTTAGTTACGCACCGTAATTTTGATTTGAGTTCTAATTACAAATGACTCGTAACTAAACTAATTGTAAATTTGTGCTCAGTTATCCTTTAATTAGTTTATAGCTCCTTTACAGATAAAATTAATAAATAAATAAATGCGAAGTATTGCGAAGTTGTTAACAATATTTTCTGATATAATAGTCGCTTTCCCGTTGAATTGATCAATATGATATGATGAATTTGATGAATATTTTTCCCACGCAAATAATATTGTAATATTCTTAATAACGTTAATCGTATACGTTATACGTTAATCGTATTCATAGAGAATCAAGAATAGTGTGTTATATTTTATCTTTCGTGTTTTATTTTGCTATAATGTAGTTTCAAAAATATATCTGTCAATATCTGTCAAACTGACGTTTGTCAACCTTTCCTGCTTCAAACATTATAAAGATATAAAAATCAACAATGTTGCTTAGCAACACTTTCCGGACTAGCGATGTAATGTTCCATTTGCCTGCCTAATAGGATACATACTGTATAAAATAAAAATAAATAAAATAATAAAAATAAAATTAGCCTCCCACTAATAGGCACAGCTTTTATTCTCACCCAAGGCAATATTAAAATTGTTCTGTATCTCAGTTGTCTTATCTATGACATCTTGCAAGAAATTTATCATGATAAAATGAATGATATCATATTTTATCGCCTTAAATAAAACATACATAGTAATATGTCCATAAAATAGCGCAATACCAAATCATTCATCCATGTACTATTAAGTCCATGTGATTACTTCGAAAACCAATACTTCATCTAAGTGCAAAGTGCTGAGGGGCTTTAAGGAACCTACCCAGCAGAAGAAAAAAAAAACTTCATCTACAATTTCTTCAACTGCAATTATTTCAACAAGAAAATACTTCAACGTAGAAATTCTTGAACTGTAAAATAAAACTAAAACTTTCGACTAAAATAATACAACTCGAAAATATTTTAACTTTAACATACTTCAACTCGAAGTAGCAGTTGAAGTAATGTAGTTGAAATAGTGGTTTTTGAAGTACTTACGTATTATTTAAAGCTTAGGCTTCTGAATAATAATCGTGAATTAAATTTTTACTCTTGACTAAATGCAAGAGAAAATTCATAATAAATTTAAAAAAAACTGAAAATTCTAGATTCCTTCAAGTTCATAAAAATTTAAAGAAGATATAGACACAACTTCCAAAATTAATTCCTTGTAATAAAACCCATCGGACTAATTAAATGATTCCATTTTTATAATAATAACTCATGTTTAGTAGGATTCTTTATTATATTAATAATTATAAGTAATAAATTATAATAAATTTTTTTAAGGAATGTTTCCAATTTAAATCAAATTTAAATCAAAAATTGCTTTAGGAGTTGTGCCGTTCCTTTGGCTAGTACTATAATTCACTTTTCGTACAAATTCTAACTCTGTAAACGTCATTTAAATAAGGCATTTTAAATTTATTTTGAGTTAGCAAAAATTAAGGCAAAAATTGCTTTTGGAGTTGTCCCGTTTTTTGTCCAGTACTATAATTTCAGAAAATGTAATTTTATAATAGTTAAAATATTCAACGAAGTTTGTCAATAACAATGAAAATCTAGAAATTGACTTACCTACTTACAAATATCAGAAAAGAAAAGGAAAATTAAAAAAAAATCAATACGCAATCAAGATAATTAAGAAAATAATAATTATAAGTAGGTATCATAAATTTTGTAAGGGATGTTTCCAATTTAAATCAAATTCATCAAATTTCATAAGCATAATTTCCAAATAAATTCAAATAATTTCAAAATTATTAGTAAGCCTTGTGTATTACAACGAATATGGAGATTTTACATAAATACTCTACAATTGAAGAAATTATTATTAATTTTAAGTACTAGGCAGTACTAGACAAAAACGAGACAAGTTTGTGATACTGTGATACTGTGATACTGTGTGTTTGTGATACTTTTCCCCACCTAAAATTCGTCTGTTAAGCGCTTCATAGACCAGATCACTCTTCTTCACAGATCACTCTTCTTCACTTTTAGTACAAATTCTAGCTCTGTGAACGTCATTTAAATGAGGCATTTTAATTAGCAAGTTAGAGTTAGCAAATATTAAGGCAAACATTGCTTTAGGAGTTATTTTGTCCAGTACTATAATTCCAGAAAATGTAATTTTATAATAGTTAAAATATTCAACGAAATTTTGTCAAAAACAATGAAAATGTAGAAATTGATTACCCACTTACAAATATCAGAAAAAAAAAGATAATTTTAAAACACTTTTGTGATACTGTACTCTTCCCCACCTGAAATTCGTTTGCTAAGCGCTTCATAGACCACCCTTCTTCACTTTTCGTACAAATTCTAACTCTGTAAACGTCATTTAAATAAGGCATTTTAAATTTATTTTGAGTTAGCAAAAATTAAGGCAAAAATTGCTTTTGGAGTTGTCTCGTTTTTTGTCCAGTACTATAATTTCAGAAAATGTAATTTTATAATAGTTAAAATACTCAACGAAATTTTGTCAAAAACAATGAAAATCTAGAAATTGACTTACCTACTTACAAATATCAGAAGAAAAAATGTTCTAAATGTTCATAAAATGTATCTTGAAAATGACAATTATTAGTAAGTCAGTGCTGCCAATACATTGAGTAAATTCCACCCTAGCCCTGGTTTAAAATACCCTAAATCTATTCAGAGTTATTAACTTTTGAATGGTTCGCATTACCTTAAGGAAACAATACAAAATTAGGCTCTATACGGAAACACATTACCCTATAAAATCCCATAATTATTATTAACACTAAATTGAAGCCGATTGTAAAACAGACCCTAAATCTATTATGGTAATATATTCATGTTAGCCTTATACCAGACACTCCAATTGAGTTAATGGCAACTATGTAAATACGTTAATATTGAATACTAAAAATATAAATCTACATTCTTTTGCACACATGTAACTTTTTGCTCCGCATAAACAGTTTTATCTTTTACACTTGGATATTTATTTAGCTGGCATTATAAATCATTTCTGTTTTTTTTACCCAAATTGTTCACAAGTTATTTTCGTCTGCAGACGAGCTTATCTATTTCATCCCAGAAACACCATCGCTGTGTACACTTAAATTAGTAATTGTAGACGAGACTTGCCAGCCTCAATAGCGTCGTAGTTAAATAAGTCTCCGCATCGCAATAGAGAAGCATAGGAAGTCCTGAGTTCGAGCCTCTTTGTGCAGAGCATGGCCATTGACAGGTGTCATTATACTGGGTGTTTCAAGTTTTACCGCCCAGCCCTAAATGGCCACTTCTAATAGGGATAAAATGTCTACAGTGTGAAAATTAAGTAGCGGATAAATTCGGTAACTCCATTAATGTATATGAGAGAGAAAAAATAATCTAAATGGGAGATATCGATATATATTACTGCACATATGAAAATATTTTTTTCTGACTTAGAAAAACAAAATTTTAAAAGTTATGACGTCATTAATGTTTTTTTTAAATGACAACCTACATTTGTAATTTTTATTTCGGTTATTTCGGTTTTTAATCTGTTTTCAACCACACAACATTTTGAAATATTTTCCTATGCGCAGTAATTTATCTCCCTTTTAGATTTTTTCTTCCGATACACATTAACGGAGTTACCGAATTTATCCGCTAATAATTTCCACACTGTATATTTAATGTATACAATTATGTATTAATGAAGAACAATATTTGCCAATAATTTTTTATTACAACCGCCAGGCAGTTTTTTTGGTCTTTTATACGTAATTGACCGCTTATTTATTTGATTTTCACGAAAGTGTACTTTTACTCAATTCTACATTTTGCTGTGCAAATTAAATTAAAAATACACATTCCGTTTTTGATACAAATGCAAGTTGATATTGTGGCGCTAATATTTACGGCGGACTTGTAAAATGTGTTTAACAATAGATGTAACGATCCTTACCAATCCTCTCGTCTCGAAACCTGCCATAAAACTGGTCAATTGCTGTTCCGATACCAAAAACTGTGCAATAGAGAATTGCACAGTTTGTGGCCCTGTAAAACTGATTTTACAGGGCCGCATTTGGAATCTTCACTTTAGTTTGCAGGTCATTGGAAACGTATTAAATAACTATTAATTGTTAATACTTAGAATTTTGTAAACATCATTTGGTGTACGAGTAAAGGTTCATTCAAGTTTGCGAATTTGAACAGCGAACAGTAATTTTATATAAATTAATCATGAATTCAAATATTCAATTGAAGAGATTTAAAATTCATAATACATCTCTGAAAAACCAGAGGCACAGGGATTAGTTTATTGCAGTACCCGATTTGTGTCATCGCCCCAATGATTGCCATTTGACTTTTGAAATTGTAATTTATGATCTCTTTGGGTTAGTAGTATTAAAGTGACTTTAATTTGAAATCTAATCGATTTTTTTAAATTTTAATTTCATAAATAGTTTTCTTAATTCAAAGGATACAATTGGGTATATGTCATAATATATATCATAACAATACATAATATCATATCCTTAAGTAATGATTACAGATAGGAAAATATGCACAATAAAATGTGACAAATATGCACTATCATATGCACGAAAAATAGTGAATATATGCACTAGAAAATGAAAAATATGCACTATGTATTGAATTATTTTTTACGCAAATTCTAACTCTGAGAACGTCATTTACATGAGGCATTTTACATTTTTTGAGTTAGAAAAAATTAAGGCCAAAATTGCTTTAGGAGTTTTTTTTGTCTAGCAGTATAATTCCAGAAAATGTAATTTTAAAAGATCGCGGAATATTTGTTGATTGTTAATTTAGTGTAATAATAAGTAGAAAAAATATGATACATTCACTGATATGCATGTTAGAAGCTGTGCATTTTTCTTTTTTGTCGTTAAAATCTCTCGCATACTTATCATACAGTGACAAAATGTTGTTTCAAAATATTTGATCGATTGATCGAAAGATGTGAAGTGGGTGTTTATTAAAGCTAAGTGTATTAAAGCTAAGTGTTTTTTAAGGATCTTCAACTGAAAAATGTTCTTGCTATCTAAAATATATCTATATCAAAATCCGCAGAATTATCTTCTAAACTATCTATGATGGTTTAAGAGAATCAAAATTGGTAGCATAAAAAACAGCTGTACTACAATCGTACATTAATATGACTTTATGCACACAAAATTTAATATAAACTTACGAAATCCTCATTTTTGTTTTCAATACCGTCAATATTTAAATTATTTCTATCGAAATTTCAATAATTGTTGTTAATTTTAGTATATTTTAGTTATAACTATTAAAGATAAATTCTTTCTGTCTGAATTACGGTCAAAACTTCATTTATTTCTACCAAAATTTTGGTATTAATTAATGAAGTTTTGACAGTAATCTTTAAAATGTTTCCAGAAAGGTGTGAAAAATGTCAAAACTTCATTTATTTCTATCAAAATTTTAATTATAACTCAAGTTTTTAATTATTTCTGTAATTTTATTAACTATTTCTGCCACAATATGTGTTATCACTGTAAAAGTTTTACACTCATGAACAACACCAATAAGTTTCCAAAGAAGAGGAAATTTCTTTCAATAATTAATTCTAACTGTTCATAACAATGCATACAGGCGACTTCACTGATTTTGAGAGGCTACATTGACCTTTTATGCGAAATTGATGAAACGACATGAATATGAGCTTTCTGTAGAAACAAATGCCGAAATAATGTCAAAATACCATTTTATGAATGGTCACTTCTGTCAATATTAGATATTACGTGCGAATTTTATTTTCTTCTACAATTCCGTGAAATTTTAATAATTGAAATTTTGGGAGCAACCCTTTAAATTTTTAGCGAATCAAATTAAAATTCATATCAAAGCTTTTATTAAAAAAATCACATCAGATCAAATAATCAGATTTTATGAATTTTTGATCGTTACTTCTGTTGATAATAGATATTATCTGCTAATTTTCGTTTTTATTTTATTATATTTTCGTGAAATTTTGGTATAATACTATAAATTAATATTTTCTCAGTAACGCTTCAAATTTTAAGAGAAAGAAATAAAAATTAATAATATAAAATAATTTATTGCATAAATATAATTTTAGTTACATTTAAAAAGTTTGGTGTAATTACTTTTAATCATTAGTGTTAAAATTTGTAAACTTAATGTTAATTTCAGTAAATTTTAGTTGTTAAAGATTACTTCTTTCTGGAAACATTTTAAAGATTACTGTCAAAATTTCATTAATTAATACCAAAATTTTGGTAGAAATAAATGAAGTTTTCACAGTAATGCAGACAGGAAGAATTATCTTTGATAGTTATAACTAAAGTATACTAAATTAATAACAATTATTGAAGCTTAGATAGTAATCATTAAAATTTGGAATAATTTGCGTAATAATTAATAATAAAAATAATAATAATACGTATTTATTTGTACGTCAATTCTCAGTGGAGTATTACATTGTCAATATTACATACTTATTACACTAAAATAAAATAATAAAAATATAAAATATTTGACAGTAAAAGTTTGACAGTATTGCTTCTTTTTGCGATTTTATGAATGGTTGATCGTCACTTCGGTCAATAATAGATATTATCCCTTCAAATTTTAAGAGAAATAAATAAAAATTAATAATATAAAAAAAATTATTGCAAAATTATAATTTTAGTTACATTTAAAAAGTTTAGTGTAATTACTTTTAATCATTAGTGTTAAAATTTGTAAACTTAATGTTAATTTCAGAAAATTTTTAGTTGTTATTAAAGATTACTTCTTTCTGGAAACATTTTAAAGATTACTGTCAAAACTTCATTAATTAATGCCAAAATTTTGATAGAAATAAATGAAGTTTTGACAGTAATGCAGATAGAAAGAATTAATCTTTGATAGTTATAACTAAAGTATACTAAAATTAACAACAATTATTGAAGCGTAGATAGTAATCATTAAAATTTGGAATAATTTGCGTAATAATTAATAATAATAATAATACTTATTTATTTGTATGTCGATTCTCAGTGGAATATTACATTGTCAATATTTCATACTTATTACATTAAAATAAAATAATACAAATATAAAATACAAAATATAAAATATTTGACAGTAAAAGTTTGACAGTATTGCTGTTTTTTTTTGCGATTTGATGAATGGTTGATCGTCACAATAATCTGTCAATAATAGATATTATCTGCAAATTTTATTTTTGTTCTTCAATTCCGTGAAATTTAGATACTAATAATTGAAATTTTGGTAGCAACGCTTTATTATAACAATATTATAAGAAATACATGGAATAATTGTCATTTTTACAGTAGTAAATGAAGTTTTGTATTTGAAATGTTAATCGAAAGAAGTAATTTTTAATAATTACAACTAACCTTTACTGAAATTAATCTTAATTACATAAATTTTGATAGTAATGATAAAAGTTTGACAGTAGTCTTCGAAAATTTGGCAAAGAAAACTGAAGATTGTTGGTAATGATTAGACTTTTGGCATCAGTATTGGTATCACTATGCACATGTTTAGCACTGATATTAAGGTTTTGAATTTTAGATATTTCATTTCTGAAAATTGGTAATTTTGGGAATCTAAGAATACAGGTTATAGAGAATTTTATCAATTTTGGGACTTTATAGCTTCAACTTTAGAAATTGATCATTTCTATTGGAATTCTAGTAGACATTTGACTAGTTAAGCTAAGACAGTTCCACTGCACGAGATCTCTGCTGGGGATATCGATTAAATGTATCCGCCGTTTTAATCGGTGGTTTAAATCGGCGGTCTAATTAGCGCGTAGCTGCTTGAGTTGTCTAAATAGTGCCTTGAGCTGATTAAAGAGATGCTTGAGCTGATTAAAGAGATGCTTGAGCTGATTAAAGAGATGCTTGAGCTATCTATAGAGCTGCCTGAGCTGCTAAAACAGCTGCTTCATGTTACCCAACAAGTTATTACAGGTTTTAGTGGTAATAGTTTCGGGTATAATCTTTTATATAAGCCATCTCTAGAAGGCGCTTTTACATATACTTTCTTAACATGTTGCGACGTACCTGGAGTGCTATCAGCACATAGGCCGTGGAGTAACTGGATGTCCCTTTGGAAACATCGAGGAGGGCCTGGCTTTCGATGTCGGAGAGTGGGGTGGGTAAAAAAAGGGCTCCATGTAATTTTAACTCGTCCGTTGTTCCCAAATAAGGGTCTCCACAAATTAGTTAGTCGACGAGGGGGAATCGGCGCTGCTTAAAAACCACGAAATGAGATGTATTCGCCACCCCATAATTGCCTACACCAAATACCCGATTTACCAAGTGTTAATTAGATGGAATCGTAATCAAACAAATAAAGTTTAGATTTGGGGAGAGTTGACTCAACCCGCGCAGTTTTAACACTTTGAACCGTGACAATGTTAGTTTCGTCTGCAGAGATCCGTAGTAGCTTTGACCAATAGCTACACGGCTTTCCTCCATTATCGTTTTGTGACAGCGGCCTAAGCTCGTTTTTCGAACTGTGAATTCACTTGGGAGGAATTCTCCCTCTTTGCAACATCTTCTTTGCAGAAAATTCGCGAAATGTAAATTATACAATTCACGGAATTTAATATTATTGGAGACTGACCACTCGCACAACTCCATTGGTGAAATGGAAGTAGATGTCTGATTGCACTTTAAAGTTCAATTGTTTTTTGAACGAATACCTTTAGCTGTTTTCACGTGTTGATTTATTTTGATTCGTTTATCAGATGCTATGTTTTCTCTTCACATTTTACACAATACACCATGATCAATGGGTGGCTAATTCTGGAGGAAATTCGGAAATCCACGTGTAATTATTGATCCAATCTGATTTACAGGTGGCATTTTGTACAATTACTATTGACAATATAATGTGCCCAACGAAAGTAGCATAAACTGACGATAATATCAAGATCTTATATACTTTTTACTAAATAATAGTTACGGGTATGGGTATTTTAGGCATTTGGAGTTGCCCAAAAAAAATGAAAATTTGGATTTATATAGATCTAGGTCTAATCTACATAATCTAGAACTAGGTCTGATACTAATCTACGGAAAGGTAGTTTGACTTTTTCGATATAATTATATAGACGGTTATAAAATTAAAAAAACTCTTTTCGGGCAAAATTCTGTGTCGTTATTTTAGCCCTAAACTGTTTTATTTTATTCATAGAACCCATTTATGAAATCAAAAATTAACGAAAATGATTGGATTTCAAATTAAAGCATTTTTTACATTACTGACCAACTTTCCTCGGTATGATTTATGATTTTGTAAGTCAAGAGCCCTACAAAGCATTGACCGCGCCGGTGCGGTTGGAAGATTTTATGACTTTTTATGATTCCGTACTGTTGCAATATCAAAATTCATTTAATTCAATAATTGGTGCAATTTTTTTGACTAGGATTACAGAATGTTTGGAATATCATTAAAGTATGTTCTGACAAAAACTATATAAATAAAATTACGAATTCTTTGTGAAATAACGTATAAACTACCGGATGGTTAAAATTATTTTTTTATCGTCAGATTGGGCTTCATCAGTATCTAAACATGTGTACTTATTTTGGATTTTTTATTTCAATTAGAAGTCGCCATTTTTGGCCTGGTAATAAAACTTTAATCACCCGGTACAATAATTTTTAATGAGGTAGAGGGATATCTGTCTAACTCGTAATTATTTACTAGCTAGGGGTATTATGTATCTCTTATCTGCTGGATTTTCCGAAAAACTGGAAAAATATGCACAATAAACTTAGAATATCAATTATATGCACTATCCTTACAAAATGGCCAAAATTTGCAAATTAATATGCAAATGCATAATGCATATTTTCCGATTTCTAGTAATGATCAAGGCCTAATATGTATGTTTGCGTGTATGCATGTGTGTATGCATGCATGAATGTATATATGTATGTATGTGTGTATGTATATATGTTTGTATGTATGCATGCATGTATGTATGTGTGTATGTATGTATGTATGTATGTATGTATGTATGTATGTATGTATGCTTACAATTACGTGCCTATCTGCCTATCTAGCTACTTACATCATTTTAACCATTTTGTGTATTTTTTTCTCTGTTCTCTTGCAAATTTGTAAAATTATCGAGAAATAATCGATCTCTGGTGTTATGGTCTATATTTTGGTCCGAATCCAAAATGTTGAATTTTGTGAAAATCATTCAAGGGATACTTACATAGAAATTTGAAATTAATTTTCCATAACGTATTTAATATCTCAAGTTTTTTAATTAATTTTAGTCCTGAATTAATTTTTAGTGTATTGGCACCACACTATACAAGGTGCATTACCCTATATTTCTGCAAATGCGTTTGTTATGTTTTTCTCTGCCTGTAATGATAATCTCATTAAAGTGCTTTGTATTGTACTCGTGTATTGCTTTCATTTTCTCTTTTACCGTACACGAGATAATCCAGTCTCCTTTCTCGTCTTCACTCCTCGCGCTTTGGAATCGCCGTTTACTTTTACCCGTTTCAACGGTTTCAACGTGGAACGTAGACGACTCGTGGACGAATCATGGGTAAAAAATGTTGGCGAAATCAATTTTTGTCTATTTTTCTTTACATTTTGTATTTGTGTAATAAAAGTATTAACTTTTTATTATGAACTCTCGCCTAAGTTGGGTATGTTAGGGCCACTTTTCTTATAGGTACATAAGAAAAATACGCACATATTACTTTCTTTGATCTTTAGATTTAGATATTTCTTCTCTATTTTTTTTAAACATTGCTATATTTGTTGTTTAATCTTATAGTACGTCTTCATTTATATCTATGATTTTGTTGCTATTTAGATGTCTAAACTTAGAATTTTGAGAACTTTAAATTTCTTGTTATTATTTTAATACTTCTCTTATTTAGATCTATATTTAAGTTGCTATTTAGATATCTAATAATACTGGATTTTAACTATCTATATATACAGGGTGTATCAGCCAAATGGAATAAAATCAATAATAAATAAATGGGGGCGTCTTCGAAAAAACGCTCGGACACGTCGATTGTTATTTTTAGTTGCGCATTTTTTTCAACAAAAACTTTTTATACAGGGTGTGTCATGTGACCGTGGCCAATACCAACTTTCTTATTTTAAATGCAACACCTGGTATATTATTCAATTTTTGGATTCTTCAGAAAATTCTAGACATATTTCATGTACTGTAAAGTTTCATGTAAAGTTGACGTAATATTTGCTGAATCGTGAAAATGTGATCTTGCGGGCTATGTCCCTTTCTGAAGCCACTTTGTGATTCATCTAATGTTGGTTCTATCTTTGTTCTTAGTTTTTTGTCTAGGATTTGTTCATACATTTTCATAGTTTTGTTAAGTAATGTTATTCCCCGGTAGTTTTGGGCACTCTTTTCTGTCCCCTTTTTTTATATACTGTTACTATTTGTGCAGTTTGCCAGTCTTTCGGAATTTGTTCTTTTTGCCACACTGAGTTGTACAGTTCCAAAAGTAGTTCTGATCCTTTCTTTCCTACATTCTTTATCATTTCAGCCGTGATTTTGTCCGATCCGGGTGTTTTTCTATTTTTCATATTCTTTATTACCTCTTTTATTTCTTCCATTGTTATTTCTTCATTTGATTTTTCCTCGTGTCTGGTTGTTTCCTCGTTCTCTGATGTTTCTCCAACCGTGTCCGTGTCCAAAAGCTCTTCAAAATACACTTTCCACCTTTCCATAATTTCTTTTACATCTGTTATTTGCTTCGCTTCTCTGATCTTTATTTGTCTGGAGTTGAATCTCTTCTCATTTCGGCAATTTTTGAGTACTCTATAGAAGAGTTTCTGGTTCCCTTTACTATCCTGCTCATTTTTTTCGCCAAACACTTTCCATGTTTCCTTCTTTGATTCTATTATTAATTCCACGACCTTTCTTCTTTTTTCTTTATATTTATTACAGCTGCCTTCTGTCTTTTGTGGTAGGTAGTCTTTCCACGCTTTTTTTCCCTCTAACTTATTTTTTTATTGCCTCCGTCCACCATGCAGTTTGCTTTTTGTTATTGCTACTTTTGTTTGTGCCGCAAATTGTTTTCGCTGTGTCTAGTATAAGATTTTTTAAATACTTCCACTTCTCTTCTATACCTCCATATCTGTGTATTTCTTTGCAATTCTTACTTCTTACTTGTTTCTTCTTCTCTCAATTTGTATGCTTTTTTTATGTTCGTACTGTTGTTTTTCTATTGGGGGATTTTCTGTTTCTTTTCCTGTATCTTGTAGTTTTAACTTTGTAACTAGGTAATGGTCGCTTCCAATCTCTGGTCCTCTTTTCACTTTTGTATCTATTACTGTTTCTCTGTTTTGTTGTTCAACCAGTAAATAATCAATTATTGATTTTTCCGTCCTGCTCTTTAAGTTCTCTGGTGTATTTGTGAATGCCTTTGTGTGCGAAGAAAGATCTCTACACCTGAATGAATTATCTCAATCAACATCCTAATCTCATATTAGTATCAGCAATATTCTGCCATTATTTCGCCAGTCAGTGGCAATTAAAACCCACGTCGGATGCATTCTGCTGCGGTTACTCATGGCTGTTTACGCCGTTTTTGCATAACGAGAACGAAGCGTCGATAAATGGGCCGCTGATTTGTTTACCCATCTGGACAATTACTCGACTCCCAGTGATGCACGGCACACTGCAATTAGACACGATCTTGTTTGCCATGAATATTTATCACATCTGAATGCATATCGCCATGCTGCCTTACATGCAAATTTCAGACCGAGGTAACGTTGCGTAATGATAGTTATTACCATTACCTGCAATCAATAGAAACTGAAAGCGTGGAGCGAAAACGAAACTTTGTTTGTAAACACATCATGAATGTGCTGCCGTTGACCATCTTCAGTTTATTTGGCATTTAAGAGTCAATAAAGCCTTAAAGTCGGGACCATATTAACTTGGGCACGATCCATCGCAGTTATTTGTTAGTTAGTGATTGATTTTGGCTCGCTTTACATATTTTTCCTACTTTATGCACAACTAATGTAGAGTGAAATAAAAGGTTTTATCATATCGTGAGTAATAAATAAATATGATGAGTCACACCCCAATTCATCTGGGCTTTCTAAACCATAAACTTCTTCTTATTATGCCGTATCAGTACAGAATGTAAACAATTACTGTATAAACAAAACATTAAACTTATTGAGTTGACAAAATTTACTCATTCCTAGTGACCACAAAAAGTATGTTATTCCGTTACAATCGTAAACGAATTATAGAAAAATAAAGGAGCTTAAACCTAAACCACCTTCACAAACTCTTAATGTTGTAAAAAATAGGATTTGGAATAATCTCCTATATAATTAGCCAAGATGAAAAATAGGAAAATTAAATTAAAACCCGTCTTCTACATTCAACATTAAATCATGAAATAAATTCCCTTCTTCAGGAAAATCAAAAGTATAGACAAAACAGCTTATCTAATTGTATGCTCCTCTGTTATCAATGGCCTCCATAAAACCATAACTTCACATGTACAGCTTTATTACTTGACTTATCAGCCAATGACACATTAAGATTGTTAATTTGCGCATTGTTGAATGGTCCAGATCCGATAATCTCGCACCCATCAGCATCAGCGAGGACCACACAAACGTACATACGTAATCTCTAACCAGTCATCAGCTCGTTTCGCACTCATCAGCAGCTTGGACCACACAAACAAACATACCTAATCTCTAACAACTACTTCTGCAGTAACGAGTGTAGTCGTAAGCATTAAAGCGCCCATGACTCACTCGTACTCATTCACCTAATTTTCTTCACATTTCAAGGTTGGTTAGGACACGTGACTCACACATTTTGGGCCGGAATTTTTTTTGCAGCTCACGAAGAATCAAAGTCCGGCACTTATTGCCTCATAATTGATTACACGGAAAACAGTTGTTGGATGATTGATCTCTGCTACGCAGAAGGCAAACCGTTAGGATCAGGTTTATTATACTATTGTGGCTAGTAAACAAAAATCAGCTGAGCTTTGTCAATAGCTAGTGAGGGATAATATCACTACTGCCAATTTTCGGTATGTTTTATAGAAGTTATGAATTCCAATATTTTCTGAATATTGTAAAATATTTTTTTCTTTCGCGACAATTTTATTACATTGTCATCATACTTTTGGTATTATACATTTACACATTTTGTTGGTATTATAAAAAAATCGTATAATTGTAAAAAGTTTGAAGTTTTTTATGCTTTTTCTAAAATAATGTAAAGTATTTTTATATATTTTTGGAGAAATGTTTGCTTAATTTTTGATATTTTTTAGTCAATGGAGTTTGAATTTTAAGAATGTTTAGATCAAATATTGTATATTTATTTTGGAGAAAATCCTTAAAGAGTTTATTTAATTTTATAACATTGTAAACGTATTCTCAATTTATCGTATAATTTTTAAAAGTTCGAAATTTTTCATGAATTTAAAAAAAATCTCAAACAATTTCTAAAATATTGAAGTTTTTGATGGTTTTACTAAAATTTCTGAAGGATTTCTCTATTTTTTTTAGGCTTTCCTAAAATTCCAATATTTTCTGAAGATGCTCAAATATTTTCGTTATATTCGATATGTTTATTAAATTGTCAATGTACCTACGAGTAGTTTTAATCACTTTTTCATATTTAGAAGTTTTATTGTTAATCTCAAGAAAAAAAATATTTATATATTTTTTTCTTACATATAATAATAACTGGTATCCAAAATAGAGGAAACTATAGCAAAAACATGAAAATTAAAAAAATCTTTAAAAAAATTAACTTTGAAGTTTTTCATGTATTTTCTAAAATTCTGAAGGATTTCATTGTTTTTTTACAGCCTCTGCGAATTCCAATATTTTCTGAAAATCCTAATATATTTTATGCTTTCTAGTCAATTTTACAAAATTGTCAACGCACTTAGTCAATTTTTAAAATCTAGTAATAATGATAATAACAGAATTGAACTGTCAAGAAAAATTGTATTGCTATTTAAAAAAAATCATATACAATCATATGCATAGTGAGCTTAATAGAGTCTAAAACCTAAGTAGATATAAAAAAAAACGTTAGAAAGTACATCACGGAATGTATTATCTGCAAGATGAATTACATTCTGAGCAGCATTTAGCTACTAAGCTTTTGTGACTACTGATGTCGACTATGCATATGGACGTAAGTGAAATTATATACAACCATATGCATAGTGATCTTAATAGCGTCTAAAACGTAAGTAGATACTAAAAACCATTAGAAAGTACATCACGGAATGTAATTTGTGCAAAATGAATTACATTCTGAGCAGCATTAGTAGCTACTAAGCTTTTGTGACTACTAGGGTCGACTATTCATATGGACGTAAGTGTTGAAAAGATTAAAGTTTTTGATATATTCTCTAAAAAATGTTAACGTTTTTTACATTTTTTTTTTTGAGAAATCTTTGCTTAATTTTTGGTATTTCATTAGTCAATAGAGTTTAAATTTTTTAAATGTTTAGAAACTATTATTTTGTAATTATTTTAGAAATAATACTTAAAAAGTTCTGTTAATTTCTAAAGGTTCGAAGTTTTTCATGCATTCTCTAAAATTTCTGAAACACTTTTTATATTTTTCATTTTCTGAAAGTGTCATATATGTTCTTCATTTTCGATGTGCCTATTAAAATGTTATTATTATTATTAATAGACGGAAAGACGCATTTCGAAAGCCAATAAAATATCGTAACTACTGCAGTTTATTACATGTCTGTTTAAGGACGGCCTGTTTCTGCCGCTATGGCTAATTTCTGTTGCCAAGAAGCAATAAAGCATACTTAGGTGCAGTATTGGGTACATTCATCAGAAATAAGAAACAAATAGTTAACAATTTATATAATTTCTGAAAGATTGAAGTTTTTGATGGTTTTACTAAAATTTATGAAAGATTTATCTATTATTTTGAGGCTTTCCGTTTCAATTCAATTCAATTCAATTTTCATTTATATACTTTGCCACTTATACATATAAGATAACAATGGCGAATGTATACGTCAATTAACAAATAATATAAATATATATATATATATATATATATATATATATATATATATATAATGTAATAAATATAATAAATACATCTTCATCAATAAATATACACACGCACAGATTATAAATATAAATTATAATATAAAATTAATATTATAATTTCTGTATTTTTTCCATTTACTTAAGAATTTCAATATCTAGTGAAAATCCTAAAATTATGCTGTTTCGATAATTAAAAAAAACGTAAATGTATTTTTATTCAATTTTGCAAATGTTTAGATTTTTTTTGTAGTTATTCTGGAGAATTAAAAAAAATCATCTAAGTTTTAAGAGTTTGAAGTATTTGATCTGTTTTCTAGCAAAATATGAAGGTTATTTAATTTTCTATTTTGAAATGTTTGCTAAATTTTTGAAATTTTTATTGTCAACGCAGATTGAATTATTATTAGTGTTTAGAAACAATTATTTTGTATTAGGTGAAATAGAATAAAACACTTGGGTAAGTTTCACTGACTAACAGATTTATCTACAATTGTTTCGGCCCTGGGACCATTATCAAGAGTAATGTAATACTTTCAGTATTACTTTCAGTATTACTTCTAGTATTACATTACATTACAGTATTATATTACTCTTGAGAATGGTCGCAGGGCCGAAACAATTGTAGAGAAATCTATTGAAGTCAGTGAAACTTAACCAAGTATTTTATGCGATCAAACATACATAGGTGCAGTATTAAATACATTAATTAGAAATAAGAAACAAATACGTAGGTAACAAATCATATAATTTCTAAAAAAGTTTTTGTTGCCTTTACTAAAATTTATGAAAGACGTATCTATTATTTTGAGGCTTTTCAATAATTTCAATATTTTCTGTAGGTGCTAAAATACTTTCGTAATGTTGGAAATTTTTAATAAATTTTCAATGTAGTTATTCACTTTTTAAAATGTTTAGAAGTTTTATTGGAATTCTCAAAAATAAAAATAAAACTTAAAAATCATGTCATTTTTAGAATTTAGAAGTTTTTGATGTATATTCTAACAAATGCTGTAGGATTTTCTATATTCTTTTCAGACCATTTGGTTACAAATTCCAATATCTTTTGAAAATCCTAAATTATTCTTTTTCGATAATTTAAAAATTGTATCAATTACCTTCATCTGCCAATTTCTTCTATGCCAATTCTATGCCAATAACTTAACAAAAACACAAAGAGTATAAATTTTGAGATACTGTGGTTAGGCATGGGCAATCTTTTGCACTATCGGGCCACAGTAAGTCATTTTATATAGAATATATTAGGATCAATTGAACACAGTGTGAATAATTTTAACATACTAAATTTTAGTGGTGTAGATGTGGATTTTTCTATTTACTAATATCCCAGATAGAAAGGGTCATACTGAATCACTTCGTACCCGAACCTTGTTTCTGATCATTCCTGAAGTATTATTATAACATTATTTTATAGAATGTTCTTTTTTAACGATCTAACTATAAACTGTTTATAACTTTTTAAATATCTTATCAGAGAAATAAATATATAACGTTCCTCACTTTTTATTGTTTTTTGTTTTTTTTTTATAGAATTTATAGAATTTTCTCGAATATTTATATTATATTTTATTTGACTGTTATATTACGTTTTTTTCAAATTTATTACTGAATTTTCTGAATCTTTCATTGAATTTTGTTATCTGTATCCAGTATCTGTATTTCCATCATATCTGATTTTTTTGTTTTGTTTTGTTTTTCTCAGGTCTCTTTAATTTAATATATTTTATTAGTTATTAATTTTAATATTTGATACATGAAACTACATGTAATTAAAATATTACTGTAAAAGCAGAAATACCTCCGGTCGATAGCGAATAATAATTGTAAGTAACTATCTAAAAATATGTATTGTATTCAACTTTTAAAAAATTTTGAATGTTTTTATAGGTATTCTGGAAAATTAGGGAAGAATGATCTAATTTTTAAGAGTTATAGAGGTATTTGATCTGTTTTCTAACTAATTGTGATGTTTTTTCACATTTTCTTTAGAATTGTCTACTTAATTTTTGATTTTTTTAATAAATTATCATTGCAGATTGTTTTTTTACAATGTTTAGAAACAATTATTTTGTACTTATTTTGTACTTTTATTTTTTTCCATGAATATTCTAAAACTTCCGAAGGACTTACTATATTCTCCATAGACCTTGTAAGAATTTCCAAATTTTCTGGAGGTTTTGAAATATTTTCTTCATTTTCGACGTTTCTATTAAAAGGTATTTATTATCATTACTTGAAGACTTGAAATGAAAACCGATTCTTGAAATATTTTCTTCCTTATCGATGTTTATATTAAAATGTATTTATTATCATTACTTGAAGACTTGAAATGAAAACCGGGATGGTTTTGAAGTGTCAAAACCATAGTTTTCCCCCTTTTTATAAATTTAATGCAATTTACTTGCCCACGTTAAGCAAACAATCAATAAATTATTAATTAAAAAAATTAATGTGCACGCATAATTTAACAGTACACGGGAACGCCTGCTTGAGTTCCCCTAGAATTTATATTAAGTTATCAATTAAATTATTAAAACTTATTGAATACTTGAACTGTATAGAAGTATTTGATTGGAATAAGCGAGATATGTTTTATTTCATTTCTGATAATCGCTAGAATTTTACTTTTTGTAGTATACCTTTTATATTCTTTTTATAAAAATCTTGAAATTTGCATACATTTATTTAAATTGAAAATGCCATGTAATTATCTAAAATATTTGTCCAATTTTCTGAAATTGTTATTATTTACAAATAATTATTATTTATAAATAATCGTTATTAAATATAAATTATATTTATTAGAATATTACAGTTCTTATTTGGTAAATCAGTCTGCATTTTTAAATGTTCTCGAAGAATTTTTGTATTCTCTAGATTAGTTGTTTTTGAACAATCCCCTATTCCTATTCGTAGGACCTTCGTAGGTCCCTATTCGTAATACCTTCAGTATTTCGTTTTTAAATTATTGGAGATCGCAAAAACTATTGAGACAGTGTACAACATTTGTTGAGCTTTCATTTTATTCAAAAAAAAAAATATATATGCCAATGACTTGACAAAAACACAAAGAGTACAAAAACTTGGAAAGACTGTGGTTAGGCATGGGCAATCTTTTGGACCACAGTAAGTCATTCTATATAGAATATATTGTAACCAATATAACCGTGTCCAAAACTTTAACATACCAAATTTTAGCGGTGTAGATATTGATACCGTATTAATATTTATCTATTTGCTAAAATAGCCTTGGTTCTGATCATTCCTGAAGTACATATTAAAACATTTTTTTAAAGAATATTCTTTAATTTTTGTATTTTTTTCGTTTTTTTAAATATCTAACTATATTTATAATAAATCTAATTATATATTTTTTAGATACGTTATCACAAATATGAAATATGGAATGTTCCTCAATTTTTATTGTTTTCTAGCTTCTTGTTTCTTCTTGGTTTTGTTTTGTTGAATTTATAGAATTTTCTGGAATATTTATAGCTTTGAATTTAGGGTTGACAAAATGACGGGACACTTTGGAAAAATACATTTCACTTGGACTTTTGCGGGTTTTTCGGGGTTTTTCTAAGTTTTTTTTGCTGTTAATATAAAAACAAACAATATAAAATAGAAAATATAAATTTAAATTGATTGTAATGCTTGTAATAAAATGTATAAAAAATATTTTCTTTTCTAATTGCTTTTCTGATGGGTTTTAACAGGTTAAAACGTTTTTTTTTTCAAAACAACCCTCTTTGAATTTCATATTACTTTTTTTTCAAATTTATAACTATTTTTTTTTTAATTTTCTGAATCTTCCATTGCATTTTCTTATTTGTTATCCAGTCACAATTTTTGATACTTTATAAAAAGTGAAGACTCTTAGTGATATTTTGAAAAATATATGACTGTTTCTTCGTTGGTATTTTATGATATGTAGAAAATAAAATAAAATAATTGAAGATATTTTTAGTGTTTGTACATTTTTTACCATTTTGGCATAGTTTGTCTGAAACTGTTCGTCTGAATGCGTAACAAAATTGACTCGCCCACTTGTGTCTTATTCACATCAATTTAACAAAATATATATATATATATTGCTAATTGCAACACGATGCAAGAATTATTCATCATTATCACGTTTTGTACGAGCTTATGTCATTGATGGCATTCATAATATCTTCTGAATTTCATCGCGTGAGAAGCGAAGGGTTTTTGTTTCTGCTAACAGCGGAACTCTTTTTCCTCCTGCAATTAACGATTCGTATATCTAATGATCTAAGTCCGCGTGTGCGAACAATGCAGCTCGCGTGAGAGTGTTCGAAGCCTTGGCCTTGGGAGGCTGAAATAATAAGTGGGCACCCCAGTTATTATTAAAACCATCGTCATCTCCTCCAAATCCCTCAGAGGGTCGCAACCGAAGCGAAACGCGATTTGAGGAGGATAGGTTTTGCGTTGTTAAGAAGAAGAGGCGACAATTATGCGGGAGGATCAAAAACAATTAGAGAGCATCTTCGTGATCGAGTCAAGGCTGGAACATGGCACAAAGAGAACGCGGAGGACCTCGCGAGACGCGAATGCTAAGCGTTTTCGTGAGCAGATTTCCGAATGTGATAAGTATTTCTCATCATTTCGGATTCAATTGATATTAAAAGGATGCAAACCATTTCAAAATAAATCTTTAAACTTCAAAAATATTATTAAATATTATGGTACAATTATGTGATGCTAATGCCGAGTTGGATCATGGATTATCTTTAATCGTGGTTCAATTTCTAAGGATACATTCTATTAACAATTGTATCTAAGTTAACTGAACCATTAACCAGGGCGTTAGGTCCAGTTCATAATTATTTATATATTTTTATAATTGATACGCACTTTATCTCACGGTGACATTCGTGATTATTACATAAGTATCATAATTGTTTTCTTAACTTCTTTATTCTCTGTTTCTCAATGCACAAATCGTGTTCTTGGAGATAACCGACGGCTTGTCCATTTCCGGTCTTCTGCGGGACACGCTTATCCTTGTCACGTTACTCCTATCTGCAACAATGGCATTATTGCTCTCCTCGTAAATGCTCGGAGGAGCAATTACAAGACGTTTTACCTGCTCACCTGTCTAGATAACGTTGAAAAAACGTACGTTTTCGGGATCCGGTTATCTCCGTGTTGCGAAACAAAACGCTCCTTCCTGAGGACGATCCGAAGAGGCGCGCCGATTTCGAGAATGCCAAGGCGCCGTCACAATTACAGACTCGGATTCCAGTCACGTCGCATCAACGACTAGATTTCGTCTCCAGGAATAACAAAGGCTAGGAATGCGAGATTATCTTGCATTGTAAATCTGTTAGAATCCAAAAGAATACGGAGAGTTTGGACAAAGTTATGATCAGTTATAGAAACGTTAATAAAAACAGCTGATTTGATCCAGCACATGATTTTTTAGAATCTTCTTCAGGTGTTTATCATATTAGTTATTTTAACCCCAAAATTATCTATCAAAGTGCCGTCCCTTTGGAGGGGAACTAAAGCAGGCGATCCCGTGTACTGTTAAGTTGCATGTGCACGTTAAAGAACCCGATGTGAATGAAGCGAAATTCATAAAGACAAAATTTCCATGTGAGGTGAATCGATCCTTGGCGACTTGTATTTACTATTTAGCCATAGCAGAAATAGGCCGTCAGTATATATATAAAAAATTAATATAAAAAAAATAATTCCATGAAAAAATATTACTTTGGAAATTACTTTAGAAAAACTTCCACTTGCGATTGTAGATTTTGTATTTAAAAATCATTTCATTATTTAAGATTTTATCTGATTTCAAAATTTGATTCGATTATCTTATGCATATCGCATAACCTTATACTACCGAATAGTGTTATTCTTCTTCTTCTTGTTTTTATTGTTCTTATTATTAATATATATTTTTTTATTATCAGATGTCGTGATGTTAAGAGTAATTATCAGCGATTTATGATCCTTTAATAATAGTAATAGCCCTCGAGTACAGCGTAGATGGCCTCGAAATCTGAGTATGAAAATTTAACGAAAACGACTTTTTCTATGCAAGTAAGTGGCAATGAATTAACCACTCAATGCGGTAATTAGAGTGTTATTTCTAGCAACCAGCAACGGTGCATAGTTCAATTTACCCATTAACTGCCAATAATTATTGGTAACTTGCGATGTAAGGTTGCAATTAACTCACCGATTGATCACAATGATATCATATTAACTTTTCAATTCGAATTTTTATAAACTATTTGAACGGGAATAACTGCCATGGCTGTACGTAATTTGTACACAATTGCAGTTTTTGTCCTGAAAGCTAATTGCTAGTCGAATTGAAATATGGGTTAATTTTGATTACATTAAGTAAGGTTAGGTTAGATTATAGTAAAGTAAATCAAGTTAGGTTAGATTACAGTAATGACTTTATTTGTCTTGTGTAAATGCTTTATGTATAATACACCAATAAATGATTATTATTATTATAAAGTAAGTCAAGTTAGGTTAGAGTAAAGTAAGTCAAGTTAGGTTAAATTGCAGTAATGTAAGTTAAGTTAGGTTAGATTTCAATAAAGTAAGTCAGGTTAGGTTACATTACAGAAAGTCAAGTTACGTATAACCGCATAAGAAATAAGAACCGCATGTTGATATCAAATACAATGAGTGAGGACCATCTTCAGCAGCACTCTTCGTAGGAGCGTAAAGCGATATATCCGCATATATTAGTGTATTGTTGTTGCACTGACATATGGCACCTACAGTTTAACTTATGTTGTGAACCACCGACGTGTACATTCTCCTCACAATGAATAACATATTGTTTGAATTACTATCTGTCTTTAAAGTATTAAAAATTATATAAAGTATATAATGTATAAAAAAAGTTGTAAAACTATTGTGAAAATCAGACGCAGCTTATAATTTCTCACAATATTCAAATTATTTTCTTTCAGTATTCGTAAACTGTTGATATAGCAACGGATGTAATTGAATTTTTATTTTCGGACTAGAATGCTCTAAATAGAAGAAAATGTGCAAATGTATCCATAGAAAACTTGAAAATATAGTGCAAAATTCAATGTTGTATATGTCAGTTGAATTTTAATGGAGAGAAAGATTGATAACATGTAACATTCACTATTAAGTAACATATTTAAAAGATACAATCTTGAACATTCTTGTAGACATTTTTCAGGACTTTTGAGTTTTGACCAGAGTTTAATTTGTTGCACCAAATAAATAATATCATTTCAATTTAACAAAACAAAAAACTTATTAATTTTAAAATATTTCTGGTAGAATTTTCATATAATTAATTAAGGTTTTTTTTTACTAACCACTTAAATTACTTTCCACTGTACGCTACTAACAATTACTGCTACAATTACTTACATGGTAATTTTAAGCGAGATGAATTTTGAAATGACATGTAATTGATCGAGCTATCATTTTAAAGACGTCTCTATTTGCATTATTCACAAGCGATAAAGTGTTTACGACAACTTTTCGCTTGTTGTCAATAGCAACGCGCGACAAAGTGACGGTCCTCTTTGTGTGTCAATTTAAAAATATATATATATGATTTTTAACTAATTTAAGTAAAGTAAATTGTTATAAGTTTTTTGAATGTTTACTTCCAGTGGTGGATAATTTTCACAGACAGTGAAATTTTACATAACAGTCGAATAATGGATGTATGTATAATTTAATAATATGATGTTTTAATTTTAGAATCCTAAAGAATTAATTAAAGAAAGAAGATTATAAAAATTTTAAGTTGAATTTTGTTAGGTTAAACGTTTTGAAAATTTTATGTAGAATTCTTGCCCAATTTAGAATTTTATACAACATGAAATTTAAAATTACAATTTTAAATACGTATTTAGATTTGATAACCAATATATGTCGCAATAACTACTTATTATATAATAGTTATTTATGATACAAGTTCGTAAAGCACTACTGTACGAAAATGTATTATACAAAGTTTTTTCTGCGGCAGCTATTGACTTCTTCAAATAAATAGAAAGTTAGAAATAAAATAAATTTAAAAATTATATAATTTCCCTTTATAAGAACTTCGCCTCTTTAATATTTATTATTATTTATTAATAGAAAAACTATAACTAGTGGAACTAGTTCCAAATGATGGAATACTAAAGTATATAGTTTTGCACAGTTTCAAGAGAAGCAGAGTAACTAGAAGAACAAGAGAAAACATAAGATACTGAATGAGATAACTATACCAAGGAATATAGTTTGGAATAGTTTGAAAAGAAAAACAGTAAGTAGAAGACTAAGAGAAAACATAAGAAGCGTTACAAGAAACATAGTCACAACGGAAAACTAAGGATGTATAAGCTAAGGAACGGTTTAAGTTAATAGTTGCAAATTTGGCAATAATTATTGAAATTTTTGTAAACATAATAATTAAAATTAGTGACATAATGAATAAATTTTGACAAATAATTGAATATATCATTTTAATCATTTAAATTTAAACATAATTAAATATTTTTGTAGAAATCATTAATATGTTTATAAAACCATTGAATTTTTTATAGAAAAAATGATAGAAATCATTAGAATTTTTGACTTAATCATTATATTTTGACAAATAATTAATTATTTAATTTTATTAATATATATTTTGACTTAATTGTTTTTTTTTTATAGAAAGAATTAAAATGTTGTTAGAACCATTGAATTTTTTATAGAAACGATTAAAGAATTGATTAATGATTAAATCTGGATAAATACTGAATATTTGATTGTAATCATTTTAAATGAATATACATTTTAGTAAATTATAGAAGATTATAGAAAATTCAAGAAAATTCAAGAAAATTCAAGACGAAGTTAAATTTCTATAATTTTTTTAATTACATTTTCGCCCTGTTTATTCAATTTTCAAAAGGTTTTTCATTGAATAGAATATATTTATGGAGTTTTTTTTAAACCTCATTAAAGTTTACTTTCGATATCTATAAACAATCTTTATTGGCTATCGACCCTATATAGTGTCTTTAATTTTAACTTAATAATTTACTTAATAATTTACTTAATAATTTAACTTAATAATTTTAACATCATAATTTAATTATAAAATTATTAAAATTTTGATAGATGTAGCTGCAAATGTGGCAGTAATCGTGAAAATGTGTTATTTGAAATTTTCACAATAACCATTAAAATTTGTGACATTGTGATAAAATTTTGATAAATAATTGAATATTTCCAATTTAAATTTTGGCGAAATAATTATAAATTGACAGTGACCATTGAAAAAAATAAGGTAATAATAATAAATTCACTGTAATCAATGGAATTTGGTCAGAAAAATTGAAAAATTAATTGTAATCTTTGAAGTCATGACAATTTTTTGTATAGAAATAATTAAACTGTTCACAGTGTAATCAATTTTTTTTGTTAGGAATAATTGCAAATTACGCAGTAGTCATTTAGATTTTTTTAGCAATAATTGACAGTAATCGTAGAAATCTTCGGTAGAATGATTAAATTGTGACTTATAATTGAATATTTGATACTAATCATTGTAGTTTATGCAGAATTCATTTTATGGCGCAAATTATTGACATAATGATTAAATTGTAACAAATAATTGAGTATTTGATTGTATTCATCTAAATGAATAGAAATTTTATTAAATGTTTCAGTTGTTAATTGGTCTTTTTTTAATTGGTGAGTGAATGAATTTTGTGTAAAACATATTTTACGCACAGTTGATGTTTATACGTACTACATTTTTGCAAAAAATAAAATATTTTTATTTATTTATAAAAAATTTGACATAATTGTTTTTTTTTATAGAAATCATTAAAATGTTTCTAGAACCATTGAAATTTTTATAGAAACAATTAAAAATTTGACAGCAACTTCAATTTTCGACATAATGATTATATTATGTTAAATAATTGAATATTTGATTGTAATCATCTAAAATGAATAGAAATTTTAGTAAATTATAGAAATTTCAAGATTTTTTCGTTAAATTTCTATAATTTGTTCATTACATTTTCGCCCTGTTTATTAAATTTTTAAAATATTTTTCATAGAATAGAATTGATTTAAGGATTTTTTTTAAACCTTATTAAAGCCCTTATTTATATATCCATAAACAATCTTTATTGGCTATCAACCCTATACGGAGTCTTTAATTTTAACTTAATAATTTAACTTAATAATTTAACTTAATAATTTAACTTAATAATTTAATTATAAAATAATTCAAATTTTGATATATGTAGCTGCAAATGTGGCAGTAATCATTAAAATGTTTATATGATTAATTGAAATATTGACAATAATCATTAAAATTTGTGACATTGTGGTAACATTTTGATAAATAATTGAATATTTGAAATTTAAATTTTGGCGGAATAATGATAAATTGACAGTGATCATTGAAAAAATTAAGGCAATAATAACATATTCACTGTAATCAATGGAAGTTTGTCAGAATAATTGGAAAATTAATTGTAATCTTTGAAGCCATGACAATTTTTTTATAGAAATAATTAAAATGGTCACGGTGTAATCAAAATTTTGTTCGGAATAATTTCAAATTACGCAGTAGTCATTTAGATTTTTTTATAAATAATTGACAGTGATCGTAGAAATATTCGGTAGAATGATTAAATTGTGACTTATAATTGAATATTTTATACTAATCATTGAAATTTATGCAGAATTCATTTTATGGCACAAATTATTGATATAATGATTAAATTGTAACAAATAATTGAATATTTGATTGTAATCATTTAAAATGAATAGAAGTTTTAGTAAATTATAGAAAATTCAAGATTTTTTGTTAAATTTCTATAATTTGTTTATTACATTTTCGCTCTGTTCATTCTATTTTCAAAATATTTTTCATATATTAGACTAGATTTATGGAGTTTTTTTAAACATTATTAAAGATTTTATTTCTATATTTATAAACAATCTTTATTGGCTATCAACCCTATATGGAGTCTTTAATTTTAACTTAATAATTAACTTAATAATTTAACTCAATAATTTTAACTTAAGAATTTAATTATAACATAATTCAAATTATGATAGACATAATTCAAATTATGATAGATGTAGCTGCAAATGTGGCAGTAATCATTAAAATGTTTATATGATTAATTGAAATATTGACAATAATCATTAAAATTTGTCACATCATGATAAGATTTTGATAAATAATTGAATATTAGAAATTTAAATTTTGGCGGAATAATGATAAATTGACAGTGATCATTGAAAAAATTAAGGTAATAATAATAATAAATTCACTGTAATTAATGGAATCTTGTCAGAATAACAATTTTTATTTTTTTGTATAGAAAAAATTAAACTGTTAAATTACGCAGTAGTCATTTAGATTTTTTTTAGATAATAATTGACAGTAATTGTAGAAATCTTTAGTAGATTGATTAAATTGTGACTTATAATTGAATATTTGATACTAATTATTGAAGGTTATGCAGAATTCATTTTATGGCACAAATTATTGACATAATGATTAAGTTGTAACAAATAATTGAATATTTGATTGTATTCATCTAAATGAATAGAAATTTTATTAAATGTTTTATATGTTATTTGGTCTTTTTTTTAATTGGTGAGTGAATGAATTTTGTGTAAAACCTATTTCACAGTTGATGTTTATACGTACTGGTGAATTTTTTACGCACTTGTGCTAAAAAAAATATTTTTTTACATACTGTAAACAGTGCGTAAAAATTTAATTTACGCGCTGTGGTAGAAAAATGATAATTATGTAATATTACTTAACTGCAAAATTAGTCACATTTTCAACCCTAACTGTCAGTATTTGTCACATTTGTAGTGCTCAAGTTTTTTGATACGCAATGCCCCATTGATTCAAAAACTCATCATTTCTGATTGTTTACCAATAGTACTCATGCAAAGCTCTGTATTACATCATATTTACACCAATGCGAGGCGAAATTGGATCCTCTTTAATCGCATTAAACTGTTTTGTCGCTCTATCGCTCTTCGTGCAGCAGATTAGTTTCACATATTAATTGCCCAGACTTGTCTTTCGTATATGGACGTAGAAATCTCGACTAGAAAGCGCTCGCATCACGGGGGGCTTAAGGGGGGCTCTCAAGGACAGAAGGTGTCACTTAATTTTTCGGAGGCAATGAGTAAAGTTCGTTACATAATGGGCCATTCTAGGCACCAAGGTGATCCTGCATACAGATTTCCTGCTCAACTGCACTTCTGACATATTTTTTTTATATCTTTACATCTGATTTTATGAGTGCAACATTTATTAAGTGGACACAATACATTGGATGTATAATTATTACAAGCTTAATTGGGTTTTCTGATTAATTTTTCGTATAAAATCTTTCCTGCTGATAATATCTAGTTGGGTTTATGATTCTTATAGCTCTGAATGATATTGGTATACGATGCACACTGGATATGTAATTACAAGCTGAATTGGCTCTTTTGATGAATTCTTCGTGTAAAATATTTTCAGCTGATAAATTCTAGTTGAGTTGTGATTCTAATAGCTGCAGAGGATATTTATATGCACATCCATGGATTTATTAATAATAAAAATTAGTATTTACCAGGAATTTTCTTAAAAATTAATAGGTTAGGTTAGGTTATAAATTAATAGTACTTATGTTAGGTTAGATCAGATTATAAATGAATAGTGCTCGTGTTTGGTCGCGTTAAGTTGCTATTCTAACATCATCTACAACTATTCATTGTTATAATATTATTCCAATTATTATTATACATAAAAAACGAACAAAAATTCAAGTGAAACATGGTATTCTTCGTTGAAATTTCAACTTTATCCGAAAACGAAAAATGTTACAAAATTTTGTTTTCTATAAAACATGTGAAGTTTTATTGAAATATTTTATACTTGAAATGTTTATAAATTTTATATACAGGGTTTCCCATGTAAAATCTGTAATCGTATGCTAGTTAGCCCCTGCAGTAGAAAAATAGAAATAGCTTTTAAATCATCACACAATAAAATACACTGAACAACAACAACAAGCATCATACATTTATTCAAACTGTGGGCGTCAAATCTTTGTAGATAATAGGAGTATCTAATTAAAAAAAAAAAACGTTTTTCCAGCTATTCTAAATTATGTGTTTAGGAGCACCAGAAATCTGGACCCAGTCTCCATCCAATTACGAGATGGCCGTTTACTTCCAGTCAATATCCTCCGGTATTAGCTGGCCTCGTGCTAATCACCGCTCTCATTCAAAAACCCCGTGTTTGCTCGTGTTCGTTGTGTAAACGTTTTAATCACCTTTTGACCATTAATTTTCGTTCTCGCCCGCTGAGCATTAATTGGTGGCAGCTTTAATCCCGCATTCCTCCGGAGCTCATCTGGTGTGCGTAAACAACATTTATCCCAGCCAAAAGAGGCGGTTTTTTTTCCTATTAGGTTTAAGCCAACGGTTGCTGATCCCCCATTATAATGCTTGATGATAGAGAAGTTTATTCTACGATGTTGCCCATTTTTTCTTTCAAACAAATTATATTTTAATATTTTCCAAATAGTTTGGATAAGAAAATTTATTAAATAATAAACAAATATCTTAATACTAAGAAAATCGTATTGCATTGCATTGCCAATGTAATAGCATTGGTTTTACTACCCTTAAGGGCAATAAAGGAAACGTTAACAGAAAACCAGAAGATGTTCTAGAGCACAATAAAATAAATGAGGAAGAAAAAACCCCGAAACAAATTACCATAAAAGATAAAAATGGAATTACAATAACAGAACTAAAGAAGATTATGGAAAGGTGGAAATAATACGTTAGTGAAATGACAGGAACAAAGCACAAAGGGAAAGAAGAAAAAACAGACAACAGAACCAATGGGGAAATCAGAAGGATATCAATGGAGGAAATGGAGATAGCAATCAAAAAAGCAAAACTAGGAAAGGCTCCAGGCACAGACGATATCAGAGCGTAAATGATGAAAAACATGGAAGATAAAGGGAAAGAGAAATTCCTGGATATTCTTAATGAAATAATAAAGGAAAAATTAATACCGGACGAATGGAACAAGGTAATCATACTACCCTTCCACAAAAAGAGAGAAACAAAAATATGCGACAACTTCAGAGGAATTACACTCACAAACATACCAGGGAAAATATTTATAAGGATATTAGAGACAAGACTGAAAGAAAAACTGGACCCACTATTGGGAGAAGAACAACACGGGTTCAGGAGAAATAGAAGTACACAGGACCTGATACACATAATGAGACAACTAACAGACAAGACGATCAGAAAAGGAAAAGAACTACACATATGATTCATAGACCTGAAAAAAGCATTTGACAAAGTAATAAGACAGGACATATGGAATAAGTTAGAAAAAAGAGAGGTAGAAAGAGACACGATAAACATAATAAAAGTGCTGTACAATTACAACAGAAACAAGGTGAGAATAGGAACAAACGAATCAGAGGAGTTCAAGACCGAAATTGGACTAAAACAAGGTTTAAACTGCAGCCCTTTACTCTTCGCATCACTCATAGATGAAGCAATCAGGACAAGCAAAGAAAGAGCAGCAAACACGATTATAGGATATAGGAAACTGGAAATGATAAAAATACAAATACTTATGTTCGCAGACGACATGATAATAATAGCAGACTCAGAAGAAAATCTTCAACGTAACCTTAATATATACGAAGAAGAACTGAAAAAGATAAATATGGAAATAAACATCAGCAAAACTAAAACAATGGCAATAGTGTCAAAAGAAAACAAACACAAAATAGAGCTAGAAGGGAAACAACTAGAACAGGTGAATCAATACAACTGCCTAGGAACAATAATAGAAGAAAAGGGAAAGATTGACCAAGAAGTAGAAAAAATAATATGAAAAGCAGGAAGGATCTACAACACAATAAAAAACACGTTTCCAGAGAAAAAAGAAATTACTAAAGAAATAAAAACTGAGGTATACAAAAAAATAGTAAAGCCCTCTCTAATATATGGAAGTGAATCGTCGACAATTACGGAAAGAAACAAAAGCAAGATCAACGCAATGGAAATGAGATTCCTAAGGAAGATAGAGGGAATTACAAAAAAAGATAGAGTGAGGAACATAGAAGTAAGGAAACGGCTCAACATAAAGCCAATAACAACAATACTAGAGGAAATACAGCTAGGTTGGCTAGGACATATACACAGGCTAGAAGGGAATAGAATAACAAAAAATACATGAAGTAAAAATACAAGGCAAAAATAAAGTAGGAAGACCGAGGAAGGGATGGAATGAACAAACACACCAAGCAGTGGAAAGAAGAGGAATAGAATGGAATGAAATAAGAAAATTGGCACAAGACAAGGACCTCTGGAAAAGAAGTGTGAAGGAATTAAATTAGCGAAGACATGTGATTGTAAAATGTATTATAAATGTAATTGAGCAGTCCGAGACCCCAAAGCACGAATGATACATAAAATAAGAGCAATAAAATGTATAATGCCCTTGGGAGTATTATAATCATTGGCTTATAAGGATCACAGAAAATGTTAATTCCCCGAAGTGCTCAACGATATCCATAAATTTTAATTAAACTTTTCAGAAGTGATTTTTTTGTTAAGATTGGTTATCACCGGGACGAAAGATAAGCCTGTTTCGTACACTATGATGCATGTGTAATCAACATAGGCGAAATTATACGATGCAGAAATTCGAATTTTCAAAATATTACAAAAACTATTTATTTTGAGAATATTGTGGTATTTTGTAGCAAATTATCATGACAGTTGCTGTGGGACATAAAAAGTATGCATTCAATTTAAAAAAAACACTTAAATACGCTTAAATTTAGTGGGCACTTAACTATTGACATTTTTAAATGACTAATTGTCAACATTTTCAGCTGCAAAATATTTCAATCGTAGATTTACCTTTTAGGTATAATTGGAGATACATTACAGATACCGTTTTTATCTTATTTGTTAGAGAAATTGAAGGTCTTTTTGAGATCAAAATCCTTTTGAGATTTGATTTGAGATCAATCAAAATGTTTCAAATTAAACAGGGAAACCAAACACATAATAAATAGGGTGTTCCATTAAAAACAACAACAAAAGTTGATGGCTACTTCCGGTAGAACCGGAACTGATAGAATGTTGATAGTATTTCATGTGAGTGGAACTGAATCAGCCATGTTTGGATGAATTTTTTCAATTTTTTTAGGAACCCCATAATCTTTTAATGGTTCATTAGCGTGGCATCTACACCCTGTAGATGCAGAAAATCGTATGACATTCGAAAATAGCAGTCTAATTATTATTTGACATGCATTTACAATATTTGTGGAGCAGACTTCCAAATTGAGTTTAGTCCATTTTGCATAATTTTCAGGAAATAAGAAAACGTACTGTGAAGAAATTGATAAATTTTGGTAAAATGCTAGATATCAATAAATTGTAAAAAAAATAAGTCCTCCAGTATTGACTTGACCTCAAAATATGTTTTGCTTAATCATTTCAGAATTAACGAAAAGATAGAACGTAAAGGCTTTTTGATTGTCTGATATGGACAAAACTCTTTTTGTTTGGAAGGCCAGGGACCTAATGCTGTTTGATAGTAAAAGACAAGAGAAATTTCAGAAAGTAAATATTTTTTTATAAAAAAAAACATTAAAAAAACAAAATTAAAACCAATTTTATTTCAAAATTTTGAACTTATACTTTCATCCCATCGTCATCTTCTTGACAACTCCAGTTGATCGAAATCATCTTCATATTCACCATTCTCGCCTTCTTCATCAGAAAGATCATCTACATTTTCAGGAAGGATTGGAGCCCAGCCATGCCAATTCTGGATCGTTCCTCCAATTTTCAGTTGCCAATTCAATTAGTAACTTAGTTAAGCTCTTTATTTTTCTCTCCTTTATTTCTCGAACCAGTGGTTCTTCTGGCAGAACGATAGATTCTATTTTCTTTCCTGTCTTCAACAAAGTTTCATATTTCTTTAATTCATCGTCATTTCTATAATACTGCTCAGTTTTCATTGTTACACCCCCATTTTTCGTTCTTTTAATGCAAATTCTGTTGCTTTCGCTGATTCCAACAACTTTTTTCAAAGATGTCAAAGCTCGTTTAAAATTTTAAATAGTTTTCCACTTCACTCCTAATTTACGTACTTCTCCAATTTCAGCAGAAAGTTCCCAGGTATTTTCTGGTGATTTTATCATACTTTGTGCTCTTATCAGTTTTTCTGCCCTGCCAAATACACGGTCGGCAGGTAAGTAAGAATGTCCACGTACTGGGAAACAAATTCTTATGGACTGTAATGTTAGTGGAGCATGCCTTTGAATCGAGATATGAACATGTGAAAGACATTTTTATCATTTGCCATTTTTGAAAGAAAATCAAACAGTGCAGAGCCTACTTCAATGGATCCATGACCGACTTGAGCCAGGAATAAAATATGGGTGTCTTGCTTGAAATGTTAGATACGCAGAATGAATATAAAGAAACTTCTTGTGCATAAAACGCATCTCCTATTGGGACTTTGGGCAAGACCTGTACTTGCTGCAAATCAAAACAAAATGAAAGAGACTCGTCTTCTTTCATCATTTTGTAAAATTGTTTGCTACTTAATTTGTGCACTCCTAAATTGGTCATCAAGTTAATTTTTTCTTGTGGATCCTGACACAAGTGAATTTGTCTTGGAAGACGCACACAAAAGCCACAAACATCGGAGGCTGGAGAGCCAAATCCTATGTTAAATTGAGTATTAAATGTGCGATTGAAAAATGTATAGTTTAATCGGTAGCTTGGTCCTACAGAATTGTTATCAGCTTTTGCAAGTTTGGAAATATTCAACTCGGATCGTAAATAAATTCTTCGCAATTTGGCCCGTCAATAGTGGCTTTCTATACCTTTTATTTTTCGGATTAATTCCATCACTTTCATTTTTTTTTTAAGTAGTTTTATATGAGCGATGGTCACCACCGCGGTTTCCAAAATGCTGTCACTAGATTTCATTTTATTGGCGATAAATTGGACTCGGGGCTAACTCACTCCAAAGACTGATAAGAAGATCTTCTGACAAACATCTTTCTTTGCGGAGCTGTCCATATTTTATATTTAACACTCATGCTATGATGTTTTACATTCCGAGCATGCCTGCTCTTTTTTACTTTGGGTGTATATACTTACAGAAAATGGGATATTGTGGTATCTTGTTTTATTTAATCTTGATATTTGTATACTTTACCTCGATAAATACGCAATTCTTGTAACGAAATGCAATTGCAGGATTCATGCTTGCAAGGGTATGTGAAATTATCCAAATTTGAATCAAAATCGGAATACCTAAGGTAATTGAAAGAAAGTTTAAAACAACCTCGAAAAAGTTTGCCATCTGACCTACCTTATTTGTTTTTTCTTTCCTTGCTTGTCTCGCTCTTTTTTCACCTACTAATCACTATCACCTACTACTTGTGCATATTCCATTGTTTCTTTATTTATTTTTTCAATAAAAACACAGCAACAACTCATAATCAGCGTCAAAACGTGAATGACATTCGCCCAAATTCATTCAAAACACATGTAATGCACAAAACGAGTTTTGAAAGTCTGTGTGTAGTGGACAAAATTCACTTTGAAAGTCCAACCAACTTTGTCCGAAGATTTTGCATAGGACTAAATGCGTTTGAAATGTTGAGAGTAATCTCATCAGATGCGCCTTAGTCGAACTTAGTCGATATGTCGACATATTTAACTCCAATATCGATGTTTTGGACAAAATGCATTTTGGAAGTCTGCTCCTCATTTGCACGCGTGTAGACTTTTTCGTCGGACACGTGATGAGGTCATTCTAGCATAGGATTGTATTTTTTTACTTGCATTTGACATATTTTGAACACGTGTTGATAATTTCATCACACACGAGGCGAGGTGGAGTGGTTTGTCGACTCGTTGAATATTTTGACCACGTGCAAATTATTTAGCTCGCACGTGATATGGTCAGTTAATATATGTGTTGATTTCTGCCTATTTTTGTCCCATAACCACATGCCTGAAGATTGTATTCATGTGCTTATTAAAATCACTGAGGCCTCGTCGGACTGCGATAATTACACATTAATTAAAACAAACAATGCACCAATTAGCTATAATTTACACAGGCGGCTACACAAGGGCGCCATGAGTACTCATTGCAGCAATTAAAACTAAACTGTTGCTTTTATCGAGCTCATTTAAGCACAATAAAAACTATAATAATAATACTAATAAAAAAATCCCGAATATTGTAGATCGTTTTTTAGGGTAAAGCGGCAGTAAATAACATATACCAACATTACAGTCGAACAGTATTTAAATAATATCTTAGACTAACCCAACCCAACCAAATCTACCTTAACCAAATCTGCCCGTTGCGTGATATGGGGCGTGGAGAGCTTAAGTGTATCTAGTCCAAAAGTATTAAAAAAAATGTTTGTTGCGGATTAATACTTGTTAAATTTGTATATTTTCGGAGCCACCGTGAACCAAGTCCCTGCTATTGCTATTTTCTCACAGATGTCATCAGTTGTCTTTAGCCTGGAAAAACTTTCATAAATTTCCACGCTAAAGTGTCCACGTTCCGCGCAATACAGTGCTTTACAATCCAGTAAAATCCAAAAGTATAAAAAAAAAATGTTTGTTGCGGATTAATACTTGTTAAAGGTATATATTTTTGGAGCAACAATGAACCAAGTCCCTGCTTTAGCTATTTTCTAACAGATGTCAGCAGTTCACTTTAGCCTGGAAAAACTTTAATAACATTTTAAAGTGGATCAAGTCCAAAATCGTAGCACATGGTTTTTGTTTGTGTACTTGTGCACGTGTTGGTTGGCAAAACTTTAAAATACTGGATTCAGATGAATGTGTGGACTTTTCTGATTCATCCTCAAACTATATGTGCCTTTCGCAAAATGAATCAGCTACTTCAGAATCTGAAGGTAAAGTATGATAAAACAACAAATTATAACATAACCTCTTCTGGATGCATTTTGATTGATTTGATGTTCTGTTTTTTTTTTTACTGTTTTCACTGTTGCTTATCCATAATTATTCTGAAATTTATTATGTATATCAGAAACTTATTGAAAAAAAAAACGAAAATCTGGAAAAATAAAAAGTTAGATAAACGACATTTTTAGCCTAGGGTGCCCTCGTGCGCTCATTGGCATGCGATACAGAATTACCGGCGCGGGAATGCGTCGCTATGGCCCGGCAATTCGATCAACTTCACACCGCCAACGGGCCGTTAATTAACTTGTTCACCACGTGAGAGGTTCTCGTTGAGTTCCAGTACCACGCCAAGGCACTGAATACGGGAGTCAACTTGATTCCACGAGGCTTCCAGAGGGGTCATGACCAAATCCCCAAAATTGTTAGTATGTTTACCCGGTAGTTAAATTATCTACTTTAGAAAGGCCAAATGAAGTATTATTACTTGTTTTGATACGAAAAGTAGGATTCCTTGTTAATGCATATTTGTTGATTCAATTATGGACAATTTCTGCAGCTAGGGCGAATGCGTCTCCAAGGAGCAATCTTCCACTCCATCTGTAATTACACTTGTTACTTATTTATGGTGCGTACAACAATAGCAAAAATTCCATTATATGTAAGGTAATTGGTAGCATGGACCAAATTAACCAACTCTGCTGTGATTGCCAATTACAATTGCTCCAGTTTTATGCTCATAGTTAGTGTTTTGTTTTGTATCTCATTGCTCCCCGTCTCAGTTTCCAAGTTAGAGAGCGCACCAAGCCTAACGAGACGCGCTTTATTAGAAGATTAATTAAAAAGTGAAACTGGACGACGGCAGTGGATTTAATAAACGTCCGAAGCACCAACAACTCCGGGTTCAGTTAAATCTCGTCGTGTGGGAAATGGGCGAGAGAAATTCATAATCGACGGCTGCAATTTGTCGTTTGAATTATCGTTACGCAAAATGGAGCAGGAAAAGCGTTGGGCGTTACAGAGTTCTAGCTATTTATAAGTGACGTAAAGTTTTTACTTCAAATCTAGTAAGGCCCAGTTGTATGATCGTGGATTATCTTTGATCGTGGTTCAGTTTCTAAGGATATAATTGTTTTAACAATTCATCTGAGGTAACTGTACCATGGACAAGGATGACCCACGATCGTACTATGATACAATTGTGGTGCTCAGAGGAGAAATGGACCAAGTCCATAAAATTCTTTGTTAAGTCATCAAGCCTTAAAGAGGTTTTTACTTTATTAATTTGCAACAAAATGTAGACAAAAATTACAAACAAATTCGCTAATTATAAACATGATACTTTATTATCGTATAGCAGAAAGTTAACAATTCAAAAGAAAAATAATTTTTAGTCACAAATAAAGTAAAGAAAGTGGACTTAAACCATTGCTACTCTGAAGGAAGTTAATTTCCTCTATTCATAGAAAGGCTCATCATCTTCATAATTGTTATCTTCTGTATTGTCAATGCGATTTTGTCTTGTTTTGGATGCGATAGGTAGGTTTTTGAAATATCTATGGTATGTTGGTAGTATATAGGGCAGTAAATCCATCATGTGCTGTTTTTTTGAGTCTGTCACAAATCGCCTTGTTGGATACAATTGCTCTTGTTCTATATTAAGTGAAGTTCTTGGTCGACCACACTCAGTTTTACTAAGATTTACTTCATCAAAATCAACAGCTTCATTCAAAGTCTGTTTAAATTTGAATAAAGTCGGCGATGTCTTCTCAAATCTTAACCAACGGATATTCAGCCAACTGATTGCGTATCCATCAACAGTTTTTTTTCGATTCTGTATTGCCGATTCCAAGTTTTTTGTAGAAAAAAATCTTCTCTTTTCATTTCAAAACTATAAGTTTTGGATCCTGCTTTAGCAGTCCGTGCAATATCCATCCAGTGTTGAGGGGAGTAAATATGTGTATTCTTGCGACTTGACTTTTCAATTACGCCAAAATCTGCGTCATTTGGCAAATACGAGTGTCCTGACACCAGGAATTTGTGATCTGTAGTTTCGGCAGCCATTCAAGGACATTGCATTAATTTTAGTAAAGACAGTGATAATTTAATGTTCCTGTTCTGACCGGCGCAAGAATCAGAGTTCAAAACAATATGTTTATGACTTGGAGCATTTTCTTGTAAATGCTTTACAAGACATGCTGCTACATCTTGAGATCCACGCCCACCTTCGGTTTCGACGTACATATACATGAATCCCGTTTGTTCATTAGAAGAATGGATTCCTAGATTATAAACATATAGATTTTTTTTATAGTATGCTACTGATGTAGATAGCTTGGGAAACGGAAGCGCTTTTTGAAGATCGAATGTTGCCACGTACTTTTCATCGCAAGCACTCATTTGATCCTCATGAAGACATGTCCGTGCTTGTTCGGCTTTAGCAAGGTGTAATGTTTTTTTCTGTTACTAGAGCCTTCTTCTTGGTTTCATCAGGCTCTGCAGCTATTTTTATCTGCAGTTGGTCACATATTAGGCACGTATGTTTTGCTGGAGGTTTAAAACTTAAATTGAATTTTGTATTAAATACATGGTAATAGAATTTTTTCTTCAATGCATCAATTCCCTCGGCGACACATTGCTCGGTGTACAATTCGTACATTTTACTTATAGTTAAATTTTCTTTCAAATATTTTTTCTTGGGATTATCTTTTTGAAAATAATGACTTTGGTACGCGGGTAATGAACTGATATGCTTCACAATTTTTAAATTGTCTAGCTTTTTTCTAGGATTCATGTCGCGTTGATCAGTCACCGCAATCATTTCGTCTTTAGAGATACACCTATACAGTCTACCGGTACTAATTTGCAACGTTTCTGGAAAATATGTCTTGCACACACGGTGTGTAGTGTTATCTACTCTAAAAGCATATTCAAAGTACGCATGGTTTTCCGGATGTGAGCCATTTCTAACACGTTTTCTTTTGACTGTGTTAACTTTTACTAGTCCTCTGATAAACACATTTTGCCGGAAATAGTCAGCCAGTTTCCAAAAAGATTCAAAAATGGCTCTTCGTTGATGCTCTGCAATTTTTTGGGCACAGCCCTGTCTGCAATTACAGGGGTTATTGGAAAAGGCTTTAGAAGGAACATTTTTTCCAGATTTTGTAATATAGTCTTGTCCAGTATTCCGGCGATGCTTTCGTATATTTACTTTCCAAGTAGACTTCTTAACTAACAGTTTTTTTTTCCTTTTTTTAGACTCTATAGGCTCTGTCGCAGTTTGTGCAGTTGGCTCATATAAAGTGTTGCTTCTTATCTCATTTATCGGAAGTTGATCATCATCTGTACCAACATACATTTTTCGTTGTATTGGAGGATACCATATAAATTTTGTAACCGACACATGAACATAAAAATTACAATTATATTACTTACCACCGGAAGTATCTGAAGTACTATCAGTACTATTTTTTAATTCCGATCCACTTGATCGATAAGGTTCTTAAGATGATGTTGACGAATCCATTGTTGAACATATAAACACGCAGATTTTATAGGTTAGGACATATTTGACATAAATTACACTGAATTGGACATAAACCATTACTACACTGAACGACATAAGCTTTTTCGTCGGTGCACAAGGAGGACGACTCGATAAACAGCATACGAAATAAATAAATAAAACAAAATAATAAAATGCCATTTGTGACTTGAATCATTTCTCTACTGAACGTAGAACAGTACTAATGTGTACTGTAAGTGTGTTATCGACGAAATTTAGAAAAATGGACTTGATCCACTACTCTTCTGAGCACCTCAATTGTTAATCCAATTGTATCAGAAACTTAACCACGATCAAACATAATTCACGATCATACAACTGGACCTTAGTGATATAATTATTGACTAATTCAAATCTGAGATCCTGTCATCCCAAAATTTTTGTAGTCGAAGCTCCACATATGAATCGTAGTAATTTCACGAATGAAACTAAGAATTCGTAACAAGTTTTTACAAAATTCCGGTAGCTTCATCAAACAACAAATTAAATCCCAATCATTTTCCGATAATCAAAATGCTAGTTTTTGTGTTTTGTGCTTCACCATCTACTATTATGTTACCGCCTGAATTATTTCCATTCTGTATAACTATGGCAACTTATAATTACTAATATTCCGATGAATCCTGATACCAAGAATCAGCAAATAATTACAACGAAACCTGGAAGCGGAAACTCGAACAGTCCCCGATAAAAAAAACGCCCACCTCGCTCTCCAATAATTACACCCAACAGCCAATTAATCAACGGACGTCACGTGTCACGCTTTACAATCTTCGTGCGCGAGGAAAGTCTGGAGATTAATTCCACATGAGTCATCGGCCCCTTTATCTCAACCGATCGCGCGTCTTCATCAATTAAAGGAAGGCATCTGGCCACTGTGCCGTCGTCTGCGTCTCGCAGAGAGCAGACGATGCCACCGAAAAAAAAACTGTTACACAACAACTAGAGACGCAAGTGAAGTCCGAGACTGACGGGGGACTCCGCAGGAAGCAAGCAGTGGTTAAAAAGTGAAGGCGTCAGTTGTTTGGTAAGCGGAGGATTCGAGGAAGAGTTGAATGGAGTACGTTGTCTGGAAAATGTTTGGTGTTCATAGCATTTTTTTTTGTATGTATGTAAACACATGAAATACTTATTACTTTAACCACAATACTTATTTATGATACAAGTTCGTAAAGCATTACTTTACGAAAATGTCTCATACAAAGTTTTTTCTACAACAGCTATTATGTAATGTGCATAAAAAGTTAACGCACTGTGAACAGTGAGTAAACACTTAGTTTACGTACTGTCGTAGATAAAATTAGTTGATTGTTATTTTTTTAATTGAAACATAGTAAGTATTTAAATATTAATTGGCACTTAGTAACTGGCTAAAAAGAAGGTGGCTAAAAGGCCGAAAAGAAGAAGAGAGATGTTGTTTATCTTTAACATGTAATTGGACTCATTTTTATTTCATACGATGCGAGCGCTGGTCTGGTTGGTCTCATTGATCTTAAGTGGCAATCAATAAGCCAAAATCCAATAACATCTCATGGAAGAGATAAATAAAAAACTGGTAGGTGATAACTTCAATGAAATTTGAATTCATAATTTGGGCTCTAAATATGTTTTGGATGTGTGGCGTACACGCTCAATGCTGCATTACAATTTTCGGGGTATTGCCAAGGTGTTGGGCAGGGCCAGGAGCGTTATCACAAAAGTAAATTTATATGCTTAGATAATACTATCTCTGCATTTAACAGTGTCACTGTCGCTGCATGAGGTCTTTTATATAATGACCACACAGAAGGTTTACTTGAATTGATGGCTGTACAGGATTGTTTAAATTAACTACTGGAGCTTAGTTGGCAAAAATCATTGCAAAAGATATTTGTCTCATAGTGATTAGAATTTATTTATGGACTTGGAAGTGGACTATCCAACAATGTCTTGTGCATTCCTGATCGATTTTGGTCTGGTTTTTACAAAGTAATCAGATTTTGTAAAGCAAATGTTTTTTTTTAATATATTTTTATAATGAACCTTATTATTCATTTGCTGTAGCTATAAAATGATGTGAAGAAAAACCTGTTTTATAAAATGATATGAAGAAAAACATTTGCAATTAAATGATTTGAAGAATATTGTTAAGGTCGGAAATGATAACAGAATCGGTCAATTTCTTGTCCATTCCTGCACAACTTTTATGTTTTCTGATTTTCGTAAGTCATTCAGATATTGTAAACCTATTTTTGTCCGATTTTGTAAAGCAAAGTATTTTTAATATATTTTTATAATGAACTTTTGATACGAAGAATATTGTTAACATCGGAAATTGATCCAAAAATGTCTTGTCGATTCCAGCTCAACTTTTATGTTTTTCTGGTTTTCATAAGTCACCGAGATATTGTAAACCTTTTTTTATCAGATTTTGTATAGAAAATGTCTTTTTAATATATTTTTATAATGAACCTTTGCTATAAAATGATATGAAGAAAAACCTTTGCTATGAAATGATACGAAGAAAATTGATCAGGTCGGAAATGCTAACAAAATCAATCCAACAATTTCTTGTCCATTCCTGCTCAACTTTTGTGTTTTTCTGGTTTTCATAAGCCAATCAGATATTGTAAATCTATTTTTATCTGATTTTGTAAAGAAAATGTCTTTTTAATATATTTTTATAATGTACCTTTGCTATAAAATGATATAAAGAAATACCTATGATTTGAAATGATACGAAGAAAATTGTTCATATCGGAAATGCTAACAGAATCAATCCAACAATTTCTTGTCCATTCCTGCTCAACTTTTGTGTTTTTCTGGTTGTCATAAGCCAATCAGTTATTGTAAACCTATTTTTATCTGATTTTGTAAAGAAAATGTATTTTCAATATATTGTTTAATGAACCTATGCCTATGCTAGACCTATGCTAGAAAATGATATGCAGAAAAACTTTTACTATGAAATAATACGAAGAAAATTGATCAACTCGAAAATGATAACAGAATCGATCCAACAATTTCTAGTCCATTCCCGCTCAACTTTTATGTTTTTCTGGGTTTAATAAGCCAATCAGATATTGTAAACCTATTTTTATCAGATGTAAAGAAAATGTCTTTTTAATATATTTTCATAATGAACCTTTGCTATAAAATTATATGAAGAAAAACCTTTGCTATGAAATGACACGAAGAAAATTGATCAGGTCGGAAATCATAACAGAATCGATCCAACAATTTCTTGTCCATTCCTGCTCAACTTTTACGTTTTTCTGGTTTTCATAAGTCAATCAGATATTATAAACCTATTTTTATCAGATTTTGTAAAGCAAATGTTTTTTTAATACATTTTTATAATGAACCTTTGCTATAAAATGATATGAACAAAAACGTTTGCTTTGAAATTGAAAGATTGTGCATTTCGGAAATGTCGAAATATCAAAATCGATACATGAATTTCTTGTTCATTCCTGATCAACTTTTATGTTTTTCTGTTTTTGCTAAGTAAATCGTATTGTGTAAACCTAATTTTAAGATATTTTTTTTTTATAATCGACAGTTCCTATAAAATGTTATATATATATATATATATATATATATATATATATATATATATATATATATATATATATATATATATATGTTTAGGTCGGAAATTTGAGGAAAATTGGCTGTTTTGATGGCTAACATCAGCATTATTACCGATAACTTATTAACCTATTAACATAACACTCTCTACAATATTTTGCAAGAACTGAATATTCCTGCAAATATTAGAGGGTAAATTAAGCTCGTGGTCACGTGTACTAATAAAAAGTGTATGAATCTTAAAACAACCCGATATGGATGAATGTGGTCTACTTATTTAATTTTTTGGAAACAGCCAAGCATGACTATAATATTATACTTGGTTCGTCAATTACAGCCATTTTGCATCGATTCTATGATACACTTTAATAATACGATAATTGCTAATTGAATAATATACTGAGGTATAAAACAGTAGAGCAGTAGAATATCATTATTACTGAGTGTTATTTAATATAAATAAATATTAATTCCACTAGTTGGCTTCATACACGTAATTAATAAATAATTAATAATATAAAAATAGAGCATCAAAAGTCATTATCATTAAAATTATTCATTCTTAAAAAAACTAAATATAAGAAAACAATTAAAAAAAATCAGTTTTTTCAAAATTTTATTAAACAGTACAATATAGGGGCCTAAACACTGTAAGGCCTCTTGTACATTACGAGCGGTGAGCGGCTGCGGCGAGCGGCAGAGCGACAAAACTAATGTTCTGTTCACGATTTGAATGCAGCATACTGGGAAAACTTGACGCTTTGCGCTTGCCGCTCACCGCTCATTTTTTAGTTTATTTTGTTTTATTTGTTCTCAGAATCGTTATATCCTCTCTTATATGTTAATATAGAAGGGGAATTTATTATTTATGAAGTTTATTTGGTTTTATTTGTTCTTAGAATCGTTATATCCTCTCTTATATGTTAATATAAAAGGGGAATTTGTAATTTATGAAGGCCGGAGCTAGTTTTTCTTTTATGCATGTTTTCACGAAGTTTATGTGCTGTACTGTTATCTTTATAATTATATTAACAAACGATTCCAAGAACAAATAAAACAAAATAAACTAAACACTGAAATAAAAAACCTAGAAAAAATAAAAACTAAAATTGAATTTATTAATCAATATCTTGAATAGCAGAATAGAACATCATAAATCTACAATCAATCATGGATAATACAAAACTACAACTTAAAGATGTAAAATATAACAAGAAGAAAGAAGTAAGAAATCTAAGAAGAAATAAAATTCTTATATAAACAAATAATAATATTAAATAAAAATAAATACCACTTTAGTACTTTAAACCACAACCTTAAATATAAATAACTAGTAATGGATATTGATAAAACCTTAAATTTAATAATATTTGTTTGTTTTAAATTTAATATTTTTACAAAAAAAAAAATGGAGTAGTTTCCAATAAAAAAAAATGTATTTGGCTCAAAAACTTGAAAAATCGATGCTCAATTGTATTTTCCATTACTCTATCTTTATGGGCGTTATTAACTATTTATGCACCAAGGGCATTACTACGATGATTACGCCCGGTAAACGATGAAATCCAGCTCGACGACTTTAGTCCGAGAGATGCACATCGTTCGAAGGGCGTAATCATTTGATGATGCCGTGGTGCATGCAAGATTTTGTTTTTCACTTTTTCTTTAAAAAAATAGATTTTGCATCTTTGTGTACGTTTTACATATCTACATAAAAACAATATCTGATAGCCTATGAAACAAAAACAGATTGTTTACTTATAATTGTCAAATTTGCTTTTTGATAAAATTTGATTAACCTAATTTTTGAGGGCGTAATTCATTACGCACTCTTATTAAGCCCCGATTGTTATTGTTAAATTTGATTACCGTATTTTTTGAGGGCGTAATGATTAAGAGGGCGTAATGTATTCATTACACCCACTCATTACGCCCCAGTTGTTACGGACATGTTTACGTGTCTCGTTTCTTAGAAGTTATCATTCAATGATAGTAAACTGAAAAATAAAATTACTAATACTTTGCCAATATTAACAATTTTGTATATTTAATAATAACAAAGTTACCATGTTGAACACGTAATTTGGATCACCCTGTATAAATTTTGAATGAAATTTCATCAATACATATCAGAATTGAAGTTTCATCAATACATATCAGAATTTCTTTGTAATCTCTTAAATATAAAAATGTTCTCTTAAATCTCTTAAATGTTAATTATATAAATTACCTACTCATCAGTTTTGTAAAACGTGGTCTATAAATTTGTTAAAAATAATAAAATTACGTACTAATACATTCGTAAATTTACATTAAATTTCTCGTAAATTACCTACCCACGTGTAATTTCCAATAAATTTGCAAGAATTCAAGTTTAAATTAGAGTAATTTTAAAATTTCCAGACGGTTGGTTTGTGAAAATTTCTTGAAAATTAGCTACAATTTTTTTTTTTTCAAAAATCGGTATTAGTTCTATAATTCCTCAAAACCATAATCTAATTACTTTTAAATTACCTTGGTAAAATATTTTTAGTATTAAAAACTATGACAATCAAAAATCAAGAAATGATCCCAAATTTGATTAAAAAATTGATTTAGGGCAAAGCAAAATTGGAAAAATTACTTAAAAAATCCATGTCACAACTTATGTCATAAAAAATCACAAACTATGTTAATTTTCCACTAAGTTTCAAAATTTCATTACAAATGATTGCAAATCTCAGTAGACTTTAATGAATTCAAGATATAACCATGAAAATTCTAGATATATTGGATATATCAATTTCAAAAGTTAAATAAAATTTTATATTTATTTATTTATAATAAACCCATACTACCAATAGTAATAATACTACTTAAATATTTAAGTATAAAATCTTTCTAATTATTTATTGTCTTTTTAAATATCAAATAACTTAACATTTATGAGAACGCACAATAATTCCAATCGCACTAATGAAATGTCATCAACATTATTGGTATTTACAAAAAAAAACTGGTATATTTCTCTGTCAGATAAATTGAAATTGATTTTTAATTTGTTTATTATTATTTTTTAATTCATAACCACATTTTAGAAATTATATGAAAACTCCTAAAATGTGCTTAAATTTTAGGAGTTTTGATATAATTTCTAAAATTTGGTAAAACTTCAAATTAAAAATCCATTTCAATTTATCTGATAGATACAAGGTTTTTTTGAAGATGGCTCACAAATGGCCGAAACAAGTTGGGTGAAGGACACATAATAAAAACAACATAAACTAAGAAACATCTTTATATTTAAATACTACCAGTAAGTATGTATTCCTAATAAAGAAGAAAGAAAACAATAAAAAATATAATAATAACTGGTATAACTAATGGATGAAACTATAAGAAAAATAATAATAAATGCTAAAATACTTTAAAATAATAAAAACATTTGGAAGTTATAAATATTTCTCAAATGATAATATTCTTCAAAACAACAACAAAATTCAGAAAGTTTACAACTGTATGGCATTTAGAAATGCAAAGCAAATTGGACTTTAGAACCAAAGGCATAGATATAATAACGATATCTGTTTTCAATATATAATTTCTTTTCGTAATTTGAAAAATGTTTGCTATCTGGAGAACCCTGGGCTTAGGTTCTGACTTATAATTAATAAGCATGGGTTCGATCTTTTGTTTTGGACAAGATCCGTTTGGATGTATTTTGAAATACAATTATATTTTCACATAAGAATAGATTTTTAGAATCTGTCTATAATACGCACCACCGGCAAAGCCAATCAGTACATTTGCCCTCCCGACTCGAATGGAAACAACACTATTCGGCCGATGGTTCTCAAGATTTATAATACTTTCAACTTTTTTATTAATTTTTTTTTTTTAAGTAATTCAACTTAAACTGAAAAAGAATAAACATCGAAACTTTGAAGGCAGATATTACGAATGGTTCTCAGAATATTTAATTGCTGGTGGGTTACACTCTAGTCTTTGTGTATCTCTTTGTGTTTGAACTTTGCGTTTGCTGTCAGTAGGTAGTTTTCGATGCTTAGAAATATGGAATAAATATATAATTACATATAATTATTGCTAGCCGCATGAGTATATACAAGATTTTAATTAAGTATGGAGTTCACGTGATTACTCTGAAATATCAAGAGATAAACCTACGCTCAAAGATGAGAGTAATTGAATTTCTGATTAGATTGTATGAATCGGTGGTTAATACTTGGTGAAACATCTTTAAATCAGTATAAATGAAGCACTTGGTTAAGTTTCACAATTTTTTCATAGAAAAACTCTACAATTGTTTCGGTCTCACGACCATTATCATAATTAAAACAGACTTAACCAATTGCTTTATACTAATATATTAAATTTCTGATTCTAAAATTCTCTCTAAGGTAAAATAGGAGCCACCAAATACTGCCGTACATTTATTTTTTCTCGGAATGTTTTTGAAATTTATTTAATTTTTGATATTTGCAGAGCGCTAACTGATTTCTTGTTGATCTTTTAAAAGTTGTTCATATTTTTCAAAATATGCGATTCCAATTGAAAAACTTGAAAACTGGCTAGACTAATGTTTTTTTTTTTTTTGTACAATATCTAGTACAATTTTATTACATTTTAAAGAATTATCAACCTACACACCAGTTGAATCACTGTATCAAAATGCTCGGGCAGTTTTGAAAGGAGTCGTCCTAAACAAAGCATCTGGAGTCGATCCTTGTGGGGCCGGGTGTGTGTTTGTTCGTCTGCACATGAGGACAAGTTCGACGTTGGACGACAAAGGGCCCAAAATCCACGGTCAATTACACCCGGCCATTTGTTTACGTTGAGATCGGTGCCACCCCTGTTCCTCGCCAGGCCCACCAGCGGCCTTTGTCACGAAGATTTGGTGGAAAGAGGAGGATGAAACGACACCAGCGTTGGATTATGCTCGGAATTATGGGGGCCCTAATGATACGTGTAGTGAAATTGTACACGCGATGATGTACTAATTGGAGTGGGTTTGTTCGTATGGCGTTAAAATTCCGTTGGCCCGTCTCACATGATATAAAAGAACACGTTAAGATAACAATTGGTTAAAGTTAGGTTACGTTACGTCAGGTCAGGTTAGGTTAGGTTCTTCCATGGTAATGTAGTGCAAGAGAAGGTTAGAGAATAGATTTTCTTAGATAGAAAAAGGAACAACATGTAAGAAGCACAAAAAATATATAATAATTATAATTATATATAATAACAGGTTAGGTTAGGTTCTTCCATGGTAATGTAGTGCAAGAGAAGGTTAGAGAATAGATTTTCTTAGATAGAAAAAGGAACAACATGTAAGAAGCACAAAAAATATACAATAATTACGATCCAGTATTTCTAATAGTTTGATTACGTTAGGCGAAAAGAAGGAAAATTCGGCAAAATCCATGACCTCCAAATAACCACAACAATATTCCTATTACGAGAATTTCATCGATGCAAAATAATTCTCACGTTGCATGCGTGTGTTAACAAAACTCATTTTCTTAATTATATACGGTTGCATGTGTTAACACGGCTGGTAATGGAAGTCAGTTACCTGTTCGATTATGCGATAGTATTTAAATTCGTACGAGGCTTCACGATAACAAATTTGTGGCCCTGCTGAACGCTTTAAAAGCGCGATAATGAGGCGAATGTGCAATCAACCGTGTTCCTTGAAGTCGTCGTAATTGTTCTATGTATTATCTGTGACTACTAATTTCACTTGTAATAACATTCCAAATAGCTTTTATAAATCAGTCACCACATAAAAAAAACAATTAGCTAGCAGGAAAAATTTTTATTGATAAATATATAATTGGATTCTTTAAATTAATTAGATATTCCTGTATATTATACATTCACGAACTTTTTGCAACCGAGTTGGCTGGGTTTACTTTTTGTCATGTTGGACAAACTGATTCAGTGATGCAACGAAAGTTAATTACTTTTTTCTGTAGATGTCTATTAGACATTTGCTTCCTACCACATTGTCAGATTTATAATGTTTAGCCGTTCCATTTTCATTTCTAATAATTTAAACATTACATCTGGCAACAGTGTTATTTAAAAAATATAACCTCATATTGAAAACAACTTAACCTAAAAAAAAATCCATTGGGGAATTCAGTTATTTCCGAAACACTACCAACAAAATTACTCGATATTCATTGACTCCCCTAATGCAAAAACAAACGTGAATGCAGACCACGTAAAATAAAATGTATTAAAATATATGTAAGCGTATGCATAACCGTCAGTATTTCCAAAATTGAGGATAAGTAATCTCCGCGGTAGACATTAGAAGTATCAGTTTCAAAGTTGCAGAACTATCTTATTATTTATTATTATTATATTTAATACATTTGTATTAAATTTATTATATTTTGTAGATTAAACAACCAAATAATTACAAATACACTGTACAAACATAGAGACATACACAATGTATACAAGATAAGTGGCAAGAAGAGAGGAACGGTCAATAATAAACTATATATTAGTAGAAGCAAATAACACCAATTATAAGCCAAATAAGCCAAATAAAAGCCAAATAAGCACCAATTATTGAATTAAATGAATTTTGATATTGCAACAGTAAGATTTATTACTGAATAGTAAAATATGAGGGCTGCTACCGGTAATAGTCCATATAATGGATTTTATGGGATTTATGATCCCATATTTATGATCCCATGTCATAAAACGTTCCAACCACACCGGCGGTCAATCTTTGTAGGGCTCTTGACTTACAAAATCATAAATCATACCGAGGAAAGTTGGTCAGTAATGTAAAAAATGCTTTAGTTTGAAATCTAATCATTTTCGTTAATTTTTGATTTTATACTTGGGTTCTATGAATAAAATAAAACAGTTTAGGGCAAAAGTAACTATAGAGAATTTTGCCCGAAAAGAGTTTTTTTTAAATTTGATAACCGTCTATATAATTATATCGAAAAAGTGAAACTACCTTAACTTAAGGAATTAACAACTTAAGGAAGGAATGCTAATGACGACAAAGGAAATATGTGGAGTCTATCAAACAAGGAGGAATAAGCAAACCAGCAGGTGGACAGAAGAGGTAAGAAGAGCTCTAAAAGAAAAGAAGAAAGCATGGCAAAAGTACACCGGCAACAACAATAGCGAAGAATATAAAGAATATCGAAAAAAAATGCAGGGCAGCAAATGATATAGTAACGCAAGCGAAGAGGAAAGAATGGGAATAATTTGGGGAGAAGATGGAAAAAAACAGCAAAGAAAATCAGGTGCTATTTTATAACTTACTAAAAAGCAGAAGAAGACATATTAGATAGACAAGAAAAAAAAATTAAATGACGAGAGGAAGTAATGAAAAGATGATAAAAATACTTCGAAGAACTGATCAACGTAGAACGGGAGGAGGACGAAGAGTATGGAAACCAAATAAACATGGATATGACAACAGAAAACATAAAAATAGAAGAACTAGCAGAAGAGCAGAAGCGATCAAGGAACCTAAACATGGAAAATACACCAGGAATTGACAAAGTTGAGACAGAGATGCTAAGGAACATAGACCAGTAGCACTAGACAGACTTCACAAACTATTCAAACAAATATGGAAGGAAGAAAGCATTCCAAACGAATCGAAAACGGTACTTATAGTTCCAATATATAAAAAAGGAGACAAAAGAAATTGTAATAACTATAGGGGTATAACGCTAATCAATATAGAGACAAAACTACTAGAAAAAATTATAAATAAAAGAATAAGAGGAAAAATAGATAGCACAATAGACGAAGCACAAAGCGGTTTCAGAGCAGGAAGAGCAACACAAGACCATATTTTAACAATAAAACAAATAGTAGAAAAGAATTATCAAACAAAACAAAATGTATATTTAGGATTTATCGACTTGGAAAAGCATTTGTTACAGTAGCACACAAAAAGTCTGGAAGATATTACTTGAAAGGGGAATAGAGCAAAAAACCATCAGTATTATAAAACAAACATACAAAGATAATAAGAATATAGACACACATAACAATTACAAATCGGAAAACTTCAGAACAAATAATGGTTTGAGGCAAGGTGGATGACTTAACATTATTTATATGGACGAAATAATAAATTAAAAAATGGGCAGAACGAAAGGAATAACAGTAGAATACAGAAACATGTTACCAGTAAACATAACAGAAGAAACATTCGCTGACGATTTAATGATATTAGCAAATTGTACAACAAACCTACAAAAAACATAAATGTATACAGGGTCCGTCATTTCACCTCCCGACTTCTATAGCTCAGTTAATTATTTTAAATTAAAATCGGTTCAGTGATTTTAGTACAAAAAAAAATTAATACTGAAAAAAATCAGTTTTGAACCATTGGTTAAGAATATTAATAAGAGATGAAAATATGCCTTGTTAATAAAACCATACTACTAAGGTACTCATTAAATAAGGTCTGACAGTTGCGTTAACCAAGTTTTATTGATATGCATTATTCAGTGTCCAAAATTTAGTGTCAAACTTTTCAAACTTTAAAGCACTTTAATTTTCTTATTTTAAATTTTAGCCTCTCTATATTTTTATGTCATTCCATGTGGAATTAAAAGACAAACATTTTTCCTTTATTACAACTCTATCGCAATTCCTAACACATTAAAAGTTATGTGCACAAAACTCGATTTATCAACAATTCCAATGGCCATTTTAATTAATCAAAATCGAAAGTGGGTTTGAAAAACAATTTATTGACACTAAAGTTTAACAAAGTGACAACAGCCAACGTTGACTGTAGTAATATAAAAGTTTAGTACTATTTTTAGCTAAGGTCTTTATACCCAAGATACCAAAATTATTTTTTATTTGATTGCATCATAAGGTAGTATTTTTCGGTATGAAAATCTGGACGAAAACGCAATCATTTTGTTAATGACCAAAGTTGCTAGGTAACGGTCTTTTTCGTCCTAAGCCGAAAAATATTTTTCGGCAGGAAAAATAAAAAAAATAGAGACCATACTGTCGAAGATTTGATTAGATGAAACAAATTTGAGAAATATGCCAGTAAAACATTCTCATACGAGTTTTCTGCAAACATCTTTTAATGTGTTAGGAATTGAGATAGAGTTGTAATTAGGAAAAATGTTTGTCTTTTAATTCCGCGTGGAATTACATAAAAATATACTGGGGTTCCAATTTAATATAAGAAAAATAAAATGCTTCAAAGTTTGAAAAGTTTGACACTAAATTTTGGACCCTCTGTATAATGCATATCAATAAAACTTGGTTAACGCAACTGTCAGACCTTATTTAATGAGTACCTTGTATGGCTTTATTAACGAGGCACTATTTTTATCCCTTATTAATTTTCTTAAGAAATGGTGCAAAACTGATTTTTTTTCAGTTTTTATTTTGTTGTGCTAAAATCTCAAATAAACCCATAAAAATTTATTTTATGGGTATGTAGGCATCCACAAAGGGCACCCAAATAAGCAACAAAAATATACCATGCAATCCAAAAATATACATCATAATGACGTCACACTTTTTTGGGACACCCTGTACAATCAAATATATTTTTCTGAAATACACCCCAGAATGCAAGTAAAGTCTGCAAAATATCAAAATCCTAACTCAATTAGTAACTGAGCTATAGAAGACGGGAGGTGAAATGACGGACCACATATAACGAAGTAATGATGAATATAATATGAAGATAAACAAACATAAGACTAAAGTAATGGTGATAGGCAAAAACACAGAAAAAAATAAAAATACTTATATGAAATGAAGAAATTGAGCAGGTAGAGCAATTTAAATACCTAGGAGTTTTAACACAAGAAGAGAAAAATGACAAAGAAATAAGTACCATAATCGGTAAGACAATATAATTATACTATCAAATGAATAAGATACTAATAAACAAAAAAAGAAGTAACGAGAAAGACCAAATTAAATGTATACAAAGCAATATACCGAGTATCTTAACGTACGGCTGTGAAACATGGATAATGACAAAAAGAGATGTAAGTAGAATCCAAACGGCCGAAATGATGTATCTGGGGAGAGTAGCAGGGAAAACAAAAATGGACAGAGTAAGAAATGAGGAAATCATTAAATAATTGGGAATTCATACTACACAGGAGTACATAGAAAAGAGTCAGATTAGTTGGTGGGGTTACTTAATACGAATGGATGAAAAGGCGCAATTAAAAAGAACGTAGGAAGCGAAGACCATAGATAAGAAGAGAAGAGGAAGACCCAGAATAGGATGGAATGAAACGGTTATAAAAATATTCGAAAAGAAACGAAAGAAACGTCAGAAGGGGAAGCAAGAAAACTAGCCAGAGATAGAGATAAATGGAAAAAAAATTGTAAATAAAAAGTATAAAAAAATAGTAAAACGTAGAATAGGACAAATGGGATGTAAATAAAATAACACTGTGCACAAAACGCTAACACCGCAAGGTAAAATGGCAATTTATTATATAAATAAATAATTATATTTTTGATTAAAAAAGGATAAACTTTCTCATATTTTCGGGTCTTATTTTACGAAAGTTTTGAGAAATTGTTGAAATTAACTGCAATCCAACACTTATCTCGTATACAAGAAGCCCACACCAGTTCCCAACGTACGCGAACATTTTGAACATATGTAGCGTACCTTAAAACTTCATAATTGTTCGTGCTTGCTCGTTTAAATAATTATTTAATAACGGCCTATTTCTGCAGCTATGGCTAATTACTTCAAGGCACATGTATATGTTTTATGCAACATTTCATCAAAATTAATCTCAAACAGAAGATTTAATGTCCGGCCTAATCCCAATCAAGGAAAGTGGATAATGATGGACAAGTGAGTCGTTGCAATTTTCCTCTAATCGCTCCCGTCTCCTTTCAGTCGGGCGACCATAATTAAGCAACGAGAAAACCGGTAATAACGTTGTTAGCTTAAATAACACGTCGCATCTAGAAATTTAATGTTATATAAAATATAGAGCAAATACGGCACAGTTACAGTCATTAACTCCGCCAGAAATCGCTCATAGGACACGAAAAAAAAAAATGTGAAACTGCAACTGAAAAGCGCACGTCTATTTGTTTAACCGATCTATCACCTTAATCACCGAAAAAACGAGCCGGAAATTGCTTAACGCGATTACAACGTGTTCACACGGCGTGTGAATAAGCTCATTTTTCGGGTGGTAATGAAGATAAATTCCGATGGCACAATTCAACTTCCAATCCGTCGTCGTGCACCATTTGCTCCTAAGGTTATGAACTTAGGGTTGTGCCGAGCTCCAGCAGACCATCAGCCCGCATAATCCGGGGACCTCAAGATCGACATCTTCACCATGACAATAGTCTCAACTTACCTAGAAGACGCAGGGGGGTTATTATAATATGGGAACCGTTCGCTGCCATTGTCCGGAGTTTCACACCCTTGGGGCTGAGTTAAAACTAGACGGGGTGTTTGCATACGAAAGCACGGCGTGAGTTCATCCGAGGAGTTGAGTCTGGGACTACAACAAGGATTACAAAGTAAATAAATAGATTACAGAAAATTTGTTTTAATATTTTTTTATTATGTTTGATTGCATAAATTAATCGTGATTGAATTCCAAGTTTACCTATATATACAAAAATGTAGTTACGGATAATATCACTAACCAAGAGGTCCACTACTAGCACTCTTAAAAAAAATAAAATCTGTCGACTTTACATAAAAGTAGAATTTTCTAAAGACTTTACTTTTTCGTACGCGGACGAAAAGTTTTGCTTCTTCGTACCCGGATGAAAAAATTTACTTATTCGTAGGCGAACGAAAAGTTTTACTGATTCGTCCGCATACACTTTCGGTCCGCTATTTACTGTCAATGTCAATCGATCAACAATGTGCTGTTTGTTATCGTACACGAACGAAATGTTTTCTTTTTCGTACGCGCATGAACTGTTTCACGTTTTCGTTCGCAAACACTTTTTGTCCGCTATTTACTGTCAATGTCAATCGATACATGTGCTGTTTGTTATCGTACATGGACGAAAAGTTTTCTCTTTCGTACGCGGACCAAAACGCAAAACTTTTCGTCCGCGTACGAAAAAGAAAACTATCCGAAAATGAAAACACTTTTCGCCCGTTATTTACTGTCAATGTTAATCGATTAATGTGCTGTTTGTTATATGTAAAATAAAAACATTTGATTTTGGAATGGAAATTGCAAAAGATAATCTGAGAATTGTACAATGGCGATTAAGCGGGGTATTTCTGGTTTTATTTAAGTTTCCCGAAAAATTCGTGCCCTTTCGGCCATATTTTCTTTCCTTAGAAGAGACATCGGGACAAAAATTTCCTTGATAGTCTGTTCTCTGGGCCTATTCCAAATTCGGGAAATAGTTAACAGGATACAACAAACTTGTTAGTGGCTTGTCCAATAGTACTTCGCTTAAATTCGATGACACTTTTTGAATTGCAGCACGAACTGGAAAGTTCCGGTGCGATATCTATAGGATAACTGTTTTGATTTTAATTGTCTTCTTTTATCTTTTCTGAGCTGTATCTTCCATAATTTTGTCACAACAGGTGTACTTCTGATTTTCTGGCATAGTCACGTTTTCTAACTGCATCTAACTTTTTTCTTTGTAGCGACCTAACATTGTATCTAGATTATATGAAACTTATTAAATCTCATTATTTCCTCAAAGACACGATAATCCATGAAGTTTAGAGAAATGTATACAATAATTTGGTACGGAGGGAGTACATTTTTTTCTTTTTAGGTACTAATTTTTCGACAATTTTAAAACTATCTAAACATTTCTAAATTATATCACAATACTTTAAGAGAACTTTTGATTTTCTGGCATAGTCACGATTTCTAACTGCATCTAACTTTTTTTATGTAGCGACCTAACATTGTGTCTAGATTATATGAAACTTATTAAATCTCATTATGTCCTCAAAGACATGATAATCCATGAATTTTAAAGAAATCTATACAATTATTTGGGACGGAGGGAGTACATTTTCTTTTTCATTTTAGGTACTAACTTTTCTACAATTTTAAAACTATCTAAACATTTCTAAATGTTATCAAAATACCTAGAGATTTTCCAATAATTTCCACTATATCACAATATTTTTCGAGATTTCTACAAATTTAGTAAGGATCATCTGAAGATTTTTCATTAATTTCTACATAAAAAAATGCAAATTGTTTGACATTTTTCATAAATTCTGAGATTCTGAGAGATTTTCGAATAATTCATTAGATATCACAATAATTTTCAAGAATTCTCTTTATAGTGACATAATTGTTTTTTGCAAAAAAACTTATGCTTTTAAAAATTGGACACATTCTTAATAATTTTTATCGATTTTTGCTGATTTCCCATTAATTATCATGATTCTGAGAGATTTTCGAATAATTCATAAGATATCCCAACAATTTTCAAGAATTCTCTTTATAGTCACTTAATTGTTTTTTTGCAAAAAAAACTTATCCTTTTAAAAAGTGGACACATGCGCAATAATTTTTATCGATTTCTGCTGATTTTGCATGAATTATCAAGATTTCGAGAGATTTTTCAATAATTGCGAGATCATTAAAATCAGAAAATCCAAATTTGTTCACACGATTGACACGACTATTATTTAAATATTTTTCATTTTACTAATTTTTCGACAATTTTAAAGCTATCTAAACGTTTCTATGTTATCAAAATTCCAATTTTCCAATAATTTCCACTATATCACAATATTTTTCGAGATTTCTACATACTTTCTAATAATCATCACAATTTCTAAAGATTTTTCATTAATTTCTAGATCAAATAATGCAAATGTTTGACATTTTTCATTAATTCCCAACATGTCTCAATAATTTTGGATTCCATAGATGTCCCAATTAATATCAACAATTTCAGATATTTTTGAATAATTCCCAAGATTTTCCAATAATTTTCAAAACTTTTATAGATATTTCCATAATTCTTAAGATTTTGAGAGAGATTACTCAATAATTTCGATATCATAAAAACCAGAAATGTTGTCGATAATTTAAAAAAATATATATATATCAAGACATTTCTAAATAATGTCAAATATCAAGATATTTTTCAATCATTTCCCTGATATCTCCGTTATATTGTGAGATCTCTACAGATTTCGCAATAATTATTAAGATTTATGAAGGATTTTTCAATAAATCCAAAGATTTTTCAATGAATTTCACGGTTTTTTATTTTATTTTTTTAATGTTATATAATGGTTATAATTTTAATTTTATCACCTTGTAACACAAATAATCACCAGAAGAGAAATTGTTAAATTCGAAAAACTATACAAGTTAAACTATTGAGTTTGTCTTTCTTTGTAATTTCTTTCTTTTTATATCAGTCATATATTATATTGGTCATATATTATATTTAGCTTATACACAATACTGAAACTCATTGTCTGGACAAGGGTAAACATTTTTTATGTATTAAACACGTATTAAATAAATAAATAAATAAATATTGCGGAACGATTGTGCACGGCGGTAACCTATTAATTCCTCGAATGAAATTTCTCCAAATCGAATGCTCAATTTCACGAAAATTCTTAAATTTGTAGTGCCTGAATAAAATTGACAAAATTAGTGGTTTTACTACAAATTTTATACAAAATTGACATAAATTGGATTAAATAAAAAAAAATTGTGTCTAGTTTAAAGTTTATAGAAAACTTGTATTGCATTGTATTCTTATACTATTAGTGCTGTGAATTGTAAATGTTTAAGTATTACTCTAATGTGTCCTGACCTGTATAAATATGAAAATGTAATACCAGCGATACATATAGCTTATCGTATCTAATGTCCCTATACCATGTATGGACAAATTCATATACAGGGTGGTCACTTTTACGACGCCCACCATTAGTATCTATTAAACGGAAATATATACAGAGTTGGTCAAATGGGATGAAAGTTTCTCATTGTTGTGCTTTTAAATATTCTGAAACGAAATCCGGAATATCTTGCACAGTTCCTGAAATATCGCTGAAAAACTGAAAAACTACACTTTCCTTTTCCTTTTATAACTTTTTTACTTATGAAGGAAATTTTACGAAACTTGGCATTCTTACATTTTTCGACGTCAGGTTTCTGATCACAGTGCCAAACATATTCTGCGCCAACTGGATGCCCAAATTTTCATAGTCAACTTTTGATTTTCTTATGGCCGCAATATTAGATTTTAATGGCATTCAAAAGAGCAAAAAATTTCCATTTCCACCATGTATAACACATGGGTAATCTGACATTATTTACTACCAAAAATCGAGAATTTAATTTTTTTTTTGCAAAAATCAAACTGCTGTGGACTGCTCTAAAATTCAAGTTGCCATGGAATAACAAATTTCACATTTCTTCATACAAAAAAAAAAACTTCTGAGTAATTTTAATGCGTATAAAGTGCAAAAAAGGAGATAAAATCTTTGATTAGTAAAAATGGCAATAATTAAATATTCTAAATTTTAATTCAAGAATGGTATTTGATCAGATTATTTAATGAATTCAATATGATTTATGATTTTCAATGTCGGCCAGGTAAATATAATATAAGATATTACATAATAGAGATGGTACATGTCAATTTTTCCATGTAGAGAATAATATCTTGCCATATTTACTAATCAAAGATATTATCTCCTTTTTGCACTGTATACACAATAATATTACTTAGAAGTTATTTTCTTTGTATGAAGAAATGTCAAAATGGTAATTTGTTATTCGTTATTTCGTCGAAAGACTTTACTTTTTCGTACGCGGACGAAAAGTTTTACTTCTTCGTTCACGGACGAAAGGTTTTACTTCTTCGTACGCGGACGAACAGTTTTACTTATTCGTCCTCAACCACGTTTGATCCGCTATTTACTGTCAATGTCAATCGATCAACGTGCTGTTTGTTATCGTACACGAACGAAATGTTTTCTTTTTCGTATGCGGACGAAAAGATTTACGTTTTCGTCCGCAAACACTTTTTGTCCTCTATTTACTATCAATATCAATCGATAGATGTGCTGTTTGTTATCGTTCACGGAGGAAAAGTATTCTTTTTCGTACGCGGACGAAAAGTATTACGTTTTCGTCCGCAAACACTTTTTGTCCGCTATTTACTGTCAATGTCAATCGATCAATGGGCTATTTGTTAAAAGTTTAAAACAGCAACAAATATAATTCAAGATAAATATTGTTAATGATCGAAAAAAAGTTCAATTTTTTATGCACCTCCGAAAATGGCGCATTTTTAGGCCTCGCCTGTTTGATTGCCTCGCTCAGCCTTCAAACTCAGACTCGTCCTGAAAAATGCCTTTTTCGCCCTTGTTACATAAATAACTATTAACAGGTTGAAAAACTGTATCTTTCTATAATATAAATCTGATCTTGGAATGAAATAAATGTCAATTCATTAAACTTAACAAAGAAGTAAATTATTATTAATTCCTCTCTTTAATTTACGTTAAAATGCCTATAATAATATCTTTTACCGCGTTCGTACAGAATGAAAAAAAGTGAAACCGTTTTCCTGCAATCAATTTGTGCAAGATTTCTGTAATTCATGCCATGACTCCGAACGCTTTGCATGTGGGATTGTGCAGTCCAGCGCTCTCAATTACGCCTTTTAACTTAATTGCTCTAAATTGTACGATGATAGCGAACATCTGTGCCGGAGATAAATTTCACTTTCAATACCGTCAAGCAAGCCGTTCGTAACAAATCATCGCTCGCTCGTGCTCGTTTTAATTTTAATGCTGCGCTCAACGCGTTTGCATGTGTCAGGGGAATTTCGAACGTGGGATAATGCAAGACATGTATAATAATGGAGCTAAATGCAGTATTTTTATTATTGTTGAAAATATTTTGTATTGACAACATTTTAAATCTCCCATAATAAATGTACAATCATACAATAATATATAAATGTATCAATACAATGTGTATTTCTGTAACATTCTATAAAGATTGATCTATTGTCATTGTTAAAAATATTGTTATTGATGTGCACTGTTGCACCAATTGAATAAAATCTGAAGTTTCAGCAACAATATTAATTTTAATGAATAATAACCATTAAAATATTGTTACTACTCTCCATTCACGATGTTTTTGCGTCAGAGGAGTCTATGAATATCTAGTAATTTTGTTGGTAGTGTTTCGAAAATAACTGAATTTCCCAATGGAACGTGTCAATTTTTTTTAGGTTAAGTTGTTTTCAATTTGAGGTTATATTTTGTAAATAACATTCTTGCTAGATGTAAAGTTTAAATTATTAGAGATGAAAATAGAACGGCAAAAAAATATAAATCTGACAATGTCAAGGAAGGAAATGTCTAATACACATCGACACAAAAAAATAATTAACTTCTGTTGCATCACTGAATCAGTTTGTCCAACATGACAAAAAGAAAACTAAGCCAACTCGGTTGCAAAAAGGCCGTGAATGTATAATACTCGTAGAATTTCTTTAAAAAAATCACAAAAAGTAATCAAGGGCATTCATCTGAAAATTTCATTCATATATAAATAACACATTTTTATTGGTTTTCAATCTCTGTTCTATCATAGCTGTTCAAAATTTAAAGCGAGTTTTTACACGAAGCTTAGAAAAGGATTGAAAATTTACAAAAAATAATTGCACTAAAATTGATTATTACCATTATTACAATGCATTAATGTACCGAGTGCTTATTTCAATTTCAGCTTTAGTTATTCATGGAATCCAAGGCGATATTGGCGATCTTGCCTTTCTTATTGGCTGCAAAAATTTCCATGGGTAACTACAGCTGAAATTTAAATAATCACTCGGTATAATGCTTGTTACAAATATATACAGGGTCTTTTTTAAATACGAAACCAAATCGCTCCTTAGAAGATAGTTCGAAAAAAAATTCGTGCAAAATGTCGTTTTTTTAAAGTTTAGAGTTATCCATAAATTACCAGTTATATATTTAAGGTTGATATATTTAGTAGTTATCGAGAAATTTTGAGAATACAAAATATATGTAATAATCGTGACAATCGTGCCAGGCAATTTGCATTTTTCTGATTTTAATGATCTCGCAATTATTGAAAAATCTCTCCAAATCTTGATAATTAATGCGAAATCTGCAGAAATCAATAAAATTTATTGAAAACGTGTTCACTTTTTTAAAATGATAAGCATTGTTGCAAAAAACAATTATGTGACTGTAAAGAGAATTAAGAGCTCTACAAAAATTATAATATATAGAAAATAATTCCGTTTAAAATAATGCCAATAACGTCATAAGTCAAAAAGTACTGACGTCATAATTTTTCTTAGTGGTCAGAAAATGCGGAATAAATAACAAAAAACGACATTTTAAGGTTGTTATATTTTATTATTTCTTTATTTTATTTTGCCTGACTAGTTTTGGTTATATACAACCATCATCAGAGTGCTATGCGAAGAATACAATAAATTATTTTGGTTATATTAGGACATATCAGATGCATTTATGTCATGAATGCATTTGACATTCGAATGTGATCCTGTCTTTTTTTTAACAAATTTACTTTACTAACAAATTCTGGACAAAACTGACAAATTACTAGTGATCAAATAATATGTATAGTTTAAAACTATGGGTATTGTGACAATACAAATTCCTGCAAGTACAACTGGTGTGCAGAAAAAAATTGTACAACATTGATAGAAATTAGACGGAACTGATAAATTTGGTACAATATAACTGAAATTGGTAATGTATAAACAATGTAAGTACCGTGTACTGACAAATTCCTAACTTCGAATAACAGAATTAGTAATTCAATGACAAAATTATTAGTATTGTGATAAGATTGGAGGTTTTACTATACATATTTTACAAAATTGACATAAATTGGACTACATTACAAAAAAATAGCAGTGTCTGGTTAAAGTGCTAGAGTAGGGAAGCTATGAGAGAAGGGGGCCAGAATCTCCATAAGGATTACATGGGAGCTTAAAAGAGGCCGAAAACGTCTCGTCGGGCGATGTGTGTTTGTTGGGCTGCCTAACATCCGCGACAGTCGCCATTTTGAATATTTGAATTGAGCCGCCATCTTGAATTTATTAATTACGCGCGACCCAATGTAAATGCCTTTTACTGACAAATCCTAATGCCAACGTAAACTTCCTCAAAATATAAGTTCCTCGAAAACGTCAGATTGGGTTATATAATTTAGTCTAGTTCAGTGTAGGTTAGGTTATATATTTTGAACAATTGACATTCTGGTAAGATCTTTTCGAAAAACTTTCGAGGAACTCCAGCTATTTGTTTTCGAAAATGTTCCTTCGAGCATTTCGTTTTGAGCAATTTATATCGTAAACTTGCTTAAAATATAACTTCCTTGAAAGGACCAGGTTAGGTTAGATAGGTTAGTTTAGTTTTGTTTAGGTTAGGTTATATATTTCAAGCAATTTACTCTAGTAACGATATTTTCGAAAAACTTTTGAGGAACTCCTGCAATTTGTTTTCGATAAATTCTCTTCGAGCATTTCATTTTTCAAGTAATTTATTTCATAACCTTCCTCGAAAAGGTCAGATTATGTTAGATAGGTTACTCTAGTTTTGTTTAGGTTAGTTTATATATTTCAAGCAATTACTTTAGTAACGATATTTTAGAGGAACTTTCGAGGAACTTTCGGGAAATTCTCTTCGAGCATTTCCTTCGAGCATTTTATTTCGTAACCTTGCTCAAAATTAAGTTCCTCGAAAAACGCCGGGTGGGGTTATATAGTTTAGTCTAGTTTAATGTAGGTTAGGTATATATTTCAAGCAATTTACATTCCAGTAACGATTTTTTTGAGGAACTCCAGCTATTTATTTTGAGAAATTTGCATCGAGCATTTCGTTTTGAGCAATTTATTTCGTAACCTTGCTTAAAATATAAGTTCCTCTAAAACGTCAGGTTAGGTTAGATAGGTTAGTTTAGTTTTTTTTAAGTTAGGTTATATATTTCAAGCAATTTACATTCTAGTAATGATCTTTTCGAAGAACTTTCGAGGAACTCCAGCAATTTGTTTTCGAGAAATTCTCTTCGAGCATTTCCTTTCGAGCATATTATTTCGTAAGTTTACTCAAAATATAAGTTCCTCGAAAAAGGTCAGGTTAGGTTAGATAGTTTAGTTTAGTATAGGTTAGGTATTTCAAGAATTTACATTCTAGTAACGATTGCTTAGAGGAACTTCGAGAAACTCAGCAATTTGGTTTTCGAGAAATCCACTTCAAGCATTTCGTTTCGAGCAATTTATTTCGGGCTATTTGCCTATTATGCTTCAAGGCAATTGGATTATAATGTGTGATATAAAACAACGCTAAATTTAAAGACAAACAAAAATCTAAGGTACCGAAATCCAAAGTCGTAAAAAGGCAAAGCATTAAAAAATATTGATTTAATTTATTCAATTAACTTAAAAAGACGATCTTCATTACAAAAACTGTTTACAGGTTTTAATTTTGTAATTTTTGCAAAGTTTCCTTACCCTAAAGAACAGTTTTTGAGTCTTGTAAGTAGAAATCGAACTTACCAAAAAATATGAATAGTATATAATTAGTAAATAAATCAACATTTCAATCAAATACTTCAAATAAGCAAATAAGCATATTAATCAAGCAATATCATATTATGATACAAGTGCATAAGAGAGCCTTTCAAGCACGCTCGGCGGGTTTAAAAGCCTGATGCGAAGCGGAGATGTTAGATATACTTAATATTCAATGAAAATCATTAAATTTGATCGGCTTCATCGAAATTAGAAAAAAAAAATGTATGTATGCTTACATTATGAAATGACATTTTGTGTAATGAGTGTGCTTTTTCACACGAGTGTTCAAAAATTAAAAGTAATGAAAAATGTAACTGAAATGAAAAATGATGCATTACATAACTGGTTACATAAATAGCTATTCAGGTATTAACAAAACTTTAATAGTAACGTGTACGTTATTTGACAGTATCACATTCAAATGTGAAATGCAATAATGACATAATATCATCAATATGATAATCAGGTGGGATACCTATCAAAAAACGTATCAAATATACCTATCAAAGTAACATGTTTGTTATGTGACAACCAGATGTCTTACTCATCAAATATGGTTGCAGTAACGTGTACGTTACTTGACACCATCACATTTGATATGATCTCAAATTATATGTCAGATGTCAGATACATTTATGACATAACTGCATCTGACATTGAAATGTGATGCTATCCAGTAATGTACACGTTTTTTTTTTTATACGCAATACACCTCACATTCAAATGTGAAATCCAATAATGACATAATAGTATCTAATATTTGAATATGATGTGATTGTTTGTTACTGTAAAAGTCATGTTTTTCAAACATAGCAAATTTGGTTCTCAATTATTATTTTTGTTGCGCAGGTAACCTATCAGAAAAAGTTGTTGCTCAAAACATATTTTTTTCGCTTATTTACATTTATCCCCTTCACAAATATTCATATAACAGTTTGCAAAGCATATGAGGTTAGAAGCATACTGTATCATATATCACGATATCATAATATGATATTATATAATGTGATATTATATCATATCACGTCGCGACGTGATAAAACTTACGACGTATTATGTTATGTATTGTTTCATACAACTTAAAAAATGGTTCAAAATTTTTAAACAAAACTTGCTCAAAATTTGTAAAAATTAAAATCGTCTCTAATCTTCCACAATTGAAGACAAATGTGTAAAAATAAAAAAAACGTTTTAAAACTTTAGAAGTTAGAAATAATTTTAAAACTCTGATATTGCACAATTTTATTATTGAAAACTTGAAACTTTTTATGTCTTGTTGAACACTGCTTAATAATCGCTTAAAGATATGCTAAAAAATTGCAATTTCATTTATTGATCTGTTAGTCTTTGTTATAAATACTCATTTAGAAATCATCTCTAGTCTCTAATCTTCCACAATTGACGACAAATGTTTAAAAATAAAAATTGTTTAAAAACTTTATTTTAAATTAGAAATAATTTTACATATCTGATCCTCCACAATTTTATTGTTCAAAACTTGAAACGCATTTTTTATGCCTCCACAATTTTATTGTTGAAAACTTGAAACGTATTTTTTATGCCTCCACAATCTTATTGTTGAAAACTTGAAATGCGATTTTTTATGTCTTTTTGAGCACTGTTTGAGCCCCTTTTGAACAAATTTATTTATATTAATCTGCAATATTTGTTATAAATACTCATTATGTATATTATTTTAATATTGTTAATACATAGTACAAAATACAAATTCCGTATTCTAAATGTACACAATGGCATTATCAATGCCACCAAGAGATTATGCGTCTCGCTTCAGCTTATAACAATTGGAAGGGATTCGTTTAATGACATTTTTTATGGACCCGGTCGGTTTTCTATAATTTAATAATCCCTGCGCTTGGGTAGACCATTATGTCATAAGAAGCGCTTACAATTGCGTACCTAATTTCATTATACGTCATAAATCCCGATGCCAGGTAACTGAGGTACGCACTAATCTTTGTGTAACTGCCGCTGCTGGATGGTCCGTATAAAAGAGCGGACAGACAAACCGCAAAGGGGAAACCACCAAAATATACTCAAAAGTCTAAACAAAACAAATACATAAAAATAAGCCGATGGTACAAATTTTATGCCCACTCTTACAGATTCCAATTAACTTTTAACAGCGGTTAGTTTCCATGACTGCCATTGTACTGAAACTTGTTCTATATCTAAACACCCAAATATTACCAAATACTACGTGTTCAAATTTCAAAACTCAATATTCAAAATTGTACGCTGCTACATTAAGAATTGATCACTGAACTGAACTGAAGATATTCAAACAAACTATGTATTGCTATCAATATTTTTTTGTGTAAAAATATAATATAGGTATATACAAGGTCCTGCAACAGTGCGTCGGGCTTTCCTAGCGCGTTTCCCGTGAAAGATAGAAAAAAATGTTTCGTACAAAAAGTTATTGGTTTAAAATCGTTATACCGTAAAATTATTTTCAAATATACAGGGTGTACATTTTTTTAAATGGAACACCCTGTATTTATTCAAGTTTTCTGATGACATATTTCAACCTCTACAATGTTATCTATTTAGTTTTGGATTATGTTACAGTGTTATCAACTTACAATTTTATTTTCAAAATATCCTGCATAAGCAAGCTCAACTTTAAAAATTCGTAACGACCTCATTTTTTGAAGGTAAGAATATGTTTTAGCAATAATCGCAGTGTGGTTAATAAGCAACCTTTTTGTAATGAGAAATTTTAATTTAGTAATACTGGGTGTCCAGAAAAAAATGTCAAACTTTACAAATTTCAAAGCGGTATAACCCTTTTTTTTTTAATGGAATGCCCCCTATTTTATGTCATAATTCGATCGGTCTTTTTCTTCTCTTCAATTTGATGGTGCATATCTTATGTCTGAACCCCATAGTTGTTGAGATATTCAATATTTTTCACAAAAGTAACCATTTTATTACATTTATATGCTTTGAAGTAGGTTATGCTGAGACATAACAACTGCCAAAATGTAAGTAATAATCAATGTGTATAATCAAAAATTATATATTTTGGTTACTTTGAAAACAAAAGTTTGTGGATCTTATTGAGGGACACCCTTCATATATATTGTGGCTTTACTTTGTAAACTGCTGAACTCCTAAACGAGTTAATAGACGTAATAGAATTTATCACACAAATCATACAATATTACATCAGTATTAATAAATTCGTTGAAGAAATTCATGGAGAGCACTCTCACTGATTTTTAATGTCCCATGTTATTTCGCGATTTTTACCGGAAAACGATCGACACGAGTACGCCTTCGGGCAAAATATGTAATTACCTGCACATTACCGTTACTCGCATAACAATAGGCACGTTGCAAATAAATTGAATCCATATGTTACGCTACTATTCTGTTCCTGCATTCTATACATAAATGAATTTAGCGCATAATCGTTAAAATTACACAGGAACGAAATGTAATTAAGGTCTAAACGCCTATCAAATTCATTTTAAATTACAAGCCTTTATTGATCAATGTGGTAGAGTGGTAATCAGCTATTGCACCAGAAATAAGCCGTAATAAAATAAACACCATTAATTCAACAATATCAAATATATGAGGAAACTTATAACTTATAGGGCCAATGAAATATCGCCTAAATTACAAAATTTGGGTTAATCACTATCACAATAGAGAAAATTATATAGCTTTATTAACACTCGAGTTCTTCCAGCTGAAATAACGCTGGATTTGAGCAATATATTTAGTTCGGAGTTAATTAAACAGTTCCAAAACTCGAAATTTAGTCAGGAACTAAAATACTTAGTTCCGAGTTAACGTTAGCGAAAATTCGAGTCTTATTTAAATTATGAACATCGCTGCTCATTTTCTCTATTATATTGTTGTACTTAAAGATTATACTGTTCGATAATCAAATATTTATACTTATTATATTTTTTTTAATTCAACCTTATTCTCTCAATATTTTTCGAAGTAAAAATTGCACATTTAGTACTTTTATTTCTTGAATAATAAATTCATTTTGTTATTCATTATTTATTCAATAATATTTGGACAAACTTGAGTTGAACTTTATTTCTTGAATAAAATTCATTCTTTTTTTCATAATTTATTAAACAGTATTTTGACAAACTTGAGTTGAACTTTCTCTTTTCTGTTTTTATTTTATGAACAAGCTTCAGCAAGTACAACAAAACAAGTAACATTCTTCTAGATTGTGTATTAAGATTTAGCGGGTTATTGGCGTCGAAAATAATACCGTAGTTAAATTTTTCTGTTTTGAAAAACTGACACACCAAAAGTCGTAATTTATTTTGATTTATTTACTAATTTTATTCTTTATATTTTTCAGGTGAGTTCGTTTTCTATTTACAAGACACAAAACTGTTCTTTTGGGTAAGTTAACTGTTATTACAAAACAAAAAAAAAAGTTAACATTAAAACATTATTGGCATCGATAATCATATATTTTAAGTTAATTGAATGAATTGGATCAATATTTTTTATTGCTTTTTGCTTTTTACGACATTGGATTTCGTTAAAATGTAAAATCTCAAAATTTTCCATTACAAATTGCAACGTTGTGGATTTCGTTAAAATGTAAAATCTTAAAATTTTCCATGCAAAATTGCCACGTTGTGGATTTCGTTAAAGTGTAAAATCTCAAAATTTCCATGCCAAATTGCAACGTTTTTATTACAAATCCCATAGGTTTTCATAAAAAACCTTAGCCTTTTTGGACTTATTTTATATTTATTTCCTACTTAATTCCTTGTTGCAGCACAGACTTACATTCTCGAATAAAGTTAAAGAAGGGTGCCAAAGAGCTGCTGTCGGTTTTCGAATGAATAACAATATTCTGTCATTAATACCTGTAAAAAAAACGGTGAAATTTATGGGAAAAAATGGACTTTTATGTTTTATAACACTTTATACTTTAATAGTTGTAATAATATAAAAGTTATAATAATAGTTTAATGGCAAAATTATCCATAGAAGACTTTCAAAGTGGACACTATTGAAAGTTTTTAACATTAAGATACTTGAAAACCGTTTTCCAAAAATCAACATTTATTAACTTAAATGCATATTTCAACATGCTACATAGCATATTATTCTTGATATTATTATACTATACTTTATTATACTGTAATAGTTGTAATAATATAATAGTTAAATAACAAAATTTTCCACAGGAGACTTTCAAACTGGACACTATGGAAACTTTTTCACGTTAAGACACTTGAAAACCGTTTTCCAAAAATCAACATTTATTAACTTGAATGCATATTTCAACATGCTACATAGCATATTATTCTTGAATTTGACTGTATAGCTGTTGAATTGTGCATTAAAATTAAAAAAAAAAAATTTATGGGAAACGTGTTTAATTTCGTTTAAAATTGAGCTTAAATCCGGATAACGATTAAAACTGCAGAATGTAATTATTTTCAATATTACAACCCTGTCAAAAATAATATGGCAATTGGTCATGATAGTTGTTTGCGAAACAGAGTGGAAATCATCACCACTCCTCCTCGTCAGACGACTTCTTCTAAAATTGGAGGTCTAATTCGCGGGTTTCGCAGTTGATAATTGCTGACGTAATCGGGGCAGAGACATTATGACTTCGCAATTGTAGCAATTTCCGTGCCTCCAATGACCACTGTAATTTGAATCGGTGTGATTGTGGACCAAATTATACGTTTGCGGCCATCACTTTTTTGTGAATAATTTGTAGCTCAAATTTATTACATCATTGATAATTTTAAAAAAAGGCATATTATATCTAATCCTTCTCAGCACATATGTTCTATGAACTTCAAAGTTCACTCTGATGATGATGTCTTCACATCAGTCTGTAAGACTGATGTCATTTTGATATTAATGGAATTATTTTGTATTTAACCTTATTTAATACGTCTATTGTTGCACAAGCATGAAAGGACTTGAAAGACGCCTGCAGTTACAGTCAACGCAAGATAATTTGTCACTTTTCCCATAAAGCCGAAATCCCATCCTCTCTCCTATCGGTGGACAACACAAATGTGAATAATTTGTAGCTCAAACTTATTACATCATTGATAATTAAAAAAAAGTATATTATATCTAATCCTTTTAAAATACATATGTTCTATGAACTTCAAAGTTCACTCTCGAAAACTGGTGTAATTTTGATATTAATGGAATTATTTTGTATTTAACCTTATTTAACACGTATATTGTTGTACAAGCATGAAAACACCTGAAACAGGCCTGCAGTTACAATCAACGCCAGATAATTTGTCACTTTTCCCATAAACCCTAAATCCCACCCTTGAGGAGTATCGTTGCAGATTCCCCAAATTTCAGACACAAAATCGCAGAGTTTTCATGTAAAATTTTAAATATTTACAGATTGATTAGCTTTAATTAAAATTTCCCATGCCAAATTGCAACGTTTTTTTTTGTAACAAATTCCATTGGTCTTCATGAAAAAGCCATATTTTTCTACACAAAAACTACATTTTTTGTTTAACGAAAATTGCATAGATTTAAATAGATTTAATGAAAAATTTATAGCCAAAGAAAGCAAATCCTTGTTTAACGAAAATTGCATAGCTTTCAACAGTTTGTACCTAATCGTTTCTCATACAAATCCCACAGTTTTTCAAGCAATATACTAAACCATTTCTCCAGAAAAACCTACTGTTTTCAGAAGAATTTTTCATAATTCCGTGTTTGTGATGCGAAATTGTTAAACTTTTCATACAAACCTAATAGTTTTCATGCAATATACTAAACCTATACTCCACAAAATCACAAAGTTTTCCGAGAAAATTTTCATCGTGTCGTATTTGTGATGCAAAATTGCAAAGCTTTCCATGGAAACCTAATTGATTTTTATCAAAAAGTCATAAACATTCATGGTGGAATATGGTGCAGGTAATATTCCACTTAAGTTTATTTGGTCTTGACTGTAGTATATTGCACTTAATTCCACTAAGCAAGCTTAGTTGCACTAATCAAGCTTAGATCCTGAACTGCATAATCAAAATTTACACACAAATTACAGAAATTCGCAAAGATTTCCTAGTATAATTTCGTAGGTTTCATATGTAAAATCTCAAAATTTTCCATGCCAAATTGCAACTTTTTTTTACATATTACATATAATTGATTTTTATGACAAATTCCCAAATTTCGTACAGAAATTCGCAAAGTTTTCCTAGTAAAATTCGTAGGTTTCACATGTAAAACCTCAACATTTTCTATGCCAAATTGCAACGTTTTCTTTACATATCCCATAGGTTTCCATGAATATTTTTCAAAATTTTCTACACAAAGAAACAAACTGTTGTTTAACGAAAATTCCATAGATTTTACTTACGATATCTAATTTTTCTATGAAAAATTGTAAATACTTTGGCTTTGTATAAAAAGTTTCAAAATATTTCACTCAAAACGTTTTTCATACAAATATCATACTTTTTGATGGAATATACTAAATCTATTCGCTATAAAATAAAAGTTTTCCGAAGACATTTTCTTAGTTTCTTCTTTGTAATGCAAAATTGCAAAACTTTCCATTCAAATCTAATAGACTTTCATGAAAAATTCACAAATTTCTTACAGAAAGTTTTTCTAGTAAAATTTCGTAGGTTTCACATGTACAATCCGATAGATGTTCATGAAATAGCCCAACATTTTGGACATAAAAACACATTTTTGTTGATTGAGGTAGGTTTTCCTAGTAAAATTTATTTTATGTGACAGCTATGCAATTTTCGTGTAACAAAAATGTGTTTCTTGTGCTTTGGGATTTTTCATGAAAAACTATTAGTTTTGTAATATAAAACATTTTAAGTTAGCATGGAATATTTAAAAATTTTACCTGTTAAACCTACGAAATTTGACTAAGAAAACGTTGCGAATTTCTTAAATTACTAAATGAAGATGATGATGATAATGATGATGTAAAAAATAATGCATGCCTGTAACTCTTTGCAAAAATAATTAAAAACACTAATGATGTAATTGTGACGACAGTACAATAAAAAAAATGTATGCCTATATCTCGATCTAAAGAAAATTAAAATTGCTAATGTTAGAATTCCCTCTTGCAAGTACCAGCTTGCAAATTAGCAAACGGTCCCTAGGTGCAATTCATCCCTTTTCGCGGATTTTTGAACACCCCAACTATAATGAAAGTGTACTTGCAAGTAACCCTTCTGTGGAAAATATGGGACCAAGAATTACTCACCGCCGAAGCAAGCCCTTCCTTTGTGCCCACGTGAACATAGATGCGACTCTATTATTCACCCTTAAACTAAAAGCTGGGGTGAGTCTTGAGGAGGCTTCATAAGATAACTGGTTTTCTGCTAATATCATAGTAAGAACCATGAAACCTATCACGATCTCTTTTATAAGTAGAATATAACTAGAATATTAGTCTACATAAATAATTTGAGTGGTTAATAATTTTGGCATACCACCTTTTTATTTGGCCTTAAATTTCGAAGTGCAATGTACTACAGTCAAGACTAAATAAACTCAAGTGGAATATCGTGCAAGTTTTTCACAGTTACTTGATAGTTACTCGACAGTTACTCTTCTGATTATGCAGTTGAGGATCTACGCTTGCTTAGTGCAATATTCTATAGTCAGGACCAAATAAACTTGAGTGGAATGTGGTGCAGGTATTTGACAGTATCAATGTGTCAAAACATGCTTTTTCAATTCACATTGCTGAACTATGCGGTGTGGAACTAAATATTTTACCATACCTGTAATAACAATAAGTGTGATGTGTCCCATTTACATTAATCTGCTCCCGACTATACTTCTTTGAGTGGTTTATTAATATTTTAGGGTAGCCATCAAGAAATAGAATTTTGGAGAGAACATAAATTATGATTATTTAACAATAACACTGTACTTTTAGTACTTGAATTTTGTTAGAACGAAAAGCTAAGCGATTTAAAAATTTGTATAGAATAAATTTATGAAATTTTCATTAAAAAAAAATCTTTGTGATTTTGTGGAGAATATGTTTTGTATATTCTATGAAAGGCTATAGGATTTGTGTCTAAAATTTGAGGAGTCTGCATAAGAAAACTATTGAATTTGTAGGCTTTGCAATTCCGATGAAAACTTTTTATTTTCATTAAAAATGTATTATATTTTGTTTATTATAAACCTTCATTTAGTAATTTAAGTTGGCATAACATTACTCATTGAACCATCTTTGATCAGATTGTAATAATTATAATAAAATACGATTAAAAGTTATGCATAATAATAAAAAAAATCATCATCATGCAGCCAGTTGCATACACTATTGAATATATGCCTCAATTTCAATTCTTTTGACTAAGAGCTGCTTCCTATTTGAAGAAGAAAAAAATGTAAGTAATACTTATTTTGGCTTTGACTAAGGGCTGTTTGAATTTTAAGAAGAAATAAAATTAGTCATTAGTTTTAGTTAAATTGCTAGTTACTAGTTACCAACATATGATGACCTGAACCATTTATAGCGCTTTAGGTAACATACTGGTACCATTCGTCCATTAAACTTGACATGGTGTTTCATTTTTTTTTTGCACAAAATTATAATCTGTGTTCCCCATCAGAATACGTGTCCAACATTTCCCTATTTCATAATATAAATATAAACTTAATGCAATGCAGTCTACAATCCGAATTGTCCATTAGTTTCTAGCCATTAGCTGGCGAGCAATTTTCACACGAGGCCAAGATTTTTCGCAAAGTGCCTTAAAAGCGTGAGTAATCCGGCGATAATTTCCGTTATATAACGTAGTTTTGAACCGATCGGCGGCCCTATTTTTTCCAAAGTTAATTAGCGAGTGTGGCTCATTAATTACCACACGATATTTCACTTTCATATCCTTGCGATTCTGCACGAAAGCGCATTGCTTTGTTTCAAGACGTATATGTGTGTGCGCGTACGTATCGATAATTGCACATGCACTGGATTGCAGCGTGGTTCACGGTTCGATGACCATATTGTCCCCCAGCGATTTCTATCTTCCGACTAGAAAATGAAAAAAAAAAAAAATTAGAAAACTTTGGAAGTTTGCAAATGTTTTTGCAAGTTTGGAATATTCAAACACAAGTTTTAGTTTTCAAGAATTGGTTCTAATAAATCGTTTCTCGTTAATGATTTTCTAGATTCATAAGCGAATTTTATTACTGATATAAAAAGTTTACAAATTAATTGTAAGGTTGTGGGAGTTTTCACAATCTTTATTAAAATTCAGCCACACTACACAAATCATATATTATCCTAGGAATCCGGGCGTTTAGCCACAATTTTCATATCTCATTTGTTTGTCGATGTGCTTGAATTTAATGACAATTTTGTAAATTACTAAGGTAAGGGGTAGTAAGGAACACCGTGGATACTAGGCAGAAGACAGAATAAAATTAAAATACAGAAACCATAAAATTGCAAATAGTATAAGTAGCTGATAATAAAGTGCACTAATTACTTGACCTTACATAATCTTACAAAAAAATTCGGATTCATGGAATAAATTGAGGGAATCATGCGAGGCGAATTACCGCAGGTTATCGCAATAATTTCGCTAATAGTTTTCATTTATCGAAACGGTGCATGAAAGCCTCGCTTGCATCGGCCATTAGGCGAAATTACTGTGGTGAAATTGAGAGGTGCTTTTAATTAAATTGCGTTGGTTGCGTCGCAGTAATTGAGATAACTGCATAAACGTCCCTGTGAAACTGTGGAAATAGACGTGATTAATGGGGGTCTTAACTCTCAATACAGGAAAGCCAACACATCTGGCCCATTCGAAGGAATTCAGAAATTTTAAAAGACGCAGCACATGTTTGACACTTTTAAGTCTGACAAGTGGATTCCACCCCGAAGCAGGTCACCCCCAGGGAAACCCGATATTTTAGTGAATAATCGGCTTTGTGCGGAACCCTCGAAACCCCTGCCACGTAAATCATCACTTTTTTTCATGCTGAGGAAGTTTAGGGGTTTTGTAATACAATGGTCGCTGAAATTTTAAACAAATCTTGAACGTTATAGATTTTGAAACATGTCCTCTAGAGTCTAGACTAACGCCCAGTCTCATAATCAGCTTTAAATATAAAGGCCAATTGAAATGAGAAATGTCGTTTCTAATACAAATTTAAAATTAAGGTCTACAGTAATTTTAAAGCAATGCTCTAATAGAGCCGCTGTTGCCTTGCTTTATGAAAGCATCAGCTTTACTTCTACTTTAAAGGGAACATTACGTTAAAGTGGACTTTAACTAAAGTCGATATTATAAAATCGGGCGTAATTTGAAACTGTATTGTACTTGGACTGTCCATAAGAATATACAGGGTGTCTCAAAAGTGACGCCCGTGCTCTTGAAATCCGATTCAGTAGGCCACAACAAATAGAAAATTAAGAGTGAACATTTTTCCAATTGCCAATTGTTAACGAGTAACCAAGAAAACATTTATCTTTAGAAAGAAACTTTACTAAATAAGCAAACTACATTATTTTAAGTCGACGTTAAGGCAACAACATGCATGACTGACAGAATGGCTGGCTTACTATTTCGTACGTTCTCGTATTGTATTGTTCTAAAGTTTACAAATTTTACAAATGAGATTTTGTGAAAATATCCGAGAATACTGGAATTCTTATTCCGAAACATTGGTTTTGAAGTTATGTCTGCATAATTCTCTGTCTGTCTGGATGTGTGTCTGTAAAAATTAAAATTCATTTTGCTTCTAAGCAGGGTTGGAATAAATCATGATTTAAACCAAAAATCAATACATTATTTAAAAAATCAATTAAATCAAATATTTTTTTTTTATATTTCTGATCAGTGTTTGGCAGTTTAAATGTGATTTACATCAATTGATTTACGTCATGCGTAATCATATGATTTTGTTTTTATAAATCCTTAAATTTGCGCAAAAATTGATGATTAAAGAAAACAAAACTGTGTATCTGTACTATGTGATGGGTCAAACTTGGAAGAACTGAAAATTATTTTACTTATTCCAATTATCTATTATAATGCATGCTAACTCTATAGTTACATTATATTTTTACTTGTACCCGTATTGGAATGCACAAACGGTGCAAAAACAATGATTAATTGAAAAAAAAAGTTCTATATCAATGATTTATTAAAAAAAAATCATTTGATGTAAATAATGATTTAAATCATGAATAATTACATGATTAAATCAATTTATTTAGGTTAAAATCACACCAACCCTGCTTTTAAGGAACATTGAGAGGTTTCGATCATTTGTAGATATTTCGGAATGCAGCAAAAAATGAGATTTAATATAATTTATGAAAAAAGCGCGAAATCCATTTTGCCGGAGTTAAATTCTTTGATTTCACAAATTAGCTTTCCATTAGTTCCTTTTAAATTATATAGATATTCACTGAAACACTTTTTATTTTGGTTCTTTTGTAAATATAATTGAAATTGTCAATTTGTTCAATAGTGTTGTTTTCAATTAAAACAGACTGTGGTGGACATGCTGTAGAGTTCTTTTATAATTGCATAATGGATATTCAGATTAATTTGAGACGAAAGCAAATCGTCGATTTCTAGCAAAATCTAAATTTTGCATAATGCTCTTCAATTATCCTACCGACTGCGCCAGTTAAATTCTGTGATTTGACAAGTTAGTTTTTCTAAACAAAACTTTTTAATATTTGTTGTGTACTCTATTCTTGTTTAAGAAGCGAAAATTCGTAGAGGCGAAATAAAAATTATGTATTCCATAACTAATTTAATAATACGAAATATAACTTAAAAGTATACGAAGTAACGATGCATAATTATACAGGGCTTGTTAACATTAACGTTACAGAGTACAAACAGAAATTAAGAATTAAAAATAATGTTGTGAATTTATAAACTACCATGTTATAAAGTACTTAGTTAACAAAAATAAGAATAACAATGATTCATCAATTAGGAATTGTCAATTTCTTCAATCATATTGTTTTCCATTAAAACTGACTGTGGTAAACATGCTGTTTAGTTCTTTGATAACTTCATAATGGATATTCAGATTAATTTGAGACGAAAGCAAATCGTCGATTTCTAGCAAAATCAAAATTTTGCTTAATGCTTTTGAATTATCCTACCGACTGCGTCAGTTAAATTCTGTGATTTAACAAGTTTGTTTATCGAAACGAAACTTTATTAATATTTGGTATGTACTCTATACTTATTTAAGAAGCGAAAATTCATAGAGGCGAAATAAAGATTATATATTCCATAACTTATTTAATAATAAGAAATATAACTTAAAAGTATACGAAGTAACGATGCATAATTATACACGACTTGTTAACATTAACGTTACATAGTACAAAAAGAAATTTTGAATTAAAAATAATGTTGTGAATTTATAAAATACCATATTATAAAGTGCTTAGTTAACAAAAATTAGAATATCAATGATTCATCAATTAGGAATTGTCAATTTCTTCAATCGTTTTGATTTCCATTAAAACTGACTGTGGTAAACATGCTGTTTAGTTCTTTGATAACTGCATAATACATATTCAGATTAATTTGAATATTAATTTGAGACGAAAGCAAATCGTCGATTTCTAGCAAAATCAAAATTTTGCTTAATGTTTTTGAATTATCCTAAAGACTGCGCCACTAAAATTCTGTGATTTAACAAGTTAGTTTTTCAAAACAAAACTTTATTAATATTTGGTATGTACTTTATACTTATTTAAGAAGCGAAAATTCGTAGAGGCGAAATAAAGATTATTTATTCCATAACTTATTTAATAATACGAAACATAACTTAAAAGTATACGAAGTAGATGGGTAATGATGGATACACGACTTGTTAAAATTAACGTTACCTAGTACAAACGGAAATTAAGAATTAAAAATAATGTTGTTAATTTATATACCTACCATGTTATAATAATAACAAGGAAATAATATGGTGCAATATAAGAACATTATGAAATAATTAAGAATTAAATTAATAGCTGGGGGGGGGGGGATTAATTATTATTATTAATGGTATGTGTATTACTCCGGGTAATACTCTGCTCTTAAACTAATAAATCAAAAATAATTTCTAAAAAAATCGATTATTGGGTATTAAGGGATTATTATTACATTTTATTTATTTACCTTCTATTTATTTATCTATTACCTTTTATTTATTTATAATTTTTGTTTTAATATTCCAAGGTGAGCTGCTTTCGAGCTGTTTTATAAGAGACTTTTCAAGGCATACACCCTTATACAGTTACTATAGTATTACGATGAGGAATAATTTTATTTATTACCTCAGAAATATTTTTTTATCTCATTCTTTTGAGGATTTTTCCACAGTATATTAGTTTTAACAATTGAATTAGGAATAATTTCCAGCATAACTGAAATAAGCCACCAAAAATAGCGGAAATACTTGTCCTAAATACAAAAGGCTAATCTTACATGTTTAAAGATTATTTGAACGTCCAAAGCCATTCTTTATTCCACAGGAAACAATATTTGAATGTCCTAAACTATAATTTCTGGTCAGTTTTCGAAAATGCTATATTATTCGTCTAGAATATAATATTAGATTCAGAAGAGTCAAAGTTGATTTGTCAAGAATCAGAAAATCGCTTTTTCGACTCTTGCTTGATATAAAATTTCAATTTATATGGTAATTAGTTTAATCAAGCTCAATACTAATATCTAGTAGAATAATTGTCAATCATAGAGATATTGCTTAAAACTTATTTGAGATTAGTTTTTAGATGAGCCAATTTATTGCTGCTTCTACATTATTTTTGGTTGGTTTTTCTACAGTTGAGAATAATCTACCGAATAGATGTACTGACAACATGGTTAGAATATACCTACCCAGGGTGATTCTAATCTCCTTATGGGCAGTACTGCCGCACATAGATTTTGCAACGTACTAAAAAATCTATGAAAATGTACTAAATGTATGAAATTCAGTGTTGCCAATAGTCATTATTACGTGTTGCCAACAGTCAGATTATGCAATGTACTAAAAAAATATATGAAAATGTACTAAATGTTTTAAATCCAGTGTTCTCAATAGTCATTATTGCTTGTTGCCAATAGTTACGTTAGGTTAGGTTAGGACATAGATTTTGCAATGTACTAAAAAATCTATGAAAATGTACTAAATGTATTAAATCTAGTGTTGCCAATAGTCATTATTGCGTGTTGCCAATAGTCAGATTTTGCAATGTACTAAAAAATCTATGAAAATGTACTAAATGTACTAAATCCAGTGTTGTCAATAGTCATTATTGCTTGTTGCCAATAGTTACGTTAGGTTAGGTTAGGACATAGATTTTGCAATGTACTAAAAAATCTATGAAAATGTACTAAATGTATTAAATCTAGTGTTGCCAATAGTCATTATTGCGTGTTGCCAACAGTCAGATTTGGCAATGTACTAAAAAAATCTATGAAAATGTACTATATACTAAAATCAGTGTTCCCAATAGACATTATTGCGTGTTGCCAATTGTCAGATTATGCAATGTACTAAAAAATCTATGAAAATATACTAAATGTATTAAATCCAGTGTTGCCAATGGTCATTATTGCTTGTTGCCAATAGTCAGATTTTCAATATACTAGTAAATCTATTAAAATTTACTAAATGTACTAAATCCAGTGTTGCCAATAGTCGTTATTGCGTGTTGCCAATAGTTAGGTTTAGAGTAAAATAACGTTAAAGGAACGTTAACAAAAATTTCAAGCATATTCTATAAATTTCGGAAATTGTATTCTGCAGTTTTTGATTGATTTGACTATATTTTACTATCGATTAGAGATCTATCCGCATCGAATATTTTTTTTTTTGCAAAATTATTATACTACTTACAAAGTAAAATGAAATTCAGTGTAATTGAATAATGAAAATTTATCAAATTCCGTAGATGCTGAAAACTAGGCGTTGACGTAACTCCTTGTCCTTGTGATTAAGCCATTAATCAATTTTAGGAAGTGGATTAGAAAACCTCGCGTTTGGCAACGTTCTTGCAACGTACTGGCAATTACGCGATTTTACGTTAATAGCCATGGTCTTAATTGAGAACCTGAATCGATACATCTTGTTATTGGTAATTGCAAGATTTGCGTTATTGATAAGTGAGCAGTGATTAGCTCATAATATTTTATGCCTACACTACATACTTCGATATCTACTTAGCGTATTTATAAAAAAAAAACAGTGATGTGGGCAGCACTTGAATATTTCTTTATTCGCTACTTTCTTGCATCTGCTAAGTTTTAGCAGATAAATTATGATATTCACCTCATTAGAGACCTTTTGCACCCAGGTAATTTGGGTTTTCTTCAATCAGTCATCCATCCAATCAAACCATGTAAAAGACGAATGTAAAAGTCGTACCTAATACTGGTAATGCTTGGTCTGGATGTATAACTTCATTAGTAATGTTTCATCTAAAAAGTTATGGTTCAAATCAATTTTGCGTTATAGTTTGAAATCACTGACTCGAGTTACTGAGTCCAATAGTCGATTAGAAGCCTGAGCCCAAACTCTTTCGTCTTCATCGACCAAATCTATGAATCACTGTGCTTTTGATTTGATCATACAGAAAATTATTATGGGCTTTCAAAATCTCTCCGATCCTTAAAATAATAACGGGTTCGTCATATAAGGCACATTCATTCGCGAATGCAATCTCTAAAACAGGAAAGACTTAACGCCAACGAGTGAAATTACTCAAGGCATTTAAATATTACTTACGACCACGGCCAGCCTTGTAATAAAATAATGGAAATCCTAAATTGGGCTTGAAATTACGCTAACGTGATTGTCGCTTGCAGATGAGTATAGGAAGAACCATTTTTGGAGGCGCGATGTTATCATTTAATAATAATAACTAATGAATGCCACCTGTACGGGATCCTATTGTCCGGAGTATCTATGATGGTCTTCAGTTTCATCTTAATTAATCGCAGTAATTTTGAAGTTTCGAAATTATTACCTCATAAATTTGCAATTTTTGACCATCAAGCTTAATTATTTCTTTTTAATAATTATACTAATGGAAGATTGTGTATTGTTTTGGTCTAAGTTGATCGCGATATATTCTATAAAAATCGCTAATCTACAAATGACTGCAAAACATATCAGCGAGGAACGACTTTTCAAAACTTGTCAACAATTAAGTAATCATTTAAAATTTTATGGAAAACTCTTCTATTATTTTGCCCAAAATTTTAAATGTTTGTCATCGATTTTCAAAATATATAATTTGCAAAATGCGGATTTTGTACTTAAAATATAGATGACGCGATCATTATCTCGTATTGAAATATTTTACAAATCGCCATAGTCATTTTTTTATGAAAAGGATTAAAATGTATACAAATATTGAAATGAAAATATAAATAAATATGAACTTTTAAATTTCATTACTTGCAATATGTGTCGCAGATAGTTAGAAATAGTGTAGAGGTAGTTCATCCTTAAATAATCATCTATTGATCAGATATATTTTGGATCTCGTGAAAGAATCATCAAATAAGAGTCAGAACACATTTTCCCCAAAAAAAAAATACACTTACGTTTTTTATGACAAGGGTGTTCTGACTCTTATCTAATAATAAAAAATCAATAATGATACCGATAGTTTTGTGTTAATAATCTATTTAGTACAAGTAACAGACATGTATGTATCACATTAATAACAATATCTGTAATGTCACAATCGTGGCATTGCTAATGGGACTGGAGAAACGAGTTATATACTCTTAATTACCTATTACTTACAAAGACGTAAATGTCTGGTCTCTTCGACTGAGATTATGCTTATCTTAATGTGCAATAAAGTGAATTAAAAACAACGTGACTAACATTTTAGATTGTAAATGGAACTTCGATGGTCGGTCTGAATTCCTTCCACAAGGATAATTAAATCAAATTATTGACATCATTACTCCATCTGAACTTAAAAGTTCGGAATACGTTTCGAAAAGAGGTTTACCTACATCAATCGAAACAAATAGTCCCAAACCAGGAAGGGACTCACAACAAAAACTGTCTTAATTATTGCACTGATTATCAAGACAATTCTTTATTACAGCCGTTGATTAGATTTATGATTAGATTAGATTTATATTAGATCTTCATGATATTTTATACTGAACTTCATGTTATTAACTTAACCTTCACCTATTAACTTTATTCGATGGTTAGTTTCCATATCTAAGATGATGTTGATAATGTTAATAAATGCAATTTTATTTAAGGATTAATGTTAATAGGAGAATGTAAGACTTAGACTAGAGTTCAAGATAAGTTAACTGCAGGATATATATATTACTTAGTTAGGTTAACATGGAAATAGATTTGGCGGATACTTGTTTAAACTCCATTATTATGACTGGGTAAATAACGCTCGTTTTAAGTTTAAAAAAAATATTTTATTGTCTGCGAACAATAAATGCGAATGTTGAAACATGTCGCAGACAATTAAATATTTTTTTAGACTCAAAACGTGCGTTATTTACTCAGTCATAAATTAGGTTAAGTTTAGCAGAATGTAGGACTTCAGAGTTTAAGATAAGTTAACTGCCGGATAAACATACCCAAAAGATTATAAATAGCCTGTTTGTTGTACTGAGAATCGTAAACCATCAGATCCTATTTACAACTTTATCAATGGAAGGTAAGATAAGCAATGGTAGAAATTACACATTGATAACTTAAACGACTATTTCCAACTCCAAAGATATAAAGATTAGTTTTATTAAATTAATATAAATAAATAGATTAGATCCTGAAAACTGTAATAATAATTAAATTCAAGATTTGTTACTAAAGATATGAAATTCTAATACAAAATTCAACACGTTTTAAAGTAACGATGATGATAAAAATTTACTTGCTCGCAGATGAGAGCTGGATCATTATTATTATTGTTACTATTATTGAACCAATTGTGAACTTACGCAATAAAACATGTGTTGCTTAATGTAGGTATAAAGCCGATGAGAGTTGGATCTTTATTATTACTATTACTATTATTGAACCAATTGTGAACTTACGCAATAAAACGTGTGTTGCTTAATGCAGGTATAAAGCCTCTATCTCTATAATAAACATTTGATTAAATTATAATATTAATCTACCAAATTCGATTCGCTTTCGATCGTTAAATAGTATTCTCATCATTTTATGAGTACAAAATCGTACTAATTATTAAACCACAGCCGGAAAATACGATTAATAAAATAATTAATTATTTATTACCACACTCTTAATTATTATTTAAATAAAAAGGGTATGTGTCTGGTAACCACTAGGTGAACATATCGAATCATGCAAATAAAGATATAAATTTCACCAATTTTATGTTCATTAAATTTCTGCCATCAACCATGACTAATATGCAAAACATTCAATTTTGTGATTAAAATATCGCAAATGGCACCTATTAGGGTGTCCATGTAGGAGCTGGTTATTTCAAATATGTTGTATCTTAAAAGGCGGATTGCATTGGACATTAAAACTCTCTTGAAACATGTGGGCAAAATTATTTTATGTAAATTTGTGTAATAAAATTGATTAGCATCTGTGCCGTAAATAATTATTTGTCCAAATTTTTACAGGGCGTTTCTGAATAATATCTCTTTTTATTCCTTTTTCTATTTATTGAAAAGTATTATTTCCATGAAAAGACTAAAATCTAAAGAGAAAAGTGACAAAAATTATTGTCTTCAGCCTTAAAAATTTTATTACAACATATTTTAGAAATTGTCAACGAAAAATTGCGAAAATATAGTAATAAAGTTGAATATAGCTTGAAACTGCAATTTTTCGTATCTAAAAATGCTCAGTGCTTTTGCTTTCAAGAGAAAACTACATTGTTATTTATTTTTATCAAATATGGCTGCAATTATTAATAAATTTTATTTATTTTTATCAGTTATGGCTGCAATTATTAATAAATAATATTACATGAATACCATTCACTCAATTTAAAAGAAAAAAAATCGTAATCCTAATGATTTTGAAAAAAAGAGCTATCAAAATTTATTTAAAAAAAATACCTAATCATAATTTTACAGACATATATGAGGAAAGTGATGCTTGTACTACACAAATCAGATATTTGTAGTACTGCCTGACGTTTGTTGTCGATCTATGTATGAATTGTTAAAAATAACTTTGAATCTGGGATTATGAGTACCATTCCAACGTTACATCTACAGTTATGGTATGATTTTGGCTCCGCATCTACAGTCATGGGTATGATTCTGACTTTGCATCTACAGTCATGGGTACGATTACGACTTTGCATATGCAATCATGGTTACGATTCCGACGTTGAATACAGTCGTAGCCAAATTTTTGGCTTAGAATCCTAAGGCCCGTACCTATAGTCGGTACTTGAGCAGGAGTTCGACTCAAGTCATATATTTGGGTACATTTTGTTGCGTTTGGTGCAGAAACGTTTATAGAAAATACGCAACCAAATATACGACTTGAGTCGAACTCGTGCTCAAGTACGAACTATAAATACGGGCCTAAGTGTTTCCTTGTAACTCATATTCGTCTTAATTAATTGTTAAAAAAACTTTGAATCTGGAATTATGAGTACGATTCTCTGCCTTTCAATCAAATATTTATTCCGCAGTCGACCGTAGGTTCATCGTTGACAACATTTTTTTTAATCTACAGCCCATAAATGTAGCAATAAACATTTTGGTATCTTGATTCTAGTCATGAGTTAGGTTTTTGATTTTGAATCCAATATTTTTCCTTGTAACTCAAACTTTTTGATTCTAGAGTTATGGGTACAATTAAGATTGTCAATCTATAGTTACCGGTATCTTGATTCTTGACAAAGTTTTGTTTTCGACTTTGAATCCAATGTTGTTTCTTGTAACTCAAACTTTTTGAATGTACAGTTTCCGGTATCTTGATCTAGTCATGGTTTTGTTTTCGACTCGGAATCCAATGTTCTTCCTTTTAACTCAAATTTGTTGAATCTACAGTTATAGGTACAATCAACATTTTGAATCTACGGTTCTCAGTATCTTGATTCTAGTCATGGTTTTGTTTTCGACTTTGATTCCAATGTTTTTCCTTGTAACTCAAACTTTTTGAATCTGCTGTTCCCGGTATCTTGATCTAGTCATGGTTTTGTTTTCGACTTTGAATCCAATGTTTTTCGTTGTAACTCAAACTTTTTGATTCTACAGTTATGGGAACAATTAAAAATTTCAATCTACAGTTTCCGGTATCTTGATTCATGACAAGGTTTTGTTTTCGACATTGATCCCAATATTTTTCCTTGTAACTCAAACTTTTTTAATCTACTGTTCCCGGTATCTTGATCTGGCCATGGTTTTGTTTTCGACTTTGAATCCAATGTTCTTCTTTGTAACTCAAACTTGTTGAATCTACAGTTATAGGTACAATCAACATTTTAAATCTACGGTTCTCTGCATCTTGATTCTAGTCATGATTAGGTTTTTAATTTTGAATCCAATGCTTATCCTTGTAACTCAAACTTTTTGAATCTACAGTTATGAGTACAATTAACAATTTTAATCAACGGTTGGCGATATCTTGATTATTCGTTGTTTACTTTTAATTTAAAGATTTTTCCCTTGTAACTCACGCACATTTAAGGATTCATTGTTATAAAAACAAATGATTTTGAAGTCATATTTTCGACTCCAAGTAGGATTCCAAGATCTGTACTGTAAACTCCCAGTCGTCTGTGGATTCATCGCTAGAAAAAAAAACTGTTTGAATCTACACTCACAGGCACGATTATAACTTTTAATCTACAGTTCTCGGTTTGATTCTGACTTTGAATCTACAGTTATGGGTACAATTAACATTTTTAATCTACGGTACGCGTATCTTGATTATTCGTTATTTACTTTTAATTCAAAGCTTTCCCTTGTAACTCCGGCACATTTCAGGATTCATTGTTATAAAACAAATGATTTTGAAGTCATAAATTCGACTCCAAGTAAGATTCCAAGGTCTGTACAGAAAACTCCCAGTCATCTGTGTATTCATCGCTTAAAAAAACTGTTTGAATCTACAGTGATAGGCACGATTCCGACTTTGAATCTACAGTTCTCAGTTTAATTCTGACTTTGGATCTACAAAGATTCTGATCTACAGACAGGGGTACCATATTACTCTGAATCTACAGTCATGGTATGAGTTTTACTCAGAATCTACAGTCAGGGTACGATTCTAATGTTGGATCTAGACATGCGTGTAATTGTCGAGGAATCTACACCAGAGTACGACTGTGACTATTGAGTCTGCAGTTCTATTATATCCTTCTTTCTGATATTGATTCTAGTCATGAGTACAATTCTTACTTTGATTCTTTAATCATGGTATGGGTATAATTGCGACTTGAATCTACGGTTATGGGTTATGGGTATAATTCTGACGTTGATGCTAAACATGGGTAAGATTCTTACTGTGAATCTGCAGTCTTGGGTAAAATAATATCCTGTGTGAACCTGTGTACAGTCAGGGGTATTATTTTTACTCTGAATCTACAGTCAGGGGTACGATTTTTACTCTGAATCTACAGTCAGGGGTACGATTTTTACTCTGAATCTACAGTCAGGGGTATGATTCTAATGTTGAATCTAGACATGCGTGTAATTCTGCCCAGGAATCTACTCCCTGCTACAACTGTGGCTATTGAGTTTACAGAAGTCTACAGTCATATGACGATTTTAACATGAATCTACGGCCAGAAGTACGATTATATTGTTCAATCCAGTCATATGTACGATTTTGACATTCAAACAAAAGTTTGTACTTTAAATTTGTAGTCGTCTGTGAATCGGCTTTTGAATCTTGTCATGGGAACGATTGCAATTTTGAATCTTGGGTGATGAGTACGATTGCAATTTTGAATCTTGGTTGATGGCTACGATTGCAATTTTGAATCTTGGGTGATGGGTACGGTACGATTGCAATTTTGAATCTTGGGTGATGGGTACGGTACGATCGCAATTTTGAATCTTGGGTGATGGGTACTATTGTAATTTTGAATCTTGGGTGATGGGTACGATTGCAATTTTAAATCTTGGATGATAGGTACGATTACAATTTTGAATCTTGGGTGATGGATATGTATGTTTGCAATTTTGAATGTTGGGTGATGGGTACTATTGCAATTTTGAATCTTGGGTGATGGATACGATTGCAATTTTGAATCTTGGGTGATGGGTACGATTGCAATTTTGAATCTTGGGTGATGCGTACGGTACGATTGCAATTTTGAATCTTGGCTGATGGGTACGATTGCAATTTTGAATCTTGGGTGATGGGTACGGTACGATTGCAATTTTGAAGCTTAGGTGATGGGTACGGTATGATTGCAATTTTGAATCTTGGGTGATGGGTACGGTACGTTTGCAATTTTGAATCTTGGGTGTTGAGTACTATTGAAATTTTGAATCTTGGGTGATGGGTACGATTGCAATTTTGAGTCTTGGGTGATGGGTATAGTTCTGGCGTTTATTAATAATAATAAGTATAAGTATTTTATTTACTTAGCTGTTATATTAAGATCTGATAAGTCAGTCAACGATAAACAAAAGGCAAGATTCTAGTCATGATTATAAATTTTGCTTTGAATCCAGTCATGTATATGATTTTAAAGTCGAATCTTTTCACGGTACGACTATGACTTTGAAGTCTACACTCATATGGCGATTCTGACAATGAATCTGTAGTCACGATTACAATTCAATCGTTAAATGCAGTCACGAGGTCGATTTTGACATTCAAACCAAGGTTTGGTTTTTAAACTTTCAATCGTCTGTGAATCACATTTAGGGTCTCGTCATGGGTGCGATTTTAAATCTAGGTTTATGGGTACGGTTCGGACGCTGAGTTTTGTTATGGGTATTATTCTTACTTTAAACCTACAATCATGGGTACGATTTTAACGTTGAATCTAGTCATGGTACAACTACGACTTTGCAGAGTATAGTAATTTAATGTATCTGATATTGAATCTGTAGGGTTATGATTATCGTTCAATGCAGCCATGGGTACAATTTAGACGTCGAAACTAAGGTTTCGACGTTTCGAATAAGGTTTTCGTACTGTCGTAAGTTTGTTTTGCAAATTGCTGTCATTTGTGGATATTATATTAAAAAAAGGGTCCACAATGTGACGAATGTGATGCATGACTGTGCATGCATCATGCACAGTCATGGGCACGATTCCGATTCGGATCTACAGTTATGGGTACGATTTTTATGTTGATTCTAGTCACGAGTACAATTATTACTTTGAATCTTCAGTCATGGGTAGTATTCCGACTCCAATCTACGGTTATATTTATGTTTACGATTCTGACGTTGATACTAGACATGGGTACAATTCTTATTATGAATCTGTAGTCATGGGTACAATAATAACTGTGAACTTGCTTTATTCGATTTTGACTTTCATGACAAACGCTATCCATTTGCAGGACTCTGTTTACGATTCTGACGTTAATTCTAGACATGGGTACAATTCTTACTACGAATCTGTAGTCATGGGTACAATAATAACTGTGAACCTGCTTTATTCGATTTTGACTTTCATGACAAACGCTGTCCATTTGCAAGAGTCTGTGAATTCATTGTTCAAGTTATGGGTACGATTCTGACGTTGATTCTAGATATGGGTACAATTCTTACTATGAATCTGCAGCCATGGATACTCTCCATTCCGGATGTTTTTGCGTCAGGGGAGTTTTTTGAATATCTAGTAATTTTGTTGGTAGTATTTCGGAAATAACTGAATTCCCCAATGGAACTTGTCATTTTTTTTTAGGTAAAGTTGTTTTCTATTTGAGGTTATATTTTTAAATAAAATTGTTGCTAGATGTAAAGTTTAAATTATTAGAATGAAAATGGAACGCTAGGAAAGAAAATGAAAAATCATGCATTTAAAAACCTTCAATTTCTGGGTTCGAATATGCAGTAAAAAAAATAATGCTATCTTTATAAGCTGGTAGTGAAAAAAATGTATAAATCTGACCATGTGGTAGGAAGCAAATGTCTAATAGACATCCACACAAAAATATATTTTTTCGTTGCATCACTGAATCAGTTTGTCCAACATGACAAAAAGAAAATCCAGCCAACTCGGTTGCAAAATGGTCGTGAATGTATAATACAATAATAACTGTGAACCTGCATCATTCCACAATCACAATCGGTGTCCATTTGCAGGAGTATGTGGATTCATTGTTCAAATAACTTTGATTCTGCAGTTGTGAGTATCATTCTGATACTCATAACTCATCATAACTGTCAATCGTCAAAACTATTTGCTTTGTGTACACTACTGTATAAGATTTTTTTTTTTTTAATATAGAAAATTAAAGTTATATTTAAATACATAGATTGTTTCCTTCAAATTATTTGTGTGCCGGCAAAACGCCTCTAACACATTATTCATGAACAATTCAGCTCATATTCCCAAATACTTTAACACATGTTTTTACAAATTGGAGAAATAAAATATCGAATTTCTGACGTGACGTGAATCATGGCATTAGTGATTTACTAGTTTGTAACAAAACTAAATCTGACCCTTGCAAAGTGGGTGTTTATTTAAGGGCTCGCCCCGAATTTGTCACCGACGCGTCGTGACGTGGTGGGTGGCTGAAAATTATGACCTTATGACCATGAAAATAAACCATACAGAAATAGTTAATTTTAAAAGAATAATAAAAGTTGTCTTAAGAAAGTCAACAAAGCGGGTACATATTGATATTTTAACGAACTTCATGAAGTTGAGAAAGGAAATCATACCATAACCTGATAAATTTTGTGAGCTTGTGAAAGTTTTTAAATTAAAACTCAGAATTTCCTTTTTCACAAAAAGACATTTATTATGATTTTTTTTAGTTAGTTTTTAGAGTTTTAATATCCTGATAAACAATATATCTGACAGTTTAAAACTTAGTTTTACAAGTTATCATTAACTTTAAATGGTAGTTAGTATGAATAAATACCGCTGTAACAACCATAGCAGCAATAGAAACGAATCTTCTGATATTGTAATATTTGCCCTAAGACACCTTCAAGTAGATTAGAAACGCATTAAGCAAGAGGCAATCTGCGCTAATGCCCTTCGCTGGCTATCCGCTTAATGTACAAAAAGGCCCCATATAATGGCCTAACTCCATTATGGGTACGTTTACCCTACAGATAACTTATCCTTAACCTTGGAAGACGGCCCTAAGTATTAAAAAGAAACATGTATATGCTGGCTACAACCGATAATTAACATTCCAGACAGACATAAAGTGCGTGTGTAAAGTCAAAGACAAAATAATTAATTTATATTAAGCTTAGTCGAAATAATCAATCTTTAAAAAATCTATTATGCAGATAACGTATTCTCTACCTTGGAAATATATTTTCTTCATGAAATATGCATTGAAAAAACGTCTATCAGAACTGGTGAAACATCTACTTATATATCGTAAAGTTATATCCATAATTACTAGTTATATAAATTATATGTAGTAGGATTTTCGAGTACTTACTGGCATTTGTATAAAATATCAATTATGTCTTTGTTTTTGTCCTCTATTCATTTAAATAAGTTGTTCTACCTAACTAGTTTTGGCTTTGTTTAAAATTTGAGCCATCTTCAGAGGTTTTCATTTCTAAAAATATTACAAGTGAGATGCGTGTTATAAGAGGAGTTGATTAAAACTATATAATGTGTGAATTCATTAGTGTGAGGTCCTATATGTGTTTAGTATATAGTTAACATAGGTAGTTGTTTTTTGTTTTTATTAATTACGCCTTAAGTTGGGTTATTATTAATTTTCTTGTGATAACGACTGGTAAGGAACAGATAGATCAATACGTACATTTATGTTTGTTATGTTGTATGTTGTTGTTAGCGTTTGTTCCATATATTAGGGGAATCAGATGTATTAATGAAAAATTACGCTTTGTGTTGTGTGGTCTGTCAGTGTGGATTTTTATGTGCCTCGTGGTTTGGAGGAAATTTTTCCGAGATAGTTCTTTTTAAGTTTATGTGCATTAGTGTGGTCTATATTGGTCTGTCTGTCAGTCTCTGCTGTGGTTGATTTATGGAGTTAATCGGGTTATCTAGATACTTGTACACAGGTTTAAAATTCAGTTGTTTTTGTTCTCTTTGGGATTGTATGTCTCTTTCGGTGTTGAAAACTCGGTCGATTTCATATGCCTCTAGTAGTATTTATTGCAACCCTTTGGACGTGTTGTGTAGTAATTTTACGCCTGTGTTAGGATCGAATTGGTGGTTATGGAAGTGTAAGTGTCTTCTAAAGTTTGATATATTCTTGTCTCTTATATGTTCCTTGATTCTTTGTTTTGTACGTCGTCCACTTTCGCCTATGTATTTTGCTCCACAATCATTGCAAGTTAAGGAGTATACGCCATTCCTGTCTGAGGGGTTTGTGGGATCTTTAGCGTTTCATAATTGTGTCTCAATGTTATCTTTGGTTGTGAAGGTTGTTTTTATATTTTGTTGTTTTAATGTTTGGTTAATTTTGTCACTGATTAAGCCCTGGCAAGTGAATGATCTGTAATGTGTGTGTTGTTGTGTTGGTGTGTTTGCGTTTGTTGGGCTGTTTTGTATGTTATGTTGGAGCTTTAAATGTTTGTATGTTGCTATTCTGATCATTTTGTTAATTGTGTTAATTTTGACACCGTTGTTTATTGCAGTTTGCTTGATCATTTCTATTTCTATTTCTTTATTATGGTGGTTTAGTGGTATTGAAAGCATTCTATTGAATAGTGAGTGTATGGCTGCATATTTGTGTGGTCTGTGATGAAATAAGTCTGCTGGAATTAAGGTATCAGTTTGTGTGGGTTTTCTGTAAATTTTGAAATTTAGTTTGTTTTCTGTTTTATATATGGTGAGATCCAAAACGTTGATACTACCGTTCTGTTCTGTTTCGAGTGTGAATTTGATGGAATTGTGAAGGCTGTTTATGTATTGTTGTAAATCCGTGATTTTGTGTGCGTTGTCATCTGCCCAAATAATGAAAATGTCATCTACATATCTTTTCCACATTATTATTTGTTTGTTGTATGGATTTTTATTGTTATTGATGATGTTACTTTCCATTTGGTCTAAAAATATGTTTGCTAGCATGCCGCTGAGTGGTGAGCCCATGGGAAGTCCGTCATTCATTTTATAAAACTTATTGTTAAACGTGGAGAAGTTTTGTTCAACTGTTAATTCTGTGAGTTTGCAAATATCTGTAGATTCAATCGTGTTTGTTATGTGTTGGTTAATGATGTTTCGCGTGTACGTTAAAGTTTCAGAATGGGTATATTTGTATATAGATTGGTGATATCGAATGAGGCGAGGTTGAAATGTGGTGGTAGTTGTGTGTTTTTGATGTGTGATGAGTTCTTCCCTGTTTTTTATTGTATGCTTGGGGTTGTAGTGTACTGTGTTGTTCAGTATGTTATTATTCAACCTTGCAATGTTGTGTGTTTGTGAGTTAATGGATGTGATGATTGGTCTGATGGGTTAGTCTTGTTTGTGTAGCTTGGGTTGTCCGTATAGTTTTGGTATTGTGGGATTCATTGGCATTTCTGTTTTGGTGTTATTTGTAAACTTACTCGCTGTATCTTTGGTGTGTTTTAGTATCTGTTTTGTTTTGTTTATGAATGTTGTGATTTGTGTGTAGTTATTGTTGTGGAGGAAGTTTTTTCTATGTATAATGATCCGTCTAGTATTATCAATCCAGCCCCCTTGGCTGCTGTTACCACTGTGAGGTCGTTATTTTTGATGTTTCTTTTTAATTGTCTTAGTATTGATCTTTGTTCCTTACCTGTATTATCCATTATTTGTTTGTTATTTTCTGCTTGTTTTACGATAGCCTTAATTTTAAACAAAGTCGAAACTAGTTAGGTAGAACAAGTTATTTTAATGAATAAAGGACAAAAACAAAGACCTAATTGATATTTTATACAAACGCCAGTAAGTACTCCAAAACCCTACTACATATAATCTACTTATATGTTACGTACTTACGTAAAATTGGAGTGCGAACTGAAAGACTAAATAAATTGTTTGTAAATGTATTAAGGCCTAGTTGGAACAATTAATTAAATCGCTTAAAAATCTGCAGACGTGCAGACGGACGATCAATCAACCCCGTTCTGTGTCCCAGTTCATCTCAGTCAGAAATTCCAGAGGCTGTTAAGCAATTAAGATGTGCTTGCTCCTTAGACGCCCACCAGTATCTGGTTTACTGCTCGCAGAACCGTGGGATAACAATTAATCAATCGCCCATATGCAGACGAAATGGCCCAATCCCGAATCTTATTGTATTCTAATTAACCGGCTAAACCAAACATAGAAAGTCGCGTGCCCACTGTCTTCGCGCACGCCTTCGATTGTTTCATCCACGTGCACAGAGAACACGGATTAGATTAGATATGAATCACTATAATCACTATATGTCATTAGTCAATTTCGTAATATTTATAATAATAATAATTTTATGTATTTTGTAGCCATATCATTCTCGCAAAAAAGATTTCGAATAAATTTTAAATTTTATTCTCGTGAATATGCATCCAATTAACTCACTTGTTATATGAATACGTATTATTATCCTGGTGTGTATTAAATTGAAGCAAATCAGCGTTTAATACAAAGAGAACAATCACATGTCAAAGTACACACTGTGACTTGCACTAATATGTCATTTGTCAATTCTGTAATATTTATAATAATAATAATTTTATGTATTTTGTATCCATGTCGTTGTCGCAAAAAAAGTCGAATAAAGGTTTCGAATAAATTTTGTATTTTATTGTCGTGAATATGCAACTCACTTATGATATGAATACATATTATTATCCTGGTGTGTATTTAATTGAAGCAAATCAGCGTTTAATACAAAGAGAACAATCACATGTCAAAATACACACTGCGACTTGCACGCAAACAAAATACCAACTCAAAACAGCCAATTATCAACTCACGTCTGATATTCGGGTTATATAAATTCCTGCAACCAATTTTCCTCTTATACCTCGAAACGAAGAACATTCTGGTTTCTTCCTTTATTTTCTTTTATCTTCTTTAATTTTGTTTAGTATTATTGGTTAAAACAATTACTGCGACATTAATTATTAGTACATTAAAAGTTTGCACGTCTAATTATTGTAATTATTGAAGTACAATTTTGTTTTTTTTTTACAAAAATATATATTTATCTAAATTTACCTTAAATCTTCCAAGATTTACTTGTGGAAGTTTTGTAATTAAGTAAAGCTCAATATTCGATATTTACAAAATATGTATTTATCTAAATTCACATTTCTATTCTTATCAATTATTTTACTAGTACCTGGATCAATGTCATCAATATTTAGATTACATCTAATCAATAACCCACTATGTTCACGTATTGGTTTCAGATATTTGCATGATGTTCACGATATGGTGCTTCACTTAATAGTATATTATGACACAAGTGCATAAGAGAGCCTTTAAAGTACGCTCGCCGGTTTTAAGAGCAGTAATAATTAAAATTTTGGTAGATATAAATTAAGTTTTGTCAGTAATGCAGATACAAATAATTAATCTTTAATGGATATAACTGAAGTAAATTAAAATAAACAACAATTATTGAAATTTTTATACTACTTATTAAAATTTTGTCAAGAATAAAAAAAAATAGTAATAATTAAGAGTTTGACTATTTGTAATTTTGTCACTAACAAATGAATTTTTAACTGAATCTATGAAATGATAACAGAAAGAATTAATCTTTAATAATTGCAAGTAACATTATTAAATAAACTAAATTGTATTTCTGTTTTTTGTGATTTTATTGATCATCAATTATCAATTATTAATCATTGTGTCAATAATAGATATTATCTACAAATTTTATTTTTTTCTGCATTTTCGTGAAACTTTGACACTTCAATTGAAATTTTGGCAGTGACCCTTTAGATGTTGGGAGAAAGAAATAAAAAATCATAATATCAAAATTTTTATTAAAAAAATCATATAATTTTAGTAAAATTAAAAAATGTAGATGCATTTAAGACTTTAATAGTAATTGCTACGATTTTTATAGTAACATAAAAAAATACATGTAATTATTGTAACTTTGGCATTAATAAATAAAGTTTTGACTGTAATCTTTAAAATGTTTCCAGAAAGAAGTAATATTTAATAATAACAACTAAAATTTACTGATATTAACATTAAGTTTGCAAATTTTGACAGTAATGATTAAAAGTTTGACAGTATTCTTCGAAGTTTTGGTCGAGAAAACTGAAAATTGATAGTAATGGTTAAAAAAATGGCATCAGTATTTGAAGTTTTGGTGAATTTAAACGTTGAGAGTAATAATAAATATTGTGGCAGAAATATTTAATAAAATTACAGAAATAAATCAAAATTTGGCAGTAATAATAAAAAAAATTGGTAGAAATAAATGAAGTTTTGACAGTAATGCAGACAGAAATAATTTATCTTTGATAGTTATAACTAAAGTATACTAAAATTAAGAACAATTATTGAAACTTAGATAGTAGTTATTAAAATCTTGGATAATTTAAGTAATAATTAATAATGATAATAATAATAATATTAATTTATTTGTATGTCGATTCTCAGTGGAGTATAACATTGTCAATATTACATACTCATTACACTAAAATAAAATAATAAAAATATAAAATACAAAATATAAACTATTTGACTGTAAAAGTTTGACAGTATTGCCGTGTTTCTGTGCGATTTTATGAATGGTTGTTCGTCACTTCTGTCAATATTAGATATTACCTACAACTTTTATTTTGTTCTACAATTCCGTGAAATTTTAACACTAATAATTGAAATTTTGGAAGCAACCCTTTAAATTTTAAGCGAAACAAATTAAAATTCATAATATCAAAGCTTTTATTAAAAAAATCAGATCAAATAATCAGATTTTATGAATTTTTGATCATCACTTCTGTTGATAATAGATATTATCTACTAATTTTCTTTTTTCTTTTTCTATAATTCGTGAAATTGTGTTACTACTAATCGATATTTTCGCAGTAACCCTTCAGATTTTGAAAGAGAGAAATAAAAATTAATATTATTAAAACTTTTATCAAAGAAATCATATAATTTTAGTTACATTAAAAAAGTTAGGTGTAATTAAAACTTTAACAGTAATTATTACGATTTTATAGCAATATTATAAGAAATACATGGAATATTGTAATTTTGGCAGTAGTAAATGAAGTTTTGACAGTAATATCTGAAATGTTAATCGAAAGAAGTAATTTTTAATAATTACAACTAAACTTTACTGAAATTAACATTATTTACATACATTTTGATAGTAATGATACAAGTTTTACATTATTCTTCGAAAATTTGGTAAAGAAAACTGAAGATTGTTAGTAGTGATTAGAAATAAAATTAAGCATCAGTCTAGCCATAACTATGCATATATTTAGCACTGATATTAAGTTCTATCTATTCTATTCTAATCTAAGAATACAGGTTATAGAGAATTTTATCAATTTTAGGACTTAATAGCTTCAACTTTAGAACTCGATCATTATTGGAATTCTAGTAGATATTTGAGTAGTTGAGCTAGGACAGTTCCATTCCACCCCAGCAGAGATCTAGATTAAATATATCCGCGGTTTTAATCGTCGGTTTAAATCGGCGTTCTCATCACCGCGTTGCTGCTTGAGTTGTCTAAATAGTGCCTTGAGCTGCTTAAAGAGATGCTTGAGGTGTCTCGGTAGCTGCTATCTAGCGCAGTTGCTTGAGTTATCTAAGTAGTTGCTTGACATGCTTAAAGAGCTGCTTGAGCTGTCTAAATAGTGCTTGGGCTGCTTAAATACCTGCTTGAAGGTATAAGGCTTAAATACCTTAAATAGTTTAAATACCAGCTATTAGACAGCTCAAGCAGCTATTTAGCGTTGCTGCTTGAGTTGTCTAAATAGCGCCTTGAGCTGCTTACAGAGATGCTTGAGGTGTCTATATAGCTGCTATCTAGCGCAGTTGCTTGAGTTATCTAAGTAGCTGCTTGACATGCTTAAAGAGCCTCTTGAGCTGTCTAAATAGTGCTTGAGCTGCTTAAATACCTGCTTGAAGGCATAAGGCTGAAATACCTTAAATAGTTTAAATACCTGGTATTAGACAGCTCAAGCAGCTATTTAGACAGCTCAAGCAGCTGTTTAAGCAGCTCAAGCACCTATTTAGACAGCTCAAGCAGCTATTTAGACAGCTCAAGCAGCTCTTTAAGCATGTCCAGCAGCTATTTAGATAACTCAAGCAACTGCGCGGTGATTAAATCGCCGATTAAAACCGCCGATTAAAACCGCCGATATACACCGCGGATAAATTTAATCGAGATCTCTGCTGGGGGTGGAGTGGACCTGTCATAACTTAACTACGTATTTAGCCTATTTTGGAATTTTATTGTACTGCTTTTTCAATTTTAGAGATATCATTGACGAAACTCTATTTTATTTAAAAAAGTTCATATCCTTTCTATTATATAATCGGTAATGAAAACAAAAAGGAAAACGGAAGACTTTCAATAGTACACCAATATGACTTTATACACCACAAATTAAAAAATAAATACACAAAAACCTCAAATATCAAAAATGCAATTAAAAAAGTTTTGGAGTCAAAACATTTTAAATAACCTATAATCCTGAGGGCTACAAAACGGGTAATACCAAACAAATTATTAGTTACAATCGTACATTAATATGACCTTTAACACCAAAAATTTAAAATGAACTTACGAAATCCTCAACATTTTTTTTATACTACTTTTAATCAAAATTTCAATAATTGTTGTTAAAATTAGTATATTTTAGTTATAACTATTAAAGATAAATTGTTTAGCTTAAATTATTATTATTGTTTAGATAAATTTTAATTTGTTTGTAAATTTAACTGTCAAAACTTCATTCATTTCTATCAAAATTTCTTTTATTACTCTCAAGTTTTCAATTATTTCTGTAATTTTTACCACAACTATTGGCACAACTATTTCTGCCTCAATATTTATTATCACTGTAAAAGTTTCAATTCTCCAAAACTGCCATACTGCAAAAGTTCTACACTCTCATAAACAACACCAATAAGCCTACCAAAGAAGAGGTAATTTCTTTCAATATTAATTCTAACTGTTAATAATAATGCATACAGGCGACTTCACTGATTTCACGAATTATTGTACGTTTGTACATCGTATGTTTTCTTTCTAAGATGTGCGTTTTTTTTTAAATTTTATATGTAGCTTTTAATTATTGCATATTATTGCATGCAATAAGATAATGGTTTTTATTTTTATTTTTATAATTTTTTGTGCGTCATTGTTGATGTATCTGGAGGTGATTTTTTTTCCTGATGTTTCATAATTTTGTACTTTTGACGTCTATTTATTATGACTGCTCAGTTGCAACATGGACCTTTTGGTTCGTCTTTTGGCCGTTTTCAGGTTTTTGTATTTTTGCTTCTCTGCACTGTCATGTACCTGTATCTATTTTAGATTGTTTTGACCTATGTAAACATTTTTTTTTTGTGTAACATTAGCAAATTTGAATTTGAATTTGAATTTTGAAAGGCTACATTGACCGTTTATGCCACATTGATGAAACGACATGAATACGAGCTTTCTGTAGAAACAGAAATGCCGAAATTATGTCAAAATATCTTTCAGTAGCCATATTTTTCAGTTACCCTTTAAGGCTTAATAATAAATATTATTATTATTATAAGGTTTTTTATTTTGTTTTATCTGTTCTGGAGCTAGAAACTCCAATTTTCCAACATTCTCCAAAATTTTGAGAATCATTTGTTCTTTTGTTCCAGCACTAGTAGGCGTTTATCGCCGCGGCGATCTTGAAAATTACGTGTAATTGCAAATTATCTTTTTTTTCAATTTCTGTTATCTCAAAGCGTTGATTACTATGATGATAATTTCTTCTAAAGGGATTAATTATTTCATTTAAGCCAATCAATAGTTTAATACATTAATACTTCGGATGCAGTCAATGTTTAATACATTTGTAGACCGTGTGGTTAAAAACATGAATGATAAATTAATAAAGTTGAAGTTTGATTACTAAAAATTGGTTTGAAATAACTGTGGCAGGCGTGAGAATTGCCACTTGCTTCCTATACATTACAGCCGCGGAAAACTGCTCCTAATCCCATCCGATTGGCATCATTAATCGTCATTTGTATGTGAATTGTATAAAAAAATCCCATAAGAACAAAAGAAGCATCGCTATAAATACTCCCCTACCCACTACATCAAACACCATTTGTAAGTTAGGGCCCAGATATCAACACGATTGCGGCAACAATGAGGGTATTGCGGACATTAAGCCGCATTATTACATAAACCCCATTTGTCTCATGATGAACTCTGCGTCGTCTCTGATAATGGATTGATAATGTGTTGACGGTGGCTTGCATTTGTTGTGCATCGGTTTAGGAATTTGAATAACAATCGTTTTCGTTTTTCAATGAAACCGCCGTGTTGCAAAACGTTATTGTTTTAAAATTGGAACATAGTTTCCTCCTTGGCGAAAATCCGTTGACAAATTCGATCGCGTCGTTATTATTCGCATTATGCAAGCTCTGGTTTTTGTGCGTAAACAAACATAACGGAGCCGCATTGTAACCATCACGCTCTACTAGATGTTCAGTTTCATTGTCGCTGTCGCTTTTTTTTTGCTGCAATTAATTATATATTTCTGTGCCAATCCTCACCGTGCACTTTACCACTATCATATACAAACAAAAGAAAACGGACGCTGTTTACTCATCGCGTTAATAAGTGTAATTATGCACACTTATATGTAATCTTGGCTCTGGCAATTCCATTCAAGCGACCAAGACGATTTACCGGCGTGCTTAATTCCACTTTAATTACGATCGTCTGACCATTCGTAGGTGCTAATTTCGAGAGACTGATGGTAATAAGACGGTGGGTGCGCGACACACCGCACATTAGTTGCTCAAGAATTAAGCCACAAAATTATAGTGGGACATCGGCGTTTACAAAACCAAGAAAACCGCCCAAGATTTCCTTTATGTGCCTCTTTCTAGCGTGCTTTCTCGTTTTACGACCATAACAAATTACAATACCATAAAACGCGCCACTATGTAGCAAATCAAATTTCATTCGCTCTTCTATCTGCAGCTGAAGACAGTGAGATGAAGGTGCGACTCGAATTATGATTACCACGAAAGTATGTCCACAGAAAGTTTCAAACACAAAGTATCACACTTTATTATTACAATTACTACAGTTTTGACTTTTCTTTATGTTCGCTATCATTGTTATCTTTCATTCATCCTCATTTACATTGTACATTTTCTTGCTAATAATCAGTTTCTTATTGACAAAAATTTGTTAATAACAATTGTTTTATTTCAAAAGTCATAGATAAAACGTCGTATTTAACTTGCACATAACTGCTAAAATTCACGAGGATACATTTTATACACGACCCGAAGACGAGTGTATAATGATCCGTGTATAATAATCTGAACTGCATTATACGCTCGTTATAAAGGGTTTTCCAATAAGAGGTGTTATTTTGAATAGCCCGCTATTTCGGTAGATGTCACTTTTGAAGCTGTCATTTCTTGGCATTTGACAAGTAGAAACTACGCCATTAATAAAAATGGTACGATACACGCTTCAACAACGCATTGAAATTATTAAAATTCACCATAAAAATGGTGAAAATTTGGCAGAGACGGTTCGTAAAACTCGAACATTTTTGGGTCGTCGTGAAGCACCTTGTCGGACCGCAATACAGAAATTGGTGGAAAAATTCGAGCTGTTGGGACAAGTTAGTGATGAGAAGAATAAAACCCGTGCACGTCGCTCAAGAACAGCCGAGAATATTGCTGCTGTAGCCGAAAGTGTTGAAGAAAACCCAGGTTTGTCCATTCCTCGTCGTTCTTTGGAATTAGGTATTCCACAAACGTCATTACACCGTATTTTGCATAAAGATTTGGGTCTTAAGGCTTATAAAGTCCAGTTAACACAAGAACTCAAGCCGGCCGATCATCAACAACGTCGTGACTTTGCTGATTGGGTCGTTGAAATGCATGAAAATGATCCGGAATTCCATCGAAAAATCATCTTCAGTGATGAGGCCCATTTCCACCTCGGTGGCTTCGTCAACAAGCAAAATTGTCGCATCTGGGGCTCAGAAAACCCAAGAGTTATTGTTGAAAAGCCTCTCTATCCTCAACGTGTGACTGTTTGGTGCGGTTTATGGTCCGGCGGAGTCATTGGACCTTACTTTTTCGAAAATGAGGCTGGCGCAACAGTTACGGTGAATGGATTGCGCTATCAAGAGATGATTAACGATTTTTTATGGCCGGAATTGGATGGTATTGATCTGGACAACGTTCACTTTCAACAAGACGGCGCTACGTGCCACACAAGCAACGAAACCATTGATCTTTTAAGGGAAAAGTTTCCGGACCGTGTTATCTCTCGAAGAGGTGATCACAATTGGCCACCGAGATCTTGTGATTTAACACCTTGCGACTTCTTTCTTTGGGGCCACGTGAAGGAGAAGGTCTACGCCAACAGCCCAGTATCGATTCAAGACCTCAAAGATGGAATTCGTGAGGCTATCGAGGACATACAGCAGCCACTTTGCGATTTAGTTATGGAAAATTTCATGAAAAGGATTTTGTCCTGTAAGCGTGGCCGTGGTGGTCATTTGCTTGATGTTATTTTCCACTATTAACGGCATACCTTCCTCTTTGTAATGAAATAAACATCTGATGATTTATAATAAAAAATGGCATTTTTCTTTGAATATCAAAATAACACCTCTTATTGGAAAACCCTTTATAATATACTATTAACAACAGAATAGCACAACATAACACAACATGACAGAACATAACACCATACATCATACATAATCCTGCATTTCAACATAACACAACATAAAAAAATAACATGACTACATAACTCCACACAACTTAACAAACTCTAATAATATATTAATTAATAATGAGTAATACGAAACCTATCATGAAGATATATATCGTCATAACATGAAGATGACCACGCAGTGGTTGAAATGTATATTTAGAGAAATAAATGTCGTTGTGAAAAATGATAATTTGTTATTTTTCTTTAAGTACCTGGTAATTATATGCATAAAATATTTTTTTAGAAAAAAAAATTGAAAAAAAAAACAGCATAAAATGCAAAACGACACTAAAGTGTTTCTTTTAAAATTAAATTTGTCTTGTTACATACATAACTATTTTGTCTAAAATACGAAACTTAATATAAAATATATAATATAATATAAGAAAATATTAATTATTCAAAGTGAATTCTACTCCCTTAAAAAAGTAGCCCAGTGTGATTAAGAATACATGACAAACTTGCATAAAAACATATTGATATTTTTTTAGCAACCGATTTTTTTTAGAAACGTTCCTTTAGAAACCTCGGATCTCAAGATTAATAAAAAACAAAAAATCTGACGACTAAAATACAAATTTTATTTAACAATAATTTAAATATGTATTTAAGGGACAAATAATAATCTTAAAAATGTTCAAAGTCAATTTAAGAAATAGACATATATTGTTGAAGCGCCAAAAGATCCAGAGAAGTATTATCATTTTCAATAATTTTTCAAAAATGATCCGAAAAAGTCGAGATATTTTTAAATGAGTATGAACACATTTTACTATCATGATTTCACCAAATAAACAATAGGCATGTAATGCATTAGTTCAATTTAATTTTCTGTGTAACTCAATTATTGATTGCTTTCAAAATTATTTCGTTACGTATTTCGTATTTGCATGAATACATTTTTTGTTCTCTATAAAATAAATGTACCCTTTTTATGATTAAGTAACCCTTATAAAATATATAATAGAATATAACTGTATGATGCAGATTTGGATAGCCATTTTTTAATATTTTGTAATAATGGCACCTTTAGGGATTACGTTAAGTATCGTACTTTGGAGAAAATACAATTCGCAAAGTATTTATAAATTTCCAGACCGGCACTAAATTAAATCCTCGAACAATATGTCAGGGTAGCGGTTCGAGTTACGGGCTTAAGGCCTTTGTCACGGTATCATCACATTAATTTAATTGAATTGAGGCTGTAACAATATTGCTTCTAGATATTTTTTTAATTTATGTTCAATTACCATAATGTTATACTGTACATTATGCCAGTTTAATTTAAATTTATTACTTATTAATCATATTTAATTTTTGCATGAATTTTCCATAAAACAGCTCCATGTTTAATTTAATTTTATTCCTTATTAATCATATTTAATTTTTGCAAGGATTTTCAATAATACATAGTTGAAGCAAATAATGTTTAATATAACTATCGACGTTCGGCGTTTTCACAAATTTTCTTTTGTATAAATTTGTACTCTTTTAATAACATTTTGATAAATTTTATTTTTTAATGAATTTTCCATAAATCAGCTCCAAGTTTAATTTAATTTTATTACTTTCTTTCTTTCTTAATCATTGATCTCTTGTACCCTCTTGGGTATCGGGGTTTTAGTTCTACAGTTTGTAGAACTCTATCCACTGTTTTCTCTCTTTTGTTAAGTCTTTTGCTTGTTTCGAGGTTTTACCTCTGCTCTTTGGGGTTTGCATGATAGTGTCATTCCACGTGTCTCTCGGCCTTCCTTTTGACTTGTTTTCTTCTGCTTTTGCTTCCCATGCTTTCTTTACTTGTCTATCGCTGCCCATTCTGCTTAAATGTCCAAACCACCTTAGTTGTCCTTATTTTCTTCTGTGTTGCTTTTACTCCAAGCCTTTCTCTTATGTCTACATTCTTGATTTTGTCTCTCTTCGTGATGCCTTTTACTCTTCTTAAGAATTTCATTTCGGACGCCTGTATCCTTGATTTTTGTCTTGATTGAAATCATATTTAATTTTTGCATGAATTTTCCACACAACAGCTTCAAGTTTTATTTTATTTTATTCCTTATTTCATATTTAATTTTGCATGAATTTTCAATAAAACAGAGTTAAAGCAAATAATTTTTAATAAAACTATCGACATTTAGGGTTTTCCCCAATTTTCTTCTTTTGTATAAATCTGTACTCTTTTCCTAACATTTTGATACATTTTATTTTTTAATGAATTTTCCATAAAACAGCTCCAAGTTTAATTTAATTTTATTACTTATTAATCATATTTAATTTTTGCATGAATTTTCCATAAAACAGCTCCATGTTTAATTTAATTTTATTCCTTATTAATTATATATAATTTTTGCATGAATTTTCAATAAAACAGAGTTGAAGCAAATAATTTTTAATAAAACTATCGATATTTAGGGTTGTTCCCAATTTTCTTCCTTTGTATAAATCTGTACTCTTTTGCTAACATTTTGATAAATTTTATTTTTTAATGAATTTTGCCATAAAACAGCTCCTGGTTTAATTTCATTTTATTCCTTATTAATCACGTTTAATTTTTGCGTGAATTTTCAATAAAACAGAGTTGAAGGAAACAATTTTTAATGAAACTATCGACATTTCGGGTTTTACCCGATTTTCTTCTTCTTTTGCTAACATTTTGATAAATTTGTTACCTGTTTTTTAAACTTTTGTGTCATATTTCGTGGAATCACTATTCTAATCATTCTGTGACAAATTTTCACTGAACAAATTTGTTGAGTAAATAGTTTTTTTTTTGTACTAGAGTTTGTAAAATTTTAACATTTAAATACTTATTTGAGTTAGAAAAACTGGAATATTTCCTAACAAGTGCGAAAATAATATTTCAACATTAAAATACTAATTTGAGTTAGGAAAAGTGGAATATTTTCCAACAAGTGCGGACATAATACTTCAACATTAAAAGTTATAAGTTAATTTATTGAAATTGTACATTAAATTGTTTATCATTATTATAAATCTTAACAGAAACATATTCACAATTCGTGAATGAAATTCCAGAACATGTCTTTGTGGAAGTAGAAATATTGTTATTATTTACGTTAACATCTTTATTGTGGAAAGCAGAACAATCTTAACTCCGCTATTTAATTTAGAAATAATTTTAAAATTATCCAAATTTTTTAATTTATTTTCCAAACTCCAGTAGAAAAATTCATGTGTGCAACTCGTAGCAAATTAAATTTTTTCCGTACTAGGCATGGGATTTAAAAAACATGCCGTCATTTCCTAACTTATGGCACAAATAGCTATTCTAAAATTTACATAATTTATTCAAATAAATGAAAATCTATAATATCACAGTTTGAAAAAAAAAACGACCCCAGCATAATATGATATACCTCGACTTTTTATCTTTAATGTATATGAGTACCTAAGTAGGTACATAATATGAAGAGCTCCAAACAAAAATTCAGTTAAAATAAATTACCAAATAAATATTTTTAAATGTACTAAATTTTCTCACTGATCATCAATGATAGTCAATGCCAGTGATTACAACAAATGACGTATTGAGCATAATAAAAGCAATGGAAGAAATTGGCCTCGATAAGGTCAATAATCACTACAACAAATATCTCAATTCTAACAAACCACAAAGTTTTCAAAATTGTAGTGAAAAAAAGGATCAATTTCTCATCTTAATTGACTGTTAAAATAATATCAATAACCAGATTGAATAAAGATATTTTGCAACTAACAAAAAGATTTGGATATTTTAATATACATGACTGCGATAATTACATTTTTTGTCATAAAATAAACGTAAAAAAATTAAAATTCAATTCAATTAACAAGTAATTTAATCTACTACTCTGTCAATATAGGTGAAAATATCTCAACTAAACACCGAAAGGATTTTTAGTTAAATCTCAATTTACGTTCGTTTAAAATTCTTTAATAAATCAACTTTTATAGCTAAAGTTTGATTAAAATATACTTCCTCAGAACAGTAATTAATTCTTCTGGAAGTTTATATTACAATCAATATTCTTTACAATATATCAAAATATTATTATTTTACTGTGTCAGCTGAGCAAAGTTACCTTTGTTTCATAACTAAAGTTTGAATGCAATATTTTTAATTCAGCGCAGTAATGAATCCTTCCGAAAGTTTATATTACAATGGATATCCTTTATAACATATTAAGATATTACTTTTTAAATAAGACGTGGATGTGAAGTTTTACGTTACTGTGCAGTGCATCTGATGTATTATACAGAGTGATAATTTAAATTTTAGCTCTAGTTGTCCATGGAAATTTTCGTAGCCAATAAGAAAGGCAAGATCACCAATCTCGCCTTTCTTATTGGCATGTTTAATAAAAATTGACAGATGTAAACCTAAATTTTAAATACTTATTTGGATAGTTGATTGAATTTTCGTGAATAGAATATGTTTAGAATAATTCATCAGTTTTTCTAATTTTCCTACAATGTCGAAATTTTAAAGTGTCATGTTCGCTGTCATGAATATTACAGAACTACCAGTACAAAATTTTACGAACGATGCAAATCTTTAGCATTTGCAAAATTTTCAGTGGAAATTACGAATTATCATTTGAAGTTATGTAGTAACAAAATTTCAGTTGAACATGTAAAAGTTTTATTATAAACTACAAAATTTCGTTACAAAATTATAAAAACTTCTTTGAAGACACACAATTTTCTTTATAATTATAATTCTTCGTGGGCAACTGACAAAATTTCGCAGGAAATTAAGAAATTTGCAATTTAAATTATTTTCTACGAAAATTAGTTATAAATTTCAAAATTTTCATGGAAATATTTGAAATTTCAATTTTGTCAATTTTTTTATTGTGAATGATATAATTCATTAACATTTGCAATATTTTTAGTGGAAATTACGAATTTTCATTTGAGTTATGCACAAAGTTTCGGTGGAAATTGCGAATATTTTATTATGAAGTACCAAATTTCAATGGACACAACATAACATTTTCTTTATAAGTTATTAATCTTCTTATAAATGATAATATACTAATAAAATTATAAATCTTCGTTTGGAACTGAATAAATTTCGTAGATAATTTCAAAATTGCCAAGTTTCAGCGAAAATTGTTGTTTTTTGATTTAACACGGGCCTATTATTGCAGATGTGGCTAATTATCATCGCTAAGAGGACATCCTTCTATTATTCCTAAGATCTGCCATACGCGTGAATTTTTCCGCGTTTGTTTTTGCTTCAGCGTATTTGTTGTGTGCATGCAATCTGTAGAATTTTGACTTAATACCTACACAAAATTTAACAAAAGTAAGACAAAAACAAATAAAAGCTGTCGTTTCTTTTAAGATCTGATGTATAAAAACAAATTTAAATCACATGTATTAATATCTACATAAATAAATAAGTACAGACTATTTTCTCGCCAGAATAACGTAATTTCACTTTCGTTGCAGCACACCTTTTTCCTTTCGTCGCCACACTCCGTAATTAGAAATTGCGAACCAATTTATGTTTCCTCAGCCACTCTGGATATTTTCAAAACTTCGCCTCGGCTCCCTTTTCTAATTGTAACTTGCAGAGGAAGCACTTCCGCCGCCCGTGGAGCACTCTTACTTTCATAACGAGAAAAATCCTATCCTCGAGGTGACACAGTAATTGTCAATGCGATTTGGATCGTGCGGCCAACGGGACCGCAATTTCCACCTGCTCGCCGCCATTAACGTCCTAAGAACTCGGAATTTCGCCGCTAATCGCGCTAGATAATTTAATCCGCGTCTCATTGTCCTCGAGCAACGAGGTCTCGCATGCAAGGTTGGAGACTTGAAGCAATTGAGAGTGTTTAAGATTTAATTCATAAGAATTACAAGTGTGTGCGGTAAATGTGATAAATTGGCGATTATGCACAATGACATGAAATTACGCTGCAGTTTGTATCCGGTCCTTCCACCTACTGATAAAGTTGCAAAAAGTTATCCAACGGTCCGCAATGAGATACGAAATTCATTATGTTGGCAGTTTTGGCCGCCCCTTATTTATTTGCACAACAGACCATGTAGGCCTAGGGCGTTGAAGCAACCACATTTTCCATACATAAAGGCGGATGGAACCAGCAAAATCGGCGCAGGAAATGTAGTTACTGGCGCCATGTATGAAGTGCGAACAAAAATTAAAAGATCTAGTTATTATTAGTGTAAAGTGTCAATTTGTAGAGGTTATAACGAAACTAAATAAAAGCGTCTGCAAATTTATTCTACAATAAAAAAACTAAATGTATTGTACAACTAAATAGTAAATTGTTAAAGTCAAATAAGCAAAAAGTAACAAAATATAATATTTTTATTTTAAAACAATAACTATTTTGAGAGAAGAGAACAGGATTTTCCTAGCTCTGTTATAATTTCTTCATTATTTACTGAATTTAAAATCTCTTTCTCACAACTCATTAGCATAAAAGCCTCAAGAAGAGTATCGGATAGCGTCGATCTTAATCTATTTTTTACATACTTTAGCTTAGAGAAAGATCTTTCACATGAAACTTGCGATATCGGAAGTGTTAAAAAGTACTTAAAAAGTACTAAAAAGTACGCTAGAGCTAAGGTGGAGTACACTTCTCGAAATAAATTATATTTACAAATAACATAATAACAACAACTAACACAGTTCTTGCAACTTTTACATGCTCCTAAGTCTAAATTTATTTCCAACATTTGCTTCATCGATTTTCTTTATGTTCTTTCACACAGTCCATCTGTAGTTCAAGATTTTTGTCTACTCTGAACACATCACAAATATTTTGTTTTAGTTGGTCTTAATTTTGAATAGAAGTGTCTAGTTTTTCTTTTAAATTTGGTAATGTAATATTAGAATCTGTTTTTTGTAATTTATTAGTTAAAGTTTCTAAACAATTTCTTGGAATGTTTCTTTTAATTTCATTAAAATTTTGTGGATTCAGCACAGATAAATCTTTACAAACATAAAAGTTTTTTTGAGATCGTTTTATCATGGACTCTATTATGGTATTCATTATTACATTAAATGTTTCAATTCTATATTTATCAAGCTCATCGTCTGGTGTTTCTTCTCTACGTTTTTCTTCATAGTTTGGGCAATGATGTCTCAACTGTCATTTCAGAATTATGTTCTAGTTTTTCTTCAGCCCATACTACGAATTCGTCTGCGCGATGTTTAACTGAAAGAAAATTTCTTTGAAACTCCTTTATTTGCATATTGGACTTTGCGCCATCTGTGTACCTTTCAATAATCTAGTCCTGGTGTTTGTAAATATTTTGACAGCGGCAAATAACAGCAAATAAATGACAGCAAATAACTTTGTCTTTTGGAATATTTTCTTTAAAACTTTTTGCCATAGCTCTCACATTACTATTCATCTATTTGATTTCCTCGATTGTCTCTAACGCCAATAAAACTTCTACATACAAAGCTGATACGATGTTACCGTATTTACCGAATATACCATTTATTTAATCCACCATCAAGTTTCTCCAATGATTTGTAGCTTTTTCTTCTTCGGGTCGTTAACATTATTTTTGATCCAAACATCCATCCGTTGATAGGATTCTTTAAAGAATACTACAACTTTATTTATGAGTGAGAGGACGGATAAAGCTTTAATGCTACAGTACATTAAATCGCAAATAACTAAATTTAAAATGTGACTGTAACACCAGATATGGATATGCTCACTGTTTTCCTTCTTCATCATTGCTACTAAACCTTGTAAGAACCTAATAATATTAAATTCCACAATTTTACGAGTCGCAACAAGACAGCGTAAATATCATATCAAGCCGCGGCCGGAGTCGCGTTGGGACCGAGCGTGGTCATTCATTTTGCTGACTTCTTAATTTTAGGCAAATGTAAATAAGCACATGATCAAAATGATGACACAGAAATAGGTCGTGGGAATACGACGGGAACTCGAAACGGCGATTGCGTAATTCGGTGACACGTATGGGATTGCGTCACTTTGCAGCGGAACGCAGATTTAGCATAGGACAGGGGAAGAAGAGTAAAAAGTGGGGAACAGTATAAATATAGCTGCTGAAATTAAATAAAGAGAGATGTACCGCTCTACACAGAGCGTCACGCTGCCCGACAAAGTCTCATATACTTTGAGTATTAATTCCTCAGGTGAATATATCACACAAGTTTATCAAATGTACTTCACACTAACAACTCTAAAGTCAATTCCATACTAATAATATAACCTATCTAGTGACATTACCGCGCCTTGCCGCTGGTAGTGAGCGAAGTTTAATAAAGGTATAAACTGTGGGATCCTTACGCCGAAAACTGCGGAGTTGATATTAACTGTATTTTATACTTTGTCCTGACAATATTTTCATACTGACTGGAGAATATTGTAACATGCCTTCCTTTCCTCGTCGCAAACATTTGATAAACATTGTGGCTTCATTAATCAAAAACGTAAAATATAGTTTTGATTCGAAAAGTTTTATAATGATAACATATATGATTTAAAGCCGGTTGCAGATTTATTTGCAATCGGTAGTTAAATAAAGAGTTGCGTCAATAACCTAATAATGTCGATATAAATAATTCAATGATATTCTGGGTAATTAAATCGTATAAATAAACTTGCTCAGCGCTCCGGTATTGAAGTAATCTCAGAATTATGGATGAATCAAACGAATGTTTGCATGTGCTTAAGTAGTTAGAAAAGTAGAAGTAGAATAGAGCTTAATCATACTAATCTATAATCAATGTTGAATAACAATACCTATTAAAGTTTTTACGGTCACATGGCTGATAATGTTGGTAAACGCGAATACTAGCAATATCTCCGAATGAGGACACATTGGGTGCTTGAAGCACTGGAATCGCTTGAAGTACTTTAATGTGAAGTTATGTGATTCGTTCCTATCCACAAGGTGGCGTTGAAATACATTGGTAGGCACCGTGCTAATGAATTTCTATGCAGTGATGACATGTATCAGATATCCTTCTCGGCACAATTTGAAGATTTTGGTGCATGAAGTCGCTAAGTAACACTTTGTAATTCCAACCGTAGTGTTAATAAGTTACTCAGTTTTCAAAATAAAATAAATCACTCGAATTCAAAGAATATAATAAATTTTCAATAATTATTAAACAAATCTATTTCAAATGTTAAATAAATATAACTAAATAAATAACGTCCAATTAGAGTAACAAAACTGTCTTTTTTTTACCTGTTGCTTGCATCACCTTTTAATATGAATAAATCATATAAAATCCATATATCTGTGTTTTACTTACTAACAAAAAATACTAACAGACACATTACCCATAAAACGAACTAAACTGAGTGGTCACGATTTTGATTTAAAATCAAACATACGTAAAGTACTACCACTAATTCACGAGCCAAATCAATATTACAAATTACGAGAATTTGTAAATCATGAGCCAAATCAATTACTTGAATTATAAGAATTCATGTAATATGCATTTAAAGAAATTAAATGCAGCCAATTGCATTTAAGGATGAATCGCAGTTAAATAAATGCAATGAATAATAAATATTACAAATTATGAGAATTTGTACAACACCTGGGTTCGAACCGTTACAACCTTTATATGATCCCTGCATGTTGGCTGCTCCATCAGTTGAATCAGCGATACATTGGGAGATTGGTATTTTATTTAATTCCAGTTACTTTTCAATTAATTAATGAATACCAGCTCCCGTTGAATTATGACAACTAACAAAGGAGGGCAATCTTTCTTTTGTCTGGTTTTCAAGTAAATATTAAATAATTATTGAGCATTGGTCTGTTGTAGACACGTCCTCAGTTGTATGTACTGATACTAAATAAATTCCGGCAGTATTTATTTCTGCTGCTATTATTTTTTTCATTTTGTCAATAATAAGATTCATATTTTTATTAACTGTAGTCTTTGACAGAAATGAAACAAATGCTCCAGATCTATTTATAATATTTAAACTATGTAGTCGTTTACTCTCGGAAATAGCTTTAGCTTCAGCTAAATGGTCTTTCAAAAGTATATCATATTTAGCAAGCAATAGTACATTTTCTAAAAACTTGCCGTGGTCCAAATTTTCGTTGACCAGATAGTAGCACGATTCAAACTCTTTGCCTCTATAACTTAAGCCTCGTCTTCCAAGAAGTCTAATATTTTCTTCTAAATATTAATATTTATTATTCTATCAACGATTTGTCTATTTGTCATAACATTTTTCTCTTTAAGTTTTACCTGTTGAGACCATAATAATTTATCAACACTAGAATTATTTTCAAACAAAGAGTAGCATTACAACGTAAATACACTTTTGTCAAAATTATTAGCAAAAGCTAAACATACCGTAGAAAATAATGTATTCTGCGTCTAACTAAAACTTAGCCAGTGCCGTGGGGTTTTGTTTTTCTGTTAGAAATACCTGTTGACAATTAAAATTGACATGGCTATTGAGTACTTTTGGATGGTAATAAAAAATGTTTCTCTGTTCATGTGGTTGAGGCTTCTGTCGTGTAAAATAGTTACAGTCGTTCATTTGTATTTGTTGAACTAATATATTGTCTGCTTCAGAATCTTGATCAATTTCGTGTATTGTTGTTGATTCATTAGTTGCAAGATGAGTAGGATGATGGTGGTGTAAATGCAGTTTCGCAGTTTTGTATGGAATAACTGCACCCAGCCATAGGGGTTTCGGAAGGGGATGAAACCATTGGTTGCTTATTAAAAATTGAATCAAGTTACATACATTTTTTCGCCTCTCCGGTTAGCATACCTTCTTCTATTCGCCCCCCACCCCCTTAGCACCACCAATTTTTCGCTTCATATTTTTAGGCCTACAAAATGTATAGATATTTGTTATTCAGACTGTCTACGATTATTAAGTGATGGATTTTAATTTTTTAACTATTTATTTAGTTTATTAAAGGATATTTTGGCTTTCACAGCGGAATGATAAATATGTATAGATATTGTCAGAGTTCCGAAAAAAAAAAATCGGAACGGCGCCACTCCGAAACTATTAGTCCAAATATAAAAATGTTTACATCGAGATTATTGTTTTATATAGTGTGATTGCAAATGTAAACAAATATTGATTTTGCACAAATTAAGAAGAAGATAACCAGATTGTAGCCTTAAAAACATAATAAATTAAGCCAAATTGATCTAAAAATAATAACATTTTATGGTATTGTCACAACTCAATACGATAATTCAACTACAGCATCCCTCCAAGAGTTATATTAGAAGTAGGTATTATTAAGCCCGAATTTCAAAATTTCGTATTACCATTTTGCTCTTTTCGTAGCAGTAATTGCTTCGTCTTTATCTTCGGTCGGGACATGAATGTTTATTAAGCTTATATTGTTCTTTGGGCCCTTTACCCTTAAATAGCACATCCTGTCGGAAATGGGCCTAAAATCGATAATCTTGTTTTGTACTCATTTAGCACTACAAAACCTGTGCTCAGCCTTCTATCCTTCCCTCCACTTTTTAGGAATACTGCATCTTCCACTGGGGCTATTTCTTGGGCTAGTTGATTGGTCTCTTGCAACGCTATCGTACTTATTCCATATCTTTTCATTTCACTCACCACTTCTTTCATTGCTTCTGTCTCGAAAGTCCCCCGTACATTCCACGTCGCCCGCTTAACCTCCTCTTACGTATGTTTATGCAGCAGATAATTGATCTATCTTCTATCTTGGATTATTGAGTCTAACTTTGGAAAAACTTACCTACGTTAAGCTGGATTAAATATACACGAGACAACGTTGATTTACTGCTTCAAAATTTATGGAAAATTTTCGTAATGATGAGAGTACCGTTAATGAGATCCCAACGTCGAACGTTACTGATTTCACAACACCTACATAACATGAAATCGTTGAAATTGCAATAGTACGTCTAAAAAGAGGTTACGTTTCTATTGTAAACTCAATACGATCTCTGTATGTGTATTTATGTGTTAAATTTCTTATTTGAGATTTTAACTTGCATTAATAACAATAAAAATTTATTATGTGTGAAGTTAATAGAGGTTAATCTCTTTTTATATTTTCAAAATATACACTTATAACAAGTTCCTGTTTATAACCTGTTTTACTGGTAGAGCACAATTCTTCTTTGTGTTAAACAAATCTTAACCTGGCTCAAAAATAATTAATCTATCGATTTATAGGAAATTAATGAAAAACACAGTATGAACATCTGCAACAAAAAAGCGAAGGACAACTCGTAGTTACGATTGAATGAAGCAAAACCATTAATGAATCACAATCTGTTAAATTATCATAAATCGCATCTGTATTCGCGTTACTATCAATTAAATTCCATTCATGTTTACATTATAAAACCATTCCTCGCCGTGTCAATATTTTCAATGACAATCGAATACTCGCTTCCACAGCGGCAAAGTCGTTGATAGATTAACATTAATCACCGAGTCTCGCCTGTGGAATGCCGGAATACTCGGTGACTACACCAATAAGCATCCGAAAACATTGCACCCCAAGTAACCCCGTTTCTTTGAATTCCAGGCGAACTCCTGGTGCTCGTGGGTGCTGAGAGGCGATGGACGCCCAGGAGGGTGATGGTGCGCGGAGGACAGCTGCTCCTGGGGAGCCTGCATGGAGAGTCCTGTTCAGGGATCAGGATACCCCTCAGGCAGCTTAGTCTGAGGGCCGGCCCGCTGCCCAACAGCCTCTCCCTCATCAAGGGCCAAGGTGTTCTGTTAACCCTACAGGTAAACAATAATTTTACCCAAAAACAGTGCATTATCGTATATGTTGTGAACGATCTTGTGAATTGTGTCGTGCAGCTGATTTTTGTCCTTATGTTTCGTTATGTATCCTTAAATGGCAATGTACCAGTAATGTATGAAAATAATAAATTCTGAAATTCGTGCGAAAATAAGTGCGTGACAGTATTTTCAAAATCACATCTTTATCAGAGAATTTTCAAAAATTTACAAAATTTCAAATTATCATCATTATCATTCATAAATTTGCAGAAAACTTACGCAATTACAAAATTTCAGTGAAAAATGTTAAGTTTCATTATAAATTACCAAATATCATTGGAAAAATTTCTTTGTAAGACACAACATTTTCCTTATAGATAACAAAGTTCGTTGGCAACTGAATAATTTTGATTGAAAATTACGAAATTTACAATGTACAGTCATGCTCACATAAATCTAGTACAAACAATTTGACATTGCTATATAAAATTGCTATTGTAACCTAATTTCTTGTACTAGATTTATGTGAGCATGACTGTACATTACTTTCCGTGAAAATGATTACGTCCATATGCACAGTCGACCCTAGTAGCCACTAACTCTTAGTAGTTACTAATCCTAATCATAATGTGATTTATCTTGCAGAAATAACGTTCAGTGATGTACTTTCTAATCGTTTGTAGTATCTACTAAGGTTTAGCAGCTACTAAGTTCGCTATGTATTTTAATGTCTATTGGCCCTTTTGACCTGTGTAAGCTGTATTGACTTTAGCACGCAAATAAATTCTATTCTATTCTATTCTATGCACATGGCCGTTAAAGTTTAGTAATAAATTTGTATGTTACAAAATTTTCATTATGAATTACATAATTACCTGCAAACTTTTTAGTGGAAATTATGATTTTTTTATTGGAAATTATACAATCATAAAATTTCAGTTGCAACTGCCACAGTTTAAGTACCAAATTTCATTGGAAAATTATAAAAGCTTCTTTGTAAGACACATAATTTTCTTTATAGGTTGTAAATCTTCGTAAGCAACTGAAACTTTTTCACAGAAAATTATGAAATTTGCCATGCAAATTATGTTCCAATGAAATTATTAACTTGTTAAAATACATTTTAAAATATACAGGGTGTAACAGAAATACGTGTGTTAATTTTAAACATGCGTAGAACTCGTTATACAAAACATTTTTTCTATATGTTCTTTTTCAAAATTTGCAGGTTTTTTTTACATTTTTTTGCCCCCTAATTTTCTCTGAACGAGCCGTTCTCAGGTACTGTCACTATAATTGTCAAGTGAAGTTTATTTCAAAATGCCAAATTTTCATTTTCATGAAGAATTAACCGATATTGTGTTGGTATATGGCCGAGCCTTTGGAAATGCCGCAGAAGCCCGTAGATTGTACAGTGCACAATATCCTGAACGTGTTTTGCCTAACAGGCAATGATGTACCTTTATGACACCGTTGCCATCACAACAAAAGATTTTATCGCTGCACATCTTTAACCATAGGCGGGTACGCGTTTTAGTAGATAAACTAGAACATATTTTAAATCAGTTTAACGTGGGTTTTTGAAAAAAAAAAACATATAGAAGAAATGTTTTATTTAACGAGTCCTACCAATGTTTAAAATTAACACACGTATTTCTGTTACACCCTGTATATGGACAATTTTGAAATTACAATTTGCTAGTGCAAAATTTTCATTGTTAACGATATAATTCATTAGAAGTTTCAACATTTTAGTGGAAATTTCGAATTTTCATTTGAAATTATGAAATCATAACATTTCGGTGGGAATTGCGAAAGTTTTATTATAAAACGCTAAATTTGAATGGGAAAATGTGAAAATTTCTTTTGGAGACATATCATTTTATATATATCTTCGTTTGCAACTGAAAAAGTTTCGTAATAAATTGCAATGTAAATTGCAAACGTTAAGCGAAATTGTTGTTTAATAACATATTATTGCTGTTATTATAAGGTATAAAAGTTCTGATTTATATTTTATAATATATAATTATTAAATTAACCATATGGAAAATATTGAAACTTTCATTGTAAATTGCAATGTTCTCAGTTGAAATTACGTATTTTTCATTGGAAAATATGCACTTTCAAAAGTTCAGTAGAAATTTCCACCATTTTAAGTGCCAAATTTCATTGGTTAATTATGAAAATGTCTTTACAAGATACAACACTTTCTGTATAGGTTGCAAAACTTCATTAGCAATATTATAATATTATTATTAAGTTATACAAGTTGTGATTTATATATTTTATTATATACAAGTTGTAAAATTCTAATGAAAGTATGTACATTATCATTGTAAATTGCAATATTTTCAGTGGAAATTACGATTTTTTTTATTGGAAATTATACAATTTCAAAATTTCAGTGGAAATTGTGAAAGTTTTAATATGAAGTGTCAAATTTCATAGCAAAATTAAGAAAATTTCTTTGCAAGACGCAAAATTGTAGGTTATTAAATTTTGCCGGCATCGCAAAATTTTTCGTAGAATATTATGTAGCTTCTCCTGATAATAAATATTATTATTAGGTACATATTATTAGAGAAGTAAAAAAATTAAAAAAATTGCAATACTTCCAAATTTGAATTATACACAGACATTCTTACTAACTAGAAAAAAAAAGAGCTTCATGGATATCGCCATCAAAATTTTTAATGAAAATTTCCAATTTAATTTTGTCATTTATAATGATAATGCAGCTATTTCCTCTGAATTTATAATTTTCAATTACAATTTCATAATTTTGGATGAATATTTTATAACTTTCAATCTAAATTTAATCATTTCAAGTAAAAATATTTAATTCCAATGAATATTGTACAATTTCCAATACAAATTTACAATTTTTAATGAAGCTATGTAATTTATAATCGAAAATGGGTTATTGCTGTGATTTTTTTTGTAAATTCCTATAAACAATTTTCATAACTTTGAGGGGATATGCTTTTTGGATATCGCCGCCAAAACTTTTAATTAAAATTTTTAATTTAATTTGTAGTTTATAATGAAAATGCAAATTTCGCTGAATATATTTAGGCTGCAATGAAATTTTTCCTATGAAACTTATACAATTTTCAATACAAATTTTCTATTTTCAATGTAGTTGTGTAATTCATAATGGAATTTAGGTTGTTGCTCTGGAAATTTCCCAGATTTTCAATAAAATAAAAAATTCATAATTTCAAGTAATAAATTAAATTCCAATGAAAATTGTACAATTTCCAATTCACATTTTCTATTTTTAATGTAGTTGAGTAATTTATAATGGAAATTTTCTATTTACAATGTAGTTGTGTAATTTATAATGGAATTTGGGTTGTTGCTCTGGAAATTTCGCAGATCTTCAATGAAATAAAAATTTTAACATTTCAAGTAAAAATATTCAATTCCAATGAAAATTGTACAATTTCCAATACACATTTTCTATTTTTAATGTAGTTGAGTAATTTATAATGGAAATTTGGGTTGTTGGCGTCGAAATTTCGCAAATTCCTGTGCAAAATCTTCCAAATTATGAAAGATTGTGCATCATGGATATCGCTATCTAAATTTTTAATGAAAATTTCCAATTTAATTTTGAAATGTTTTGGGCTGCTATAAAATATAAAAATTATACAATTCGTATGAAACTTTTCAAACAATTTTCAACACAAATTTTCTAGTTTCAATGTAGTTGAGTAATTTATAATGGAAATTTGGGCAGTTGCTGTGAAAATTTCGTAAATTCCTGTGAAAATTTTCCAAACTGTAAGAGTTGCATCATGGATTTCGCCACATAATTTTTCATAAAAATTTTCAATTTAATTTTGTAGTGTGTAATGAAAATGTGGTTATGTCCACTGAATTTATAATTTTAAATTACGATTTCATAATTTTGGATAAATATTTTATAATTTTCAATAAAAATTTCATCGTTTTAAGTAAATATATTCAACTCCAATGAAAATTGTACAATTTCCAATACAAATTTTCTATTTTAAATGTAGTTGTGTAATTTGTAATGGAAATTTGGGTTGTTGCTGTGGAAATATTGCAAATTCCTATGGAAGTTTTCCAAGCTGTAAGATATATCCATCATGGATATCGCCATTAAAAATTTTAAAAAAGATTTCCGATTTAATTTTGTAATATGTAGGAAAATGTGGCTATTTCAAATTTGCTGTGAAATTTTTCCAAACTTATAAAAAAAATATCATCCAAATAAAAATTTCATCGTTTCAAGTAAATATATTCAATTTCAATGAAAATTGTACAATTTCCAATACAAATTTTCTAGTTTTTATTATATAGTTATATAATTTATAATGGCAATTTGGGTTGTTGCTGTGGAAATTTTGCAAATTCCTATGAAAATTTTCGAACCTGTAAGAGATATTCATCATGGATATCGCCATTAAAATTTAAAAAAAAGATTTTCAATTAAATTTTGTAATGTGTAGGAAAATGTGGCTATATCCACTGAATTTATAATTTTCAATTACAATTTCATAACTTCCAATACAAATTTTCTATTTTCAATGTAGTTGTGTAATTTATAATAGAAAATTGGATTATAGCTGTGAAAATTTTGTAAATTTCAATAAAAAAATTGATAATTGTGAGGGATATACTTTACGGATATCGCCGTCAAAATTTTGAACGAAAATTTTTAATTTAATTTTGTAGTTTATAATGAAAATACAATTTTCGCTGAAATTTTTTAGGTTGCAATAAAAATTATTCAATACTTACGAAACTTGTACGATTTTCAGTACAAACTTTCTATATTCAATGTAGTTGTGTAATTTATAATGGAAAGTTGGGCTGTTGCTGTGAAAATTTTGCAAAGTCTGGTGAAAATTTTCCAAACTGTAATAGTGCATCATGGCATCATTATCGCCATCGAAATTTTGAATGAAGATTTTAGATTTAACTTTGTAATGTGTAATGAAAATGTGACTATTTTCACTGAATTTATAATTTTCAATTACAATTTCATAATATTTGACGAATATTTTATAATTTTCAAAACAATTTCATCATTTCAGGTAAATATATTCAATTCTAACGAAAATTGTACAATTTCAAATACAATTTTTTAATTTTCAATGTGGTTGTGTAATGTATGTAGTGTTCAATAATGGAAATTTGGGCTGTTGCTGTGAAAATTTAGATATGCAAGAGATATGCATCATGATTTATCACAATTTTTAATGAAAATTTCGAATTTGTGTTTGAAAATTTGAATTTGTATAATTTGTATTGTGTAATGAAAATGAGACTATTTCCACTGAATTTATAAATTTCAATTACAATTTCATAATTTTCGATGTATATTTTATCATTTTCACTAAAAAGTGTTGAGTGTAATTAATTTGATAATTGAAACGCTCGTTGAAAATTCTCGTAGGGACAGCTATGGCAGCTGTCATCTTGAAAAATTATTAATGTAAATTAAACTCCTATCTGTTGTATTCAAAGGCTGAGTATCAACCCTCGGCCACACACATCCCACGCCTCGCAAAAATTACCTCAATTACAACGAACCTCCAATCGAATAGTGCAATTGATGATTGCACTGCAAGTAAATATTGAAAAGTTGTAAATATTGAGCAAATAAAGTACACGTGGTTCACTTTATTCCCTAGGGAAACTAGTGATTAAAGTAGTGTAGTATCTGTCTATTGTCAGATATATTAGGTGTCGGTTTATACCCGGTTAGGAGAAAAGAGAAGTAAACTAATGAATTGAAGCAATAAAAATGTAACCAATAACGTCTTTAAATCTCCTCTTTACAAGTATATTTTCTTTCTAACCCCGAATTTTTCTATGCACATACTTCAAGTAGAACTTCTTGCATTTACATTCGTAAGTTTTGTTGCGTGTTAAGGGGTTGAGAGAATAAAGGGGTGGTGTTCGCTCACCTGTGAATAATCGCGCTACAGGTTTATCGTCAGTTTTGTGGGATGAAAACAGGAAATTACGCGCTAATCGTGTGTCCAAGGGCGGCCTTTCAATTGTTTGGAGCAAGGGGCGATCCGCGGTGCATCTCACCATTGTCGATTCAGTGGGTAAACCAAATTTTTAAAAACCAGAAGCGTGCGAAGAGAACTTCACTCAAACCAGTACAGATTAATCCCAGAAGCTTGAGGTCCAGGCTCAGTGTGCAGTTCACACGCGTAGAAGGATACATCATTATAAAAACCAGTTGATGGACATGTCACTTTACACCCCAAAACAAAACGTGAGGAAGAATTGCACACGTCAATTATGGAAACTAGCTTTTAGTTATGTTGCACTACCTTAAGACTTTTATAGACTAAATAATTGTTCATACTATTAATGTCATACATGTATATTTTTAATCAGCTTTTTCGACAAGACTCTATTATCATACAAACATGATTAACATGAATGTTGATGTGTTTGCTTGTTTGGATTCAACTGTTTGGCTGTCTGCTTATTTGGATCCATCTGTTTGGCTGTCTGCTTGTCTGGATCCGTTTGGTTGTCTGCTTGTCTAGGGGTTCATCGGTTTGGCTGTTTACTTCTCTGGGATCTATCTAGTTGGCTATCTGCTTGTTTGGGATCCATCTATTTGGTTGTTATATTTTCCGTAAATGACTTTATAAAATATGCATGTTTAAAAAAAATCAAAATCTGAAACTGTTTTTTTTTGCAAATTTCATTTAATATAGAGCTCTTATGACAATACTCAATTACCATACGAACATGATTATATCACATGAATGTCGATATACAGGGTCCGTCATTTCACCTCCCGTCTTCTGTAGCTCAGTCACTAATTGAGTTAGGATTTTGATATTGCAGACTTTACTTGCATTCTATGGCGTATTTTAGGAAAATATTTTTGATTATACCGGGTGTCCCAAAAAGTGTGACGTCATGATGATGTGTATTTTTAAATTGCATGGTATATTTTTTGTTGTTTATTTGAGTGCCCGTTATGGATGCCTACAAACCTATGAAATTTTATTAAAATCGGTTATGTGATTTTAGCACAAAAAAATAAATACTGAAAAAATTCAGTTTTGCACCATTGGTAAGAAAATTAATAAGATATAAAAGTTTGCCTTGTTAATAAAACCACACAAGGTACTCATTAAATAAGGTCTGATAGTTGCGTTAACCAAGTTTTATTGATATATATATATATATTATACAGAGTGTCCAAAATTTAGTGTCAAACTTTTCAAACTTTAAAGCACTTTATTTTTCTTATTTTAAATTGGAGCCCCTGTATATTTTTATGTCATTCCATGTGGAATTAAAAGACAAACATTTTTCCTAATAACAACTTTATCGCAATTCCTAACACATTGAAAGTTATATGCAGAAAACTCGGTTTATCAACTATTCCAATAGCCATTTTAATGAATAAAACCCGAAGGTGACTTTCAAAAACAATTTATTGACATAACATGTTTTGTAGTTACAATGTATTAAGTTTTGTATAAAAAATAGTTTTAGTAATAAAATTTCATAAAAACATAACATACCTGTGCATTTCTAAAATTAATTAATTGCTAGAACTTATGTTCTACATGTCGTCCGCCCTCTTGAAGACACAAACGAAGACGAGTATGAAATGACATTGCCACTCTTCGTAATAGGTTGAATGTAATATTTTGAAATGCGAATATGAGAGTCATGTCCACTTTGTCAATATAGGTCATAATATTTGTCATATTATGAAAATCATATTTTCCATGACAAAAAGTAATTTTGGTATCTTGGGTATAAAGACCTTAGCTAAAAAAGTTTTAAACTTTTATATTACTACAGTCAACATTGGCTCTTGTCACTTTGTTACACTTTAATGTCAATAAATTGTTTTTCAAACCCACCTTCGATTTTGATTAATTAAAATGGCCATTGGTATTGTTGATAAAACGAGTTTTCTGCAAATATCTTTGAATGTGTTAGGAATTGAGATAGGGTTGTAATTAGGAAAAATATTTGTCTTTTAATTCCGCATGGAATTACATAAAAATATACTGGGGTTCCAATTTAAAATAAGAAAAAAAAAGTGCTTTAAAGTTTGAAAAGTTTGACACTAAATTTTGGACACTCTGAATAATGCATATCAATAAAACTTGGTTAACGCAACTGTCAGACCTTATTTAATGAGTATCTTGTATGGTTTTATTAACGAGGCACTATTTTTATCCCTTATTAATTTTCTTAACCAATGGTGCAAAACTGATTTTTTTCAGTTTTTATTTTTTTGTGCTAATGTCACTAAACCGATTTCAATAAAATGTTCAAGGCATCTATAAGAGGCACCCAAATAAGTAACAACAAATATACCATGCAATCTAAAAATATACATCATGATGACGTCATACTTTTTTGGGACACCCTGTATAATTAAAAATATTTTCCTGAAATACACCCTAGAAAGCAACTGAAGTCTGCAAAATATCAAAATCCTAACTCAATTAGTAACTGAGCTATTGAAGACGGGAGGTGAAATGACGGACCCTGTATATTCTCAGTCGATGATTTTGTGAAATATGCTAAAGTTTTAAAAAAACAATTTTTTTCTGGGTTTTACTGTTTGTTATACATTATGTATATAATTGTATATTATCTTGAGTCCTGCAAGGCTTTTCTGTCAGAAGAATGGAAACGTAAATGGCTTATTACTTTAATTTACGCCATTAAAAGTAAATCGAGAAATGTGCTGCTTCCTAGGATCCCAAGAAAATTACAAAATAATCACTTGGCAATAAATTCTTTGCCACCTTGAGGAATTACTAAAGCCCACATATGGATTTGTACAAAACGCAGAGCTTTTGCGGTAATTGCACATTACTTAATTGTTACTATAAATGTAATATAATGGCGACCCCGGTATATAATAACGGTAATTTATCGGAATAGCGAAATCCATACTCACCCAACTATTTCGCAAGACGCACGGTTTTATAAATATTTGTTGGCGATTCGTCCTTGTGGGAGACACGCGGGAATGTACCTTTGTAGGTGCAATTGCACAACAATAAGATGATAAAATATGCAAAGATGAGCTCTTACACTACATTTTTATTAAAATTTCAAATTTCGTAATTTATTGATCAATGTAATAATTTATGATTAAATGCGTCATTGTTTGTACTTTCATCGCCCAGTTGTTTACTTATTTGGAACGACGAGTTTTTATGGATTTGATGATTAAATGATACGATCAAAATATACATATATACATCAGTTTACCTTCTACCACAATGGTGTAGGTATGTTGTTTTCTTTTCTCTTTTTCAACTTCTGTTACTATTTTTCGTTCATGAAGTTCTTCCATTTAGTCTTGTCCTTCGCTAGTTCTTTCGCTTCTTTTCATGTTTTCCCTCTTTCTTCTATTATTATTTTCATTCTGTCATCCCATGTCTTTCTCGATCTTTCTTTCCTTTTCTTTTTGTTTGACTTTGCTTCCCACCCTTTTTTCACTATTCTTTGGTTGTCCATTCTTTGCATATGTCCCCACCATTCGAGCTGTCGTTTTTCCATGTATTGTTGTGTTGGCTGTATGTCTAATTCTTTTCTTATTTTTGTGCTTCTTATTTTGTCTATTTTCGTTACTCCTTTGATTATTCTTAGAACTTTCATTTCACTTGCTTGTATTTTATTTTTTCCCGTTCTGTCCAGCTTCCACGTTTCGCATCACCATGTTAGTATTGGTCGGTATATTGTTTTGTACACTTTTATCTTTGTTTCTTTACTTATTTCTTTTTTTGTAATGATTGTATTTTTGATTGCCTCGAATAGTTTTTGAGTTTTTCTAATTCTGGTGTTTATTTCCGTCTGCATTCAGTTCTACTCCCAGATATTTATATGTATCTACTTGTTCAAGTTTTTTTTAATCAATTCTATTTGTATCTGCTCCTGTTTCCCTACTACCATTACTTTTGTTTTGTTTATGTTCAGTTGCATTACTTTTTGTTTAGTTCTGTGTTCTATAAGTTTACTCTTTATTGTAGCTGTTTTGATGTTCTTGTTATTATTATTACATCATCTGCAAATGCTTCTTCCGATATTCCTATTTTTTCCATGTTTTTGTAGCTTACCATCCATTTCTTGTTGCTCTCGGGTGTGCATTTCTTTATTATGTCGTCCATGTAAGTAATGAATAGTGTGGGACTAAGGCACGTATCTATAGTCAGTACTTGATCTTGAGTTCGATTCAAGTTGTATATTTGGTTGCGTTTGGTGCATAAACGTCTATAGAAAATATGCAACCAAATATACGACTTCAGTTGAACTCAAGCTCAAGTACAGACTATAGATATGGACCTTATACTACCTTCCTGTCTTAGCCCATTTATTTTTTTCTGATTGTGTGTTGTTACATATTACTGGGTTGGTGTTGTTTTCGTATAAATTTTTATTATCCTTATCATTTTGTGTTTTACATTCCTTTGTTTCAGTGTTTGCAATAGTTTCGCTCTTGGTACCTTATCGGATGCTTTCTCTAGATCTAGAAACGCTATGTATATTTTTGTGTCTGCATCTCGTTTTTCGTATGTTTGTTTGAGCGTGAATATGTGGTCCTGTACGCTTCTTCCGCTTCTAAATCTTGCTGTGTCTTCTCTATTACTTTTCTTAACCTTTTGCCTATGATTTATTCGTATATTTTCATCGCTGTGTTTAATAAGGTTATTTCTCTGTAATTTTTATATTCCTTCTTATACCCTTTTTTAAATATCGGTAGTATGCGTGCTGTCTGCCAGTCTCTCGGTGTTTTCTCCGTTTTCCACGCTTTCCTTATTATTTCTTGTAGCCTATCCTGTCCATTTGTGTCCATTTGATCATTTATTTCACTGGTGATTCTGTCACTTCCTGCCGCTTTTCCATTTTTCAGTTCCTTTATTGCTGTTTTTACTTCTTCTTCTGTTATATCTACTCCTTCTTATTTATCTGCTTCTGTTCTGTTTCTCTCATTGTTCTCCTCTTTATCTTCTGTGGTTCCCAATAGTATTCGTTCATCGAACATCGAAGTGTTCCTTCCATCTTTCTGCTATTTCTTTTACTTCCCTTAGTACTTCTTCGTTTTTGCTTTTTATGGCCCACTCCGTTGCTTCTTTGTCCTGTCTGTTCCTTTTGATTACGCTGTAGAATAGTTTTTGGTTTTCCGTTCTATTTCTTTCGAGTTTGTCTCCAAATTCTTCCCATTGCTTCTGTTTGTTCTTGAGTATTATCTTTTTACTTTTTCTTGCGTTTTTATATTCTTCGTATTTCTCCCTTGTGTTGTTGTTGAGGACTTTTTTTCATACCTGTTTCTTTGATTTTACCTGGTCTCTTACTTCAGTTGATCTGTTCATTTTTTGTTTCCTTCTTTCTTGCTGGTTCCACATATTCTACTTGCCACTTTTATTATGCTTTCTTTGAGGTTTTTCCACATTTGTTCAAAATTTTCTGTTTTCGTTGCTTTTTGTGCCGTATTTTTTTGTAGTTTTCTCTCCATTTCTTCTTTGCATTCTGTTTGCGTGTCTTCATTGTTAATCTTTTTCCACATTTGTTCTAAATTTTCTGTTTTCGTTGCTTTTTGTGTCGTATTTTTTATAGTTCTCTCTCCATTTCTTCTTTGTATTCTGTTTGCGTGTCTTCATTGTTCGGCTTATAGTCTTTTATTTTGGTGCTTACTCTCCTTCTCTTTGTTTGCTGTTTTGTTTTTGTTACGTTGTTGTTGTTTTCTTTTATTTGTGTCATCACTGGCAGTGACAGGCAGTGGTCGCTCCCTATTTCCGGCCCCCTTCTCACTCTTATGTCCATTATTTGTTTTTTGTTTGTCTCTTCCGTTATTATATAGTCAATTATCGATTTTCTATCTCTCGCTTGTTCTGTTCTGGTGAATGTGTGTATGTTTTTGTGTCTGAAGAATGTGTTCGTGTTTATTGGGTTGTGTGTGTGTGTGACTTTTTCCGTTCTGGTTTCTGGTGTTTTCTCCATACTTCCCTATTGCGGGTTTGTATGTTGGGTCTTGTTTTCCAACTTTGCTGTTTAGGTCGCCTCCTATATATACCGGGTGATTAAGTTTTATTACCATGTTTTTTTAGGCATTTGAAGTTGCCCAAAAAATATGAAAATTTGGATTTATATAGGTCTGATACTAATCTACGGAAAGCTAGTTTGGCTTTTTCGATATAATTATATAGACGGTTATAAAATTAAAAAAAAACTCTTTTCGGGCAAAATTCTCTATCGTTATTTTTACCATAAACTGTTTTATTTTATTCGTAGAACCCATTTATGAAATCAAAAATTTACGAAAATGATTAGATTTCAAATTAAAGCATTTTTTACATTACTGACCAACTTTCCTCGGTATGATTTATGATTTTGTAAGTCAAGAGCCCTACAAAGCCTTGACCGCCGGTGCGGTTGGAACGTTTTATGACTTTTTATGATTCCGCCAGTCGCCCTTGGGCTGAACGGGCCTTGCAAAACGGATTGGGTACGGCCCTATCATAAAACCCAAAAATCCATTTTAGGGACTATTACTGATAGCAGCCCTCATATTTTACTATTTAGTAATAAATCTTACTGTTCCAATATCAAAATTCATTTAATTCTATAATTGGTGCAATTTTTTTGACTTGGATTACACTGGAATGTTTGGAATAGCATTAAAGTATGTTCTGACAAAAACCATAAATAAAATTACGAATTCTTTGTGAAGTAACGTATAAACTACCGGATGGTTAAAATTATTTTTTTTTATCGTCAAATTGGGCTTCATCAATATCTAATCATGTGTACTTATTTTGAATTTTTTATTTCAATTAGAAGTCGCCATTTTTGGCCTGGTAATAAAACTTGAATCACCCGGTATATATGTTTCCTTCTGGTGCCTCTACTGCTTCTTCTAGTTGTGTCCAGAAATTTTCTTTCTTGGCGGTGTAGTCATCATCGTTTGGCCCATATACCGTTTTAATTGTGTTCGTTTTCTTCGTTGTTTTATAGGTTAGTTTCACTGTTAGTAATCTCTTGTTTATCTGTTTCCATTTTCTTCCTCCTTTTCTCTCTTCCTATGTGTAAGGCATACTACTCCTTTTGCCGCTCTCTTTTCTTCTTCCACTCCACTGTATATTAGTGTGTGTCCATTTCTAGTTTCAGTTATTATTATTCATTTTCCTTTCTTCTCTGTTTCCGTTATTGTCAGTAGGTCTAGTTTGTTTCTTCAAATTCTTCCTCTAGTTCTTGTTCTTTTCCTTTTATACATCTTATGTTCCATGTTCCAATTCTCCAGGTTTCGTTTTTATCAAAAAACTCAAAGTCCTGCATAACTTCACAATGTGACGTACCTGAAGGGCAGTCGGCGCGTTAGGCCGTGGAGCGAGTGGAGGGTTCCTTCGAAGTAGTGACGAGGGCCAGGCTCTCGGTGTCAGAGAGTGGGGGGGTTAAAAAAAGACTCCACGTAATTTTACCTCGTTGCTACTTCGTCGCAAAGGGTGGCTCCACCCTACCTGCGTGGGTGGACGACAGACAGTCAGCGAAGTTCAGAAATCACGAACTGTCGCAACGCTGACCGTTTGGCGCCAACACCACCAGATTTAAATCTCGCAGTGAGAATAGAAAACTGTAACTGAACTGAATGAGAAAACGCGGGGGGAACAAAAAATAACAGGTGTGAGTTTGTAGTGTAATATCGGCGTTTATTCACACACACAAACGACGGACACCGTGTCTGCGCTCCTGAAAACAAATACCTCCGAACGCCACCCTTTCGCGCAGGGTTTACTCTATTCGGCCGCATATAATAAGCTCCTAATCGCGCGATTGAAAGGGCCGACGGAGCGACCTTTTCTCTTACACAAGCGCAAGCACGTACGACACGAAACACGCAAACGCAACTCTTACACAAAAGAATAAACGATCTGGCTCAATTGAGCACACAAAAAAATTATATCAATATATTGGGATCTGGCCTGTGTTTCCTGGTGGTCTCGCTGGCGACTCGCTACGGCTCCGGGAGGGCGACGGCTTGCGTCGTAGACGCCTGGTGCTCGAATCGCGGCCTCCAGCCAAGAATGTTCTGGTCGAGCTGCTTAGCCCGTAGCTAAACGCCTACAAAGCACATGGCCTTAGTCAAAATGGCCGGACACGTGGCTTCAAGAAACGGAAAAGAAATAACTACTTACTCAGGTGTTATGAGCGTTTTAGTTCTCTGCCCCGTACTCGGTGCCTCAATCCCCTCAAGGGTGGTTAGCTGAGAACCGTTGATTATTCCCGTAAACCGGATGGTGATACCCTTATCTTCAACGGTCCTTCTGGCACGGTCTGTACTGGACACGAGTCAATTGAGTTCTACTTCTATGGCGGCGTCTCGCCGGCGAATTTAAAAATCGCACACATGGGAAACGCGTCACCACAACAAAAAAATGCGAGCACGGTTGTCTACCGTGCAGGTCTATACGCCAATTAATTATTAAAATGCAGTTTCTGCCAACGCTATTTCTGGACCGTTACAACAATATTGCATGATACCGAAACAATGACAACACAAAAATAGCACACACATAAGTGATGCATCAAAATTGATAATTACTGATAGACTTTTGTATACGTATTCCGCCATTGTCAGTATGTCTAGTTTTGTTTCTTCAAATTCTTCCTCTAGTTCTTGTTCTTTTCCTTTTATACTTCTTATGTTCCATGTTCCAATTCTCCAGGTTTCGATTTTATAAAAAAACTCAGAGTCCTGCATAACTTCACAATATTGCATGATACCGAAACAAAGACAACAGAAAAATAGCACACACATAAGTGACGCATCAAAATTGATAATTACTAATAGACTTTTGCATAAGTATGCACCAATCTCGTAATTTCCCGACTTCTACTGATCTCCTACTGAACATTATTATGTTTGATAAACTTATGCACAAATTGTTGCTCAATGTCAATGTCAATGACAAGTGTTATGGGAGATTGAATCCCCCAAATTGTCCAATGGTCAATTTCCTATTTCAACATTTGTATTCCTACAGAACTTATAACATTATTATGTTTGATAAACTAATGCATACATTTTTTGTCAATAGGAATCCAATCTCCAAATTGTCCAATGGTCAATATCCTATTTCAACACTTGTATTCTTACAAACCTTTACTTGGTCGTTTCCCCCATTTCAATTTAGAATGATTGTGCCCTTGTCATTTTTTCTTGCTGTGTGTTTTATTTTTCTGGCACCTTCTTCTCTTCCTCCGTTATTCTTTTTTGTATTTGTTCCCTTTCCTCATTCCATTGCCATGTTATTCCGTTTATGATTATTTTTCTGTATTTAGTTATGAACGTTTTTCTTTTTTGTTTTTCCTCCCTTGAGATTATTCTTATCTTTGCTTGTACCTCTCTTTCTTCCTTCGTGAAGTCGTTTTCTATATATATATATATATATATATATATATATATATATATATATATATATATATATATATATATATATATATACAGGGTGTATCAGCCAAATGGAATAAATTCAATAATAAATAAATGGGGGCGTGTTCGAAAAAACCCTCGGACACGTCGATTGTTATTTTTAGTTGCGCATTTTTTTCGCAGTTTTTATACAGGGTGTGTCATGTGACCGTGGCCAATACCAACTTTCTTATTTTAAATGCAACACCTGGTATATTATTCAATTTTTGGATTCTTCAGAAAATTCTAGACATATTTCATGTACAATGTCCTATACCTATCTTCAAATGTTTCGGAAATATTAAGTGTTTTCAGATTTATTGCAAAATGGTCCCTGTTCACTGCGTATGTTTCCTTTACTCTTGCTTTCACTTTTAGCTCATTTTCTAGTAATGTTTGCACCTGTTCTGACACTTTTAGCTCCTTTTCTAGTAATGTTTGCACCTGTCCGCCAAGTTGGTTGTGTTTTCTACTTTTATTCCTTTAATAATTATGTTGTTCTTTTTTTCCCGTGTTTCTATGTTTTGCATCTCTGTTTTGTTTTTTTTAGTTGTTTTGCTCTTTCACTTCTTTTATTTCTTTTCTGTATTGTTTTTGTTCTTCTCTCATTAGTTTTATTTCTGTCGCCATCCTTCACATAATCTCTTTTAATTCCTCCATTTCGGTGCTCGTTGTGTTGCTTTCTTTTCCTTTTTCCTTTTCCTTTCCTTGTTGTTCTTTTTTGTGTTTCTATTCTCTGTTGGGGTGTTTTCACTTTTTTCCTTTTATTTACCTCTTCTGTTTCTCCGTTCTGTTGCATTCGTTTCGTTTTTGTTCAAAAATTGTGATCAAAATATAATGATAATTAAGTAGTAATCAAATTTGGCCTCAATAGGTCCTGTCCTTTTATATAGTATAACTGCTTATGCGAAGATTATCCCATCCCTGTAATGTTTTTAAAAGGTATGCACAAAAAGTTATGTAGGTAACTTGCAACAGTTGTAAGGAGGCTCGATAAAACACCCAATGTTTTCGCATGTATCTCTGCCTTCGTCAATCTCAAATAAATGCCAATGTCAACATCATTTGTTGCACTTTATGACCCAGTTGTACGATCATGGAACAGTCTTGATCATGGTTCAATTACCTAGGATACAATTGTTAATAAAATGGTATCCTTAGAAACTAAACTACGATCATAGACAATCCACGATCGTACAATGGTATCCTTAGAAACTGAATCACTATCAAAAATAATTCATGATCATGGGCCCAATTCACACACAAGTGGCGTATGGCATGGCGTGGCGCTGGCGTGGGACTGGTTTGTGCCACCTATGTGTTACCTTATGGCCCAATGTACACTGACATGGCGTGGCGGCGAGGTGGCACGTGGCGCCCTTGCCACGCCAGTCCGACACCACTCATGGCTTATCGAAGTGGCGCGCCACTTGCAAACCATTCTTTCCTTTTTGTCACCTGTACTTTGTTTATTTTATTTTTCTAGTTTTTGCGTACTTTTTAACAAATTTCATTTATTATTATATCATCATGCGTGATGACATTGAATTCAACATTAACTTTTGTGAAGAAATGGAAAATTTTCAAGTTTTGTTGTGTCTCGTTTCATGTTTTTCTAATTTGCATATTGGCTAAATTAATAATATCGAACAAATCATGGTCATCATCATCTGAGTAAGAATACATTGTGCTGGACAACATGTAGTAGTGAACTAAACCGCTTGACCGCCACACATGTGTGTATTAAACGCACCACAACCAATCCTCACCAGCGCCACGCCAGTGCCATGCGCCATTTGTGTGTGAATTGGGCCATATAATGATATCCTTAGTCCCAGTTGTATGGTCGTGGATCATCCTTGTCCGTGGTTCAGTTTCTAAGGATACCATTGTGTAAACAATTGTATCCTGTGCAACTGACTGGGCAACATGATCAAAGATAAACCACGATCATACAATGGTACCCTTAGAAACTGAACCACGATCAAAGATAATCCACGATCATACAACGGGGCCTAAGTCAATTCACTTTTACCCGTTTTGTCAGACTCGCACGTTATAATTAGTTCGACAAGTTTCTCTTTATTCCATTTAATTGAATGATTACAATTAAAAACTTGAAATTTTCTTCTTGTTCCAGACTATAAACGAACGCTCGTTCGATCTTTGGGTGAAGACGATAGCGATCGAGTTGATCCGGCAAACCCCCCTGGAAGCTGTGAAGTACCTGGACATACTAAACCTAACGAACAACGACAGGAAGAGCAGAGACTGCAATTCAAACTACCTCGAGGACACGAAGTCGCAGGAGCTACCCGCGCCGGACAGCGGATGTGACACGTGCGACTCCCCCGCACCACCCGCGCAGCAATGTGATTTGAACAGGAACCACGTGAGGGTGAACCAGAACGCGCCGAAGAGGAGCACCGCCGCCAGCACCGTCGACTTGCTGCTGAAGAAGTGCCAGAGCACCGAGGACTACGTGCCCGTCAAGGAGAAGCTGGTGCTGTTCGAGTCCCTCTGCAGGATCGGCAGGGTGCACAGCACCGAAGACGTATCGGTGAGGGTGAACGTGGTGACCAAGAGGGCCCGGTCGATGCACGACCTGACCTACTGCTTCTCAACCGGTGGCGTCAGGGAGATCTGCAAGTACTTTGAGACCAAGCTGGACGACGACGGTGGCAAAGACGCGACGACCGCCAGGAGGACCAAGCGATTCATCAACTCCGACTCCAACTTGAGCAAGGTCAAGTTCACGTTCGACAGGAATTTGCAGAACGTGTCGTACGCGTAGTTTCCGGTGCGACATTTTTTTCTAACTGTAATGCATATGTATAATATATTAATGTTTTTGTGTATATAATTTTTGAATGTGTTTATTTGTATTTATACAGATTCTAATAAATTAATTTTTTAACATTTTTTGTACTATACTTGGCAATTAACAAGAATTGTATGTATTTGCTAAATCCGTTGTGGAAACATTACAACCCAATTATCACCAATAAAAAATCACTACCTAAAACGCAAAAAAAAACAAAGGCCTGGTTTTCCAAGAAATTATAAAGCAGCAGCTTACAGTTATCCGATGGTTTAAGCAATCACAAGGAGATTAGAAATGCATCTGCTTGATCTAACAACCTTTAGGTTTATCGGATACTAGCAGAAAAACTTTTCCCTATCTTTAGGGAAAATCTTCCCTAAAGATGGGGAAGACTAATCCAAACATATGTGAAGTAAATCATTGGATGTCCAACATCACACCATGATTTTAACAATAAAAATCCGCACTGATGCATAATTTATCACAATAGTGATAAATTACATTTTACAACACCGATGTTCCAATTGATGAAACATGGTTTTGAGTCTAATAATTATTATAAAAAATATACTAATCTTTAACATCTAATATGTAAGATGGGAAAGTTGGGAGTATGTTATTAAGCCTCTAAATTGCATTATTCAGCTTAATCTTTAGCCCCAGCATACATGTAAAGTATAACAAGAAGACCTCGTTCATGGCTGAAAATTTTAAGAGAATAAGTTAGTTGGGATAACGTACACACCTTTGAAAACCATTTCAGTTTTGTGGGGTTTGAGCCAGCATCATTTAGCTTAGCAGCCCAATGCCAAGACTACAATATCCCTGTGTATAACGTAAACGTGTGCGTTGGCCTATTTGTTCAATATGAATATAATATAATTTATTGAATATAAAATTTCCCGATTTTGAAACAAAAATCGTCTAAAATTTTGCCCTGTCCGAGAGGGCAGCAAAGATTTGTAGAAAATAGAGAGATTTTGAAGTATAATCCACCTCATGATTTATGTGAATACCAACACCTAGGTTTATATGAATACCATTGCCGTCCTTAAGGCAAAAATCGTTAATTCGTGATTTTTTTTTCTAAAGCTGAAATTTCTAGATTATTTTGGCACCTTATCAAAATTTAACTTAAATATGTCAACGTAATATCTGTCACGAGATAACCTAAATATTGGCTCCGTTACAGTGTTGAATATACCAGTGAAGATATATGTAGAGATAATAGAAAAGAGAACTGGTGACTAGAGTGTGAAATAGCGGCTGAGGCGCTGAAGTAAGGATATATCCGGATAGCGATGGCTAAATACAGCGAGAGTGGAGAGAAGACAATAAGCATTAATAGGGTTAAGTGATATTAAATATAAACAGACGTGACCTTCGACGGGTGGACCGGGAGAATCATTGAAGCCAAATAAACAAAACATAGCCAAATACACAATACGAGAGATAAAAGAACTGACATGCACAAAAGACCTAGAGACAAAGAGGAACAAGGAATAAACGAGTCCAACACAATATTTAACATACGCAAGAAGATACTAAGATCGCCCGAGCAGCGGAAAATCCAACAGGAAGAAAGAAAAGCCAACCAACAGAAAACTGAAAGCGAAAATAACAAAGAAGAACAAAACAAAGAAAAGATGGAAGAACTGAAAGGAATGATGCAGGTTTTAATACGTGAGGTAAGTAAAAACAATGAAGAGCTAAAAAATACCAACGAAGAGATAAAAAAAATAGCGAAGAACTAAAAGAACTGAAATACGAATTACGAACAATAAGAAGAGAATCAAATGAGAATGAATAAAAGTGGGGACAAATACACCACCTAGAGGAACGAGTGGAAAGCGCAGAAAAAGAAAAGAAGAGAAACAATATCATAATAAAAGGTTAAACAACAAAGGGGAAAACGTAATAGAAGAGATGGCAGAGTTCCTAACAAGAGAACTAAAAGTAGAAATAAAATTAAAAAGCGCATGCAAAATAAACAAATACCTATATCAACACATGGTACTAGCAGAAGTGGAAACATGGGAAATGAAACAACAACTCATGAACGAGTATTACAAAGCATACTAGTATATACATAGGACATAATTTAATGCTGGAAGAAAGAAAAGTTATGGAAGAGAAATTAGAAACATAGTGAAGGAAGAAAAAGATAGAGGGAAAGAAGTAAGAATGGGCTACATAAAAATACTAATTAATGGAACATACTGCAGATGGAACAAAGGGAGAAAAGGAATAAAAGTAGTAGAAGGTGGAAAAAAGGGTCCAAGGGCATGAATATGGAAAACAACGATAAAATAGATAATATAAAAAAAAAACACAAAACCAGAACAAAATAGCAATAACAAAATAAAAATAAAAATAAAGGAGGAAGGGAAAAAAGACAAAAAACGGAAAAAATAACATTCGTGACATGGAATATTAGAGGCTACATGGGAAAAGAAGCAGAACTGGTGGAAGAGATGAGAAAACATAAAATAGAAATACTAGGAATTACAGAAACAAAAAAGAAAGGACACGGAACAGAATATATACATGGAGGATACTGGTTGATATGGACTGAGAAGATGAAAATGAAAGAGCAAAAGGAGGAGTAGGAATTATAGTAACACAGAAAAGGATAACAGATGTAATAAAAGAAAACCATATTAACGAAATAATAACGACCATAGAAAACAAACTAGTCGAGGATGAAACATGGACACTGATAGTAGCATACGGACCGAACGAAGACACAAAGAAAGAAGAGAAAGTCACATTCTTTGAAAACATACAAAGGGAAGTAGATGAAGGAAAAGAACACATGATAATGGGAGATAAACCAAATAGTACGATGCCAAAATAGAGGGGTAGAAGAGATAATTTGAATATTAGGAGATGAAATTAAAAACAACAATGGAGTAAGAATAATACAATTATGCATTGAAAACAACCCTGTGATAACAAATACAACATTCAAACACAAAAACATAAGTAACACAAGTACACACGGGAACAGCCAAACAGAAACGAAAGATCGATAATAGACTACCACCTAATTAATAGAAACACCTGGAACAAAATAATGAATGTGAGAGTTACAAGGCAAACTGAAATAGGAAATGACCACCACCTACTAAAAATGGACATGAGTTGGAAGAAAATACAAAAAACAGACAAGATGAGGATAAAAGTTAAAGAAAAGATACAAGCCTACAGATTAAGAGAAAAACAAGCACATGAGAAATACAAACAGATACTACAAAATTAACATAGAAGGAAAAAGGGAAACATTAAAAAAAAAATACTATAAGCGGCAAAGGAGACCTGCGGAACAAAAACATTGAAAACAGGGAAATGACAAAGACACTGGTGCTGGAAGTCAAAAAGGAGATAAAAGACAAAAAAGACAAATGGGAAAGATACCTACAAACAAAAAAATGGAAGATTATGATACAAATAAAGAGAAACAAAACAAATTCAATAATAAAAGAAGCAAAACAAAAATCTTGGAAGAAATTTCGTGAAGGAATCAATGAGAATTTTGGGCAGAACCAAAAACTATTCTACGCTAACTAAAGCAACTGAAACAAAAAAAAAGAATACAACATGATGAATATAAAAGATAAAAATGGAACAACTATCGCGAATGAAGAAAAGATAATTGAAAGATGGAGACAATACTTGAAAGAATTAACCGAACAGGATGAAAAATATAACGGTAACACCAGAATGGGAGGAAAAGTCGCAAGAAAGGCATGAGAAAAATATTGAGCAAATTAAAAAAGAAGAAGTACAAGAAGCAATAAAAAACACAAAAAACGGGAAAGCACCAAAATCAGACGATATAACCCCGGAGATGATGAAACACATGGGAGAAGAAGGAATAACACAAATACCGAATCTAATAAATCTCATAATAAGGAGCGGATAAACACCAAGAGAATGGAATATAGGAATAATTCTACCAATACATAAGAAAGTGGATAAAAGAATATGCGAAAATTACAGAGGAATCACACTAAGTAAGATAATGTACTAGAAAAAATGATGCGAGACAAACTAGAAACGACAATAGAGGACAGCCAGTGCGGATTCAGAAGAGGTAGAAGTACGCAAGACCAAATCTTCATACTCAGACAACTAAGCGAGAAACTAATTAAGAAGAACAGATAAATGCACATATGCTTCTTAGATCTCGAAAACACATTCGACAGGATAAGGAGAGAGGGCATATGGTACGAACTAGCAGAAATAGGCTTAGAGCAGGAAATCATAAAAATAATAAAATACACTACAGAGAAAACAGAAATATTGTGAGAACAAACAATGTGGAATCAAAAGAATTCGAAACGAAGAAAGGAGTAAAGCAACGAAGCGTGCTAAGCGCTTTGCTTTTTACAATTGTATTGGATAAGGCGATGAAGATAGCAAAGCAAAAAATGATAACGTTAAAAATTGGATATTGGAAAATGGAGATAACAAAAATAGCAGGACTTTTCGCAGATGACATGGCAATAATTGCAGAAACAGAGGAAGAACTGCAACACAACATGGACATAATTGAGAAAGAGATTAAGAAAATAAACATGAAAATAAAGAAACATGACATAAAAATATAACGACAAAAAATTGAACAAGTAGATAGAACAATACAGATATTTAGGAACAATCATATAGAGCAATGGTAAATTAGATACTGAAATAGAAGATAAAGTACAAAAAACAACAAAACCATATAACATGTTAATAAATACCTTTTCTAGCAAGAAGGAGATATCAAGAGACACAAAAAACAGAAATAGTCAAGAAAGTAATTAAACCAACGCTAATTTACAGCAGCGAAATATGGACAATGACAGAAAAACGAATAAAATTCCATGGAGATGAGATTCCTAGGAAAAATAGAAAACAAAACATGACGAGACGGGATAAGGAACGAGACGCACAGGAAAAACTTAAAAATAAAATCAATACAGGACCTTTTTTTAGAAAGAAGGAGATATCAAGAGACACCAAAGCAGAAAATGTCAAAAGAGTAATTAGACCAACACTAACTAACAGCAGCGAAACATGGATGATGATAGGAAAACAAATAAAAAGAATAAATGCCATGGAGATGAGATTCCTAAGAAAAATAGGAATCAAAAGAGACAGGACAAAGAACGAGACGTACAGGAAAAACTTAAAAATTAAATCAATACAGGAAAAAATAAAAGAAGGCCAAATGAGGTGGATACATGAGACGAATGAGAGAAGAAAGAAATACTAAGAAAATATACGAGACAAGAGCAACAGGAAAACGACAAAGAGGAAGACCGAGAAAAGAGTGGAACAGCGCAATTAAAAGAACAAGAAGGCAACAAAAAAAGGGAACACATGGGAAGAAATAAAGGAATTTACAAAAGATAGGAGGAAGTGGAGAGAATATTATAAAAATTAGTAATGTAGGTCTTACACTGAAAGGTAGATAGGCAAAGGAATGAATAAATAAATAAATCAAAATTTAAAATGTAACATAAGTATGACTTTTACTTATTTATTCCTGGACTGCCAGTGCAATCTCACTGGGTTCAACAGTTAAACAATGCTCAGTACTGATGTGTCGGTTTCACGTATTTAATTCTCAACTGCAACCTTTGTTTCGCTACAACGTGACTTTATCAGGCAGATAAAACTGATAGCATGTAGACCAACCTGTAGGTGAGTATTACAAAGTGACTTATATCCTCAGTTTTTATGTCACGCATTGGCTTCATCTGGCAGAAAAATCCTCATTAGTATGAATAGGTATTATGTACAGTTGATGCAGAAAAAAAGTAGGGCAACCCTTGGACCGATTTTTTACTAAAATCTAATGGTGTAACTCAAGCTAAACAGTATGTCCTGTTTTCAGCATCAACTGTACGTCTCAAAAATTTATTATTGAACTGCAGCAATTCTTACACAATGGTTTCATCAAGCAGATGACTACCGATTGTTGGGATGTGGTGAGATTTTCCTAAAATGATTGCTAAACTTCAACAGTGGTTTCAATAGATATATGCATCTGATCAGTATCCATTTGTCTGACTGTAACAGATGTGATGATTCGACACACACTGGCTTCAAGATATAGATGCGGCGGATCAGCATTAATGTGCCTGATTAGAACTGGTGATATTATGTTTCGCCATTAGTAGTTAGACTATGGGGATTCTAGACCCCCGCCCCGCAAGATTTATATTAAAATAATTCGCGGTTTGATACGGGTAATTACATCATTAAAGTGGCGGATTCGCGTTTTTAATGGGATAATCGCGACAATTACCCGCGGTACTTACACCACAATTCCGTCGATTAAACGCAAATCAAACCGCGAATTATTTTAATATAAATCTGCGGGGGGTGGTCTAGAATCCCCATAGTCTAACTACTGCCATTCTATCGTTTCATCGAGTAGATTCATCTGTTTAAAATACATTTGCATGAAGAATACTGTTGATATACATTTACTGATATAGATACTGACATACATTTGCATGCCGATATAATGATTCGCGACGCAGTGCCTTTACCGGGTATATTAATACTGATCAGTTTGATGATTCGCAACACAGTGGTTTTATCGGGCAGATTAATACTAATCAGTATGCATCGGCATAAAGAATACTGATATATATGATGATTCGCGACGCAGTGGTTTTATCGGGCAGATTAATACAGATCAGTATACATCTACAAAATTAAGACTGATCATATGATGATCTGCGACGCAGTGGTTTTATCGGGCAGATTAATACTAATCAGTATGCATCGGCATAAAGAATACTGATATATATGATGATTCGCGACGCAGTGCTTTTATCGGGCAGATTAATACAGATCAGTATGCATCTACAAAATTAAGACTGATCATATGATGATCTGCGACGCAGTGGTTTTATCAGACATTTTTATAGATGCATAGGATCAGAATTAATGTGCCTGATTAGAACTGACGATATGTTGTTCGCCATTCCGTCGCTTCATCAAGTAGATGCATCTGTTTAGTATTCATTTGCAAGAACAATACTGATGATATGCCGATTCGCGAGGCAGTGGTGTTATCAGGCCTATTAATACTGATCAGTATGCATCTGCATAATGAATACTGATTATATGATAATTTCCGACGCAGTGGTTTTATCGGGCAAATTAATACTGATCAGTATGCATCTGCATAATGAAACTGACTGATTCGCGATGCAGTGGTTTTATCAGGTAGATTATTACTGATCAGTATACATCTGCAGTTTTCTATACAGTAGTACTGATCAGTTTTTAAAATTTATCTACCCGACAAGTCACAGATTGCCAAGGTATTTGTTGCAATTCTGCAAATGTGTAGTTAAAACGAGCATAAATCGCTTTTTTTTTCATTTACCATGGAGTTTCATTACGTATTAGCGAAATAAATCCAATAATTGAGTTATTATAGGCGCAAATACACATCCCAAAGTATGATACAGTTGTAGTTACCCTGTATTTTTTGTAATTGCAAAAAGTTTAAACGTGATTGATTGAAGTATATTTTTGTTATTGCTAGATGGTATAACGTGAAGTATACCATTGCCCTGCATGAATGTTATCAAATAACTGCTGATAAGGAAAATGAATGCATGTAAATAGTGAAACGTGAGCGACCTAGCAACACATTTTATCAACAGTTGTATTTACATTCTGATTAATAGAAACTTGTTTTCATTACAACCATGACAAGTGCAAACCATGTAAGTCGATATTTTCTATTAGAAAATTCATAAAATTTACAGTATCATTAAATGTACAACAATGCAATGTAATTAACAATTGCAGAATTGTAATTTATAACATGGAAGTGTTTTGAGGTACTCATACAATTGCCATACTTTTTGGTAAACATTTTCGTATGAGAGTTTCAACAGATATTTAAGTACTACAAAACATTTTTCGTGCACAGAAGTATAAATGCATTTTATATTATTATAGTTTTAAGTACTATAACATATTTTTTCCTGCATAAATGCATATATGCATTTTATATTCTATAGATTTAAGTATTATAAAATATTTTTCCTATATAGATGTAAAGGTGCATTTCATATTGTTATAGATTTAAGTACTTTAAAACATGCTTCTTGTATAGATACATAGATACATTTTATATTATAAATTGAGCCTAATTTATTACAGGATCATTTTTTGAGATTTATTTATTTAATTTATTGTAGATCGTTGTAAGTGATTACATTAAGGAAAATTACATCGTTTACAAAAGATATTAAGCCAAAATTGTTTCTAACTGAATTTATCAGGAATATTGAACTAGATTTGTAACTCCGTTGTTGTTTGATAGCGATATTATGTAGAACAAATTTAATAGTGAATGAATTTATTAGCAATAATTGCGCAAATTTAGCCCACCCTCTTTTAGTTGAGATTAAACTTAAAATGATATTTTAAGAACTAAAATAGTTCTTAAGGGGGCAAGTGCCTGTTAAAAAAAGTAGCGTTTTTGACTGTTTGTAATGGTAATGGTTTGAGTAATGGTCAAGTTAATAATGAAAGTACGGAAGACATATTTTGCACACTCAAAGATGAAAGTACAATAGATGTTCCTATAGTATTAGATTTGAGTAATCAGTTAATAACACTACAAAAGTTGCTATAGAAAGTTGTTCATTTTACTGTTGTAATATTGTAATGTTCGATGCGTAAATTGAACATTCTAACATTATAAGAACCTAGTTTATAGTGTAGTAAACAATATGCCAAAAATAAAATGATAACTTTTTGTACCATTTGGTCGTAATTAATTATTTTCGGCACCTCTGTAGGCACGTTTTTATATCAATTTCCAGCGCGGTAGTGTGTCGCCACCTATATGAAATCCATTACAGTTAGGCGACGGGGCGTTGACGATCACGAGAGGAACTCAGGAAATTTGAGGCCCCAACGTTGTGAAGAATATTGTGTTATACGATCGTATTTTTCAGTCAGGGCCGCTGCGTGGGGGTGTGCATGCTGTGCTCTATGAGGCGACATGGCGCTTCATAGAGGAGGCGCCATGTCGCCACGATAATTAATAATCTCTGTAATTGTCATACGTTAACTTTTGCGATATAAAATTTTAATGAAAAGTATATTCACCATTATATTTAGTCATGAAAACTTTGGTGTGAGGGGTTTAGGTGTGTAAATACGTAGTGGGAACGCTCTACTATTACAATATCAGTATTTTACACAAGGTAGTTTGTAGTTTCAATATTTTTTATTGTGTTTCAACAAAACAAAGTGTAAGGCGAGCAAGTAAATGTCTGGCATTTTTAAAATAAATAACTGTGAACCCCGTAACCTATAGATGTTGGAAATATGTCAAACAAGTTATATTAAGCCGAAAACAAAAAAAAAGACGATTACAACGACGAAGAGATCCAACATACATTGTTTTTACTAATTGTGACGATATAGAGTACATATTGACATGTAGTACATGAAATTAAATATACCAAGAAATATAAAACATTTTCATCACGTTACGGGTAAAAATAAAATAAAACTAAGATATATATTTTTTAACGATTCACACAACAAATACTAATATAAAAAACAAAAAACGTAATGCACTACCTATACTAAATATGTAAACATATGATGTTGACAGAAAAACTGACTGTTTACAGTTTAAATAGTCGATAAGTCGATAGTCAACGTCAACTGAAATAAACAGTCAATTGTTTCTGTCAACATCTTCCCTCGGACCTCCACGACTACAACAAATAGTATACAGGGTGGTGCGTCGGACCATGCACCATTGGGATTTACATGTAAAATTTAAATCTTAAAGATTTTTTAAGAAGACAATATTTCCCCAATTATTATTATTTATATTATATATAAATTGTACCATTCTTCACTTGAAGAAACTAGTGTATTTAAACTATTATTGTGATTAACTCGATATATATTTGAAAGTTTTTTATAAAGATTCATTTTGTGAAATTTAACTAAATACCAACATAAAATAGATTTAATTTTGTTTTTGTTTCGCAATAGCCTCTTCGATGTAAACAGGATCTCTTATAGGCATATTCCGCAGTTTTCTAGAGTCTACGAGTTCCGGTAATACACACTCATTATAAAATTGAATTAACGGTTTTTCTATGTTATTTGTCCAAAACACATCATCTTTAAAAATTGTTTCGGTTTTTATACCCTTGCGGGTCCACACACCAAAGATGCAATAATTATATTGCATTAAATCAAAAATAATGCAAATAATTATATCACGAATTTTGTATAATTGTGACATTTCAGTTGACAGCATAGCACACCAGATGTACAGAGATCAAGTGTGATTATTACTTATTAGTCAATTCGAGTTCTGATTATCAGCTATTAGGCGGTCGCTAGGATAGGTCAGAAAGCATTATGAGTGATATAGTCGTCTAAATTTCGTTTGACAATTAAAAATAAACAATTTTCAAGTGACCGAATATTGCCACTTTAAGTTATTCAGTTATTCAGTAATAAAAAATTTAATTTTGAATTTTATATAAAATTTAATCAATTAATTCATTAAATTAAATTAAATGTAAATGTTATCATTAATTCAAATAAGTCCACAGCTGAACAACATACCTTGTATATTTCCGGACTTATCTCAGTTAATGAAAAAAAGAGTTACACCACTTTCGTTTACAACGGCTCATATAAAAATATGCATAGTAGTTAATTCATCTCTTTCAAAGTACCTAATATTATAGTAGTATATAATTATTTTTCATACTTCCTTAAGTAGATAAGCAACACCGGTTCTGCCCCATTTTCCCATAAGGATTTACACAGGGGTCTAAATTCACTTTTCAGCCATTTTGTTTTTTCGGTCGTCCAGTTCGAGGACCGATATTTGTACAACGGGTTGTCTATGGACCTTGTCGGCATGTATGTTGGGTTGTCTAGTTTTGGTGGCACACCAATTTTGAATTATGCTGAGTCGGTTGTGTATGCTGGGGATGCATACAGGGGCCCGGCGGCTAATCATAGATTCTGAAGTTATGAAATGCGCGCGAGTTATATTTATTTATTATAATTTTTAATAATTTAATTTTTATTATTATTAATTTAATAATTATTATTTAGTAATAATTATTGTTATTATTATTAACCAAGACATTTTTACCCGAATAAAAATCACATGCCTGCCCAGAATCGAACCCAGGCCTCCTACGTGAAACGCGACAACTTTACCGCGGAGCTAATTGTCTTAACTGGTACAGACAGCTTGGAGATATAGCGGGTGCGGTGGCAGGACTCTTAAATTATGCGGAGATACGGAGCGCCGCCGCTGGTATACCAACCCTTTTGCACCGCTGGTGATCATTGCAGATATGTTCAACACCCGCCTGTTACAGATACTGTGGAGGAGCTGTCTAACGCAAATTTTATGATAAATTTATGGCATCCTTATACACTATTTTTTTTATTCTAGGGCAATCAGATTAATGGTATACAAACATTTTTTATAGCAGAGTTCTTTCAACCGGATAAATAGATTTAGGTATTTTTACTAGGCAATAAAACATGTTAAAGGTGTAAAATATTTATTTATAATATATCAATAATATAAAACATATATATTTTACAGGCGCAAGATATAATGCAATCGGTATAGATGGCGACAATTATTTAATATAATACGTTTATCACATTAAACGATATCTACAATTATTATTACATCTATTATACATAAGCAAAAATAATGGCTATTTTAGGATATCTATTAATTAAACTTGTTATGTGTTTATGTACATTCAATCGAATGTTTGTTGGATACGTTGGATCATCACGGAAGTATTTCCGGGGTGAATTGGGTGACTTAAACTCTTCATAGTATGACATCATTTTTCATGTATCCGCTCCGAGTGTAAATGTAACCAAAGGATTGTATATCCATTTGCAGATGCCGGCCTTGAGTTTCCTTTGGGCAATCAGAACGGAGACGCCGTATCTACCCGCCGACCCAATCGGTGCACCAAAAATATACCGGTATGGATAATGTCGGACGAGAGATCAAATTACATGTTATATGATAATAAAATTGTGAATTTACGACGCGGTTTTAAGAACGGGAACACCGCCGGTCTAGTGTAAGAATCACCCCAAAGTCCCGCCCAATTGTTGCGATGTTTTTTGAATAGCGACGGGGACACTGGATGAACAATAACTCCTCTCCACTCTATTATCAACTTTTTCATATAGCGGCGTGGGATCCCGAGGGGGCCAATAATATTGTGAATTTACGGCGCAGTTTTAAGAATGGCGTACCCCACGCAATTGCTGGGGCGTTATTTGAATAACGACGGCGGCACGGGATGATTAATAAATCGAGAATTTACGACGCGGTTTTAAGAACGGGAACACCACCGGTCTAGTGTAAGAATCACCCCAAAGTCCAGCCCAATTGTTGCGATGTTCTTTGAATAGCGACGGGGACACTGGCTGAACAATAACTCCTCTCCACTCTATTATCAACTTTTTCATATAGCGGCGCGGGATCCTGAGGGACCAATAAAATTGTGAATTTACGGCGCAGTTTTAAGAATGGCATACCACTGCAATACCCCCCACGCAATTGTTGGGGTGTTTTTTGAATAACGACGGCGGCACGGGATGATTAATAAATCGAGAATTTACGACGCGGTTTTAAGAACGGGAACACCGCCGGTCTAGTGTAAGAATCACCCCAAAGTCCAGCCCAATTGTTGCGATGTTTTTTGAATAGCGACGGGGACACTGGATGAACAATAACTCCTCTCCACTCTATTATCAACTTTTTCATATAGCGGCGTGGGATCCCGAGGGGGCCAATAATATTGTGAATTTACGGCGCAGTTTTAAGAATGGCATACCCCACGCAATTGTTGGGGTGTTTTTTGAATATCAACGGCGGCACAGGATGGATAATAAATCGAGAATTTACGACGCGGTTTTAAGAACAGAGCACCGTCAGCCTAGGATAAGAATCATTTCAAAGCCAGTCATATTGATAAGGCGTTTTTGTGCACCTTCGGGGCGAGGATAATTTACAAAATAATAGAACCGACGCGCGGACACAATGTTAATTTACGATCGTGCACACATCAATTTTAGCTCAGACATGCTTCCAGAAAATATTTAGGGGTGGTTTGTGCAAAACATAATACAGGGGGCTTAGAATGAAAATTCTCGACCAATCAAACAACGCCAATATATGACGGAGGCATGAGCTTAGTAATATTGATAGGGTTTAAAATCTATAGCACCAATACGGATTGCGTACTAGGGCTCACACCCCCACCTCGATACTCAACAGAAGATTTTTTAAACTGCAGCTGAGCCACTGCGAAAATGCAATATAAAAGTGCGTGTATTAAGATTCTCATCAGTTTCACTTATATTATTACAACAATGTCTGACAATATAGTGTATGTGGTCGACAGCGACGATGAGGAAGTGAGTTCCCAAAGGCACACACAATCATCCTCATATCCCCCAAGAAGCTCATACATGCCGTGGAGTCCGTACGCGTCCAGATCGACGCAGGGATATATACCAGCCGCGCCATCACCCTACAACAACCCCCAGCCATGCAACAACCCCCAGCCGGATGCAAGGGCATATCCGGTGGGCAGGGTCCCCCGAGCAAGAACAACGAATCGGCCACCCACCCACCTAGGGCAGCAGCAGCAACCGTGTGCCCCGGGTATAACATACTCGGCCACACCATCACCAGACGGCAGATATGCAAATCGCTTGCAGACCGGGTGCTCGCTCCGCAATTATTTATATGCGGCGGTGGAGCAAATCCATAAGGATATGTGCAGACAATGCACATGCATGTGTCCATTTTGCCGTATATAACCACCCGGGGACAAAATGTTTTTAAATTAAAAAAAAAAAAAAAAAAATTATAAATATTACTGTATATTTATTTATTTATATTACCCATAAAATCGTTTTCAGATGCTGTGTGTGTGTGTGTGTGTGTGTGTTACAGGCTACTGATCAATTCTCGCTATGCTGTAAAATGCCACAGTCTGTAACCTTATGAATTCCGTTACATACACGTCATAATAAAAAAAATTAAAAAAATAAAAAAAATAATTAGCTTCAAGCATAGGCTCGTTTTCATACTATGTGGTTAATCACCTCGCATGCTGGAATTATTCTGAATATTAAGTTAGTTTTCAATGTACACAGAAAATTATGTAAATATTAAAATTTTATAATTATCCAACAATAATTACAAACTCCTAGAGAATATATCCAACAAAATAGTTTTAGTACACCGGCGAATACAGATATCCAAACTAATGCTGCTATACAAACTTCGAAAAAGCATTATACCGGTATATGTAATAAAAAAAAAATTCAGATGTATAATATTAATTTATTATGCAAAATAAAAAAAAGTTGGGTATTACCTATATACAGCGTTGGAGGGCATAGATGATGAATTGCGCCGATGATGCACGTACATGCGTCCATTTTATGTCAAGTCGACAAAAAAGCGTTATAAAATTATGTTTTAACAGAAAAAAAAAATACGGCATATTTATTTATATTACCCATAAAATCGTTTTCAGATGCTGTGTGTGTGTGTGTGTGTGTGTTACAGGCTACTGATCAATTATTGATATGTGATAAAATGCTATGGTCATAACCTTAGGAATTCCGTTACATTACGCGTCGTAATAAAAAAAATTTTCAAAAATCAAAAAAATAAAAAATAATTAGCTTCAAGCATAGGCTCGTTTTCATACTATGCGGGTAATCACCTCACATGCTGGAATTATTCTGAATATTAAGTTAGTTTTCAATGTACACAGAAAATTAAGTAAATATTAAAATTTTATAATTATCCAACAATAATTACAAACTCCTCGAGAATATATCCAACAAAATAGTTTTAGTACACCAGCGAATACAGATATCCAAACTAATGCTGCTATACAAACTTCGAAAAAGTATTATACCGGCATATGTAATAAAAAAAAAAATTCATATGTATAATAATATTCTATTAAGCAGAAAGAAAAGTTGGATTTGCGGGAACGCGCTTATGCAACTGTAAATCAATGCGGACAAGGGTTTATAATGTATAAAAACATGGTATTTGCATACAATTGCTCTAATTACGCCAGCTATCCCGCGGTATTTACACATAATTGCACTAATTACGCCAGCTTATCCGCGGTATTTGCATACAATTGCTCTAATTACACGATTATCCGTGGTATTTGCATACAATCGCTCTAATTACGCGATTATCCGCGGTATTTGCATACAATTGCTCTAATTTACATTACATTATGGAATCTCCCGCGCACCGGGGGGAGGTGGAGCGCATCTGAGCCGCATATGTTTGGCGGTAAATTACAAAGCACGGTCACGGAAATCGCCCATCACCTCACACAATAAAAACCGCACCCTCCGCCGTATTAAAAATCCGACAGATTATTAAATCATTCTTAGGTTCGTGAGACCGCGCTTATCTAACCGTAAATCATTGAAGACAAGGGTTTATCAGGTATAAAAAAAACACGGGATATTTTTTTTTTTAGACCCCATGTTAATAAGATCAGAAGATATATTACCCATTAAATCTTCGAGGAGGGTGACACTAATACAGGATGTATAAAAAACATAGGCTGACTATTAAATCATTCTATTTTTTTATTTTTTTTTGGGTTCGTGGGAACATGATTATGCCGCTAGAAATCATTGCGACGATAGAATTAAGGGTATAAAAGCGTAGATTTTTATAAGTTTTAAACCATTCACTTTTAAACCTTCGCGCTGTCTGCTGTACCCAGTTTATATCTCCGCGTGTTTTGTGTTCTTCGTCAAGCTTCAAGTTTCAAGTTCAAGTTTTGCTTCTTTATTTTTGGTAAGTACACTATCATCTATTACTTGTTGCCAAAAATTTGATAGCATGACGATGTTTCGATTACCTTCCTCGAAACAACTCATCGACATCTTTTGGGGGATTTTCACTATAATTTTACAGTACGCATGGGGGCCGCCGCTACACAAAACGATGTGTACTTTGAGCTTAAATTAGTTTTTATTAAAATTTAATGAACCCCTCAAGTATTAAATTGTAGACAGCTGATTGAAACCGAGACATTTATTTTATTAGAGGGGTATCTCAAAGATAACATATGTATTATTTCAAGATAAAATTGCTTAATATTTACACAATCGGGGCTAGTAACTCCCTGCGGAATATTTTAAATGTAGCAGTCGAATAGATGTTTTATTATATTATAAACTACATGAATTTATTATGGGGTGAAAATTATTATAGAAAGTACACGCGGTAATATCGAGAGGTTTTAAGCTGTCTATTAATTAACCTAAAATAACGTGGAACTTTATTGGAGAGATTTCATACTCGCCATAATACTTATATTATGACCTCCTATTGATATTCAAACCTCTCTTTACATACGGTTCTTAACAACTTAATGTATGACGGTACTAATTTGTATACATATTTACTGAACAGGTTTTCAAACAGCTCATACAGGTTATCAAACAGGTCAAACACAGCTTTTTCAAACAGCTAAACAGCTTTTGGAACAGTCAAACAGCTTTTCAAACAGCTAAGCAGCTTTTGAAACATGGCAAACAGCTTTTTAAACGGTTTAAACATCTATACAGTCGCCACCACAGCCAACACCACCAAATTATTTTAAATTGATGCTGAGTCTCCGCCCCCGCCGGACCTGTTTTTGAGTTGCTTTAACCTGTTTTTGAGCTGCTCTGACCTGCTTTACAAACAACTACCTGAGACAGGTTATACACCAAACTCACGCATGCTAAGTATAACCATAACTAAGGAAACAATGATGAATTTATTTACATCTTGTACCTAATTAGATTACAAACTGTTGATCAACTTAAAGTTTAGTAAAACTACTTTAAGCATAAAGAACAATCGTTTTGTAAAACAGTAAACTCTGATGCAACAGTTTGATTGGGGTAATAAATATCCATCATATTCATCTGGAATCTAGACTTCAACTGAAGTTGATAAGAAGTGGCGGAGGTGTTCATATACACCTGTGAGACGTGTGGGACGGGTATGAGACACTGTGGTACAGGTGTGAGACAGCTGTGAGACAACTGTGATACACGTGTAACATAGATGTGGTGCAGGCGTGAGACTCCTTCTAAATAGAAATTATGGCCGGTTTTACAACGGGTTTAACTATAATTAAATCGTGACGCGAATTGATTAAATCAAGCTAAACACCGAGTGCATGAAGCTAAAATACGCAACTAATTCAGATAAGCCTGTTTATAATTAAATGGATGGGAGATGTAAATAAATTGCAGGTTTTTGCAATATAAATATTTTTATTAGCATATAGAAACACTTTACAATAGCAATTATAATCACATTACAGGGCAATACTTAATAATAATAATTATAGACACTACATATATCATCGGCATCAAGATCGTGAAGAATACATATAAGCAATTATAGATGCAGCACATCCTCAAAACTGAGACCTCGAGAAATGGACTTTGTTGAAACACGCCAAACAAAATGCCATTTTACACTGCACACATTTCCACTTAATATTCCTAGCTCGCCTTTGTGCAGTCAGTCGACCGTGTTGCAGGGCTATTGATCTGTAGCATTCAATACATCGGCTACGAGATGTACCTTTCTTTAGCAAGTGATTAGATTTTTCAACTTTACTCTTGCCAGTATTTTCATGCTGCGGATACTCATTAGAGGGGTGATGAGCGCCCTGCATCTGATGAATGTTATATTTGCCATCGAAATATTGTTGCGGTATGGCAACTTGTACTCGGCGGTCAATCAGTTTTTTCAGCCATGTTTGACAACCTACCATCGGTGCACGATTATGGTATGAAACACCCATCATACCTATCTTGAATCTAGACTTCAACTGAAGCCTATAAGATAGGCGGATGTCTTTATATACTCCCGCGAGACGTGTGAGACGCTGAGAAACACTATGATACATGCATGAGGCTGGGGTGAGACATGTGTGAGACAGGTGTGGGATATCCGTACCTTAACCGAGAGACTAAGATGAGTGACGGTCTTTATATTCGCATGTGAGACAATACATGTGTGAGACGTGTGTGATACAGGCGTATATAATGCTATATTTTAAATATTATATTCCAGACGTGTCACGGCTAACGGGCCACAATTATGAGTTTTATGGATTTAGGATATCAAGGCATGACTGCTGATGAAGGCACGTAATTAATGAAGTAAATTTAGAATTTGTAGATGGGAGCGATGTGGGGAGATGCCCCATATGCTTAGTGAATGTGGTGCACTACGGCATCAACTGCGGTCATGCGTTTTGCGGGGCGTGTGTTTCCCGGCTGGTGAGATGTGGAGTTTGCAGAAGCCCCATAACCATGCGGTTTAGAATTTACTTGGGGGGGCACTACAAACTCCGCATCAACCCCACAACCCGAGCTGCAGGCGCCTCCGCGTCCCGAACCTGCATACAGCTCAGATGAGAGCAGCATAGATGGAGGCTTCTCTGAGGATGAAGATGATGATAGTGATGGTGATGAACCGGCCCCACCAATACATATATTAATGAGTGAATTCTCTCCAAATTTACGATTGCGTGGGCCGATACAGATCCGGGTTAACTATGCTGATAGAGTCGATGGCGAATCAGATGCTGAGACATCTTACAGTTTTTCGCCTTCTTCTACACCCCCCTAGATGCTGATGTAATGTTTTTTCTTTTTATTATTGTTTTGTCTATTTATATTAATTGATATATAGCCATTTGACCATAAATAGCTATATCTATAATTTTATAATAAAATACATTAAACTTTTCATACGCAGCCGACGCTGCACAACTGACGTAACGTGTGTGTGTGTGTGTGTGTGTGATATACCCAGCTAATTTTCTTAAGAAGTATTAGTTGTGCTTCATTTTACATGTAAACATATGGAAAAAGTGTGCAGATTACCTGATTTCATATGAAATTGCATTGTTTCTTATCCAAAACTAGCACAAATGTTGCTCTCAAGGGGGTGTTTTTAACACAATTGCTACATCTGATCGCTGATTGACTGAAATATTGAGCTCTGCGATTGGTCTAAATTTAAATGTTTGGCGGGCTAGAGGGCATATACGCGTAGGTTTCCATCGATTTACTCATTTGCAAAAAAAAAGTTGTATGTCGTAACGTTCTGTTCAACCAGTTGAAACTTCGCGATACATTAATTTGCTATTTCTACACATTATAATAAATCTGCAATTAGTATGTTTTATTATGTAAATTACTTGCATGCAATTTTGTAAACTATATTTCAAGCAGTAATATTAACGGTCCATTATGATGAGCGTCAATTTGATGGTGAAATAATATTTTCATGGCTAATTTGAGTATGCATTCCAATTACATAATTATTAAAATTTAAATAGTTGTACACATTTGAACATCAACTCTGTGGAGATGATATTCCCATGGTAGTTTAATTTTCAAACACGAGATGGCGTTCTACGCTTCCCCCATGCATTATCGTACTATACTCTTGTTATTATACACACATATCTCTCAAATTTATTAAGGACTTCCGGACGGTTTCGCCAAAGGAAGTTCGTGAGATAATCAAATACTTGATAAACCGCAAGGCTCCCGGCGCAGACGGCATTAGTAATATTGCACTGAAGCATCTACCGGGGCGTGCACACGTTCTCATTGCATCACTATTTAACAGAATATATGCACTGAGATACTTTCCATCTCAATGGAAAACGGCAAAGGTTATCGCAATCCCGAAGCCTAAAAAGCCGCTGAAGCTTACTTCCAGCTACCGACCCATTAGCCTGCTCTCGGGCCTGAGTAAGATGTTCGAGAGAACACTTCTCAATCGCCTAACGGAGACGATATCACAGCGTGATATTCTGATCCCCGAGCAGTTTGGGTTTCGGCAGGAACACAGCACTACTCAGCAGCTAACCAGGTTATCGGAAAGCATAACGCGCGGCTTCAATGATAACCAGCACACAGGTGCAGTGTTTTTGGACATTGAAAAAGCATTCGACAAAGTATGGCATGAGGGTCTCATATACAAACTGATCTACATGGGATTTCCGGATGTTTACATCCACATCATTTACTCGTATCTGATGGACAGGAAGTTCTATGTTTACTCGGAGTGTGAGTCCTCCTCTACCAGAAATATCGATGCCGGTGTGCCACAAGGCAGCGTGATCGGCCCAACGCTCTTCTCACTGTACATCAATGATGTACCGAGAGAGCAGAAGGTTGCACTCTACGCTGACGACACAGCTTACTTCGTAACTTCCCGGTCTGTACCAATCATTCTGAGGAAGTTGCAAGCGCAACTGCATGAACTTGAGAGCTACTATGACATGTGGCGTATCAAAGTGAATGTAAAAAAGTCCGAAGCGGCCCTGTTTACCAGGAGAAGGCCTGCCCAGCCAGGCACTTTAATGCTTCATAACGAAGTCATACCCTGGAAAACTGAGGTCAAGTATTTGGGGGTCATCCTTGATCGGCGACTCAATTTCAGAAGCCACACTTCTCGGGTCATAGGAAAGGCATGGGGTCAATTCTCCAAGCTGTATCCCCTGATCAATGAGAATTCGAGGCTCTCGTACAACGGTAAGCGATTACTGTATACGAGCTTCCTGCGGCCTATACTGACATATGCCTGTCCAGCATGGGCATATAATGACGTACAGGTGGCGCGTCTGCAAGTGTTCCAGAACAAGTGTCTGAGAGCCTTTACTGGTTGTCACTACTTGGTAAGGAACAGTATATTGCATGACGACTTCAATTTGCCTCAGATCCAAGAGTTTGTTTGCCAGCAGACTCACGGTTTCTACAGCAAAGCAGAAGCTAGCGCGAATGGACTTATCCAGGGTTTGGGTCAATATGACACAGATAACCCATGGATAAAGCACCGCACGCCGAAGCACATACTTGAGTCCTGCTGACTGCCAGTTAGCATTTTCAAAAGACCAGTAAGGGGTTATTAACTTAATCCGGAGCTACGCTGGCTGAACCTAAAAGATTCAAACCTTCGGGTTTCATTTAAATGCTCATATCTGAATGCTGAACATTTCTGATGATCAATATGATACGGCAGGTCATGGTGAACAACCGGTACCTCATTATTGATTCATGGACGCCTTCTGGTGTCCTGAGTACGGAGAGGTTTTAGTCGGTAGGAATCCGACACTACCCCTATAAGGGGTGTCTTTCAGAAGATTTCCTCTCCTCAAATAAAAAAAAAAAAAAAAAAACAAATTTATTTTCAACTAAACGATAAACCGTATAAAATATTGTTTAGATAATATATCTATAACATTTTATAGAAAATGGCTTCAAGTTCAGTAAACAAAAATCAGTCTTTTTCAAGACTTGTGGAGGAGACGCGTGCCCACGTGATCGCCATCAGAGATGATCCTCCTGCCATCGAGCCTGCGATCAAGAAGTGCAGCAAAGATCTGCGGATGATGGATGCTGCTTTAAAGGTGTCAACATCTGTTGGAGAGAAGCAGCGCATCATCAGCTGCATATCCCTCATGCAAGGATTCCGCTGTATGATGAAGGCTCTACGAGGGATTTCCGGTGCAGGGTACAAACCCTCCAACCCGAACCGTGCAAATTACGCATCTATGCGTGTTAAATGGGTCGACCAGCAATCAGCTTTCAATAGCAGGTTGAGGACTGGAGCCGTAGTCAATCTCCAACATAAAGACCCAACCGAATTCCTCCAGGATGCCCAGCAGCTATTCAGCAGAGCGCATGAGGAACATCCTAAAGAAAGAGATGTCCGTGAAGGTGAACGCCGTCTTCTGCGGGGAATTTGTGGCTATGAAAGCTGACGTGGAGATGTTTGAGTTCAAACATCTCAAAACCAAAAATTCCCCCATCTACCGCGACACCGATCTGGCTGAATGGTTTGCCGCCAACGTTGGAGGACCCATTTTAACGCAGTTGGAGGAATTTCAAGTACGTTTAAAAAGATCTACAGTAATAACGGTAAATTAAATCTATTTTTATGTTTTACAGGAAAAGGACAGCGGTTGGAGTTTGGCAACGATTATTAATGTAGGCTTCAACATTAATAAATTCACGCCTCAGCTAGGATCATCATACATCGAGTTACCCCGCCCCATCCTGCTAAAACATGCCTGCGTCAACGTGCAGAACCAGGATGAGGCATGTTTTGGGTGGGCGGTAACGTCGGCCCTCTATCCTGCAGCCAAGCACAGCGAGAGGACGTCGTCATACCCACACTATTCCGAGGTGTTGAAGCTGAAAAACATCACCATGCCGATGACGGTCAAGCAGATCCCGCGGTTCGAGGCCCAGAACAACATATCCGTCAACGTGTACATCCTGGAGAAGTCGGGGAAGAAATTCAATGTGGTTCCAACACATCTGACAAAAAACAGGCAGACCAAACATGTCAACCTGCTACTTCTCCAGGATGTATATGACGGCGAAGACGATGATGGCTGCACTCCTCGCTTCCACTATGTGTGGATAAAGAATCTCAGCCGGCTCGTCTCATCCCAACTCAGCAAGGAGGATAAGCGTAAATTCTTCTGCGACCGCTGCCTACATTACTTCCGATCTTCACTCAAGTTGGAGACGCATATTGTAGACTGTATTTCAATGAACGAGTGCAAGGTTCGCCTGCCGACGCCCGAAAATGCCAGCATTCGGTTCAAGAATCATATGAACAAGGAGGCTGCACCGTTCATTGTATACGCGGACTTAGAGTGTTTATTGACCCCACCTCAAGGCCATACACCTACTGCAACAACAACAACGTTGCAAGACCATACGCCCCATAGTGCTGCATATTTTGTCAAATGCTCATATGACAATTCGCTGAGTTTTTATAGGAGTTACCGTGGTGAGGATTGTCGGCAATGGTTTGCATCCGAAATGAAGCAGCTGGCTGAAGATGTTGAGACTGTGTTTCTATGCCCCCTTCCAATGGAGCCTCTTACACCTGCGCAACAGCTAGAATTCGTGTCAATTTCCCATTGCCATATCTGCGAGCAAGACTTCGACATCCGTGACGTCAGAGTCCGGGATCATTGTCACCTTACCGGTAAGTATCGTGGAGCTGCACATGATAAATGTAACATTAACTATCAGGATAGTCACGTGATACCTGTCGTCTTTCATAATTTAAGCGGTTATGACGCACATTTCATTATTAAAAATCTAGCCAAAGATTTTGAGGGTAGTGTCGATTTGCTTCCGATAAACAAAGAGCGGTATATTTCGTTCACAAAAAATGTAGCGAATAACCTCATAAAATTCAGATTTATAGATTCCTGCAGATTTTTGGCAAGCGGTCTAGAAACTTTAGCTTCATATTTAACTACTTTTCCAAATTTAAAATCCCAGTTTCAAGATTTAGGCGAGTCGAAATTTAATTTGCTAACGCGTAAAGGTGTATTCCCTTATGATTTTGTCGATTCATGGTCGAAATTAGACGAGGCTCAGATTCCGGAAAAAGTAAAATTTTATAACACACTAACTGACACCGAAATTAGTGATGGTGAATATGCACATGCTTGCAATGTATGGGTGAGTTTCGGGTGTAGAAATTTAGGTGAATATTCTGATTTATACTTAAAGACGGATGTTTTATTGTTGGCTGATGTGTTTGAGCAGTTCCGCACGAGCTGTTTGAAAACCTACGGCCTAGACCCAGCTCATTATTACACCTTACCCGGATACACGTGGGATTGTATGTTTAAACATACGGGGGTTGATCTCGAACTATTGACAGACATTGATATGGTTTTGTTTGTCGAGCGTGGCATCCGGGGTGGGTTGAGTCAGTGCTCTAAAAGGTACGCAGCAGCCAACAACAAATACATGCCCGACCACGATTTAGAGAAACCGTCGAAATTTTTAATTTACAACGACATCAACAACCAGTATGGATGGGCAATGTCACAGTGCTTACCTTATGGCGGATTTGAATGGATCACGGATAATTTAAACAATTTTAATTTCAATGTGCCTGCAGATCACCCTGAAGGATACATTCTTGAGGTTGATTTAGAGTATCCGCACACCGTTCATGATCCGCATAGCGACCTCCCATTTTGTCCAGAACACCGCGCGCCACCAAACTCTCGCGAAACAAAATTATTGGGCACTTTATTCAATAAAGAACGCTATATCATACATTACCGCAACTTGCAGCAGGCGTTAGAAAACGGGTTGAAATTGTCTAGAATTCATCGTGTGTTGAAATTTAAGCAGTCTACCTGGCTTAAATCATACATTGATCTGAATACGCGATTGAGGACAGCTGCCACTAACGAGTTTGAGAAGAATTTATTCAAATTAATGAATAACGCCGTATTTGGCAAGACAATGGAGAATATCCGCAAACACTCCATTGTAAAATTATTAACCAAATGGGAGGGTCGATACGGTGCTGAGGCATTGATCGCGAAGCCTAATTTTAAATCAAGCACCATTTTTGATCCGAATTTAGTAGCCATAGAGCTTAATAAAACCGAGGTTTATTTTAACAAACCCATATATGTAGGTATGTGCATTTTAGATATCTCAAAATTAAAAATATACGACTTCCACTACTCGTATATGAGGAGTCGATTCGGTGATAAGGCCCGCATCTGTTATACAGACACCGATTCCCTCATATACGAGGTGGAATGTCTCGATTTATATGAAACAATTCGGCACGACGCTCAAAATTATTTCGACACAAGTGACTATCCGGTAGATAATGTCTACAATATCCCGCTCGTCAACAAGAAGGTGCTCGGTATGATGAAAGATGAGAGCGCCGGTAGGGTGATGACCGAGTTTGTCGGTCTTCGCTCAAAGATGTATGCCGTGCGGGTAGAGGCACAAGACAAGGATAAGAAGGCTAAAGGTGTAAAGAGGCACATTGTGAAGAACCGCATCACCTTTGCTGATTACATCAGGTGTTTGCGTGAGGGTACAGAAACAGCGGTACAACAGAAGCTGTTTAGGTCTGCAAATCATAATGTGACAACCATCGAGCAGACAAAAATTGCCCTCAGTCCTCATGACAACAAGCGGTTTCTTATTCCAAACTCAGTGGAAACCCTGCCTTGGGGGCATTGCAAAATAATGGGATAGCCAAAATTATGTTTGTGATATTTCTGTATATTTATTTTTATTTATTTTTATTGTATAGTTTTTATTGTTTATATTATTCTCTTATACATATTTTGGGCTTGTATATTTTCTATGTTTTTATTGTACTGGTCGTATTTATTGTATATATTATTCTCTTGTGCATATGTTTAATTAATTTTAGACGGCACGTCTCTATAGCTTCGATAACGGGAAATCGTATCATCATATGAGCACTTGGTATAACAGCCAACGCTATATACATAACATAAACATAATTGTTATTAATAATTATCTACTTATTAATTGACCTGTTTTTAATTAAATAATTCAAATTTTTCTTATCTGTGCTGTCAAATTTGATTGCGGTGGACTTGGCTTTCAAAATCCGCATATATTGCAAATGGGCGCCGATCTTTGTTCTTATACGCCTTAAAAGCGGTCTTGCCTTAGTTTTTATTGTTTATACATATTTCGATTGATTTTATATATATTTATATTTCTGTTTTAATGTTTATTCTTTGTATGCTGTAAAGGAAATAAATGTTTTTACCGCATAATTTGTTTTATTAATGCCTAATATACCCATTACATTAACACCTGCATGTGACCTATACAGGATCAAACATGTGTGCTGGTGCAGGTCACGTGACTAGCTGGCTGATAATACTTAAATAAAACAATTTACTTCTTCCCCCGCATGCAGCTTAAATAAATCACGCGATTGATGCAATGAGATATTCTCATGTAATTTAAACCTTTGTTATATATCGACGCTTCCAGCCGTCTCTATCAGTTAAGGTAATTAGCTCCGCGGTAAAGTTGTCGCGTTTCACGTAGGAGGCCTGGGTTCGATTCTGGGCAGGCATGTGATTTTTATTCGGGTAAAAATGTCTTGGTTAATAATAATAACAATAATTATTACTAAATAATAATTATTAAATTAATAATAATAAAAATTAAATTATTAAAAATTATAATAAATAAATATAACTCGCGCGCATTTCATAACTTCAGAATCTATGATTAGCCGCCGGGCCCCTGTATGCATCCCCAGCATACACAACCGACTCAGCATAATTCAAAATTGGTGTGCCACCAAAACTAGACAACCCAACATACATGCCGACAAGGTCCATAGACAACCCGTTGTACAAATATCGGTCCTCGAACTGGACGACCGAAAAAACAAAATGGCTGAAAAGTGAATTTAGACCCCTGTGTAAATCCTTATGGGAAAATGGGGCAGAACCGGTGTTGCTTATCTACTTCCTTATTATTCAATATCTCTCTAGGGGGAGATTCAATTGCATCTTCTGTAAACAAGAATGATATAATTTTATAATGCATTTAAATAGTACAACTTATATATATTTTTTAATGTTCTAGAAAAAGAGCCCAAGACTATATCAACTTCAATTGTTATGTAACCATCAGTAAACATATCTATTATTAAATGAGACAGTCTTAGCTAGAAGTTTGTGTAAAACATATTTTTTGCACTACTAGCCATAAAACACATCATTGTGTCATGTATCAAAGTACTGTAAAGTTGATGTTTATGATTAGTAGTTAATATATTTTTTTGTAGTATTATTTTGTACTTACTGGTAGAGTTAATACAATTTTTTCTTACCAAGGTAAAAAATATATGTTCGTCTGAGGCTACATTTTTCTTTTTTTACTAAGGTAAGAAAAAGTATATTTGATTACTGGTTAAAAAATATCCACAGATCCACAGTAAGCGACAACCAAATTCCTACATCTGACAGTCGCTTTTTTGAATTTAAAACACTTCTAATTGTTCTAGTAGTGCAAAAAATAGTAAATAAATATATATCATGAGCAGTCACTCATATAATTCACTTACCTTTCTTTTAGATGGAAAACACTTCCTCTTTATTCGATGTGCGCTTGATCTAAGTCGGCGTATAGTGCCTTTTCTATAGTACGAAACCGGTTCATTCATATTTAGTCACTTTTAGTGTCGATTTACTGTCGATATTTCGCAGGGGAAGTTGTAATACCTTCTAGCGCGAGCACCGAGAGTACAGGCCTTTACTCACAACACTAGACATATGCCAGCGCGGAGTTGTTTACGCAGAATGTTACGCTCTACAAAAAACTGCAGTAGTTTTTTTCACCTCGTTTAGTTTCTGCATTAGAAACGATTAAATATAAGGAAGCAAATTTGTATGTAATTACATACTACTATATTTTTAACACGAATTTTAATATTCTATTTACTGTATCATTTTTAGCGAAGTCTATATATACCTACATAAATCCTTTGCTATGAATATTGGTGTTGTACTTGTAAAAATAATGAAATATATCCGTAACAGCGTTCGACGGGAAGCGAATATTTGCGGCTCTTTACCTTTGATGCGATTTTCATATGAAGGGCTATTAATATTGTACTCGCGGTGGCCTGGGTACTGTCCTGTATTCGCACTCCAGTTTCGTTGAAAGAGACAACTATATAAATTCCGCTAGCCATCCCTTTCTAAAAATGACGCCCCACGAGTTGCCTATCTCTATACCCCTCTCACCGATCCCCTTCAGGTGAAACAGTTCGTCGCGGCACTTGCCGCCTTAAAACGATATATTTCCCAAACATTGATAATGGTTAGTACTAAAAACTGTAAGAACAATAGATTTATGGGAAGGCATCAAAACGAAAGTTGCCTGTCATAATTTACCTTTCATGTTAAAACCGACTTCAAGTAAAATCACTACTATAATTGGTCTATCTCTGGCTATCGTATAATACGAGATGTCTTTTTGGTAGAAAATATTTTGACTTGACGATTTTTATTCTAGAAATATGACATTTTTGAATAGATTAGAATTTAATATTTTCCCAAAAATTGTACAAGAACACAAGATATTATTTTATGTAACGTCTAAGCAATTTTCAATTCTCTTGTGATATTGGAATTTAAAATCATAGAGTCTGCTGATTGTGGAAAGCCTAATTTTGTACTAATTATGTTAATTTTTTTTCAGACAGTTCTCTACTCGCAATGCGAGAGCTCTTGCTCTTTTAGGGCCCGCATTGGCAAGTTAATTACACACAATCGAATTCAAAAACAGTTTCTTAATAACAGCTGCATCATGTTTTAGTTCTCAACCTAAAAAATGTGCCCCACGAAGTCCGGCCAGTGGCACTGTATAAGACAAAGACTAGTGGTGAGCAACATACGAAGGAATACTTACAGATCAATCCCATGGGTTACGTCCCAGCACTAATAATCGATGGGATGACTCTTGTCGAATCACATAACATTATGTATTACTTGGAGGAGACAAGGCCTGAAGTGAATTTAATTCCGAATGGTGTCATGCAAAGAATTAAGGTAATAATTTTATTGTGTTCAGTCTCAAAAATTATTATCTGTTCAAAAGTTTTGTAGTAAAAGTGATTTTAGTTATATAAAAAAATTATAATAAATGAATATATTTTATTGTTTTTTTCTTAATAGGAGTACTTACTGGTAGTCTATATATAAAGATCTTTTCTTATTTTTACTACTTTGTTGTGTTTTCTTTACCTTACTAGCTGGTTTCGGCTATTTTTTTTGCATCTACAGACGTTATTTAAGTACTCCTATTAAGAAGAACACAATAATATATATTATAATAACTGGTATCCAAAATGGATGAAACCATACCAATAATAAATGAAGACAAAGATACATAACCAAAATCGTGGATATTATATATTATATAAAAATACAAAAGCCAGAACAATTAAATCTTTTTGAATAGACAATTTGACATTCTAATCCATCACACATCTGAATTTGATTAATATATTTTTATGTTTTAGATGAGGGAGATATGCGACATAATCATCTCAGGAATTCAACCCTTACAAAACGTCTACGTGCTTTACAAAGTTTCAGATGACAGGCCGAAGCAGCTCGAGTGGGCACAGTTCTACATCAGCAAAGGTTTTCGTGCCATCGAAAAGCTGCTGCAGGTTTCTTCAGGAAAATATTGCATTGAAGATGAAATTACCTTAGCTGATTGTTGCTTGGTCCCGCAAGTCCACAATGCAAGGAAATATGATGTGGATCTGACTGATTTCCCTACAATTGTGCGGATAGATAAGGAACTGCAGGAGCATCCAGCATTTAAATCCGCACAGCCCAAAATGCAACTCGACTACGTTCCGAAATAGAATTTGTGACTTATTTAAATCATGACTATATTCCAAAAATCGAAAACATTGTAAACAAATATAAATTTACAATATTTATTCGGCTATCAACCCCCTGTGGGGTATTACTAAAATCACATTCTTAGAAAGAAGTTATTCATACAGATTTTACATATCAACATATAGTTTTTAATTGATTTTTACCCATAACTATCAATATACAGATCAATTGGTAGTTATGTATTACCTTTATGTATGTATGCAGGTATGTATTATGTATTGGTAGGTGTGAATCTAAGCTGGTATGTTTGCAGATATTTAATTATTTAATTAGGAAGGAAATAGGTAGCGACCATTATATGGTAAGAGCTAAAATTAAAACAGGGCAGAAGGATGATAATAACAAGTATAAGGCGCTAGATAACAAAAAACTCTATGTAAAATTGCGTACACATAAACTAAGAGATACAAATATTGCAAATATATATACAGAAACATTAAACAATAAGCTAAAGCATTTATCTCGAAACTTGATTTTTTGAGATGTGCCACTATTGCTGCCCATGAGCGATTTATGGGTGTCACACATTTTAAATTTTTTAAATGTGCAAGTCGTCAATTTTTACAATATTAAGGAATTAAAATGAAAAAAATGCTGCGCAGCACTAGCGGTGCAGCGAAAAAAAGGAAGATAATAAAACAACAAGTGTGCTTAGCTAAAATGTAAAAATTATCATAAAGTCATTTCATTATACCAGTTGTACCGATACCGAGTCCAGGAACATCCAAAGAGGGAGAGGAATTAGAAAATGATAATAACAAAGGAAACATCGATGTTAATCCTATTAATGAGATAGATCCTTGTCCAGTACATCGAGAGATGACGAGGACTTAGAACCATACATCAACAGTGATGATGACATACATAATTGTACTGAAGATAGACTTAACAACTGTCCCATTATTTTCAACTGACATTGCAGATTTTCAGAACAAAATATTAACAAACGATTTAAAAAAATGATTATATTATTTGACTCATGCCGACCCCGAGGACCATTTAAACTTGATCAATTACAAAATAACCGTAAGTTTTAGGAGGAATTTTACGTAGCTACAACTAAATATGGATGCGTTGAAAGGTTGTGGCTCTGTTATTCTCCAAAATTGGATGCGGTATATTGCGAACCTTGTTGGTTGTTTTCAAAAGAACAACGTGATAACTGGCGCACACAAGCAATTAGAGATTGGCGAGGTCTTTCAAAAAAGATACCAGTGCGTGAAAAGAGCCGACACCATGTGCAATCATGTTGTATATACCAAAAGTGGAAGCACAATGAGACAATTGATAAACATTTAGAAGAGCAAATTCGATACGAATCGAATTTTTTGGGTACAAGTGTTAGAGAGACTCATTAATATACGTTAGTTCTTTCTAAAAGTTGTTTATCATTTCGTGGTCATCGTGAAATGTTTGACGAAGAATATAATGGAATTTTTTTATCGCAAGTCCATCTTTTATCAAAATATGACAATGTTATGAAACAAGTTTTAAACATGCCACGGGGAACAACAAAATATTTAAGCCATAGTATTCAAAATGAAATTATACATTGCCTTGTAAGTCGTTTAAAAGCAACGTTAATTACAGAAATTAATAATTCACTTTTTTGTTCAATTATCATGGATACCGCGCAGGACGTAACAAAAAAGACCAATTAAGTCAAGTATTTAGATATGTCAAAATCATTGCAAATGAAAAAGAGGAACCAACATCAATTAAAATGAGAGAAGTTTTTTTTTTGTTTTACAGAAATACACAACCACACAGCTGATGGACTGTATAAAGAAACAATAAAACAACTTGAAAATAAATGATATAAAATTAACCAAATGTAGAGAACAAGCATATCATGGAGCAAATGTGATGAATGGGCAGGGCCGGCGGAACCCGGAAGCCGTGAAGCGACCGCAGCCGGGCGCCGCGTCGTCATGGGCGTTTTGGTTCTACGCGCCCTGCGAACCTACGATGATGGCCCGGGAAAGGGCTGCGACAGGAGAAAATGCCAACGCAGCTACATAAAACATAAAAACATGCCCTATGTGCTGTAGTCTGTGGTTTTGGGATTGGCAAAAGCGCACAACGTTACTTGACCGTTACCCGAACTTAAAACCTAAGACGCACAAACTGCGTAAAATTAGTGATTGAATAAGGCGGATCAAATGTTAAGTATGGTACTGCACATCATCATGTAAATAATTGATTTGTTCGAAAAATAATTTCTACCACCGCCCTTACTATTGTATTATAAATATTGCAGTTTCAAAATGACTTCTCCTCCCGAAAAAAAGCCTAAACTATCAGGCTATCAATATAAAAAACGAAAAGCTGCATAGCAAATGGCAAACAGTAAATTAGCTGGTTCTCTTAATACATTTCTCATATCAACATCTGTTCATACCAATACTGATGAAGTGTCACCAAAACTAAATGTTAATTAGGAGCTACTTGTGGACTTATCTGAAAACTCTATTGATATAAGTACTACCACAGTCAGTGATACAGTTGGCGAAGACCCTACATCGTCAACGCCTCGTTATGAGCTGGAGATATTGCGACATAATGTCAAAGAGCTCGTGGTATATCCAGTACCAGAATGCATCTCGAGTCCTATTATGGCAAATAATCAACAGGCTAATTTGGACCCAGCATTATGGCCAACTCTAATTACAGATCAATTTCGACCATGTTTAGTGAAAGCAGGTCCTATGCAAAAATATCCATCATTATATTTCCTACTAATGTTGATCACAGGCATTTTTCACAAAACTATTATTCTAGAAAATTATCTAACAGTGAAATAGTCAAGCGCCCTTGGCTAATATACTCAATATCTTCAGATAAAGTGTATTGCTTCTGTTGTGTACTATTTTCTCGAGATCAAGCTTCGGATTTTACAATTGGTTTTGATAAATGAAGAAATATAAGTAGGTCATTAAAATGACATGAAGTTTCCAAACAACATATAATTTCTTTCTCAAATTGGAAAGAATTTGATAAACGACTAAACACAAATCAAACAATTGATGCCGAACATCAAAAACAAATGAAAATTGGAATTGGAAAAAAATCCAAGAGCATTTTTTGTTCCATGCGCTTGCCACTCACTAAATTTAGTATTAAACGATGCCGCTTGTGCTACCGGTGAAATTGTAGGATTCTTCTCCATTGTTCAAAAGCTTTTTGTATTTTTCTCCAGTTCAACTCACAAATGGGACATATTAAAGCATCATGTATTTATTTTTACCTTGAAACCCATCAGTACGACAAGATGGGAAACCAGAATAGATGCTATTAAGCCACTAAGGTATCAAATAAGAGAAGTATATGACGCTTTAATAGAAATTTCTGAAGATGTCACTAAAGAAAGTTCTGCAAGTTTTCTCAATAATTCAGTCGCACTGGCCATGTATGACGAATAAATTAATAATTTCTTGATTTGCATTCGTATTCATTTTAATCTCGATTCTTTCGCGTTAAAAAATATTGACGCGGAAATGAATTTTGCCAGATTTGAAACAATAAATATTAACACTAGCCTACTATGGTGCACGTGTGAATAGCACAGAAGGTATTCTATTGTTCAGAAATTCTGGGAGGAAACAAATTTCGAAGTAACTCAAACACCATTTGCTCTAGGTATAGGGTTGCATAATACATTTGTAGCAAATTATCTTGCCAATCGCCCTATGTTATAAAATATTGGTCGTTCTATTTGAAATAATTAAAATATGATGTTTCTAAGTGGGCACTGAAATATCGATATTTTTTAAATACCTATTATCAAAATTGACAGCTGACATTTTTTTGTAATTGTAGAGGGATCTGTTAGGTATAATTCAAGATGCAGCTCGGGTTTCTATCTTGTTCCTACTAGATGTTATGTGCATTTTTCAAAACGTCTTTTTGAGGACAAAATTTGACAATTAAATTTTTAACTCAAAAACTATATAAGTTAAGTGGACATAAGTACATATGGGGATGTAGACAATTGAGCAGAGAATCGAAAAATGAAATAATATACAGGGACAGTCGAAAATATTATAGTTGAGGAGATTGTGTTGAATGCTGATTTTATTTATTTTTTCTTCAATCAGGAACCCTGTAAACTGTTAATGGCCGTTATTCGTGGCCCACCCTGTATACAAATATATGTATATTATTATTTTTATTTTATTGGGCGACGATTGTTTGATCTTAGTAGCGAAATAAAAATCTTTAATATGTAGTATTATTTCTGTTCTTTGGCTTTAACAGCTATTGGATTCTTCTGACCCATCATATTCAAAAAATCATCTGACATCTTTAAATAGGTAGGGGCGCCAACGAAAGGTTCGCAGCCGGGCGCCACACATGCCAGTAGTGTAGCAACAAGAGTTCGGGGCCAATTTCCCCATAAGAAATACATGGGCCGATTTCTCGCTACTTTCCGCCATTTTGTTTTTGTACAACGGGCTGCCTACGGGCCGAGAGGACTTGTTGACGGTATGTGGGGTTGCCTATGTGTAGTTTTGGCAGCGCACCAATTTTGAATTATGCTGAGCTGATTGTGCACGTTGGGTTACCTACATGTGAGCGAATTAATCGTAGATATATTAACACTATTCTTCATTTGATATTGAAATAATCAGAGTGTATTGACGAGCCATGGGAGACAAGCGTACTGTTGATAGGAAGAAATTACAGCGGCACCTGACCAGATACCAATCGAGAAAAAGGTGAATCCCCTCGACTCTCGCTAGGTCGGGAGACGACCAACGCCAGACAGGGCCGTGGTTGAGTAGAGCCTGCAAGGGGACAGCCTCGCTCCCAGACCATCTTGTCATGCTGAATTACGCGCTAAATTTGAATTAAGCCATCATCATGCAATCTGCTATCATCTGTTGACTCTATGCGTTTTAACACCAGACAACATTTTGTAATGAAGGCTTCACCTATAAAGATATCGGGTTTCCTGTAATTGATTAAAATGGGGTAATTAAAGAAGAAGTTACATATCTAAAGTATTTATTTATAACAATACATAATAATACAATACAATACAGTACATAATAAAAAAAGTGAAAACTATACATTTTATATAATCAAAGTTCTTTATATAAATTTGATTAAAATCCTATACATTCTAATAGATACTTATAATTTTATATTTAAACAATATGTTACATATATAAAATATTTATTTATAAAAATACATAATTATAATAACACATAATAAAAAGTGAAAACTCTATATTTAATAAAACCAAAGCTATTCACATAAATTTGCTTAAAATCCTATATATATATATATATATATATATATATATATATATATATATATATATATATATATATATATATATATATATATATATATATGCTAATAAATATTTACTATTTAACATTTAATAAAACAAAGATATTAATGTACCCATCCTCACAACATTTAGATGCTCGCGTGGAATGCATTATCATCATCATCCATGATACCATAGAATCCCCACGGTAATGTGTCAATATTATTAGCGCAGATTCGACGTTTATCATCATAAGGACTTAAAGATGTTTTAGGCTGTCTGATGCTGTAGACTTGATGGTTAAATGATCTAATAGAATTTTGTGCGTGTTCCATCTCTATGTTATTAAAGAGGCAATCTAGATAATCCTCAAAAGAAATGTGATTTTTAACAACATAGCTCTTAACACCTTTCGCCTTTTTCGTATCTT